>JASFXZ010000006.1:7624165-8824165 GCA_032209605.1 Mactromeris polynyma | reverse complement strand
CGGTATGAATTTATATTCAATTTCATATCACTTATAAAATAGTGAATCATGAGCATTATGTCTGAATTTCTGAATAAATGTCATATTCTGATTTGTTTCATGATTGCTGCCACACGACTTGTCTTTTTACTTGTATATTATGGAACACAAAGATGTATGTATGAAAACGTATTTTTCAGATGTTTTTTGAAGATAATATTGACGATGCCAAGTATAGTGGTCATTTATATGGACTGGGAACATCATATGTACAGAATGGTAGTGGTTATGAAACTGGCAACAATTATATCACAAACTCCCATTCATCAACTCCAACAGCCATGTCGACAGGAAACTCTAATGTCACTAACACTTCAAATGACGTTTCGTCAGGGGTCCAGGTCTCAGCCTCGTGAGGTCATAGTTTGGTTTTTATCATCATGAAAATTTCATCGTCTTATTCATCTATGTTGAAACATCATCAGAACGGAGCATAAAGTGTGATTGTTTGCCAGTTCCCTGGTACATTGAGATCTCAGTGCACTGTTACGCCCGGGTACCAGAGTGTGAAGAAAATGTGATATAAAAGATGCAAGGAATTTTGTTGTGGATCTTTAAGTGGAATGCATAATTGGCTTGAAACCTGTTGGATTACGATTATTGAATTTGAATGGTATCGCTACATCGGTGATTAAAGTGATTACATTACTAGCCTGCCTGTGATACTCAACTTATGCATGGAAGTTATGTTGTAATGAACGACTAGACTTGTAAATGATCAAGGAGCTTCTAGTCCAGTTGATCATGTTGCATTAATTTGAAGCCAAAATGGAGGCCGGGTTGGAATCATCAGGAAAATTGATTTTAGCTCAGGAAGTCATTGATGTCATTTTCGCAAGCATAGTGTATATGTTCAAGACCACAATTCATGGAAAATATTTTTAAAAAATTAATGAAGACATTTTTGCAGCAAAATTTGAAGACTACTTTGTACGTGTTGTGTTTTTTAAGATTGATGAAAGCCTGGAATGTTTGTGCAGGTACTCTAAAAGCATTGAAGGTCATTTTTTTCTTTTAATATTAGATTCCAACAGAGGTGTTTTGAGTATGTATTGATTTTTGCTATCCCATGTTTTACTGGAAGAGTTAGTGTAGTATCTGTACAATGAATGAATTAATGTTAGCTGTGCCAAAGGAGTTTTTTTTTCAATATGCTTATAATGATACTTTAATTTTAATTCTGACTGTTTGTGTTTTACCATGGTAAATTGGAAATAATTAATTTGTTATGAAAAGAGCAAGCTCTTCATTTAATGTATGTCTTGTGATGTATACCGAAGAAATATGCTTGCCATCAGGAACTCTTCATTTTAAAGTTACAACACCATGTCTGAATTAGTATGTGACTATGAAAATGTACATAAAAACATTTTTTATCAGATATTAAAATAAACAAAATATAACATATACAATCTCAACCCTTTCATTTTATGCCTAATAAGCACGGGTTCCATTTGACCATTGACTTGACCCTTTGACCCCTGGAATTTCCAAAAAGCCACATTTTGACCCTCAGGATTCTGGCTGAAGGGTTGCCTTTTCTCTAAATTATAGGTAATTTGGCTATAAAATGGTAAAATCCAGTAGGAAATTATCAAATTGACCCTTGAGATTCAGCACATAGTGGAACCCCTAAATAAGGTCTGGTTTCATGATGGAGGAAAAGCATGAACTATAGTACAAAAGTTATTTTGAAGTAATTTCTCCCCAAACTATCCAATTTTGTGTTTTGCCAGCTCAGAACAGTCATTGAGATCTTTTTTTAATTTAAAATTTGTGATGTTGTTTCCGATGATTCTGTGAATCATTTATTACTGTTCATTTTTATTTTTAATTAGAATTCGTGAATGTTATAATGATTTTTCAAGATTGTATGATTCAGAGGGGCGCTGTGTCTGTTTTTAATACAATTTTGTCAAGATTTATCGCTACTCGTTTGTGATATACAGATTTGGATAACACTATTTTGGAAATTCTTTGTAGTATAGCGAATGTATTTGTATCTTCATAGTACATAATACTAATGTGTCTTTGCTGTGTGGCTGCCATTGTCAGATATTATTTTATAAAATATATAGAAGACAACAGAACCTAGAGAATCTCTCTTGAATGTTTTATGGCAATTTGTGACTTATTCTTTTCATTTATTTCTTTTCTATTCTGTAGATTTGTTTGTGCCAATTTCTTTTACGTCTTTCCTTTGTCAAGTCTTCATTTGCTATTGTGAACAGTTTTAAAATGGTTTTAGCTCATATGTTTCATTTTCCAGAATTTCTTCTGATTTTAACAGTGCATTTTTGCATTATCTTATAAAGTGCTGTCCCTAAAAAGGCAGCTTAAATGAATCATGATGTTGATTTTTTAACCATTGTTTTTTTGTTGATAACTTGGGGTATTTTATCATAATATTAGTGCATAGACTATATAGGCGACTTCATGCATTGTAAGATATTAAACATTGAAAAGAACTGAAACATCATTATTTTAACATTTCGCTCGAGCCATGCGGTCTTTTATGATTATAGTGTGACATGTTTTGATGTATATTTTGGTTTAGTTGCAAAACTCAGGTAACTTGGTCTTACAATGTTTTTGCACTGAATCCAAGATGGGTTACTGATATATAGGGCTAATGTATGCATGCACAATATATTACGATTTGTGATTACGATGTAAGATTTTGAAGGGACTATTATTTTAAGCCTGGTGTCATAAGGGAGTTTGTAAACATCTGGAAGTATGTATGTTAAAGTTAGTCAGGTAGTATTTTACATTTTAAGATTTATATACCCTATATGTATGTCAAGTATCACTATAAAATGATCAATGCATTAGAAAGAGCAGAAAAAGCACTTTTTCTGAGTGAAAAAATGTTTAGAATATTTAGTATTCTGGATATATTATTTCAGGACATTCAGCAAAACATGTTTGGTGTGAAAGTTATCTTGGTTTCACTTTGTGAATTACCTGCCATTTCTAATGTTATACAGATACTTACAGATACTAATGTTTATTTCATAAGATGTGATTTTAATTTGAGTCCCAATTTAGGGACAGCATTTTTAGATAAAAGTCGTATAAAATGTAAAATAAAAAGAAATGAACTATGATCGTTTGTTTTTATGATTTGACCTTTGCATAGGTTGTTATTTTGGTATACTCTTGATACAGTTATAATTTTTCATTCACTCGTCTCACAACGTAACATTTCTACCATTTTGCATAACATTACCCTGCAGTTAAAGTCGCAAATAGATAATTTATCAAGTTTTAACATTAGTCTGATATAGTGTATATACTTGGGTTGGCTTGACAACGAAGGTGCTCAAAGATGTGTCTTTTGTCCAGTTTGATTTTTCAGGTGTGATTAGATTGTCATATCAGTGAAGAAATGTCTACAAAATGTGTTACTATATCATAAAATCAACAAAATTACAATGAGAAGTCAAAATTTTGAATTCAGATTCTGTCGAAGCAAAAATCATAACTAGTACTTCTTTGTTACGCTTCACATAAAATGGAAATGACTTTGCATTCAATTCCACGGCATGAGCTAGCCATTCTTGTCTACAGATGTGTAATGCAGTAGCAAAAATCTTCCCCCTTTCGGCAGATTTCTTTTGGATACAGATTTGTGGAATGAAGTTGTCTTTCTTGCTCAGTAACTTTGGTTTCAATGTGTTGCAGTAATTATCTGATTTTTTGAAGATTTTCTCTTTTTTGTCCGTAAGCATTTTCAAGCCCAATACAATAACGTAACGGATTGAGTACATTTTAAGACTTAAAGTTGCAAACAAGTGGTAGGAGTGTACGTGATGATGATAGTGTTTAGTTGTCATACATTGATTGTAATAAGTGCAATACATTTGTATTTTAGATGTGAAGTGCAACATCTTTTTTGTATCTTTTAAATCACAATATTTTTATCATATACTAGCTATTGATGATGTTTCAACATAGAGGGATGTGTATTGTCAGCGTGTCTTATTTATGTTTATTAGTTATTTCCACCCTGAAGTCTGTTGTTGTGTTACCAAATGTATGTGAAGTCAGTATTTCACTTTATACAATGTTTTGTTCCCTGTTATACATACATCATGTGCTACAGAATTTTACAATTCTACAAAAATCATGCAGGTTTCAATTTGAAGCTAGTCTATGGATGTTTACATCTTGAAGAATGAAAGCCTGCACAGGCTGTCAAGCGGTCCTTATTTTTCCTACTTTTTCCTTATTTTTTTATTTCTTCCTACTTTTTGGTCCAAAATTCCTGAAATTTCCTACTTTTTGGGTTCAAATTGTGAACTTCACAGTGACCTTATATTAATAGTTAGAAAATGGTAGTATATTTGTAGGGTCTTTTCAACTGGGAGTGCATAAAAGACTGGAATAATTGATGAGATTGTGCAGACTGTGCGTCTGTGACTGCTTAATTAATAATCGTACCAAGGTGAAAGATGTATAAGAGTCAAAGTTTGCTTGATTTTTTTTACTTTGGACTTTATTAAGTAGGCCTAATAATATGTTTGTTTCAGGTTAATGCCCACAAAAAGGGTAGGTAGGTAGGAATTTTTTTGGAGATTTTATTTTCAAACAAAGCAAATTAAACATAGATTAGAACGGATGCTGACATTTTGAAAAAGAAAAAAAAAACATAAATGAAAAATGTTCTAGGGTCGGGGCAAAAATAGGGTAGGTCGGGAAACCTGAAACAAACATATTTGTTTTACGCCTTAATTGAGCCTTGTGTTAGAAAAAGTATGACAGACTCGAGCTCGGGTGACTTAAGGGTGGAAATGTTTTCATTTATGTGCAGTATTTGTGTTCTTGTGTGCTAACTCCGACTTGAAATGGAGGTGAATTCGTATAATATGTTTATAAATTTCTGTATGTAGGCATGAACGAAGTAGTGGTGTTTTCTTTTGATGTGGTACTTTCATTTCCTTTGTCTGTAATTGTTTTGATTGTCCTAGTATGTACTGTTTGTGCATCATTACAATTTCTTGACGTGGAAATGATTGTTCCACTTGACAGTTAAGAATTTGGGAAAGTGAAAGTAGATACTAGTAAATGTTTATGGTTCTAGCAAGTATTTTTCGAATTGTTAAAGCAAGTTAATGTTCATGTCCTTATATATATGCTGAACTATTAATACATCTTTATTGCAAATGAAAATTACATAGGATATGGCATAAAAGAGGTTTTAAAAAAATTCACATTTAAAATTGGCCATTTTTCCTGGTACATGTAATGTGAGGAAATATATGACTGTATTCAAAATGGTATTTGTATGCTTAAACTTTGCTTAAAATGTCCATTTAGATTATATGTACATGTATTCTTAAGTTATCAATAGATTTTCAGACAAATTTACCCTTACAAATGTACATACACCGTCGTAGCTAATGAAGATTCTTTAATGATGAATTCTATTTTGGAAGATAGGAAGAGAATCACTAACTTGGATGAAATGATTAATAGAAACTGACTTAATCTATAAAATGGCCAATTTTAAAATTTGCTTTATAAAACAATCTTTCAAATGGCTCGGCGACACATTTTTTATAAAAAAATAACATTTAGAACTGATTGTGGTTACCTTTACATTTATATATCGAAGGTTGAAATTGAATTTTGTCTGTTAACATATACAGTAAAACCTCAATATTAAGATCACCCTTGGGACCCTTGAACACTGGTCTTATTATTGAGGTGGTCTTGAGGTTTTACTGTACATACCAGTAAAGAAACAGATAAACCTTTTTTGCTTTTGCCTCATGATACACGGTGTCTACATTTACTTTTATCAACTTCTTAACTGTTATTGTTGATTTTATGCTCGAGGCCTTTGATCTCACGATATAGAAGTACACGGGGCAGTATAACTCATTTCATTATGCATCAGCTCCCTCAGCTGGAGTCATTGCGACATTATTTTGTTAACATCTTTTTTGCACGGAGACAATTATCATAATCAAGTCTGCTTTTTCTGGGTATCCAAGAATTTTATGTTATTTTGATTAATATTTTAGTACAATATTTAGCACATTGTTTTTTTGTATCAGAAATATTGTGCGGAAGATTATTTGTATGAATAGATATCAGCCACAGGGGATTGTCACTATGTATACTTATACCGTCGAAGGGATAAAGGGAGAGAACTCTTGAAGAGATAAAGGTAGATAACTCGTGACACTCTCCTGTGAAAACAACATCTTAGTAATGTTGGATAGTTCACATAAACTGTGCTTGTTTGACTTTTGCAATTTTGACTATTGCAATTCTGAAACATTCCTATATCAATTTTGTCAGTTTTCTGTGTACAAAAATATAATATACTGTACTTCAATTAAAAAAACAACAATGTTTATTGTAGATACTGTTGGTTTCATGCTTTCAAATTTATTATATTTGCTAGAATTTTCTGTTAATTGGTAATTGATCAGACATGATAGCTTGTTTGATAATCTATTTGGCATAGTTTGACTTTATTTTATTCGCTTAATTTTTTCTTGCTTTGCTTATACATGTCTTAAAACACATTCAAACATTGACTATCAAACAATTCTCTGACATAATATTTCTTTCTGCCTTTAGATTTTTTTCGGCATTTCATTTTAATACATACAGTATTTTTTGTAGTTTGATAGTAATAATCTCCCACTGTTTCTGTGCTGTTTAAAGAAATGTTTCCTGTATACACAATAGTCTGACAGATTGTTACAGCCTTAGAGATTGTTGTGGTCTGAGCTGCTGCAAGGTTTTGTTTTCATTTGTATCACAACCGCATTCTGAATTCATCTAAATCTGTCAACGATTACATGTAGTAGTATTTTAATTCTTGAACTATTCGAAGTATATTGTAATTAAAAGTGGGGGGGGTTTACTATTTTACAATTCTTTATTAATGAAAAATTGGATGGTATGTTTCTCCAACAATAGGGTATATAATAAGTAACTTCTATAAATTTAAGGATTATATGAATGTTATTGAAAGCTACAGATAATCTTGGATTGCTTTTTAATATTGTCAGTCTTTGCAATGGCCATCTAAAGAAATAAGCATTTGTCTTTTTACCAGTGGTTTTGATCAGTATATACTTATTTTAATCAGTTTGTCAGTTGTAATAATGATTTGATGAAATGTAAAATTGTATTTTTATCAATGTGCTGTCTATATTCTGTTTCCATTGGCTTCACTCACATCGTTTCTAACACAATTTTATACTTTGAATGACGGCCTGTGTTCATGTACACATACGGCTTGTCACTGTATACCACAGACTTATTGTTGCAGTAAATGTGGTTCAATGTTTTAAAATTCTATAAACTTGTAAATAAATGAAAACTAACTCTTCACAACTTCTAATGCAGTATCTCATGTGTTGCTTGTTTTTTACTGACCACAAACGGTGTTCTTGAGGCCAGGTCTGAAGGCAATAGGGAGGGGCTCTAGCCTCTGTCACTCACTGCTGCTTGTTCGAATCTCACCCGGGACGTAGAATTTGTATGTGTGCTTTCAAGCTGACTTACATAAGGTCAGTGTTTCTATCCAAGTGCCGGCTTATGCCCAAAATAATGTTAGAGGGCGAACATGAAGACTTCCTCCACTCTCGTAGCTGGGAAAGTCACTACATAACCCTGGTTGTTTATGCAACTTAATGCAACATTCCAATGTGTTCTTTAAATCATAGGGTTTTGAAATAGTGCAAAGTCGCAATATCACGACTTGCCTGGCCAAACATACATTGGTAGACGAGGATCCAACCTATATCCTACACATGTATTAGTGCCTGCTTCTGTACTCGCTGAGTCACAGAGTCATATGCGAATAAGTATCTGTTCTTGGGTATAAGTCACTAAAAAATGCGCTGGTTAATACATATTATATGCATTTACCTATTTCTGTCTATTGGAATGGATTCCAAAAAATCACTGGAAGGGGTGTAACGTTTTGGTAATTTTATTCTTTGTTTTTTAGCTATTGAACATAATTATAATACTACAATATTACAGAATCTCTTATTTGAAAAGCAATTAAGTATCTCTGTATATTTTCACATCAGATGTGCTCCCACTGGATAAGCTAGTGTAAAGAAATAATGTTTTGTTTCCCAATTTGCATAACTATGTACAGTTATGTGCTGGTGAGTAATTAGTGCAGTTGGCAATGTACTCTGTGTTTCTACATAAACAGATAAAGGTAAAGTTTTTTATTTACAAGTAAACACAGAGGTTACATATTGAAACAAACAAAGCACACTGCTGTTGATATGCATGTATAAAATATATAATAACATTATGTATAGCCCAACAACATTTACAACGCATTCACAAACATTTGTAAAAAGATCTGTAATTTATCACCAATGAAAATGTAAACAGTGACTTCCAATACATGAACAATCATCAACTACCACTTGACGAAAGCGGTAAATGTGTCCAAAGACAAGTGAAGACTTAACGAGTTTCAGTCCACGTTATCTTGTTTTAATTATGAAAAGTAAACAATGACTTAGAAGACAATTGCACAACCATCAGGAGTGTAGCTACATAGTCCAGGATGTGCACACAAAATCTAGGGCCCTGGGAACAGTGGTAGTACATTTCTGTTCACTAAATATACAACGAAAACTACAAATTTAAGGCCTCGGCATTGATAATGTCAATAGTTTTGTAAAGATGACTAGCATAACAGGGATGTGAATTTTCCGCGGATCCGCGGAAGCACATTCCATAAGCAAGATTATATATCTAACACATACATTGAAATTCAACCTAACAACAATTGATAATTGAATTCAAGGATACCTACTCTTTGGATCTATTCGGCAATGGGCTTTCAGTGGCTGATTCCGATAATCAACAAATAATTTTTGATTGCTGAACAGTTTGATTCACAGTTTTTTACAGATAAATCTGTTGTTACTGATTGTTTGTAACAAGACAGCTACAATTGCCTTGCACCAAATCCTAAATATGTACTAGGATAATCTTCAGACAATTTTATCCATCTAACATACAAGTACGTGTATGGAAATCTGAAATCTTGTTTGTTTGTGGTGAAAGTTTGATTTCATCCATTTAGTGACATCCAAAACTTGCTGCTTACAAAGTTGTACATCAGGGTATGATGTTGTAATACTTGAGATCAGTCTCCATGCTCAAAACCACAGGAGATTGTCTCGAGATCTCTCCCCTTGTATATCCCTTCTTTTGTATATGTATGCATTATAAGCAGAGTCAAAAAAGATTGCGCATGGTACGTTTGGCTGTTACTTTGTGACCAATTAAATAAAATTAAAATAATTTTTACAGTTGGTGCCATTATGCCCATGGTTAGCCCCCGTGGTATTGAAAAATGTCAATATGAGCGCTGCTGTGGGATTTCCAACCTCTTCTGTAAGTGACGTCATTTCATGCAAACACAACATGTGTCCATTTTTAGCCCCCGTGGTATTGAAAAATGTCCGTATTATCCCATGCAAACAATTTTTGTTTGACTCGGCATATATACAGTACCTATACTGGGACAAAAAGCGGAGAGAACTCATGACAATATTCTGTGCTCAAAACTAGTTTTCATTCTCAATTATTGTTAGATACATACATGTAACATGTTTTACAAGCTATTAAGACTAGGTAGGACACGTTTTTGAGCTTGGAGATCTTAAGTTTTATAAACCCTGGGTTTTGCTACAGATAAATGCAATGTGGAAACAGGCAGACTAGAATCCTGTCTAAGTATATCTATCATAGACACTACTCATAGAGCACAGCCATTTAACGCAAGTTGTATGTAATTACACAACTTTAATGTATTAGCCTCTTCCTTCAGATAAAAATGTCCGCCGTCTAAAAGCGTAGTAGAAAATGATCCAGTAGTAATGTCCCTCCAACCTGAAATAATGAAGTATCATAAAATCATCCATCATTGCAGTATAAATGAACACATTTCCAAAAATTCCACAAGCGTCCTGATTATAATGTTCCTTCCAATACTTTTATCAGATTGGTGTAAAGTAAGAACTTCTACTTGGAAGTTAGTTTCTAAACCTTTATTTTTGCATGCAACAGAACCTATGATTTTCTGAGGCAAGTGAATATAGATTTACCAATTTACAGATTTAATAACTGTTCAAATGCATTCAGAACATACCCATAAAGAAGACAAACTTTTGACATCTAGATTGGTGGTCACCAGCTGTAACAATTGATTTTACAGTATTGAATCCAACTGCTGGTAACACCCTTTCTAAGTTCATGTGTAAGTATTTATGCACTTATCAATGTTTTGCACCAGGTGGGGGCGGTAGGGATTCACAGAACAGATGATTCCCGATAGGCGGAAAATTGACATGCCAAATAATTCCATGCCTTGGGCAATAGACGTAGATCCCAGAAGTGGAGAATTAGCATCTCCCACTGAAGGATTTAGACAAAATGCTAGGTGCTCTAGGGTGGGCAATTAGACCCCCCAAAAAAAGACAAATTGTTTAATTCCCCTGGGTCAGCCTGCCACTACCCCCACTGGGGCGAAGTATTGATAGGCACTGAATTGAATGATGGAAGCAAACCTATTCAGATAGAGTTGTTTCACTTCCATCTCTCTATACTATGATAATTACCTTGTAAGTCATGTACATCGTCTTGTTTCCCGTCAAATACATCTAACGGACAACTGAACACACAGGACCTGACTGCCGGAGACTCGTAACTGTCAACAATTAGATGTATAAAATACACAATTAACAGGGATTTCAATGAAATAATTATTATCACAGGGAATTGTCACAAGTTCTTTCACTGTATCCCATATAGAGTTATCGCCCTTTGCCCCTTCTGTAGAATATGTATATATATATGCTACCTTGTAGAAGGGACAAAGGGAGATAACTCTATATGGGATAAAGGGAAAGAACTCGTGACAATCTACTGTGTTTATTATAACAGGATATAGAAAGGGAGATAACTCCTGACAATCTCCTGTGATTATTACCATACGAGTACAGAGTTCTTATCATGACAACATGATGACAATATGTGACTGGCTGATTGTTCACCAATGTCTGAGAGGAAAAAATGCTACAAAAATATTCTGAAAAATTCTTAAAATGTTCAAACAAAGGGGTATTGGATTAAAGGTACCTAGTTATACAGATATATATTTTTTGCAACGGCTATACTAATTAGAGTGATTAGAGACAAATTGACGTAATTTATAACAATACACATGTAGTAAGTGGACTGTCAAGTGTTTAATATAAGAACTCATGAACTGGATTGCAAGGAATAGCAAAGGTCCAAATATTTGCTGCCATCATTAACCCCCTCCTAAAAATCCAACGAATTGTTGAAAATAAAATCCAGAAAAGAAGTAGTATTTTGTCATAGCAGTCTTGTAAAGTCTATTATAAATTTCAAATCAAATATAAATCATACAGAATGTTCCATGTCATTGATATACCTTGGCAATGACAACAGACTGGACAATTGTAGCATTTAAATCAGTCCATTATTGATATTTACAAGGCAATGGTTTAATGATTATTTCATGTTTTTTTACCTGAACTGTGGTAGAAGTTCATAATCCGCCCTTAAACATGGTAAAAATATTTCCATCATTTCCTTGTTATCCAAAATTTCTTGTGGTGTTCCACCTGAATTGTAAAATGAACAAAATGTAATCATTTTATTCAAAATTATTTGCAAAACTGCATTCACATTTAAGTAACTGAATCAGTACACATTAAAATATTGGCCAAACTAAGCACTGTAATTTCAAACTGGGCCGTTAAGTTGGTCTATAGCAATTCACATGATGGATTTTTATATTTACAAAATGTTTACGTCATAGCCAAACGATATGGTATACACCGTGTGAGGCAAATTTGCTATCTCCAATGCATTAGTATCCCTTTACCAGTGTTCTGCTGAGGTGGCGTATTTGTGACATTCTCGCTAAAAATTAATTTGTTATGAAAAAAATCGTCTAGGTGCGAAAAATTCTGTCTCAGTCGAACATAATCAGCACAAACAGAAACAAGAGAAACTTGTTGTTCTTTTCTTTGAGTTTTATTACAAACACTGACACTAGTAGTCTTGATTAATGTAAATCAACAAGAGACAATCAACAAGCATGTACAGAATGTGACATATAACTGTAAATGACACTTAAATATAATTTTGAGTTGAAGTATTTTTTGTCTCCATTTCTTAAAAATTGTCCCCACTTTTTGAAGCTGGCCGAGACATTTGTCTCCCCTTTTCAAAAGCTTGGCAGTACACTCCTATACAAAATTCTTTGTCACCATTTTATAATCATTTTTTAATGGATAACATTGAAAACAAAACATGGATTATAATTATGAGACATATGACAGTGATTATACATTTTGATCTGAAATAGATGCATTCATTATTAATGTTATAAACATGGTAAACAAAAAAGAACACACCTAGACCCCTTAAAACGTCAATAAATTCCTCCTCTGTGTAGCGTTTAACATCTAATGTCCTCTGTTTTCTTTTCTCTGACTGAAATAAATATATTTCATTGTTCAAAGATTGAGCTTGTATGTCAGTGATATTATACTATATCATTAAAGAAGGGATAAAGGGAGAGATCTCTAGAAAGGGTAAAGGGAAATAACTCTAGAAGGGGTAAAGGGATAGAACTCTAGAAGGGATAAAGGGAGAGAAGTCTAGAAGGGATAAAGGGAGAGATCTCTAGAAGGGATAAAGGGAAATAACTCTAGAAGGGGTAAAGGGAGAGAACTCTAGAAGGGATAAAGGGAGAGAAGTCTAGAAGGGATAAAGGGAGAGATCTCTAGAAGGGGTAAAGGGAGAGATCTCTAGAACAGATAAAGGGAGAGAACTCTAGAAGGGATAAAGGGAGAGAACTCTAGAAGGGGTAAAGGGAGAGATCTCTAGAAGGGATAAAGGGAGAGAACTCTAGAAGGGGTAAAGGGAGAGATCTCTAGAACAGATAAAGGGAGAGAACTCTAGAAGGGATAAAGGGAGAGAACTCCAGAAGGGGTAAAGGGAGAGATCTCTAGAACGGATAAAGGGAGAGAAGTCTAGAAGGGATAAAGGGAGAGATCTCTAGAAGGGGTAAAGGGAGAGATCTCTAGAACAGATAAAGGGAGAGAACTCTAGAAGGGATAAAGGGAGAGAACTCTAGAAGGGGTAAAGGGAGAGAACTTGTTTCAATATCCTGTGCTCTAAACCCAATGTAGCAGTATCTGTTGCATGTTAAAACAACATCATTCTGATCTTATTGATGTATCATCAAATCAAAGTGACAGCTGATACACATTTGTTCATTGAAGAAGAACTGTATTATTACTGCTCAGCATTTAACAATTATTGATAACTACCAAATTTTATACTGCATGCCTAGAAAATGCTTCATGCTTCTAGAGATGATATCTTTCCATGAAAATGAAAAGTCGCAAAAATTGGCCATTTCGATGTAATGAAAATCAGTTGCTGATATTTTGTGATTTATATTAGCTCTGAAAATGTCAGCTTTATGAAAACACAACACAATGTTTTTGCAAACATAACTAGGATTACAGAAGACATTTACTTACATGTGGAGCCGAGACTCCTGACACAAACATATGAACCGGTTCTAAGTTGTGACGAGATTTCAACAATCCGGCGACCTCGTATGTTAGTAATGCTCCCATACTGAAGTAAATCAAATAGTTTGACCAATAGAATACTATTTTAATAATATTTGAAAAATCAAACATTCATACAAATATTAAACACTGCTTACATACTTACAACTTATTTTGTAAATTAGTAGAGAGTAGATGTTTTATATTTATAAACTGTTCTATTCAAAGAAGCCATATTATAGATGTACATGTATATCTTTTTACTACATCACCAAGGCAGATGTTTTATCCCAGAAAGGGAGAAGTCTCAAAATTAAACCTTAGCTATAGGACTTGGAACTTATTTATTTTACATCGATTGTGAAACAAGTTCTTACAAATTATACTAATCACTCTCGATGACTGCTTCCTGGCTACCAACCAGTACTTGTGCCAAATGTAGGGCTTGTGAAGTTTTTGATCAAACCCCGCTCATCGCAGGGCTCAAACTCATGACCTTCGGATCAGGAGTCAGACGCTCTACACCATGACCACTGCGCCTCCCTAACTATAGGACATGGACACCAAACAGACTTTTTACATATGCTGCAGTTTTTAAAACTGCTTTGAGTTTGTATTATGGTTATATTGTTTTGCCAACGAAAGAAAATTTAAGCAAACCTGTGTCCCCAGAGCGCAAATGGTTTTCCCTGACATGATTTAAATATCGCTGATGTGACGTCATCAAGCAGCTGTGGTAAGTTTTCGTACACTGGATCTTTAAACCGGATCTCTCGACCACCAAGACAGACTCCATGCACTGAATGAGAATAGAATAACCTATAAATCCAAAGTCACAGCAATCTACCATAATTTGATGATGCAATAATAAAATAAGTCTTTGGTTTTATTTTCGAGCTTTAAGCCGTTTCTCCACATTGTTTCAGTTAATACAGCAGTCAGTGATCTAACCAGAGTTTGTGCCTAACCAACCAGTACTAACTGCTCCTCCGCAAGCACCTGACAACTTCTTCACATCAATCAGAGTACAGAGGTTGAGGACAAATGACTTTGGGTGCATTATCTTCAGTTAAATTGTCACCAAAGATACGCCTTTAATGGGTTTCAAACCCATAACCTCCAGATTACAAATTGAGCTTGACCTGTATTTTATTATCCTATAATGCTTGTGTGACCAATATGAGTTTAATCCATCCATCCTTACAAGAGTTATAGATTGAAAACCCATTTTTAGCACACAATGGAAGCACAGACAGAAGCACAGACTATATACTGGTACCTATTCATGCACACATGTAATAATCACAATATTTGTACAGTACCTTCTATATTTTCAGGTAGATGTTTCCCCCAGCCTGAATAGAAGTTGGCCCCACCTCCTGCCCATGGGAAACAATATAATCGAATACTTGCATCATGACGGAGGAAACGACACGCTAATACCTTACTTGACATGTTCCTGAAGTACAAACATAAAAAGAATTACGAAGATTTTAAAATGCCTAGTAATACATGTTGCAAGTTTTTAAGTAATTCTAATAGCTGTTAGTCCAACAAATTCTCAATGGCAATACAATTGCATGTAGAATCTCCCAAAATTTATAAATACAAAAATCTGATAAAGATCGGTCTAGAACCTTATTTTCAATTACAGCCAGCTGCCTCAAACTGAAATGGATACTGCACTGTGAGACAAATATCATCTGTTTATAGGCCTTCTATCAACTAAGCTAACCGCATGGCCGCTGTAATGTTCTATGTTGTTTATAATTAGAACATGTAGTAACAGACCCTTGTGTATATAAGGGGTAAGACAGACCCAAAACGGGATTTGTATAATATACGTTTATTCAGTACAACAATTTGACAACAAGTCCCCCTGATCATTGGAATACGTGTATATAATGCATGCACATAATTGCCACGCTATTCGCTGACTGGACTAGCTGGTAGGCTGAGCTTATCAGTACAGGACTAGCATATCAGTGACCACTACAGCCACCACACTACAACCAGTTGACCCTGTTGCTTTGTTAGCTACTTGATTGCCTCTTTAACTTTTAATATAACCTGTAACTTCTTACCTTGTTAAATATCTTTGCTTTAAATCTATTTTTCTTTTTTCTTACTAAATTTTTTTAACCTGACATTCAATAATGTCCAAGTCCCTAGTAGAGGTTTAATTGACATTATTGAAAGATAGGTATTGAAAGATAGGTATTGAAAGATAGGTATTGAAAGATAGGTATTGAAAGATAGGTATTGAAAGATAGGTATCGAAAGATAGATATACATACATGTACAATATTTGTTCATGTGCACTTCATATTTCTAATTTTCAATGAATTGTTATAAATACTGTATTGAATATTGACTTGACAGTAGGCAATACCTGGCCCTATATTGGTCCCAGATAATATGCTAAACTTCACAACAAGGACATGATACTAGAATCTAGCAGTTACAAGTCCAAATCCTGGGCACACCTGGAGTCAACTAATAGAACTATAAAACATCAGATCATAAAATGAGCCATCTTGATAAGTCATATGGGTAAGGCTATAAAGCAATCACTACTCTTTTTCCAATTCATTATCAACCCAAGCAATAATTGTAGACAGAGACCCAGATTTGTTCCAATTATTTGGAAAGATAAATCATTTTGTGAAAGACAGTATAAATGTCATGGTGATAAGTTCGCGCCGTAGCCACACTGAGGCACACCGAGGCAGCTGCCTCGGTTAAAATTTGCTGAGCACTAGAGTCCTAGAAAATTCCCGAGGAAACATGCCCCGGACCCCCCTAGACTGCTTCGGTTTAAATATGCCTCTGACTACAGCACTGTAAGTATTAACAGAATGTTAACATCATAAATCAGAATTAATCATTTTATTACAAAATAAAATAATGAAACTTACCTATCTATCTTATCTTGCCAAACTCAAATAGGATAATATATACGCTTTACCGAGAATGTCAATAAACTTTCTATCACACAGGTGTACAGTATATGCACATTCATGTACACACAACCTCTATGTTAGAATACTCACACAGAGCTGTCATTATCTAGACAATACTGGAGTAATGTGACGTCAATAAAAACTGTCACCTGTCAATTCGTGCACCGGTCAATTCATTAACAATGTATGTCAATAGTTTAAGCACTGTAATATCAAAAAAAGTTTGTTTCACTTTCTTTGTAGCTGTGTCATACCGTAACACGGATGTCAATTAAACAAACTTGAGTTAACTTCTTATAAAACACCGGTGCTCGGTTAGAAACATAATCAGTAATTAATCTAACATTATGTACATATTAATGATTCTTTTGTTAAATGTAAAACACAGAAAAGTTGCGTTTTTCAGATAATCCAGCAATTTAATTACAATATTAAGTTAAAAAGAATTTGAGTAGTTAGGTCCGGAGAAAATTAGTTTGGTGTCGGTATATAAACTTATACAAGGGCAGGTTTATTCCCCGGCGCCTGTCTGAATATTCAACAAGGGTCATAAGTGAGTTCACATTATTTTTATCATGTTTTTAGGTTAACACCCGCTTTGTCATTCCTTTTTATGAGTTAAAATTATTTGTGATTTAACTTAAGATTCTGATTATACGACTTTGAGTATCCATTACAATGTTAACATCGACTTACATAACTTTATTTGGATGTGCATATTTCGGATCAAACGATTTTCGGACAGAATACTTCTAATCTAATTTGATACTGGCCAGGGCTAATGCATCACGGACATGTAACGCTATCACATACGGGTAAAGGCACCAATATTTAAATATACAAGTGAACTCTTAAATTACTATAGGAAAACGATTAAAAACACATTGCATGTCTTATTGTCTAGACTGAGTACCGTTTTGTAGACGTCTACAGAGGTGGAGAGCAACAGGTCTTGAGGGAGTTCCAGTCTCCTATTTTTCTTAAACTGTTTATTAGTTCAATGAAGATTTTATAATTAGTTTGTAGTTCAATGAAGATTTTCTGTGAGGTCCTGTTTTGAAGCAAGTTGATATATGTCTTATTCTGTGATGTTCATAATTATGTGCATTTTGCTTTGTAGAATAATTAAAGAAGTCTGTTAGTTTATGTTGTCTCGGTAGCCAGTTCAGATTGTTGAGCATAGTTGTAATACTATCTCTGTATGAGAAATGGCCTGTAACAAAACAGTTTCCCCATCATTGTTCTTTCTCTGTTTTCAAAATTTATGTCTTGACTGACTTCTTCATCCATCTGTTGACCACAACCAGTATGTCCAGTGCTTCCATAGTGTTAAATCTTGTGGAGCAGTCTTCTGTGTGTTACACTGTTGAAAGCTTTGCTGAAATCTTATATCAACACAACAGTGATCTGCCTCTGGTCAAGTCTCTGTGGTTGGACTTCTGATGTATTGATAAGTTGAGTCTCAAACAAGTGGTTTGATAAAAAGCCATGTTGAAAGAATGATGTTTGTTTCATTGAGATGGTTCATTATTTCATTATTTGGTGAAGGTGATCTTTTCTATTGACTTCTTTAATATATATGCACGAGACAAAGCGGTATTTTGCTATGTTGGTTTTTGGTAACTGGCTCATGTTGTATAACTAATGGAAAATGAGCGTTTTGCTACCATTTTTTTCTGAAGAACTTCAATTGAATTACTTAATTATTATCTGCAACTTGAATGCATGATCCTTTTTGCTAGACCGTTCTGTATATGAATAAATTTTCTACCAGCATAGACAAACTACTGTTAAAAGTTCTCACATCAATATGAATATATTTATACAAATTTTTATGCATTTGTTTAAAAAATATATGATTTTGCAGGTAAAACAAAATATTTCCGAAAATTTGTATGAATGATTATTTCAGCAACTGACTTCCCTATTAAAATGTTGATATATTGTCAATAACTTAATACATTATATTGTGACTACTACTGAAGTTTACATGTTTTAACAGGCATCATGAGAGCTCTGACCAGACTCTGGAGGGGTATATTCAGGCATACAGCTTACCAATGCAAAGTTCAATGTTACCACAGAAAATTGCACAATTTATCAGGCGCTGTAGATAGATTCAATGGAATAACAGTTGATTTACAAATGCAGATACCACCGTCCACTGATTCCTCAGACTTTCGTAACATTTTGAAAGGTATGATCTTTTAGTGAGATTTGGTTTCAAAATATCCTAAGGCCAAAAAAACAAAGTTCCGTTTCCGGTCCGACCTAATGGTAACCTCTTGTTTACTCTCCGACCCTAAACTTTTTATTGGGGATAATTTTCCTCCTTTCCGTTTTTTAAAAACTATACAGAAGAAGTCAAATTTTAGGGGCTTTAATGACAGCAACAACTTCTGTAACCAAAATAACAAAAACAAAAAACTTTCCTACCTACCTACCCTCTTTTTTGACAGGAGACCGGAAACGTAACTACTTTTTTTTGCCTAATGATAACAGGTATATAAAATATCAAATATGAGACCATTCATGAAAAATTGTTAGTGTTTCCTCTACTGACTCCCCAACTTTGGTTCTTTCTCAATTTTTTATTTTGTGTGCAAAACATTTTACAAAATCAATTTTAAATGTCTTTATTTACCCCTCTAAACTGGGGTATAGCAAACAAACATTTGTTAATGATGACTAGAAGCATTGCAAATGATGGAATCCATTCATGACTGAAACAAATATGGTCATTGGTGAAATATTCAACAATATATTCAGTCAGTATTTATGTTTCTACAATTTCTATTTATAATAATTGTGTATATATATTATATTATGTATTTTAATTTTTATACAGTTAGTAACGCTGTAGATTTTGCAATGGAAAAAATGTAATGAACGGGCATAACGTCACTACTTAATCAATCAATTATCTTATTTTACTGTCACCGAATGATCAAGACGATAAAAATCGGTTTTTAAAACAATTTATTTATTTTTTGGCAATTTACAATCTGGAGTCAAGTCCCTTTAACAGTTTCAGACTTAGTGTTCTAACAAGCTTCTTTCAACTAATATTGTCAAAACATACAAGAAACAAAATTTTCTATTTACGATGTAGTTTGGATTTGTTTTACATGATTATTGGATGCACACCTGGTTAGCTCTGTCTGTAGAGTGCTTGACCTGCCAATTTGGAGGACATGGGTTCGAACCTGGGGTGAGGCATATGTTCTTCTGTGACCATTTGACAGAAGATATTGTCTCCAAAGTCATTTGTTTTCACCTTGGAACTCTTGATTTATGTGGGGAAGTTGTCAGTCGCTTGCAGAGGGCAGGCTAGTACTGCTTAGTTACCCAGGGACACTGGTTCAGTCAACAGATGGCTGTTAAATGTAACTGGAATACTGTTGAGAAACAGTTTAAAACCCAAACAAAACTAGTTTATCCCTGTCTTCCATGTACAATAAGTTATTGTTATTAACCATGAGATTACTTTTAGACCTGCTGATGATGAAAAGATTCATATATTAAAAAATGCATTTTGTAAATATTAGAATCATTGAAGAACTGGAGAGAAGAAGGTAGAAATGCTATATGGTTGCGACTACCCATAAATTACAGCCGTTATATTGATGTGGCTGCAGAAGAAGGCTTTGAGTTTCACAATGCAGAAAATAGTGAATGCTTGCTCAAACTCTGGCTCAGGGATAGGGAAGATGCCACGCCCAGGTTTGCTACTCATCAGCTGGGTGTTTGTGGTGAGTTTTAGTTCCTGAAATTTTGTGCTTGGTACTGACAGTTAGGTAGAATACGTTGCTCCAAAAATTTGTTCAAGCACTGCCTTGACCATTTGTAACTGATTGTTCATGATATTGAAGCTGATAGACCGGCATCTGAACAAAATCAGCATGATTATTTTCAACTGTGATTTTAGAATATATTTTAAATTAAATTCCTTCTAAGGAAAATAATGTTTAGAGTAACATATCTCAAAAGATGTACAGATTGTTCAGTATTGAACTTATTCATTGTCCATTCTTTGTTTATATGGGCTAGAAATATTCAGTCTGTTTACATCTTTTTTATGGCCTTTTTTGACTTAAAAAATTGGTGTCCAATCAGTAACGCTTGAAAAGCCCATAGATGTCCAATAGAAACATCTAGTTTCAATATATGTGTTTTGACTAATTAATTTTTGTCTGAGACCAATAAACTAATTAATTTTTGTCTGAGACAAATAAATTGAAAGATGGCTTTTACTGAAGAATTCTAACACATTTGATTATTGCGGTGTTATGTGGTTTTAACTGAACATCATTTGCTTGCAGGTGTTGTTCTCAGGGAAGAAACTCAGGAATTACTTGTGATACAAGAGAAAAAAAGCCAGGTAAGTGGGTTAGAGGTACATTACATAAATATCTAACATTATTTTAAATTTTATGTGATCAAAACAGTTATAAGAAATCAAGAGTTGTAATTTGGGAAATTTTAAAGTCTGTCTGAAGCACAGGAGATTGTCACTAGTTCTCTCCCTTTATCCCTTCTATATTATTAGTTATACAGGTTGTTGAAAGGGTATATGGGGGAATATAACCTGTCTGTGTGCCATATAACCCAAGGCCGAGGGTTATATGAATCACAGACAGGTTATATTCCCCCATATACCCTGTCAACAACCTGTATAACGAATTTATAATACTGCAAATCCGTGTTTTCATAAGAATTTAGCTAAACAAGCGATGTTTCAATGCCTACCTCTAGATCTATGAATTAGATCTGTGCATTTTTGCTGTTTGTTTGGTTCATAAAATTGTTTAGAGTGTTTTAGTAATGTATAATATCAGTAATTAAAACGTTTTCCTTTTAAAATACATCGGGAATTACTTGCTGTAGATCAAATATTTTTATTTCACTCACACATTATATTGCCTGAAAATTAATTGCATTACCCAATAAGGTACCTCAATACACATGGTTAGGCGCGCGCTTGCACTCTAATTCTTATTTTCAAGCGTCTGATCTCATGGACTTTGTCGAACTGAATTTTGCTAAAACCTTAAAAAATCTATCGTTTTGAATATTAATACTAGCACACATGTAATTTGTTCAATATTTATTGAATCATGTGTGAATATCAATTGTTAATTTCTAGTAAATTGCAGACATCAAGAGATAAAAGTTTTCGAGTCGAGCCGTCAGCGAAAATGGTCACGAGGCGCATGAAGGGGAAATGAGTTCGGATGTCATATACCCTGTCAGCGCCGTGTATAAAGATCCTATGCGCGAGCCTTTAACCAATGAAATTACTGGATTTTTCTTTGCAGTATTATAAAGAACTACATGTATATATACAGATTTTATAAGGGATTTAGGGGGAAAACACTAGAAGGGATAAAGGGAGAGAAGTAGTGGATTTTTGGGTCAGAGTCTTATGCCATTTTTAGCAGTATTTCAGTTATATAGGCAGTCAGTTGACCAAACAAGTGTGATCAGGTTACCAACCAGTGCTTCAACAAACAACCCTCATAATTAAGAAGTGGAGAAAAAATGACTTTGTCAAGGAGAAGATGCTTTTGAGTGGGATTTCTAAACCTTGACATTGCATTCTTGTTTCAGGCAGCTACCATAGCCTTGTTCACACTTCTGGCAAATTGATATACGTATCGTTAATTATCAATGCGACCGTTCGGGCTAGTCAATTTGTTTGTTTTCATCGGGTTTTACGCCGTTTCTCAACGATATTTCAGTTATATACGGCGGCCGGTTCACCTAACCAGTTTTTCCTGGACTGAAATCTAACCAGTACTAACTTACCCTTCCACAAGGAGCCGGCAACTTCTCCACATGTGGAGGAAAATCGACATTTTTGTCCAATTTTCATGGAAGGGTATGACCTGCCGCGACCGGGAATCGAACCCGGATCGCCGGGTTACAAGTCCAGCGCACTAACCACTGAACCGCGGCTTTCGGGCTAGTCAAACATGGGAATAACCAGACCAGACTATTCTTACTAGGTCATGTTGTTCTGACGTGCCTTAGTGTCCAATCCTGTTATACTATAATTGAATGTTTGCGTGGGTATGTGTGTATTTACTATAATTGAATGTTTGCGTGGGTATGTGTGTATTTAAGTTCCATTTCATTTTAGTTCTGATAGTGTTCAAAAACCATCATGAAATTTGAATTATCTTCAGCTAGATATTTTTTTAAAATTTTTTGGTTTATATTATTTGCAGTTCACAACCTGGAAGTTTCCTGGTGGTCTGGCTGATCTTGGTGAAAATATTGGTAAGTTTATCTTACAGACATGTACAAATCACTGTCTGTTTGCATCTGTATACTTTTCTTTAAATTTCGCTAAAGTTTTCATCATGAATACCAGCTATATGATTATCTGTATATGCATTTTGTTGAAGGGCAAATTGAAGACTTTGAGAAATAATTAACAAAGATTTTGTAAAATATTTCTGCTCATGACTTGACAATGTTCTACTTCAAATCATACAAATGATAAGCCATTATAAAAATGGCTATGTATATGGGCCAGTAAGTCGGATTTATTTTGAATTTTGTTTTCATTTTTCTGTGGAATTGTAGATGATGTTATTTGTTAGGGTTATTAAGGGACAAGGTCAATTCTGAGAGTTACATGAGCTTATATCTATACAGTATAACAATTATCATTTGTGAGTATTGATAGATAATTTTAAGTTCAGCATGGAACACTGATGCGTTTAATCATGCTTGTGTTTTGTCTACTTGACAGAGCATATAAACTGCTGGGCACTTCGGAAGAGAGTGGTGTTGTTATTTCAATTATCTCCCCTGAACATGCCCAGACAAACGTTGTATTCTTTTAATAACAAGGTTTTCCCTAGGATTTTTCAGCTAGGGGTCCTTGGACCCTCATGTTTGACAAATCGGGGGTCCTTAGTAAATTTGTAGGGTCCCAGGTATGCAGTTTATACTTGACAAAAGTTTATTTTAGAGGTCCCAGGCACGCACATTAAGTTGAAAATGGGAGTCCCTAGAAAGAAAAGGGAGTCAGGGACTCGAGATTTCTGCGTCAGGGAAATCCCTGTTATATATATAGAATAATACATGTATGTGACATGTATCACACATCAAAACTATTTTCACTTTAATCTGATAATACAGCTTCACACATCTATCTATGTGCTATGGATGATTGTTGATTTACTCCAAAGATTATTAATTACAAAAAATGTTCATAATTTATGCACTCATGAGGAGTCTTTGAAAGTTGTTGGTTCAGACAGCCTGTACATTTAGCTCAGACAGGTGGAAGCTTGACTTCCTGTCTAGAGGTTGTAACTCCAAGGTCATTCAGTCTGTACATTTAGCTCAGTCAGGTGGAAGCTTGACTTCCTGTCTAGAGGTTGTTACTCCAAGGTCATTTACACATTACTCTGTAACTATGGCAACTACAGAGTTCTTTCTGGGCTTACTTTGTTTACTATTAGTATACTATTATATATGTCTCGTACTTAGAGAAACACTACCACTGATAGAATGCAGCGACACTAGTTGCTCTGAAGAGTCTGTTGTATACCACAAGAGATTGTCTCAAGTTCTCTCCCTTTATCACTTCTAGAGTTCTTTCCCTTTAGCCCTTCTATATAGTATCTACCAGTATATGTATATAGTACATTTACTATATAAGGTATAAAGAGAGAGAACTCGTGACAATCTCCTGTGATGTAAACTATAAATAATTCTACAATTACTGGAAGTAAATGATGTTCTATTAAAATCCCTTTAAACCCCAACAATTTCGAGGCCTCCAGTCCAAACTTTATGCATTTTGTATCTTCAAACTGCTAGTACAACATGCAGTGTCCAAACATTGGCTTTTACTATCTAGCAATCATAAGTGATACTGCAGTCAAAGACTTCTTGAGGAAAAGATCTGGGTGCATGTTTTACATTAAAGCAAATCTTATTCCCCCTGCACATCATTACATAAATGAAGCTCATATTCAAGATCTTCTTAGTGGAGGGCTTCGTGTCCTTGAGCAGTAGAAATCGCCCCCAGGACCCTAGACTCATTTGCAGCTGCATGTACGCGTATGTCTCTCCGTACTCATGTGGTCAAGAAGGACAACTCTTACATTTTATTGAAATTTAGCGTTTTTACGGTTGCTTCCCTTTGTTAGCAAAAAACCCAGTGTGCGCCATGTTTCGTAATTTATTTTATGCTCTGTACTGTACTGAGAGAACAAATAATTTGGCCATCTAATCATTTAAATATCTGTAAGTTGCTCGTGTATTAAATGTGCAGCAAAATCATAGAGCATTAACTGTTGAGATTTGATAACTTTTTGAGATCCAACACAACGTAATTATATACATCAGAATCTATGTGTGATGAAAAGCCACCCAGACAGCTGAATAGAAGTCAAGCGCCTCTTTAATCCTCTATTGATAACAATTTGTGTCTGAATGTCAGTACTTAGAGATATAAAGGCCTCGACCTGGACGAAGGCAATATTGAAGATTAATGTGCGTCTGCTATCTATATTACATTGAATGCGTAAAGATCAAAGCCGTGTCTGGGGAAACATTACCGTTACCTCCTTTTACGGACTCGCTCATCGGCCGTAATTAACATAAGTATAATGAGTTTTATTGTATCAACGGTGATGAAGTAAAAGTAGGTAAGTGTGGCGACCACCTTTTTTATCGGCTGAGTTACAGAAGAATGCTTAAAAACTGCTCATTGGGCGGAGAATCGCAAGTACGTGAGAAATAAATATGTCCATGCGATCCACCTAGTGGGTGAAATTAATGTAAATACAAGGTTGGTCTTCCTTCAAAATGAAATAGTCAATGAGTGATTTAAGGGAAGACCAGCGGTTGTGGATATCTTCCTATGTAAGCATGTTCCTATCGATTGGTGTGATTTATTGACAATTATTTCAAGTGGTTAGCTGAGTACATTTACTAGATTCCCACAATATTAACAAGAACAGTCTTATATACTTGTAATTTATGGTATTAATAATTATACCCTTCCACTGGGACTTTCTCAGTCTATAGTTTACATGTTTGTTGATTAAGATCAGTGACCTGGGTGTTTCGAATGAATGCCTCGAACATTTAGGCCCCATTCTGACTAAATGGTTTATTTATCTGTGACTTTTAGTAATGGTTTTAGAGCATTGTTGTATTTTGTTAGCTTTGACCTTACTATTCAAAACGTCCTACCCATTAGGTAGAATTCATTTTTTATTGTCAATATTAATTTTTGACTAAATATGTCCTTGTCCGGTATTTTGGTCAATGATAATGATATTCATATCTTGCCCTTTGTTAGTAGTATTTCTGAATCATTCCATGAATTAAAACTGTCCTCTGTTGTACGGTTGTCAAATCACATGACCACGCGCATGAATCTATGAATGTACGTATTGGCATATTGGGGGGGGGGGGGGGTCACCGGGGCTCTAAACACCTGATTATTCTGAAGAGCAGGAATTCTCAATATCCCGGTGACACCGCCACCTAGGAAATGGTCTGTGCTGATATTTCTTGCTGGGGTTGTTTTGATGTCTTGAATATCCCGGTGCCAGTTGTTTTAAAACAATATTGTGGGTATGACTTTGACAACAAATTCCGCAGTTTGTCAACTAAGTCTGATGGGTGTGTCCACTGCTCCTCGGTGCGGTAGAACATTGATATATGCGCACTTGCGACTTCACTGACCATACCTAGCTCGGTACTCACTGTTTTACAATTTTAGAAGAAACTGTGTTTAAGTTATGTTAATATCTACTTATTGTTCTTTCGTTGTGGTTAGCATTCATTTCAGAGTTTGTCTATTTAAGTATGTCGGTCACTCTAATTTCACAGTTGAATTTTCAATTTTTTAATGAACCCCGTCGAGTCATCTTTAAAACCCAACATACACACTGTTGTTTATTTACATGACAATACATGCGCTATTGTACAAACAGAGATGACTTATACGGTCGAGACTTCATTTTATCTTCAGCTTTCAACGTAAATAAACCGTATTGTCCAACTGCTAGACGAAAGGTGATATGAAATAGTGTAATTTCTCCACTTTATTGACACATGAAATTTTATTACGTGTTAAGGCTGATTTATTTCCTTCCCTTGTGTCTAAGATCAGAGGTACTTATCTTCATACTCTGATAAATTGTCAAATAATAAGGCTTTTGACCTCGGCTTGATTGTCTTTGACCTCGTATAGATCTAGATGTAATCCTTACCACTCTAACTGATGGTTAAAGCGAGTATACTGGTATTGAACATTCGTTTGAAGTGCAGATCACGGAATTATATCGCTCTGACCTCGGTGTATTTGCATTTCAGACATAACGTAAGTATAATGATATGCATCATCCGACAAATTATAGGTCTGAAAAGTTCAGTGAAGTTCAGGTTTGGTCAAATAATGCGCTGTCATGCGCAAGACTCGAGTGTAACTATAAAATCGAGAGTCTGCTGTCTCGACTACAGCTTTATGTAAGGTTGTCCATAATCTGTTTCGTTTCTTTTTGTCTTATTTGAGTGTATACATAAGGATCTACGTTGTGATGGTAAAAATATGCTGCACGTAGACGTTTTTATAAACGTATATGTTGATGTAATGTTCAAATGTAATATAAAAATGACAGTTTATGTCCCTCAGTACAATAATGATGCTGTATATATGGCACGTGCAATATCGGTCGTCTTTGAGAGGCTGTCTGCTTTTTGAATGGCATTGCCTGTTCTAATTCTATATTCTCTTTTCTATGCATGTTTTACCTTAAATCAATTTTGTCCCGTTGTTGCTTGTGTCTATCATTCATCACATAACCTACGTTATACAGTACTGGACAGCGGTGTAGCCATTGCGCCAACCTACGTTACACAGTACTGGACAGCGGTGTGGCCATTGCGCCAATCTACGTTATACAGTACTGGACAGAGGTGTTGCCATTACTACAAATTACGGTACACAGTACTGGACAGAGGTGTTGCCATTGCGCCAATCTACGTTATACAGTACTGGACAGAGGTGTTGCCATTGCGCCAACCTACGTTACACAGTACTGGACAGAGGTGTTGCCATTGCGCCAATCTACGTTATACAGTACTGGACAGAGGTGTTGCCATTGCGCCAATCTACGTTATACAGTACTGGACAGAGGTGTTGCCATTGCGCCAATCTACGTTACACAGTACTGGACAGAGGTGTTGCCATTGCGCCAATCTACGTTACACAGTACTGGACAGAGGTGTTGCCATTGCGCCAATCTACGTTATACAGTACTGGACAGAGGTGTTGCCATTGCGCCAATCTACGTTATACAGTACTGGACAGAGGTGTTGCCATTGCGCCAACCTACGTTACACAGTACTGGACAGAGGTGTTGCCATTGCGCCAATCTACGTTATACAGTACTGGACAGAGGTGTTGCCATTGCGCCAACCTACGTTACACAGTACTGGACAGCGGTGTGGCCATTGCGCCAATCTACGTTATACAGTACTGGACAGCGGTGTGGCCATTGCGCCAATCTACGTTATACAGTACTGGACAGCGGTGTGGCCATTGCGCCAATCTACGTTACACAGTACTCGACAGAGGTGTTGCCATTACTACAAATTACGGTACACAGTACTGGACAGAGGTGTTGCCATTGCGCCAATCTACGTTACACAGTACTGGACAGAGGTGTTGCCATTACTACAAATTACGGTACACAGTACTGGACAGAGGTGTTGCCATTGCGCCAATCTACGTTACACAGTACTGGACAGAGGTGTTGCCATTGCGCCAATCTACGTTACACAGTACTGGACAGAGGTGTTGCCATTGCTACAAATTACGGTACACAGTACTGGACAGAGGTGTTGCCATTGCGCCAATCTACGTTACACAGTACTGTACAGAGGTGTGGCCATTGCGCCAATCTACGATACACAGTACTGTATAGAGGTGTGGCCATTGCGCCAACCTACGGCAAACAGTACTGGACATAGGTGTGGCCATTGCGCCAATCTACGTTACACAATACTGTACAGAGGTGTGGCCATTGCGCCAATCTACGATACACAGTATTGTACAGAGGTATAGCCATTGAGCCAATCTACGATACACAGTACTGTACAGAGGTGTGGCCATTGCGCTATCGGTGTCGCCGTTACATGGATCAATATGATATTAGTGTTTGAGTACCCGTAATAATTTATGACGTAAAGATGTAGGTTGATGAACCCAACATTAAATGACGTGACCAATTTGACATTAAAAGGATAATGAACACTTTATTTTATCTCCCCAGAGGTCGTTTACATTTTGACTGTATGCTCGTTGTCCAATAATGGTGTTCACTGTTGTTGTCATTCTTATTCACTTTATTACTCAGTTTTGTGTTTCATTCTTCAGTTGTCTCATTGTTATACGCTGGTCATGACATGACATATCATTAGATCAATCCTGGAGGGAATGGCGGGCATTCGGGCGGGCAGACATACGGGCTGTGTCCCTAGCGATGTCCACTGTCTAACTCGAACAGTTTTCGACCAGGGATCTTTGTTTTGATGTAAAAAATAAAATATTTTTGTAAACATGTTTTTGTCCCACAATGTTGTTAGTAGAGACACGATTAACTCTTGGTTCCAACATGTGTATTTGTTAAAAAGAATCAGAATTTTATAAGAAATGTTCGTTTCATTTCCTTGATGTATGTTGTGCACACATGTTAAATATTGCAATAGGACGCAACGCAGAGAGTGTGAGCGTTTCGTTTTTGCTGTAAGCGTTATAAAATATCTTTGGGATGTAACGCTTAATAAATGTCTGAAAAGCTTACGATTGGATTTGTTACCAGAGCGGTATAATCCTAGTTGAATGGAATTCTGCAGATGTACATTATATAACCGTGATTTCTGATATCAAAGGCCTGTCTAGTCTACACGATAATTGTCTTGTTTTACATTTCTATTGTCAGGCGATGCAGCTATCAGAGAAACACGGGAAGAAACAGGTGTAAAAACTGGTAAGATATATTTTATTGCTCAAGCTGCTGCTAGATAAATGTCTATGTTTAGAATATTCTTGATAGAAGAAAAGATTTTTGCTGTAATTTTTGTCGATGGAAACATTGCATGAAAATAAAAATGCAACCAGCGCTTTGCATTTGTTAAGAAACTGTATGTTTGGTGTAAGAAATCTTGCGTAACAGAATGTTAATTCTATAAAACATGTTACTTGAAAGTAATGTCTCGGAAACCATGAAGTTAATATTCTACGGTAGAAATTATCAATGTGCTATCCTCTACGAAACTGCTAGATATTTTGCTATGTTAAAGCAACGGCCGTCATTGGTTGAGGTTGGGTCTTTAGATCGGGTATTTTATTTGCATTTTTTTAACTCTTTGTAGAGTTTTGTGGAGTTTAAACTGCATTCTTAGATATAGCCTTCACCTTTGTTTAAATAATTCTTCAATATTGAAACTCAAGTATCTTCCTGTTTGTATATAGGTGTTCAGGTGAGCATTTTAGGGTCACCATAGCCCTATTGTAGCATTTCTCTGTGTCATTTCGTCTGTTTATCCGCTATTTTGTCTGTATCTGCGTTTTGTCCGTTTTTCGACAAGCCATTTCGTCTTTCTGATTTCCAGGCCCTGTGTTCACAAAGAATTACTTATTAGGATCAGTATCAAGTGAAAAATATACTTTCTTGCAAACTTTGATAAAAATGTTGTATGCAAAACGAAATAGAAATGAACGTTTTGCACAACTTTTAAGACCTTAAAGTTAGGTTTCATGTTTAGTTGGAAAAGGATTATGATTGATAAGGTAAGACCGATTCTTGAAAATTGATGCTGATTTGATGATCTGTATCAAATTCAGTGATAAGTGTAATTTAGTCTTTTCTCAACAAAACCGTAGAGTTTTGAGGGTGTTGACAATGTTAATCAGAAGATTTAAGGTATTTTTGTGTAAGTTTATGAAAAGTACTGCGTCAAGTTTTCAATTGTTTTCAGAAAGTAGCAAATATATTTCAGGATCAAATTAATCCAGATCAGTTGATCCTTCGTGAACACAGAGTCAGTCTCTCGGAGTGTCAATGCGTTTGTCGGTCAGTCACTTGATCTGTTTTGTTTTTGAATTGTTTCAAGTAATATTCGTCTGTCTCTCTGAAATCGTGCGTGGGATATTCTTCAGTTCAAACTCTCATGGGCTGTAGGGTAGAATTATATTTTCGAGCTGTAATGTGTTTTAAATTAAAAGAAAGTGCAGTAATTGTAAGATGTTCTTTCAACTTTACGTTTGGTGGTCTATAGGTAAGCTTTATGCATCGTTTGCCAATGGAGTAGATTATTATCTAATTGGGGATTAAATAGGGGTGTAATATGTTCTTATAACATTGTCAGGGGCGATGTACGAAGTTGCGTTACACAAAGTTCTCCCTCATTGAATAAAATACTTTAGAGCTCGATATATAAAATGCAATAAAAAGCATAGTGTGGGGCGCTCGTCGACCACAATGATCAGCATATTTGAATTTTAGGATATACAATTTCTGAATATACATAGTACAACACTTATACCTTGACTATTTATTTTGTACTGCCTCTATATTGCACCACATATGTTCTAGATAATGGCAGTTTTCTTTTTCCGGGGAGCAGGCCCGCGGGTTTCCATATAGTGCTTGCGTACCCATCATACAAACCTTTGCTACGCCCCTGGTTGTTGAATACGATTTAACATCTATATGTTCAACGTTGATTGATCCGAAAGCTGAAAAGAAAGAACAACTCTTGTTTTTGACCGCAATTTTGCATTTAAAACTAATATATGCAGTGGAGCAAATATTGTCAGCTAACTAGATGGATGGGTACGTACTTAAATGCACACCATATCTTAGTATTTGATTGCACCCAGCATGCAGAAAAGAAATAAAAGAAATAAAAGAAAGAGTTAAATGTTTGTTCTAGATTATGGGTGGCGCATTGTGCGTCATGCCCCTTGATAAAAACATATACATTTAAATTTACGGTTGAAAACCTGATGTGATTGGTTCTTATTTATGATTTTATTTTCAATTAGAATACATATCAGTGGCAGTGGAAAACATGTTATCACGTAGTTGAAATATTTATGTGATAATAAATAATCGACTTCGTGTACTGATTATATTCTGCGGGAACAGCCTGTTCTGTAAGAAATATAGATATCTTATAGTGTAAGTTAACACCGTTTTTTCAACAGTTTATGCGTTATTGAAATGAGCTGAAGAAAACAGAATCTGAATTTTTTTTTTTTTCTTACACATTACAAAAAAGTGGCGAAAACATAACCATAGGTTAGTGTTATACATCAGTCGTAACAAGAAATATCTTGAAAAAAAATGGTCGGCGCAATTTGAAGGTTAAGATTTGTTATGCTACATAAAAAAATGCCGAGATGTTACGATTGCTGTTCACTCCAGATCCAAAATGGATTTCGGTAACTTCACCGAAATTCAGTGGTTAACGTAAGATTTTATTGGTTTACACAACACTGATATGCAAAAAGCAAAACCATGTTAGTACGACTGCGCCGAAAAACATGAATTTTTATACGAATTATTTCATGAAACTTTCCAATGTGTTACTGACAAAGAACATGCAAGCGAAAAATCACAAAACTATAACATACTATATTCGATTTACATGTATAGGGATTCTTTATGCCTTTAAATGCGTTCCTTAAATAAAGTGACGACGTATTGCGATCGTCAGCACATGCCAGACAAATTTAGAAATGCGTTTAATACGGCGTAAGGAATTCCTTTAACAAAAATATATTCGGTAGCGATATTACCGATGTTTGCAGAGTCTTAACACACCAGCTGATGCCTGGATATAGACAATTAGAGCGTACAATATACCCGAGGAGCATACGTGTTTCTTTGTCATCTGAACACAACTCGCGTTTTTCTGCGACACCAATCGTTTTCTTGTAATACCCGGACTGTTTCAGCAGACGAATGGATGGTACGAATGTTCCATGACACAAGCCCTTTAAGTAAACTGTGCATATAGGCGAGATTTAACTAAATTGCAAGGACGGTCGCTTTGCCTCCACAGTGTGATTTAGTGGCCTGCAACAGGACGAGAAAAGTGTCCAATTAAAGTGTTTAAATCAGTTATTGTTATTTTTTTTCATCGCCTAGTTTTCAATGTAGAACATGCTTTGTTTATGTGTCATTTATAAAACGTTTCATGTCGGCCCCTTTGATCGTAATTTCAGCTTCATTAAGTTAATTAGTTACGATTTACGCCTGAAAAATGTTCTAAATACTTGCTTTATGATCGTAAAGATCGGTTATATGTTAAGAGGGCTGTTTATGTGTCACTGGGTCACATGGTTGTCGAGGTCAGAAATCAGTGGAAATCAGCTGATAATAATAAAAAAACACCATTGTAATAATAAATTATTTTGTGTGTTTATTTCTCCTGTCAAGATTAGATCTATTTGTAGTTCGTTTGTGTTCGAAGTGTCAGTGACTATTTTAAAGATTTTGCAGAATTTACAAATAGATCTACGTATAGTGTATGTGTGGTCGCAATTAAATCACAATCTGTGTCTTTTTTATGCCCAGGGTGTTACTTATTTTCCTTATTACATTTTTTAGATTTAAAACCAGTTAATACACCAATACAGAGAAGAGAGATTGAATTGTCAATAAATATGGATACTTTATTCAGAAATTAAGGCATTATGCCCATAATTCTCAGTTACAAGTTATATAAATATATATACATACATTTTGTAAAACGGATGATGAATTCATCACGTCATAAATGACATATTTCGCAACACACCAACACGCCTGATATCAGTTACCGATGGTCGTGGATTCGTTTTACACATTGGGCAAGGTTGAGCCGCGAGTATCACCTTTTCTGAATTAGGCACGATTAGTGGTTAGGTACCCACGAACCAGTCATCAAGAATTACTTATATAAGTTTTAAAAACATTTTTCACAGTCGATGAAATATTAAAAAGTTAAAACTTTCAACTAAGCAAACCATTTTGGGACAAAACCCGGAAGCCGAACTACTCACGTAGCGTAAATGGCTATTATGGCCACTGGCCTAAGTTGGATGTATTATTGTATATTGAATTGTTTGCAATTGAACAGCATTGAAATAATTTTGAAATGTAGAGCAATAAAAACGAAGTAAGCCAATGTCCTGTCTTATATTGTGAAGTCACCTTTGACTTGTACGTGTACATGTTTGTTCGTGAACCACGCTCCCTTTTATACAAAGCTGTGGCGCTCTACTTTTGTATTGTAGGTGTTCACGCCCAGAATTAATTGATTAACAAAACACTCTTTGACTCTAAACCATCAATTTGTTATTGTATTGAAATTATTATATTCAAAATAGCGTTTAAATGGCTGAAAATCATGTATCAATTTATACTTGAAAAGTGGAGGCAATTAATTATTTTACCGCAAAATTGCTGTTTTTTTAAACGTTACCTACACCCTTTTTCATTTACTAGTATTCAATACCATTGGTGTAAGTATCTAGCTACGTATAACTAATTAAATTGTGGGTTTTCGCATTTGAAAAGCGATACATCAATAAAGTGTTGACCTCTAGTCAATAGATCTTTTATTACTCCCCTCTTCTGAAGAGCCTGGGAAGGCCGTGTGAGCCGGGTGATATTACACTGTATTACCCCAACATTTAAACAAAACCCCTTATTGCTTTTTTTAGTCGTATTGTTTATCACGAATATCTCATCTTGTAATCCTATATGTTTGTATTCAGCGAAAATATACCCATTTGTTGGAGAATGTTTAAGATTATATGCCTTGATAAATTGTAAAAATAGTTTCGTCATTAGTTATAAATCACTTGTACATTTCTCCTAATTATCGAATTCAATAACTTCGTTTTACTCGTCAATAATATGATGAGTTATGTCAGAAATTGCTCAATGAAATCATGTTAATGTAATTGAATATTTTTTGACGAGAAAATGTTCTGCATTGAATAAAAGAACTTGTTATCAAGAATTCCTCATCTCGATGTTTAGTTAAATGTTCAACACGAGCGAGTTGGCCATCAAATTAACTGTCATTCAAGCTTCGATTGGAAATCTGATCTTAGATGAAAAATGTCATATTGATTACAATTTTGCAATTTACTTCAAAAATGTCACTGTAATAATGATTTGGTAAAGCAGTTCACATATATGGCTTTATGACCTTTTGTATATCTGTTGTGAATATAAACAGTGATGCCCAGGGTATACATAATTTGCTATTAACGTATGCGAAAACTGATTTATTTCTTCACAAGCATCAATATATACATTTGAAAACACACAATCATTTATCATCGAATTTATTGTGAAGCATATTTTTATTGCATTTTGATACTCATTTTCACATGAAAATAACTTGTTTATTGATATTTAGCGAACATATTGCGTAAACATGTAAAAAACGCTGTTAAGCTCTTTTCATGTATTCATAATTTAGTCCCTGAAATTGTAGAAAACATGCAGTGGGCATTGAAAATATACCGAATGAATGGTGACTAGATACTAAAGGGGTAACGGTGCATAACGGTCAAGTTATCTGGATGCTTATAAGCCATGTACTGGGCTCGAACTTAAGCATAATTGTTGTATTCTTGTAGTTGTGTAATCTCCTTACATAGCTCATATCTGATACCCTGACAAAGATCACATCATGAATCAAATACTACATATTTGTCATATTAAAACATTAAATTTGATTACTAAATAGTCGTCGGTAATTAACGTTACATCTCGATTGCTTGTTACAATACTTAGGTTTCTGCTTTCATTTACCATATAGATTTACAATAAGATCGCACTGAAAATACCTCGGCTTCTTAATGATACACATTGCTGCTTAAATGGACCATCACTATACTGCAGTAGTTTGTCTTGTTTAGTTGAACACCATGTCAACTAATATTGATGCATTCGGTAGTCAATAACCCGAACCTGTGCCGCTGGGCTCCCATCCAGTACTAACTTGTTCTTTCGCTACTACTGACAATTTTCTAGCAGTGCTTAGACGTGGAGTAACCCAAAACAGCTTCTTTATATAATGGAGATACAGGTAACGCGGTGTTTTATTCAAAATTCGTTATGTGTTTCATTGAATATGCTCATGATAGCTTGACAGACTCTAAACGCATCGCTGTTCTCTTCCTAAAACCACCAGCTAGAAAGAAATCGAATTGGGTGTCACTATTTTGATATTAATTCATAAATGATTATCATTAATTATTACACAATACAGTCTACGTTCGTAAACTGGTACGACTTGTACCGGTACTATGACCCAGTCACCCTCTAAGTGTTTTTGGTATGGAATTTTTACATTGAATTGTGAATGAAATAATTATGGGTTATACCACACAAACTCAAAGCTTTGAAAAAAAGTCCCAGTTTGTGTTTTAGTACAAAAAACGACAAACATTGCGTTACACAATACACTTGAAACCCGTCGTGTTTTACAAAATATTTGACCTTCGTACTAAGTTTATCCAAACGGCCTTCAAAACTTTTTTTCTGTTTTATTTCATAGTCCCCGTTATCAATTAATGAACAGAACAAGGACGTGAATTGTGTCTACATTTATGAATCAGATTACCCTTGTTCGATTACTATTGCCCATTTCTGAATTACCGCGGTGGGAATTTTCGGTGCGAATCAAAGGGACATTATTGCCTCAACTATCAGGGCGGTACATCTGCTATCAATGGGTCGTGGTTTACACAAAAATATAACTACTACAGAAGTATAAAGTGCATTTAGCGACTACGAATAGACCCGCATATTACGATTTAATCTTTTATTGAGTGTATTTACCTAGAAGCAGTCAATAGACACTTTGGATTCTATTCTTTATTTGCTTGTTAGTATTTAATGACCGTGTTTGTGGATAAACTACAATGTAACTTAGTATTAAAGGGTCAGGGATCAGTGTTGATGTATATTTGTAATGAATATTGATAATTGTTCGATTGACTTTTGAAACTTCTTGGTCCTATGGGAATCTACCAGTAGATGCGTGTTTTGTTGCATCGAAGTGCATTCCTCTGTATGAATTGATGCACTGTAAATACCCCACCCCTTTGTTATGTCCTTATGCGTTTACATAAAGAACCAGCAACCCGAAATACGATAGGTTAGTATCATAACACTACACATTGTATGAAGTGCAAAAGTGTGAGAATTTGCAACGCCCGAGAGATATGATGTTCAACGGTAAAATTTAAAGTATTGAATACGTCTGAGTGAAAATTTAGATATTTACTAGACGAAATTTGTCTCATTTTGTGGTCTCGGGTATAACTGACCGACTGCTTGCCAACCTCGGTGCGTTTGTGAAGGTTTTTCTTTAGTGATTGTCTTGACATTTGTGAGGTAGCTTTTGAATTTCGAATATAATATTCCATCATCATTAAATCTGGTTAGGACCACCAATTTGTATAAAATAAGTTTCTATATATATTCTGTACATTTAAAAACGCACATTTTTATACCTTTGATATGACTTTCAAATGCCACTTTAGTTTGTTTTTAAACTAATTTTGTTATGAAAATACCCGTTGATTGAAAGAAAAGTTAGCATTTATCACTAGGTAAAATGAACTAATATCATGTTAAGTTCTTATCTTGCATCCCTAGGTAAGCTCGTGAAATTTGAGAAATCTTACATTTTGCGTTTTTAAATGCACTGAGTATAGATCTACCCTGTCAAAAGATTACCGACTTCGCCAGTTTGTTGCTCAAGCTAAAGAAGCACTCATCTAATGATTAGTTTAAATTGTAAGAACATATTTCACAATCGATTTAAAATAAATTAGTTTTAATTGAACTAAGCTAAGGAAGCACCTTGCAACAAAGCCACGAAGTTGGTTGGCAACTTTCAAGTTCACATCAGCTTTCGTGAGTTCAAGTTTATGGGAGCATTCGTGAGTTCAAGTTTATGGGAGCATTCGTGAGTTCAAATTTATGGGAGCATTCGTGAGTTCAAGTGTATGGGAGCATTCGTGAGTTCAAGTTTATGGGAGCATTCGTGAGTTCAGGTTTATGGGAGCATTCGTGAGTTCAATTTTATGGGAGCATTCGTGAGTTCAAGTTTATGAGAGCATTCGTGAGTTCAAGTTTATGGGAGCATTCGTGAGTTCAAGTTTATGGGAGCATTCGTGAGTTCAAGTTTATGGTAGCATTCGTGAGTTCAAGTGTATGGGAGCATTCGTGAGTTCAAGTTTATGGGAGCATTCGTGAGTTCAAGTTTATGGGAGCATTCGTGAGTTCAAGTTTATGGGAGCATTCTTGGATGTGGCAAGATCGAACCTGCTTCTTAATTTGTCATAAACTGTAAGCCATACTTTATTGCATATGTTGATATTAAAACTACTCCCGTCTGCGTGTGGATGTATAGTAACACATCGATAATAAGACCACCATCGGGACCCTTGAAAAATTGTGTTATTGAGGTACTCAATATTGAGGTTGAATAAAGAACGAAACATTGAAAATGGACTTGAAAATTGTGTTCTTAATATTGAGGTGGTCTTAATATCGAGGTGTTCTTGGTACTGAGGTGGTCTTAATATTGAGGTGGTCTTGATATCGAGATGGTCTTAATATTGAGTTGTTCTTGATATTGAGGTGGTCTTAACATTGAGGTGTTCTTGATATTGAGGTGGTCTTAATATTGAGGTGACCTTTAAGTGAGGTTTTACTGACTGTACTATACTATCCGATGTAAAAGTGCATGTCTGAAGTTCCTGTTTGGTTGATGTGGTTATATCACTTTTTTCTATTTTACCATGTGCGTTGTTACCCTTAGTATACGTCTTTGTATTTATGTTTTACTGTTATCTGACAACGCTATTTCACTTTGTTCTGGAATGTGTTGTTCAAAAAGAAGCCATGTGGTTCTGTCCAAATGATGTATATTTTATGACCACTATTACGTAGTCTGACGTGAAGTTGTGATTTGATATTTCAATTAGCACGTTTTACGAGTTTGTGGTTAACCGCATCTTACTCGTGTTTGTAACCATTTGACAGGCGAATGAAAATTTATTATTTAATTGTTGTGTAAAGTGATCTTAATGAGCAATATTTTCTGATTTTTAGCTTTTGATGCAACGCGGATGAATTATATTTTTGGTAATAAACTAAATATTCAGCACGTATCTTTGGTGAATTTGGTGGGGTTTTCAAAGTGGATCCGAATGATTCTACCGGCACTTTGAATTGCTCCAATGTAATTTACACTGCGATAAAACATCAGCATGTGCAGTGGCCATTATTTTTCTGAATCATTTTTTTTTTCAAACCACAAATGTCAAAAACACGAAAGCTTGTTTTAGTTGCGTTCAAACCAGTTCAGCACGAGCGTTTTGATCAACTATTGGATCAGCTACGGTAACGGCATAACGAACACATAAAAAATACGCTCAGCAAAAAATAGTTTCATGATACAGATTTTTAAATTCTGCCGAATAATACATTTACAGAGTAACGGAACATGGAAATTAAACCTTCAAACAATAATTTAAATGTCAAGTCAATTTTATCTGCAGTTTACTGATGTTTGATTATGTAAACGAAAATTATATTTTGAAAAAGTGACTAGTGAAATAATTTACAATTATTTACTGAGTAATCTTCCGCGCCTAATAAAATTTAAGCATAGGGGTGCCGCAGTTAACGTAATGTATCGGGACATTAATTACATTGGACTGTCACATGTTTATCGTAGCGAAATCCAATTGCCATGTAAATCTTTTATTGGAATCGGTATTTGTCTGAAACATTTCCTTGAATAAATGCGTAATAAATATTCTTGTTAGTTCATACTATTGCTCAAGCTTGCAAATGTAAACTTTGTATTTTCAATGATATTGATGTAGAATATCACTTTAAGTAGTCGCTTGTTATGAGAACGTCTGTACGCACATAAGAGTTGGAGAGCATTTAATGTATTTTTGAATAATGCATAAATACGTTAACAATTACATGTGATAGGGGGGAAATTGCACCGGGGTTTTAAGGACACAGTCCACCAACAGTTCCGATCACAGACGCCTGACTGAATGTTCTCTTTATTAGCTGTTATGGAGCAAATTAGTCAGACTCCTGTAGTTCCGATGTGTGGCTTTATTACAGGTTCGGTTATATAGAATAATACACTTTCAATTATGTACATTTTATTCCACATAAACTGAAATGTTTCTCTCTTTTAATGAGCGTTAGTTTTGGGTATACATTAGTAGTAACATCGTTCTCTGCCACCATACTGACTTGTTGTAGTTCTGAGACTCTAGTCAGATGCTCACGTGATTGAAATAATGCTTAGAAGTGAATCTGCAAGAGCCTTAGTTACATTTGAACCGAAAAACTACGTAATACAAAAATGAGTCGCTGGAAAATCGTCCTTGTTTTATGTCTTCCCCAATATTGCTTGTTAATGACGATGTTTGTGGATAGCAACTGAACCAGTATGTATTGTTTCTATCATCATTTATACAAGTGTAATAAATGTGGTCTTTCAAAACGATTATTTATAAAACAACGTCTTGTCGTTTCATGTCAAATAATCTATTTTTAAAAGATGTTAGGTACTAAATACTTGTCGAAATGTTACGTACATACAAGAGACATCGTCATTTAACACATCCTCTGACCAAAAACCATAGTTAATACAATGTACTAAGTTACCTTCATACACGATGTGACCACAATAAATAAATGAGATTATTATACAGGGTTTTATATCACGTGTGATAAATGCAACGTCATGGTATTTCATTCACAATTTTAATTGTGAAAGCTCATCAAGATGAAGTGTTTCGAAGCCATAGTTTGTAATGGATTCGTTAGTGAATTCCCACGGCGTGTTGCCGATTGCATGTTGGGTCTGCAATGAGCAAAAACTTTACGTCAGAATCATTATTCAAATAAATTGTTGTGATTTTTGCTCATTTTGTATTGATGTAAAACTGTTCAGTGTAAAGTGCCGTATTTTCTTGGCACCATAAAAGGTTCGAATCTCTCTCGTGGATGCTTGGCAAATTGTTGCAATGGATATGGACACCACTGTCGCTTCTAAAGGCATCGATCGAACCGTTGTCAATGGGTTGCTGTTTGAACTGACTTGTTTAGCATTGGTCGCGTATTGCGATATTTCATTCAGTCGTCACGTGAACGGTTATGGAATCAAAGCGCTGTAAGGGTGTGTCTTATTATAGTTAACATAACAGCGAAACCATAAGGGGCCTTATTCACAAACATTTCAAGACTGAAACGCAGACTTATATTTTAAGATGTTAAATGTTCTTTTTGCTGATACGTTGTTATTACAGTATAGCAATTTAATAAACATTGGCCTAAGTGTAGAATGGGTTATGTCACTATTCTGGCAAAATTTCATTTGTTCAGATATAATGAAAATGAAAGGCCCGTAAAAACAAATTTTGCAACGTTTAAGTCTATGTCTAAGTTCCAGCCTTAAATGTTTGTGAATAAGGCCCCTGAACTATGTATGACAAGTTTCCAGGGAGTGCATGGGTTTGAATCATTCACATTCTCTTGTTTATCCAATTGAATATTGTGCATAATTTTGACAAAATGTAAATCGTATTACCTTCCGGAAGACATTTGTTCATGTGTGTACGTGTCATGATAACATTCTAATTAATTGTCACGATAAAACTATCAATGCGGATGTTTTGTAAATGATATATTTCTCGTGTTGATGTGATAAATAAGCTCTTGATAACACTATTAATATGTTCATTATTTGTTTCCCTATCATTTTGCACTTACTTCAAGCGGACTGAAAAAGTTTATGCAGCTTAAACTATGATAACAATTATGCATGTGACTGCTTATGCTATCCATAGTAATTCTGTACTTACAATTGTCTTGCAAAATGTCAGTCTCATGTGCTTATATGGCATCTCCGAGCATAATGGTGTGACGGCTCGTTGTATATTTACTGCATCCGATCTTGCTCATAATACTTATAGAACCCTTTCGTTAAAAGACTCTCTTTCGTAGTATAAATGTTTGTGACCTGATTTGAGATGGCCACATTCTTCCACACTCACCGACTAGGAGTTGAAATGTTGAGGTCCAAGCTATGGCGAGGCGTATCGATGGGATGGAAGCGAAATAATGATAATGCGTATCTGCATAAAAAGCCCAGATAGGTTTGTTTCGCTGTCATCCATCTGTATGCCCTCCATGAGGAAAAAGGACGCTCAGATTTGGACTAATTTTTAACCGATTCACTCAAATTTTATTCTTGGGCCGCTTCCGGAAAAAAGTAGTTGTCGTAGTTAAGCGATGGACTGTCGAAAATTGCCATAGAACTTGTTGTTCTACCGAACAACTAATAAAAACGGAACATATAACAAATCAGGATGCTTGATGAGAAGTTGTCATTTGCTTTGTCGAGCAATCCAGCATATTTAACTGACTTCCGTACATGACTCCTCCCACAACTGACATGACTCCTCCCACAACTGAAACCTACCAACCTTTGAAAGTACGTGTATTCACGTTTTTCGATTCACTCGCCTGTCCGCTTCCTGACAAAGCTAGTACTTGCGTCTCATGGGGAAATGTGGCCGTGACCTTTCCGGGGTTGGAATTCATAAACTCCCGGTTTACCAGTTGACACCTTTCATGAAACACACTGCAGCTCCAAAACAACTTAAACCGTTTCCATCTCATTAAATCAACATTGACATGTGTGAGATGAAGTTGGCTTCGTGAAAATCAACTGTGCATGATGATTTTGGTAATTATACAATGAGCAAGTGCACATGTCTGGTAACCTTGCATTTGAAATACGCGTTCATTGCCCCCAAAATTCTCATTGACGTAGCTTGTAATACAACTGATACGTATGGACATTAAATAAACACCTAAATATGCTTACATCACTATTGTATGTCTGAACGTGTGAAATTAAATTTTGATGTAACATTTTACATTATGAGTCATAATTATAGTCTTAAAATCCATAAAATTATGACAGTATTTATGCAAAATTAATAAGGATCGTGACGTGTAATACATGCACTTTTAAATCAGACGTATTTATTGTTTCACACTTAGTCATGAGAACATTACATTTCAATTAAGATGATAAGTTTGTGCTACCGTCTATAGCTCGTGTTTGTGCTGCCGTCTATAGCTCGTGTTTGTGCTGCCGTCTATAGCTCGTGTTTGTGCTACCGTCTATAGCTCGTTTTGACCCTTTGGAGCTCAGCGTAGGCTCTACAGTCAGACCTCATTTATTCGCCAACCTTCTATTCGAACACTTTGTATCATTCGAAATATATATCAGGTCTAATTGAAATGGGCTATTCAAAACCATGTGAAATCGAATTAACGAGGTCCGACTGTAAGTAACTGATTTACTAATTCGTGTTGATTCATTAATTTAGCAGAGCATTGTGCGCATTAATGCGTTACGTAATTATTGCCTATAAAATCGTGTAAAGGCGTATCCAACAATAAGGCCATTTTTTTCTAACGCAGAGATTTCCTTTAAACTTTGTATATTTTATCAGTGTAATGTATATAACCCAAAATATGAAATAAAAATGACGGGTCCCATATGAATAGAAGCTATATAGCAAAATCGATACAATTTTACTTAATTATTTCTAGCGCAGAGATTTTCTTACAACTTGGTATACTGTATGAGAGTCACTGTCTGAATGAAAATGTGAAATAAAAATAATAGGTCACCTTGCTTGATTTTAAGATAAAGATGGATTTATTTTGTTTCAAATGTTATATAGATGGAAAGTGAAAGTTGAAAAAAGTACCCATAATACACTCGGTAATCCATTATTGTCGCCGCACTGAAGTGCGGCGTACTGTCTGGAATGGGATATTTTTTTGAACGTGGAGGGGCACGTGACTTAATTTTTTTCCAAGATTATTCGATTCAAGATAATTTTACCCACTGACTATAAAGTTTTACAGAAAAAGTATTTGTAATATTTTTTATTGTTTTATTTAAAAAAAAAATTATTTTAATTTATTCCCTCATGTGGTGCACGATTTCAAATGGTCAAGGTCTATTTTGACTGATAAAATATTTGAAACCAGTCTACGAAAAGTTTATTTTTAGAAAGTTGAAAATAGTTCTCACGTGATGTAAGGATTTCTTCAATCACATGACAGAACTAGCGATATGTTATTACTAAATGAACACACATAAACAGTTGAACTCTAGTCACCATGTACCTATAATTAGAGGTTGTTATTTGATTATTGACTATAGGTTGCATGTTGTTATTTGATTATTGACTAGGTTGCATGTTGTTATTTGATTATTGACTAGGTTGCATGTTGTTATTTGATTATTGACTAGGTTGCATGTTGTTATTTGATTATTGACTAGGTTGCATGTTTAGTGACCATGACACTTTAGTGGACAAATCAAGTAAAATTCAATTACAGTAGTTAATCTGTTTATAGACCCAGTTCCAACTTCTCTGTATAAAGCAAAATAATAATATTTAAAATTGCATTCTTTGAATCTGTATGAAATAAATATTTAGATAAAAGTAGTGCTTATTCTAAGCTTATTTTTTACGTACGTATGGATCAGAAAAGAAAATGTGTTCCTGTGATAAATTTTGAGTGTCATGATAGACCTTGCTATATACAGAGAAGTTGGAACTGGGTCTGTAAACAGATTAATATTTTTTGTTTACGTGTTTGATACTACTAAAATGGAGTGTAATGCTTTAGTTGCATGTTTTTTGTACAAAAGAATGTAAATAACAAAATATCATTCAATTCTTTAGCGGCGACCTTTGATGCTTTGCATCAATGATTTTCTTGTCGTTATTTGTATTGGTCTTATTGACTCGATAAGGTTCAGTAAAAACCTTTGCATCGTAAAAGAAATAGCAAACTACTCCCGGATACGCCTTTAAGCCGAACTAGATCTGCATTTTGCCATCAAAACAATGCAATTATATAATATTAAATTGACAATTAAGGTGCAAAATAATTAGTAACTGTAAACGTTTTGTCCTTGTCAATTTAGACTCAGTATTGATGTAAGATACCATAAGGGTCAGTGAACAGTTTTCATTTATTGTTAATGGAATATATATGGTTATGTTCGTAATTTGTATCTAATGAGAGTCCAAAAACAAGTGACATGAAAATATTAGTCATCTATAAGGATTCTTGAGTTTTTTTTTTAATGGGCATTGTTCTACTATTTTAATGGGCAATTGTTTTGCTACTTTAATGGGCATTTTTTACTGTTTGTTGGGCAATTGCTTTGCTGTTTTGATGGGCAATTGTTTTGCTGTTTTGATGGGCAATTGCTTTGCTGTTTTGATGGGCAATTGCTTTGCTGTTTTGATGGGCAATTGCTTCGCTGTTTTGATGGGCAATTGCTTTGCTGTTTTGATGGGCAATTGCTTTGCTGTTTTGATGGGCAATTGCTTTGCTGTTTTGATGGGCAATTGCTTTGCTGTTTTGATGGGCAATTGCTTTGCTGTTTTGATGGGCAATTGCTTTGCTGTTTTGATGGGCAATTGCTTTGCTGTTTTGATGGGCAATTGCTTTGCTGTTTTGATGGGCAATTGCTTTGCTGTTTTGATGGGCAATTGCTTTGCTGTTTTGATGGGCAATTGCTTTGCTGTTTTGATGGGCAATTGCTTTGCGGGACCGCGATTGTACGCTTCGTGGTTTAAGTATCTAATATTGGAGTGGCCTTGCCCTTTCTTCAATGATTGTCTTTCTAATGCCTGACCTTCACCTTGTGACACAATGACATTATATGTTAAAGGAAACAGACTACAGTTTTCAACTTATGAATCATACGAGCATGTATGTTGAACTATTTTTTTCTGTGTAACCGTTTGAAGCACAAATTTGTTCGCCGTAAGTTGCTAATTTTGGTATCAAAAAAAGAAGAGAGAGAATACGGAGCTACAGGAAACGCCACATACATAAGACAGTACCTCCCAACACAGACCTCCGGGAAAACAACAACCCATAAAACATAAGGTACTTAAGGAGGTTAAAGGGTACATATGTTAGGGAACAGAAGTGCAAGGAATGGTCTGGCAGACCATAAGGAATAACTAGGAGAATCAAAGTGGACAGTGAAGGAGGGGGAGGGGGGAATTAATGGATATAAAAAAGCACAGGACAAGTCAAGACAGTTGGCAGCAATAGGCCTACATTGGGCAGGAAATAACCTGAACACTATATAAAGTGACAGAATTGCACAGAGGAAAGGGAAATATAAAACACATTCAACACACAAACAGGAAAAAAACCATACAGCGAATTACAGCCTTGGACCTGTCAGTAAAAACACTGGGGTTTTTAATAAACATAATTTATTATATAATAATATTTATATGTGTCGCTTTTAAGTGTTAGAACGGTTTATTATAAAACTCATTTGGCATGATGAATAATGGTATCATGGTGACACTATGTGCGGTATGTTGAAGGTAACAGGAAATGGAATATTATAGAAATAAGACTTTTATTTATCATATTGTTGCATCCGCATTCACTTAATTATTGTCGGTTTGGTAAAAAAAATATGCCCTACGTTTAAATGTAGATATTCTTACTTTTGACAAAATATCCATAGTCATAAATATGAGAAAATGGTTGACAATTGCCTTCAAACAGATGCACCCTACCACGCTGTATTGTCATTTTTCTTGTATGTTTCCAAAAACCACAAATACAAGTGTCCGATATCGGTATTTTCTATCCTGCCCTACGTGCCGAGTTCGCGCCACTATAGGAAATAGGTGTATCAGACTCTGGTTTGCAGTTCTAGCCAAATATTTAAGAAAAAGTTACAATGTGTAATGTTTTAGAATACGTCTAATGTAAGAAGGCATTAACGTGACATTTTCTAAAAAATATTACTCGACCTATTTTGATGAAAAATCACACAATACACCTTCAAAGCAATATAAGCATAGTTGCGTATGGAAACAAATAAAAGGTTTAAGCATAAGATACGTCGTAAATGGATAATTTTACAGCAAGAAGGACCCATGACGTGCTACGTCCGTATACATATCAAGTACGAGACGAATACGTGAATGTGTATAAAAAATATCGAATATTCCAGGCTCTGAAACTGTTTCTCTCGTCGAAATGGAAATTGAAACATCCATAGGCATATCATTGGCGTAAGACAACCAACTATAGTATGGTAAAATAATGTGCGTATCCAGCAGTTTACGTCGATAGTGGGTCCAGCTCCTGGTGAGGCAGTGGATCGAAGTCAGCCCTTTTGAGTCTCTGTATGTTTGCAATGCTATGCGTTTTTTTGTAAGGTGATACGCTAATTTTGGGCAAAAACAGTGAGGTCCTTGAATTGGGGGGGGGGGGGGGATGGGGATGGGAGTGGATCCGCCTGACAATAGACATTGTTGCTGAAAATACTGTTTTCATAATTATATAGCCAGAACATCGAATGCATCATCCATGCACGTTTCATCACAGCACAGTTTTGCCGGTGTGAACATAAAATATAATACTGACGTAGTATCTCTTGCGTCAGTCATCATGTAATGTATGGTCGTCTGGTAGAATGCATTTATTGTACTAACAGTACACCGTGGGACGTCATAGTGACGTAGATTCTCTTGTGTCAGTCATCATGTTATGTATGGTCGTCTGGTAGAATGCATTCATTGTACTAACAGTACACCATGTGGCGTCATAGTGACGTAGATTATCTTGTGTCAGTCATCATGTAATGTATGGTCGTCTGGTAGAATGCATTTATTGTACTAACAGTACACCGTGGGACGTCATAGTGACGTAGATTCTCTTGTGTCAGTCATCATGTTATGTATGGTCGTCTGGTAGAATGCATTCATTGTACTAACAGTACACCGTGTGGCGTCATAGTGACGTAGATTATCTTGTGTCAGTCATCATGTAATGTATGGTCGTCTGGTAGAATGCATTTATTGTACTAACAGTACATCGTGTGACGTCATAGCTACGCCATACGGACTGGTAGATATATGTGCTTAGTGATATTTCGTAACAGTATCCATCGCGAACCATCGTTTATTATTGTTTCTCCAGAGTGATAAATGTTCCTACATCACTGTCTTCCTGCAGTAATTTGTCGCATGACTTCCTCTAGATTTATTTATCATAAAATCGCAAACAAATTACATGGCATTACAATATAAAAAACATAAAACCATGTCAGATACATTATTTGAAAAGGCTTACACAAAAGAGGGATAATTATTCCCTTATTTCCATTGTGGTCCTTGACAATATACATGTAGATCTAGTCACATAGGAAGACGTGACATTAAATAAATAATAATGAATATATATCACAGGTTATCGACAACTATGAGATCGATACAATTTACTGGATTGTTAAGAAATGCCATGATTTTATCTAAAAAAAAATATAAAAAAAAATCAAATTCAAAGTATTTATAGGTAAGAGAATTGCTTAAAATAAAAATACAGACCTACAGATACATTAGGTGTGTTTTAACCTCAGACTTAAAACAAGACAGAAACCTGCGAACTTTGTACTGGTGTCTTTTCCTTGCGTTTTGGGGACAATATGTATTGTTTGCGTTTGTATTTTGATAGTTTGTCACCTGGTAGGCTACAAATGACATAACCGGTCGGTTCTCGATCATTCGAATCCATTGGGTCCGAACTTTCATTTCGAATAAACATAGTTTCGAATAGCTCATTTCAATTGGACGTGTCAAAGAATACATTGGGACCTGATATTTATTTTGGATGAAACCTAGTATTCGGATAAAAGGTTGTCGTATAAACGAGGTCCTACTGTAATTAATTTTTGGATAATTATTGGTGTTATATTGCTTGTTAACAATTTCCTTACTTTTCCTATTTTTCAGAATTCGCCTCCGTTATATCATTTAGACAACAACATGATCACCCGAGTGCGTTTGGACGATCTGACCTCTACGTGGTGTGCCGATTGCGACCTTTGACCTTTGACATTATACCATGTGAACATGAAATTTCACAGTGCCGATGGGTGCATGTAAAAGAACTTCGGGAACTTTTAAATATAACTTCTTTGACACATAGAATAACTAATTTAATTTTGCATGGACTAGATAATGGATTCGACTCTATAGATTTTACATCAGAACAGATGCTGTCGCCGTATAAAGGAATGCATTTCACGGTTTTTAACAAGAATATACCTCAGTTGTAATGTTGGGATTTTCATGCTGGACATGTTTGAACATATTTTCACGTCCTTATGGTTGAAACTGATGATGTTACAAAACAGACTTCACGTGCAAATATGCTTCACAACGTTATGTTGTACCTGTCTGTACAATGCTTTAACTGCCTATATTACGTGTTTAACATGTTGTGAGGTAACGTATGCGAGGAATTTGATTAATTATGAAGTGAAAAAATGACCTTCAAAGAATTTAATGCATGTCTAACACGAGGGACTGAATATTTTGTCTCTGGATTTAACGCGTGTGATTTTTTGACTTGCATTCTAAATTGAACGCTTTTGGCACCCGCCTGTCTGCTATTATAGACTTTATAGGTCTAAGTCTTATTTTTTCTGGAAATGGAAAACAATTAGAAAAACATGTGTGAACTTGTATTAGGGCTGTAAAAATGTCCATATGAGCGCTGCTATAGGATTTACAACCTCTTCTGTAGGTGACGTCTTTTCAAGAAACCGCAACATGTGATGTCACTATTTGCAGACAGGAAACAATATTAACTCCATATTGTCACTTCGTTTTCATATTGCCGTATGGGGCAACTATTGCTTAGGCCTACTGTCAGTGCATAGTGACGTCACATGTGACGTTTTCTGGAAATGACGTCACTTAAAGAAGAGGTAGGAAATCGTACAGCGCCGCTCATATTAAAACATTATTTTGGACCCAAGAACCCCGAGAGACAAGACTACTCTCAACATCATGCAATACCCGCACATTGGGCCAATGTCTCCAATAGACACGATGGTCAGTCATGTTTCCTATTTTGCATTCCTTCATCTTTCATTATGTTCTAGACCTAAGTGTGTGGTCACATGATACTGGATATATACGTGTCTTTGTTCATGTAGCGTGTTACTTATAATTTGATTTATTTTATGCATGTAGTTAAAACTTGTATTTCAATGAAGTTGTGACCGGATTGTTGTGCATACTTTATTTGGGCCGAACTATTTGGTGTTACAACTATTAAAACAATTATTAAACACTGCTTATTCGTTTTTATAATTATTTCATATTTGTTTGAAGATATAATTTCACACACATCACATGATATGATAGCAAGATAAACGCTATCTTGTATTAAATTACAAAATCAAAGCACTGTATATGTTGTTTGAAACTGTTACGGATTAGTCGTTGGAAGAATGTACGGCTGTTGCCCCAAAATGTTCATTGGAAAATACGTAAACGTGCGAATAATCCACGATGTATGTTTTACTATAGTCGAGAGTTTTGTTCAGTTGTAGATATTATATTTGTATATAAACATCGTTCAATGATAGTTTGCATTAATACCGTATTAAATATTTAATGATATATATCATACAATAATATTTACCGGCTTATCCATTGTGAACAACGATTTGAAATGTCAGAAACACGAGAGGTTCTTTGATGAGGAAGAAAAATGATTAAATTCCTCATGGGTAATTAGGTAATAATTCAAAAAATAAATAATGTTATTAATTAAAACCAACTATGTTTAATATCTCCCCCATATTGCAAATCATATTAACATGATCGTTGATAATATTGATTAATAAAACATCTGATTTCTTGACGGTTTATTTCAATTACTTGCACCATATTTATCCCCGCAGATTTGTGTCAAGTCGTCGCGTAGTCTATGTGATTAGTATTGAAAAATGCATTTTAAGAATCGTCCTGTCGATGATAAATGTCGATACGAGACTCATTTAGTACGGGTTTGAAATTCTGAGACACTCTTTTTTATGTTGAAAAACATCACTCTCACTAAATGTCATAATTGTGTTCAGTGGTTTGCTGCGTGCGCTTTTTAAATAGGATCCGTTTAGCCTGTATTATGACAGTAGCTGTGGATGGGTCACTATACTAGTCCAAGAGATTCGCCTCACTGAAACCAAACTGATGTTCTTATTGTGGGTACCATGATATTAATCGGTTCATAATCACCATATGACCACCTTCATATGCAAATGAAATTGTCAACTAACCGCAAGCATAAATATAAGTGACAGTGGTAGAAATTTCTCAACAAAAACTTATAAAATACAATTTACTAACTCGCCTTATATTGACTTTCGGTTTCCGCGTTATGGTTTACGAAAACACCCGATTTAAATTAAATGTATGTTCCAATAAAAAATAAGCTAATTTGCTTCACACAACATTCAGATTTTTGTGCGAGCCTTTTATGTAACCTTGTCGGTCAGTCGATCTGGTTAATCTGTAACCTGCTTATATTCATTGAGATGGTCTAAGAGACAACTCGAATAATTGGTTGTAATGTTCATGGTGTGAACTGCTCTTTCATACCTCCATCGATGCGTTCCAAGCTTACAATAATAGAATACAGTCAAACCTGTGATAATTTTCTCCTACGAAAAATATATAAGGTGTATAACGCGTTTATTGAAAAATAAATGTTTTATCTTCACATCTAACAGTTCAGAATATGTTTTGACATGCACATTTTTTAGACCCCTTGCCTACAAGGGAGAAAAGGCAGCTGGAGAGGGATCGCATTCTCAAAAGGTCTCCCACTCCACAGAGTATTGGTTGTCTCCCTCGACTGGTATGTTAAGATGTATAAATTAATATATTAATCCTTTACTAGAGTTCCAACTATTCATGGACTATACATTACTTGTAAGGAGTTTATTCCAGGGTAATAAATGCGTATTCGTATGAAAGTCTTGTTTAATGTGAGATATTTTATGATTCTCTTCAATAGCAATGTTTTGGCTTTGTTCATCGAATCTGAATCCAAGACATTCCTTTACAACTGAAATTGTGTTGTTTCTTACAAAGCATCTGGTGATTTATAAAACAAAACGAGCTGACCGAATTTTGGAAGATGTACCGTGCGTATCTTTCCGTGTTGATTGAACGAATAAAGTACGTAGTTTATTATTTTGAACTCCGTACTCCGGAGTTACCGCCCTTGAAATAAGCGCCACTTCTCTTTAATCGATAATTTAATGATTTGCCTCTATGTCTGCTCGTAAGAAAATGTTCGTCTTTATTGATGCAATAACTATCTGAGTTCCAATTCACTTTTTATCAGACAAACTTCAGTTGTCCGCACAGGTGGTTTGCTCTGTTGCTTACGGTGTGGTTGTTGTAGTTATGAGAGAGAAAACAACACTTATTGTTGCTTTAACATATTGGTGTATTAAGTGCGTTGTGTTTTCAAGGTTATTAAACCCCTTGTGCTTTGTTTGAATCACTGTAAAGCATTGTTTTTATTAATTTTTATTAGCAATATCTTATGCTTGAAGCCTACTTACTATTGGTGCAAATATTTTATTGTATGGGCGGAAGAGTTATTACATGCGCACTGGGTGTATATTGTGTTATATTCCATATGTTGTTAATCGTATTCGACACATAATACTGAATATATCTTTATATATAATGTAGGTCACTATTATTCTACAATAGACCACCCAACTACTTATGACTTTTGTTAAAGATCACGAAATAACGCTTCAACAATTAGGGAGCATGATTACTGTATCTTATCTTTTCATTTCTTTATCGACGATTCATTCAAGTTGTTAAATTCAAGGACGGTATTTTTTACATTTTATTTCTTAATTGAATGTAACCTGTGCAAAATGATATGTAAACCATTATTTATATTGAACATTCAGTAAGTTATGTATGTTTCCTATTCCCAAGAAACATTTATTTGACATTTAAAACCCCCCGGGTTATCTATGGATCATTTTCGAGTGTACCAGAATAATTTTTAATTTAAACTCTATTGTAAATCGCACTTATAAAAATTCCTTTATACAATACATAGTAGTATTTGAAGTTTTAATAATAAGATAATTGAAGGGTGTTGGGTTTTGAAATATGTACATACCAAATTGAAAAACGACGTATGTCAACGAAGGAGAGCGTGCCGCTAGAAAAGACACCCACTTTGGATGTCGGTATAAATACTAATTAAATATAATTATCTGATTACGGTGAATCATTTCGCCATTTAACATTAGTGAAATTTGAAGCGATACAAAAATGATTTAGATATTACGACGTTTATGAATCAACGGCACGCGAGTTCGATCATTTTGTCTTTTTTAAAAACGGCATGAGGTTAAAAGACATGATAGTGGTCGGCATTGTATGAGGTATATAACCATATAACGGGATATACTGGGGATGGTGATACGTGGTGGTCGAATTACGCCGAGATACGTAGTGAAGTTAACGGCGTGGGAATATTTGCGAATTTCGCGAATTTAACTTATTCGCGAAACCACCAGTTAGCGTGAATTTCCTCATTAATGGAAATATACAATAATATTTCAAAATACTTTAAAATCGCCGTTTTGCAAATCTTTGGAATGCGAAATATCCACTTCTACGGTATTCTCTGATGTTCCCATCAAAACCAATGTATTTCTTTCTCTGACCACACACGAGCCAAATGTTGGAACATAGCACCTTATTCACATTGTCATAAAACGATACCCCTTACACGAAGAAATGAACCCTCAATAATGTGCTTCTCCTTTTGCAGCCCGGCTCAGGCATTTTAGGTATTTTGACACCGCATATTAATCAGAGTACCAAATGAAATGGTTCTTGTTGATGCTTATCCTGAAACGGTTAAATGCAAAACCATAATAACACATAATTGCATTAACAACAATAAAACAACCACCTACTCATTGCGATTAGGGAAATCAATATAAAATGATACAACAGTTAGTGTGGGTGGGGAATGTTTTAAAACCGAGGCATGGGGAGACTATAACTGCTTAAGTGACACTCTCTCTAAAGGTCAACATGATATCAACGATCAACTAGCAGGTCAAACTACATAGATAAATATCAAATATGACATCTGGGAAATTACTGGCAACAATAACCGCTCCTCTGTAATGTAGCGTCGTGTTTCCATATTGGTCAAATTATAGCAATTACTAATTTAATGCATTGGGGGTATTATGTAGCACGCCGTATCTGCATTAAGTAAATATTCATATGATCTCATATTCTGATATGTCCGGAACGGACTGTGGTTATAAATGAGTCTATATACTGATTATATTATTACTTATTGATTATAACGCCCTCGCCTTTTGATGTGGAATGGCTACACAATGTTTTCAACTTGACGAAAGTTTCTTTTTTCAGCGGTAGTAGATGAAACAATCTAAATGCCTATTGCCTTGGTGAATGGAACGATCATTACATCACTTATGTTATCCATGCGTAGACACAATGTTTCGTTTGCGGGGTTGTTATTGCAGTATGTGGACTTTTCTAGTTGAAACCTACTTTGCATACTGCACATACGTTGTATTTTATCTTCATATCAACTATTTGTTGTTTTCAATTAAAAATCTTACGACTTTTACTCGATCAAGTATAATATCAACTAAAGTATTTAAAACATCTTATTCGGTTTTACTGGCGTTTTTTTGTGAACACAATTTAAAAAAGATACAAAAGTGTTCGAACCATTAAGAAAATTGGTGTCTTCAACGAAGCAAACGCTTTTTTACTGTTCGATTTACGCCTTATTTAGACAGTATTTTAGCAAGATACTGTTGTTATTGACTAAACCAGCCCTGTGTTCAGTTACGGCTAACAGTCGCGAACTTTTTGTATTGTATCCCTGACCCACCGTATCACATTGCCTGCACACGGGGAACCAAATTGAAAAACGTTACGCAACGTTACGAAATGATAGCCTCAAATACCCTTACTGAACGCAGGGCAGTGCTCCTGGAGTTCAGTCTTTATGAGCTCACCTGAGCACGAAGCTGTTAGGATCATTGACCGTGCGTCGTCCGTCAACATTTTTTATAAAAGGCATCATCTAAACCACTGTATGGATTGTATCCATACCTCACAGGAATGATCTTTGGTGGCATTCGGAAAACCTCGGCCAACTACGTCAAGTGTTATTAGAATAACGAAGTGGTACGGACATATCCAAGAGCTGACGAGAATGCTTTGATGGGTCTCGTTCAAAGTAGCACAGAGCGTTCCGGTGTGCTTCAGAAGTATGTCACAGGTGCTAAAATTGATTTTAAAAGTGACAATCTTCAAGACGAAAACCATAAGGCATAGAGCTTTAATATTCGGTATTTTGCACAATTGTATAAATGATTCAGTTCCGTCAAAAACATTTGCCAGGGGTTGTGACCTGGTTCCTTATATGCAAACTATTTTTCCCAACTCAATTTATGTCGACACTATTTAACGTTATATCTTTCAAGTCAACCCATTAAATGTTAAGATATTTGCAAAACGAAGAGATCGGACACAATCTATAGGTATACATTTCTCCTTTTATCAGGTGTAAACAATTTGAATCAATTGATTCGTACAATACGTATCATTATTGTGGTCTAGTTAGCAATCAGTAATGGACATAGTTCAAACTATGATTGAAGGCGACTGCAGTCTTCGGATGGTATCAAAACCCATTGATCTTATCTTACTTCGGAATCGATATGTAATATTAGAAATCGGATTTTATATGCACTGGTTATATTAAGACAATGAAGATATGGTTAAGATAAAGGTCGATGATTGATCTTTGTCCTAAATGACTCGATGTTGACTCGAGATATCGGCAAGATCGTATCACAGAACATCAATGGGAAGATGAAATAATTTAACCACGATATTATAATGTTATTAGTGAGCTAGAAGGTGTGGTAATGTGTCACAAGCATTTGTGTTTTTTATAGTTAATGGGTTGCGATTATGTCAGCTCATAGCTCTTTGCTCCTTTAACATGTTTCGGTTTGTCTTGTCGGCTGTTATGTTTGCTGTTCTATTCTAGTGTAAGGCTGCTATGTTTTCTCTGATTATTTCTTCAATTTCTTAACTCATCTGGCAAAAGTGAAGACTATCTTCCTTTTAGGAAGTTGCTTGATACCATTGCAGCGTCTCGTACACTTGCCACTATAATATTTAAGAAACAAACTGAACCCTATTATAGCGTTTTATATTATCCGACACATCTGACCTTCCTTATATTCCTACAAATGGCTCTCGTCTGGTATCCTGAAAAGGTTTGTCATCTAATCATGAAATCACACGTTGCATTGCCTTGAACGAAAAAAAAACGCATTTCAATTGACAGACATGCGTACGCAGAACAAGTTTATAATTTAAACCAAAATATGATGACTTGTTTGTTTAATTTTTGGATTTTGTAAACACACGCTTTGATTTGACACCCATCTGCTGTCAGTCCCTCTGTGGCCATGGCCTAGTTGCGATACATACAGTCATGTCCTTTGTTTTAAAACACGAATTAAGGATTGTTGCTGACAAACGTGGTATCATGATGTAAATAGCTCTCCACGTTGTGATACATATAAATGTTTTACGTCCTTATTAAATGTTGAAAGATACCTTAATATCAATCTACCGTTCCAAGTACGGAAATCATTTGCTAGATTTAGAACTTCTAGTCATAAACTCCATATAGAAATTGATAAAAATGATCGCTTTTGTATTGTCTGTTTATTGAACAAAGATATACTGGTTATTGAAGATGCGTATCATGTATTTCTCAATTGTTCTAGATTAACGATATTCGCAAAAAAATATTTGTTTACTTGGTATACTGGAAATACAGACATGGTAGATTTCTATAATGTTATGGCATCCGAAAATGTAACCCATATTGAATACATTGCTGCGTATGTTCATAAACTCATGCTAGTCTTGATAAATTTGAAAATCAGAGGACACAACTCTCATATATATTTATATACATGCTTTTTTGTAAAAGTTCATTTGCTTTGGAACATGTATTATGGGCCGGATGCCTTTTATTGAAATAAACATTTTGTCGAGTGCTCTTGCCTGTGCCCTTTTATTATCGTTATGAATATGAATGAATTATGCGAAATGTATTGAAGTAAGACAAGATTTCCATGAAATCTCACATTACACTGAAATAATTTCTTGATATTAGAAAGTTTTCCAACCTGACTTTCAGAGTGAGTATCTTGATGTATTAGGTTATATATCCTTAACATGAGGGTAGGGTATGAACACGTGACTGTCTCGTTTCGTGGAAATCTGATATTTGTTTTTCAAGGAAAATGTCATTTTTATATCATTTTTTTTATCGTTTTTCGAGATATTTTGTACAATATCGTCTTTATTGTGTGAGCCTTGAAACAAAGATTCCTTAAGGCCTCTCGTCGAACCAATGTTTTTATTCGGTTTAGTCAATAAAACATTTGTCCTTGTATAGTACATTTTTTCTCACAATAAACGTGTTTACTAGATCGTTATTTCATTCACATAACTTGTCATGTGTTCCTCAGATGATTTAGGGACCAGGCCCTCAGTTCCTGACCTGGTTTTAAACGTTTAACTGATACCATCAACGCACGCATCATTTATGGCGTATTGAATAGCGATATACAGACATGTGCTAATACCTTATAGATCATCCCACGATTTGCAATCAACCAGGTTTGTTAACACGACCAATTAACCATCTGATGTTTTCCCGTGATACCATTGTGTCTTATGACAATGTGTTCTTATTGCATACCGACTGTATGATGCATACGCTCCTATTGTGCTGTTAGCGAATTCTATCTTCTCTCTACTTGGGATGTTTGCTGAATGAGACGTCTGTTACCAAACAACTTAATTACAGTTCTAATTAATTTCTGGATGACTAACACTTCTTCAAGGAATTTTGCGGATTGTACGAATACTTCAATGTCATATTGATGGTCTAACCTTTGCCTAGGTTCAGTTGCCGATAATATTGTCTTGATCAATATACCTCCAGCCCGCTTCTTGATAACTTGGTGTGAAGTTGCCCGTAGTAGCAGTAACAGCAGTAGCCGTATTTCTGCTTACTGCCAGCAGTACTGGCGGTAACACGACTGTACCTTCTCTTCAGCTAGCATCATGTCGTACTTTGCATACAGAGCCATTTCATGTGATAATGAAAATACTGTTAGTTTTATTTTGTTTCTTACAGTGTTTGATAATTTTATACAGGATGTGACCTTTATGATGTGACCTTTATCTTCATTTCGCACTGCCCTGTAATATTGCCGTTTTGTCCGTAACTGTGAAGTTTAGAGTTTAACAATTTAGTACAATTTATGCTGGTACCACTAACAGTGATAGGAATCAATAATACTGCTGTTACTGCTGACATAGGTGACATAATTATAGCTGGTACCGCTTATAGGGATATTTATCAGTAATACCGGTGTCACTGCTGACATAGGTGACAGTATTAAAGCTGGTAACGCTAACAGTATGCTGTAGTTCTGCTTGCTTGTAACGCTAACAGTGATTTGTAGCTGTAGTACTGCTGTTACTGCTGACATAGGTGGCAGTATTATAGCTGGTACCGCTGACAGTGATTTGTAGTACTGATGTTACTGCAGACATAGGTGGCAGTATTATAGCTGGTACCGCTGACAGTGAGTTGTAGTACTGCTGTTACTGCTGACATAGGTGGCAGTATTATAGCTGGTACCGCTGACAGTGATAGATAGCTATAGTACTGCTGTTACTGCTGACATAGGTGACAGTATTATAGCTGGTACCGCTGACAGTGATAGGTAGCTGTAGTACTGATGTTACTGCTGACATAGGTGACAGTATCATAGCTGGTACCGCTGACAGTGATAGGTAGCTGTAGTACTGCTGTTACTGCTGACATAGGTGACAGTATCATAGCTGGTACCGCTGACAGTGATAGGTAGCTGTAGTACTGCTGTTACTGCTGACATAGGTGGCAGTATTATAGCTGGTACCGCTGACAGTGATTTGTAGTACTGATGTTACTGCAGACATAGGTGGCAGTATTATAGCTGGTACCGCTGACAGTGAGTTGTAGTACTGCTGTTACTGCTGACATAGGTGGCAGTATTATAGCTGGTACCGCTGACAGTGATAGATAGCTATAGTACTGCTGTTACTGCTGACATAGGTGACAGTATTATAGCTGGTACCGCTGACAGTGATAGGTAGCTGTAGTACTGATGTTACTGCTGACATAGGTGACAGTATCATAGCTGGTACCGCTGACAGTGATAGGTAGCTGTAGTACTGCTGTTACTGCTGACATAGGTGACAGTATCATAGCTGGTACCGCTGACAGTGATAGGTAGCTGTAGTACTGCTGTTACTGCTGACATAGGTGACAGTATCATAGCTGGTACCGCTGACAGTAATAGGTAGCTATAGTACTGCTGTTACTGCTGACATAGGTGACAGTATCATAGCTGGTACCGCTAACAGTGATAGGTAGCTGTAGTACTGCTGTTACTGTTGACATAGGTGACAGTATCATAGCTGGTACCGCTGACAGTGATAGGTAGCTGTAGTACTGCTGTTACTGCTGACATAGGTGACAGTATCATAGCTGGTACCGCTGACAGTGATAGGTAGCTGTAGTACTGCTGTTACTGCTGACATAGGTGACAGTACTATAGCTCGTACCGCTGATATTGATGGGTAGCTATAGTAATGCTTTTATTGGTACCATTGCGGACTTCACACCGAGTTTTGATACCTGCATACATGCATATTGAATTACCCGTGTTATCGTTTTGACGAATTAAGAAGAGATTGCGTTAAGGTTAAGATAAGGTAAAGCACAAACATAAGCGGGAGCATAGACTATTTACAACCGTTATAGTTGACAAAATTACTGACTGAAAGTCTTGTAAACATTTTCGTTTCGTTTGTCTAAACGAGAAGAGAATTACGTAATGCAATTAGTGTGTAAAGTAGTGTGAAATGTATTATGTCAACTATACGTTATTTATGGCCGTTTCTGACGCATTGCATTGACGCATCTCATGCCATCGAAACATTCAAGCGTGCTATATAATTCATCGAAGTAATTAACTCAAATTGCATAATAATTATAGTATCGTCATTTTATTCAAATGTATCCTTTATTCATCCGTATTTGGTCCTCTGTCCTGGTTTAAACCACGGCTGACGTGCAGGTAGTTCGATGCTTACTGCAATAGGAGCACGAGGTTCAGTTTTAATGAGGATACATAGGAACTTACAGACGTTTAGACCCAGTGAACTACTTTAATGTCTGACTGAATAAATGCATTGTTGGAACGGAGATATAAACGAGACATAACTATTTTATTGGTCCTTGACCTACAGAGTGGATCAGAGAGAACAGAAATTGGATGATTTGGAACAAACATAATGTTAGGGCGTTTTTGGAAATGTAGGATAGAGGGATTTTGTTATTGGGTTGTATTATATATTAACTGATCATCTGTTTGTAAAAGTATTGTGAAGTTTCCTCTTATTCATTATACTCGTGTTTTTGTTCTGATAATCACTGGTATGCCAAGTGCGCGCGTTTATTGCGCGCGCATAAATCATGGTGTCTTTTCATGTGTTAAGACACTCATTTTGGTGTATAGTTGCCGGGTAGATATATTGGATAAAACAATGGCAAACTTTAGTACTTCACCATAATAATTATATATCAGTGGTATGTGAGTTAGTACACATTGTTTTCCACCGTATTACATTAGTGATCACGCTCTCAAATACGATTCGGTAATCGGTGACACTTGCTTTCTTAAAAGATATTTGGGTTCCAGAACTAACACTGGATATCGTATCTTCATATGGTGTTTCTCGCATCAATCAGGCACCCGGACCCACGTGATTTCCCTTATAATTATAGTTCTATAGTTACGGGCGCGTACGATATTCGGATACAATTGACAAATATTACCCAAATTGAGACACACACATCACATAATTATGTCATGTACATGTGCATGTTACACTCAGCCTGCCTCACAGATCTAATACATCTAGTGTGAAAATTGAAGAAAACGAAAACAAAATATGTCCTTTTTAATATCAAAACTTGTGACCTCCTTCTCGTATAAAATCAGTCCTGCCAGCATCCTAGAGACTGGTAAGCGGTTCAAAGCAAGTGGGAGTAATTCGGAATTTCTCTGACATTACAATAGATTAAACGCAAGAACTACTTTCTTTTAAACATTTAGCTACACCCCTACACCTTACCACCAGGTATTACCATTAACAAATTATAAGAACTCATTTTCATAATTGAACAGAAGAGATCTGAACTTGCTAATAGATCGCATACCCGCTTACTTACAGTTAAACTTCGATAACTCGAGGACGCCGGGGTCCATCCGTAAAGCTCGAGTTACCCGATGTTTCGAGTGACCTAGAGTTTCCATCATGTCCTTTCAGTGTTTTTTATGAAATGCCTTATTTTCATAGTTTTTCATACTTGTACCAGTTGTTTCATATTTGTTTCATAGTATCATATTTCTATTCACTACATTTCCTCATTAAAAGAAAAGTAAAGTCAAATCTTAATTAAAGTTCATGAATATACGTGTTCAATCCGGATGTTTGCTTCACGCTTGCACCGATATATTTATGCGTCGTGGAAATCGCTCCCAAGTTGCGATCACATGTTATTTACTCATCAACGATATCATGATTTAATTCTCATAATTATGTTTTCATCATTATCGTCTCAAATGGCCTTCAGAAAAATTGACAGTGCGGACACGTCCGAACCTTCCATAGTCTACAACTATTTCGTAGACGATTCAGTGTAGCAATGTTACAAGAACCCAAAACAATAGTTATTAATACTAGTATGAAGTATGACAATTTCAGCTGGATTCTAGAATGTTCTTGGAACGCAACTATTACTTTTTCAGGAAACCATGTGTGATTGGTATCAGAACTTTCTCCAGCTGGATCACTTATCCTGAAACTGTGTTTTATATTGAGAATGCAATGATTCCACCTATAAGTCAGTATTATATTTCACACGTAGTGTGGCAAAGACCTATGTAACTACAATGGTGAGGCTATATATCGTCTAGAGTTTGTCTTTATATCAGTTTTATTACCGATTATTGAAAGTTGGGAGCGTCTGTTTCGTTATGAGTTCACGCCACTGTTACAGTCATTGTTGATAAACCTGGCTAACGTTACACAAATAATGCACAATACGGCATAATGTCATGTGCGGAGATACGCGAACTATTCCGAAGAAAGATAGTAGTCGAGCTTTTCTTTTAGGGTGGTCTGTGTTTAATCTTTCAGTTTCGTTAGCCGTTTGCTTTATCATTCTTACGTGTTGTATCCATTGCCATTAAACTGCGTTTTATTACGATTGTATCTAATCACCCTGATTACGTTTCAGGCATAATAATTGTGACTTCCGGTCTGACATTAGAATTGTGACTTCCGATATGACATAAAAACCGATTGACTTCCGGTTTAACAAATGTAACTTTGACCGTCGAACTGAAATTTGAATTTTAGCTTCCGGTCTGATATTTGAGTGTTGACGAGTTACTGGGTACTACGAAAGCCGTTTAAACAGCACATCAATATCTTATTATTCGAATACAGTGAAACCTCAATAATTAGACGACCATTGGGACTCTTGTAAACTGGTCTTCTTATTGAGGTGGTCTTTATATTGAGGTTGAATAAAGAGCAAAACAGTGAAAATGGACTTGAAAAGTGTGGTCTTAATATTGAGGTGGTCTTATTATTGAGGTTGCCTTTAAGTGAGGTTTTACTGTAATTATGATGCATCTCGAAACTGAAATGTTTGCATTTGAATTTTTAATTAATTATTATTTTAATTATTGATGATATTTGAAAAAACAGTTGGTTAACATCATATATTTTATCTACGGTTTTCTCAACAGTGGCCTTATGCTTCAAACCAGTTTAAACGCGTTTTCCCAAAGGCAGCTGATAACTTGCCTACATGAGGTACATCTGTACTTAGTGTGTGGTGCCGGGTGAATGTCTTATTATTATCAGTTATATATTCGTGAAGTACATACATCGCGCACTAGTTTCGGTTTTCAATTTTCATCAATGTTCTTTCTTACCCCTCAATGACACCGTACAACATGTTGGTACTCTTCATTTTTATTTCATAAATTTGGTACGAAATGTAACATACATGTTGAATCTTTACTCCAAAGTTTCAGTGTTAGTTGAGTTCACAGATAATTTGAGAACGACCATCTGTCGTGTTTGCTGATATGAGCTGTATGTCTTTGGAAGTATTGCCGAAACAAGCAAAAAAAGGCATAACAGAGCCCCTTTAACGGTTCAGTGTTTAAGCTAGTCTGGATTACCTGCCCCTTACACGTAGTTACGTACTCTTGAATACGTAATACGCAGGGAACCAGGCCCTGTTTAAACGAAAATAACGGACAAATAGAATAATTTTACGTTTAGAAGGTAACACATTAACGATGTTACCTAACTTTGCAATTCGCACATTGTAATTGTTCCTAATTATATTGTCAATTTTCAGTATTTCATGATGGTTTAGTGTTTATGGAAGAGCCTCTATATGAACACATGGGTATGCACACTCATGTACGAACACGCATGCGCACATACACCTACTTACTCAGAATTGCGCCAAATTCACATCGGGAGGTACTAGACCGCAAACTTAATTAGGATGGAAATAACCCATTTGTGTCTCAGTAGGCGGACAATGAAAGAATAGCGGACATTTCACAGAGTTTAGCTCTGGAAGTTATCTGTTCGCACCGTCTGTAGAGCTATTTAGAATCTAGCGTTTCTTCTTTGATTTACCCTGTAAACAGTCATGTAGGTAGACAGATAAACAATGTCATGTTTATGATTGCTCGGGGAGAAAAAGGTAAACTGAAAGAAAACATATGTAATTGATCGATGTTTGCGGTAAAACACCCGTAAATGAACTGAACTAGATTACCGAAATCAGGAAGTTTGTCATAAAAGAAGAATAAACTATGACTAAATCCCAACACTGTCAGTCATCTTTTGCAATCATAAACATTTGCGCTGTGATAATTTGGTTGTGCACTTTGTGAAGAATATGCTATTGAGTCTGAATATCATTATATATTACATTCTGCTTAGTATAATTACAACAAAACATCCACTGTGGTTTCAATACCAGGATGTAAATACTGATGTATGGTACCCTCTAATCTGAGCATATTCGTTGAGTGTGTTTTTACAAATGTGGCTCCTGGCAATTGCCCACACTTTCAGAAATGCACTTTTACTTTTTAAGATAAATTGTTTACTTGAATTGTTAAATGTACCTGGAAGTTTATAATGGTGCAAGATTTGGCATTTGAGAAAGATTTCGAGTTTAATTATTTTGCACGTCTGTAAATAATTCTGATTTCAATAGATGTATTTATAAACGGAACGTTTCTAGAGGTAAATTAACCGAGTAGAGTTTTATATTTGAAAGTTCAAGATGGATTGGATGTTTCAATGTGATGTTGCGTCGGTGGTTTTTACGCCGTTGTCAACCGTATTTCACCTACGTACAGTGGAAATTTGACTTAACCATGCAGTGATGTTCCTAGATTACTGACTACTACTAACATGTTGCCCAAGCTGCTGGCAACTTCCACATGAAGCAGAGTAGGAGGACGGAAAACTACGGAAGCCTGGTCGTGGCATTTAAGATTCAAGAATTCGCGAATTCAACTGTATGAATTCACGAGTCCCTGAAATGTCACCACCAGACTTTCGTAGAAAACTATTGATGTACATTGTTTATCTGCTCTCAAAGTGTAACAGAGAATATTTGCCCACCCGCTGAACGAACCTACGACCCCAGTATGATGATGCTCAGCCGGTTGAGCTAACCGGACATACCAGTGTGATTCTGACTGTGTCGATTTCCAGTAAACTGTGGATATAATTGCTATTATTATGAATATGACGTTTATTAATAGTTTGTTCCATTGTCATTTTTACACGAATTGTTGTATATTTTATCAGTCTGTGTGGTAGGCGGTCAGTTAAGCCCACCAATAATATCTCGATTCGAATCAATTTTCGACAAACATCTACATGGCAACTGCTTGAGATGAAACAAAGATGTTGCTCGACTGATGTATGATGGGTACCAGTGATCGAACTCCCAAATGCTAAGACTAACTGCTCTAGCTGGGCCATCAGTATTGAAACTACTCATGGTGCAACACCTTATCATAATTTAAAACACAACGTATGTAAATGAAGTAATTTTCACGTATATGTAATTCATACGCATTCGAACTTTCTTTAAAAACGGTTTCATTCTATCACAAATCAGAGTCGGCGTGTATCATTTTCCGCGTACCTAAGAGTTCATTTCAGAAACCCTTGTCTTATCAGTTCTCATAATGTTGTATCTCTCATCAAGTCTGATTAAATCTAGGTTTTTAGTAAATACCTACAGTTCAATTTCAAATAACTCATCTTGAACATTTCAAAGTTAAAGAGGTCTATTTTAAAACACCGATTTGCAATCGCGCATTTCCGTCATTTTCCGTTAAGTTCCGGAAAGTGTTGCAAGTGGTATTTCGCCAAGTGCTATTATTACAATCTCCGTTACAATATTGGTTACTATAGAATTTAATTATCTTCACGAGTTCATATTAACCTTTGGATAGATATAAGCAAAACTGATGAAAATTATCAACAGTAATAATATACGATTACAAAATGTATATACGAAAGGTTACGCTCGGGTCAACGACAGTTTGACCAGACTTGTTTATGATTCGGAACGATAAAGTAATAAGTTACCCAGAATATGTACTGTAAAATATAGTTACAAAATGTAGCCTTATATCCACTGCTTAGAAAAACTCCCTCTCAGCTTGTATAAGTATGGAAGAGGTTTCAGATACCGTACAGAGAGATGTGGGCAGTATCAATAACGAGCCAACACCATACGGACCATAGGCATGATGCAATGGTCTTATCTCTATCTCGTAAAGTTAACTGAAACAATTTAAAGGTTCATAGTTCATTTTTTTTCGGCACAGCCGTACTAACATGGTGATGCTATTTGCATATCAGTGTTGTATAAACCAATCAAATCTTGCGTTAACCACAAAGGCAAGTTCTCCTCAACCGAACAACATTTGTAACATTGACGCGGATTGGTTAACCTTTCGATAAAGGGTAAGTTACCTTACCGAAATCCACTAAATTTCGATGACTTTACCGAAAACCATTTTGGATCTGGATTGACCAGCAATCGTAATCTCGGCATTTTTATGTTGCACAACAAATCTTAACCATCTTTTTTCAAGATATTTCTTGTTTATAAAACATCCTTAGTCATAAATATGAGAATATCGGTGCCAATTGCCTTCATGCAGATGTACTATACAACACTGCGTTGTCACTTTTCTTACATGTTTCCCAAAACCACAAATACATGAGTCCGATAACGGTACATGTATATTCTAACATGACCTACGCGCTAAGTTAGTGCTAGCGTATGAAATACATGTATCGGATTGATGTTTAGCAGTTCCAGAATCTTTTAAGAAACTTCACAATGTACTGTTTTAGAGTACGTCAATATGAAAGCATTAGCATGCAATTGCCTAACATATTTTGATAGAAGATAAGACTAACTATACCTTTTACACTTGTTTAACAATTCGAAGTTATCAATTCATTTGCTTAGATGAATATGTATTCATTACGTTATGGCAATTATAAATTATTCTTATACAAAGGTAAATGTATCAGTGCATATGCGCTGATAAATGCGTGTTTTTTACCTTGAGCCAAAGCGGACGAAACGATCGTGGAAATTATGTCCATTATGATATATATCTCTCACAGATTATGAGCAATATTGTTCAATAACCTTACATATTGTTTACCATCTTAGATAAATATTTATACATAACACGTCATGTAAAAGATGTTATACATACAACAGTAGAACGTATGTAAATTATCAGAGAAGAAAAAAAACTTCGAAATATTCGACCGATTTTATAACTGCAAAGAGCTGCTTGGTATTAAACGAATTTGTATCAGACGACCCTCTGTCTTGGTATGTAGCACATTTCCTCCGGTATTTTATTCCGGTATTAATTCACATCTCGGAAGCACCAGATCTGTTTAAAGGGCCGTAAAAATGCCAACACAATCCGCACAATACACCCTTCAACTTCAGAATAAATGAGAAATATATTTCTATTTCCCGTCGGGTAAACACTCTTAAAAAACACACACAATGATTAAATACTCTGACTGGATAATGCCCAGAGCTCTTCGAAGTCTGTAACTTCTGCTTGGCAACGAAATTTGCATTTCACGGCGTCTCATTTAGCAGTGCGATGTCGTTTTTACCGAGCATATCTTCTTTGCTGTCTCAGTTAAATTCTGGAAGTTTTCTGTACAATTGTCAGAATTGTTATTTAAATCATAATTCCGTCAATATTGTCTGTCTGGTTTGCTTTACAAATATATCGGTACGAACAACTCTGACTTGATTTATCTGCTATTTCCTTTACAAATGTCATTTGCGTTGACCATAAAACTCGTTCTGGAGCCGGCATCGAAGCGCCGTAAGCTCAATGAAGCTTCAATTTGGTTCAACGTTAATAAACTACACTTCATATAGTTCGGATTCTCTTATTACTTCTCTTATTACTTCTCGTCTACTAACCTTACGATACGTCCTCGCTAGTAGTGTTGGACAATCGGACAAATTTCATAATCGATTAATGGATCGGTTAGAAAACTCGTAATCGATAATCGAATCTGAAAAAATCGAACTACTTAGTTTTTGGTGTAAGTATAATGCTGACAGTTCATTTCATTTACATAACTTTATTACTCTTCTATCATAAGATCATTTTACCATTCAATAAATATTGTTTTTGTATGTTTAATTTGTAAATTTGTATTTGACTGAATACATCGAAAACAATTCTATATAACTTATTGAAACAACACTTCAGTCAAAGTTTCCGATTATTATCGAGTTTTGTAGTTCATAATCTATTGTCGCCGACGCCGGATGTCCAGCGACGATTTTTCGATTATTTTCGATAATCACGCCATCACTATTCGCTAGTAAGTGCCCCTATCCATTTTCTGAGATCCATTATCTACTGTTGTAAGATTGAGTCTGTTACAGTGGCCGTTTGTTATGATCATATCTTGGTCACCGTACTTGAACTTTGGTTAAGTTTGTGTGCTGTTTTTGGATACATAATACAGTAAAACCTCAATAATAAGACAATCTTTGGGCCCCTTGTAACTGGTCTTACTATTGAGGTGGTCTTAATATTTAGGTTGAATGAATCTGGCAAAACAATGAAAATGGACTTGAAATTTGAGTACTTTTTTGAGGTGGTCTTAATATCAAGGTGGACTTCAAGTGAGGTTTTACTCTTATTTCTTCCTTATTAGTTTTGCAATGTTGGACGATTTAAGTGGTACAGAGCAGCGCCTCCAGAGCATGGCCCTTTGGGAGTAGCACATTTCGGCTGTTCTTGAGAGGTTGTTATGCCATTCGGAAAACCTCGGCCAACTACCTCAAGTGCCTCGGATGTTCGTTAGGCACTACTTTCGGAAATACCATTCGAATATCATGAAAACAAGATGGCGGCGTGAACGCTGGAGTGCTGATGAATCTAATATTTAAGCTATATGAAGACTGAAATATGTGAGTTTTTACTAGAAATGACAACGATAATCCATATCTTACGTGAATTTATCGAAGTTATTGAAATTACAAATCCGTTTTACGAGAACTATTTCTTGACCGCACAAAATGTTGAGTTTTGCCACATAGTGCTCCGCCTTACAGAGGGTGTTATTAGAGTAACGAAGTGGTACGGAAATACCCGAGAGCTGACGAGAATGATAAATGTATCTTACCGGAAATTTGTTAAATAGTTGTGAGGTTGTCAGATTATCGAGTTTGATCAATATGGGAGAACATTTAAAAACCGTTCCATGAAAACACGGTCCTATTAGTTTTCGAGGTAGTATTATGTGGGATTTTTCTATATTCATATCTCGATTCTCTGTGAAATGTCTTTCTGAATTTGAAATGCATATTCCATTATTCAAGAAGATGAAGGAGAAATAAATATATATATTCACTGTGCAATTGTCGAGGAAAAAGTCATTGAACCATTTAAGCGAATGTCTGGAATGCCTAAGTACATTATTTACGGTAGTGAACATGCAAATGTCGTGTTAACAGTCGAATTACGATAGTTTATCACGTCTTAAGACAAATTACAACATCTTGTTTAGTTCGGACATGATACAGAACGAACATTGTATCGTTGTAATTTCAATGATATTTTTAAACAACACAGGTAGGTATTTTGTATTCAGCAATTCTCAGAGGCAGAAATTAGCGTTAAGTGTTATATCTACATGCTAAGTTAGGTCAAACTAAGTTGTTAGTCTGCTTTGAATTCTGTTTACGACATGTCGTAAAAATTTATGGCATTTATTTGTATTGAGGTCGGCTCAAACACAGTCTGTTAAATTACAGTTTCTTGATTAAATAAAAATTTGTCTATGTTAATGACGCCCAGAAAATGATTTTCGTGGTTTAGAGCAACGAAAAAGCAAATTCTTACAAACATTTGCGGTAGAAATTAATGAGTTACGTTAAGAGCCGATCATTTCATTCCAGCCTTTTTCCTAGCATGCCGTCATATTAATTCCATTAGTACTGTACAAAATAGGCCATTTTAATTTAGTATAATTCTTATTATGTTACCTTGGTAATGAGGTGTTTTAGTGCGTTATTAGCAATTAACTTATATCTTGGTAAAAAAACCTACATTATGTGCCCTCCAATATTGATATACATGTATTGTACATTGGGTGAACGAATTTCTATGTTCTTTTATGCCAATTTATTCTTTCTGTCAGTCGGTAGTTGTTTAATCCACCTTCAGTATGGCGAGATTCTTCACTGTCTGTATCAATCAACAATTAAAAACAACATCAGTTTAGTTTATTAACATGACAATATGAGTATACAGTAAAGCCTCACTTAAAGACCACCTCAATAATAAGACCACCTCAGAACTAAGAACACAATTGTCAAGTCCATTTCACTGTTTTACTCTTTATTCAACCTCAATATTAAGACCACCCCAATAAGAAGACGAGTTTTCAAGGGTCCCAATGGTGGTCGTATAATAAAGGTTTTACTGAATATAATATATTATACAAAATAATGATAAATATAATTATTATTACAATAAGATACTCAATACATCATGCACACGAAAGACACTTATACACTACATATATGATAAATAAATATTGCGGGAGAAGTTATTTTTATTCTAATTTTATGTCTACCAAAATAATTGGTGTTATCTTAACAATGATAAAATAACGCTACTATACCTTTGTAGGAAATAAAATACATGTATTTAAAAAAGTGACACAACCGGTGAAACATTGAAGCACAATAACTAGTCAGCCTAGGATCATACAGTACTCAAGTTCTAGTTCTATTCCTCACATAGGCTGTGTATGAGAATAAGCACGTATATATTAAAATGAATAACGTTTCATTCTACTTCATATTCTGTCTCATATAGGAGTACATATTCTGAACTTTAGAAATAAAACAATATGAAGTTATGATTTAGCAATTTTATGAAATGTGACTACTCCGAAGTGTGTATTATCGTCAAAACATGTTCACGTTGTTTTGAAAGAGCAGACAGACAGTCACTACGTTACCAAACCGAAATACACAAATGCGCGCGCAAAAAAAATATTCAGCTGTATAAATTACTTATATTCTTGAACCAGCCTACAACAGGTGTATATGGAATATATCAGACTCGCCTAGTCCTTACAACACCTTGTGGCACGCGTCAGTGTTTTGACTTGACTACTCCGAAGCGTGTATTATCGTCAAAACATTTTCATAAAATTGCTATAGCATAACTTCAACACACTCGATGTTATGAATGGTGAGCATCACAACAGGAAAGGCACGTGCCTACACGTGCAGAGGTCTGTGATCTAATGTTATTTCCGCGCGACATATCAACTACTGCAACGTCAGCGGAATTATATAAAAAGTTGGTAATAAAATATGCACCGTATATGACCCTACGTGATCGTTTGAATGATAGAGAAAACTCATTGGTGGTACGAAAAATCGTGTCAAACATGTTTTGTTATAATGAAATAACAAGGTTTTCATCATCACATAACAATAAAATAGTAGTTTAATACAAATTATGTAGTACATAATTTTGTGTGACCTTCACTCAAATTATCGACGTGATATTGTTTTGCGTTTAAACCGACCTAATGAATATTATTCCGTTAGAAGGCACAACGATCACAGGTGGCCGGTGAGTAGCCATGACATTTAAAACCCGAATTGAATTTTTTTTTCAATGCGGGTTTTAAATGTCATGGCTACTCACCGGTCACCTGTGACAACGACTGGAACAATAATTTGAGTTAAATGTAACTCGGGATTTGACCGCTTTCTGTTGAAAAAAATGTTATTTGAATTTGACTCGTATTTTGTAGAAATCATTGAGTTTTGTTCAACTGTTTACGCGTCATTACGCCATCCTTTGTTTGCGATTACGCGACCCAGAATTTTAACAGTGGATATATTTTTAGTTTTTTTAGTTTAGTACTGTAATGTTAATGACCGACAAAAATAAGCGTACACGTGTATTTAATTAGACTCAAACAGGTGGCATAGGGTTTGATGCAGACGACCAGTCTGAAGGAGTAGAGTTTGTCATTTATATCAATCGTCAGAATGTCAATGACGTACTTTTCGAGTTTTTGTGTGGTCAAACAACCCGCTGACCATCGTAACTGTTCGGTGTGATTTTCACATCTTCAAAAATTTGAAGTTGACCACAGCATTTAAGGTATGGCAAAAATATTCACCGAAATTTGAAGGCGATTGAATAAATCATTATGGTCATCATCAAAGAGTGTTGATGTATTACTACGAAGAACTCGCTGTCTAGGCCACCGCAGAGAAATTTATTGACCGTCACATCATTAGACTTAAGTATAGGGGGCGTTATATAACCGATGACTTTAAATTCGAATTCAAATGCTTAGTTTTGAATATGAACACAATAGCTCACTGCGCTCAACAATGGTAAAACTAATCCACAATCCGCGTAATTTAATTTAATGAATATTTTACTCGTCTGCTAGCGAGAAGTCTGAAGTGAGATATCCCGCCGATGCATCGTCAACATGTCCCCAAAACTGACCATCAATGACCCTTGTGGGCAGTACGGAGTCATTACATTGACGAAATGACAATGCATTTTAGCCCACCAACGAAATAATCCGTACTTTTTCATCTTCTCTAATTATAATTCAATTTGAAATCGAAAATAATGATAGATTCGTTGTCTTTGAAGTATTCTGACTCAACTCAGTAATATGTTGCTGCATGGCACGTTCGTACGGAAATCATCTTGTCAAAACAATTATACGCCTGCGAATAGAATATTAGTTAAAACACGTCTATGTCTATGATGATAAATTATTACAGAAATTTGATTCGACATTTATGACACCCATACAATTTAGCTATCATTTAACAGTGTCAGTAATTTTACTAAAAAAGTGTTATGTACATGTTTTTTAATGGCTTGCATTGTACTTAATTAACGCATAACACAATGTATTGAAAGTCTCAAAATGAATGAGGCATGAATTTTCATTTTCCAAAACAAGTATCAAACGTAAATAGCTGCCAAGAAGATTCCAAGGTTACAGCTGTCAAACAAATCGTTTCCTCTGGCACAGCAGTGAACTTTCTCGCGTCTTGCAATCGTATATAGCCGTCAAAAGATTATGAATGTTCTGCAAACGCAAAAACTGTGCAACTACACTCATGTCTTGCAAACGTAGATAACTTTCAAAGTATTCCTCATTTCGTGTAAACGTTACTAACTGTCAAATGATTACTCATTTCTTTGAAACGTAAATTACTATCAAAGGATTACTCATTTCTTGGAAACGTAAATAACTGTCAAATGATTACTCATTTCTTGGAAACGTAAATAACTATCAAAGGATTACTCATTTCTTGGAAAACGTAAATAACTGTCAAAGTATTGCTCACGCCTTGCAACGTTAATACCTGTCAAAGTATTGCTCACGCCTTGCAAACGTAAATAACTGTCAAAGTATTGCTCACGCCTTGCAAACGTAAATAACTGTCAAAGTATTGCTCACGCCTTGCAAACGTAAATAACTGTCAAAGTATTGCTCACGCCTTGCAAACGTAAATAACTGTCAAAGTATTGCTCACGCCTTGCAACGTTAATACCTGTCAAAGTATTGCTCACGCCTTGCAACGTTAATACCTGTCAAAGTATTGCTCACGCCTTGCAACGTTAATAACTGTCCAAGGATTAATCATTTCTTGCAAACGTAAATGACTGTCAAAGGATTCCTCACGTCTTGGAAACGAAACATACCGTCAACAGATTGTACGTTTTCTGCAAACGCAAGGATTCTTCACGTCTTCCAATTGTAAATAGCTGTGGAAGTTCATACGCCTTGCATAATAATTGTCACTCTACTAGTATATATATCTGGCCCGGACGATTATATTTCGGTGCGATGAAGATCAGTGAGTAATTTCTAGGTCGATAGACATATCGGTACTAGTATTTCTCTCAGGAACAACTGTCCATTAACTCAGTATTTAATTCCGCGGGCAATCAGTCTAGTTGACTTATCGTCTGAAAGCGAAACTAGTTAATAGGAATCTTGCGTCTGGACAATCTATAGCGCTAATGGAGGTCGTTATATATGCAAATATGTGCCACACTAGACGTCAAGCAATTAACGATTACATAAAAGTAATGTCACAAGGATCTACAATCGTCTAGGGATGGACATTGTCCAGTAACCAGATTTTGGAATTCATAATAAAGATGTAACTTGGTATTTTGATCCGTTGCTAGGTGACAGAATAATCTATGGATTGTAAGCATCAATAGGAGTGTGATACTCATCAGAAGGCAGACAAATTATCTACGGCTCATCTGTTGGATACTTAACAAAATGTCGTCTGTACTTTAGCTGTTTCCAAGTTCACTGGACGCTCGGAAACTGTACTTTTCCGCAAGAACGATTGAGTTCCATCCCAAAGTTCTTTATTTGCAGATTTGCGACACGATTTATGGTTCTTTTATCGAATGCATAACCGAAAAGGCTTCTATAAACGGTACCCAGATGATTATGTCTTGACAAGCGATGTACTTTCCAACTCCAAAGACTGTTAAAAGTTATGGACAGACTCCGTCGATATGAATCAGCATTTGAAAATGTGTCTATATTCATTACATACAACATAAAGGATAATTATAACATTTGCTAAATGCCAGTTTTCAATTAACAAACGGTTATATACGAGTATATAACGTCTAAGTTTCGATTGTAGTTCAAACATACCAGTCCAACTTAAAACATTTCGAATCATTTTACGCATGCGCAAACGGACGATCGGCCAGACGCGCACCCACGTAAGTACATACATATTTGTATATATACTTTGTACTTAGTTCATGCTAGACGGGCAAGAACTTGGCATACGATAACGTAACTGATTTTGATACTTTAACACGAAATAAGTTCATTGACAAAGTTATGTAATTCGCAGCAATAACAACAGCGGTACCAGAAACATAATTAGCAAAACATAAGCGACAAAAACAACATGAAAGCTGTTAACAGCAACAACATCGGTACTAAAAGAACAGCAATCAAAGTACATAAACACAACTACAGTAAGAGCACCAACAAATCTGATCGAATTGTCAGACCTTTACTTGACATTAATATGTCACATGATAACCTATTTCACGGACAGATGGACCAACACTATGCCAAAATTTCACCAGTTGTTTGTTTTGCAGATAATCACATGATTAAGGTTTTATCAATTGTAACGGTTTACAATCGTCATCTGCTGTGGATCTTCTGTGTTCAATTTTTTTTTAACTGTATGTTGATGATACAGTGAATGACTCGTATTTTGCGTTTTATGTATTTTGGCTGGATTGGATTTAATACATTATGATAGAGACAAAAGTGTCACGTTGGCATGTCTTTCTGTTGGTTGTCATGGTGACATTATTCACATCCGGGGTACAGAATGTGGACGTCAATGAAGCATGTACGATGGAGATGTATGGAAATGATAGTGCTGCCTACTGGGCGTGTAAGATTCAGTTTGCTCATCAAGCCAACTTCTTCCCGTCTCCAATAGCCGGACTCTTCAGTTACGAGGTAGGTACCGCTTTCTGTCATTACTGGTTCAGTCGTACCTCGTTCATTCGATTTCATCAGGTTCGAATTTTTATTTCGGATAATACATGTTTTCGTTTAGCCCATTTCAATTCGACATGCCTAAGAAGATACATCAGGACCTGAAATTTATTTCGGAAGATACCAATTATTCGGATAGAAGGTTGTCGAATAAACGAGGTTCGACTGTATATCGTTAAAGTCCGCTTTATGATTTGTCTAGTTTATCCACACGAAAACCTACTGATACCCTTTATTATTAAAATAAAATATTTTATTTGCACAACTACATGTAGAAAAGTCTCGCTTTATATTTGGTTATCATTGGTATTTGATCCGGTGATAACGTATAATTGTTATTGATGATTAATCTCTGTTGTCCTTATTTCATCCCTGACTTTGCACCAGAATCAAGACAGATCATCTTAATAAAAAATGTATATACAATCATTGATATTGGTAGCAATAGAAATATCACTGATATTGCACTTTGTACAGTGAACATAAAGGCGGCATCACTTTTATGATACAATATTGTATGTAATATTTTACTGTGAACATTAAGGCGGCATCACTTTTATGATGCAATATTGTATGTAATATTTTACAGTGAACATAAAGGCGGCATCACTTTTATGATGCAATATTGTATGTAATATTTTACAGTGAACATAAAGGTGGCATCACTTTTATCATGTAATATTGTATGTAATATTTTACTGTGAACATTAAGGCGGCATCACTTTTATGATACAATATTGTATGTAATATTTTACAGTGAACATAAAGGTGGCATCACTTTTATCATGTAATATTGTATGTAATATTTTACAGTGAACATAAAGGTGGCATCACTTTTATCATGTAATATTGTATGTAATATTTTACTGTGAACATTAAGGCGGCATCACTTTTATGATACAATATTGTATGTAATATTTTACATTGAACATAAAGGTGGCATCACTTTTATCATGCAATATTGTATGTAATATTTTACAGTGAACATTAAGGCGGCATCACTTTTATGATGTAATATTGTATGTAATATTTTTAAAGAATTGATAAGAAATGCCATCATGCCGACGAAAAAAATATTTTCTTTCGCTGAATTGGACATATTTTACAAGAAATAATACATTTACATATGTAATTCCCTACTTCCTTCTCCAGTACGCTTTACTCTGAGCATATACTACTAAATGTGTCAATCTTTGAAATGAAGCACGTACAACCTTTTCATGAACATGTATGTCATTCCATATCGTCCTCTCCAATTTGTCAGCATTTCTAGGCAAATTATACATCTTAAACCAGTACACCGTACAGTCAGTCATACGCCCCATGAGAACTAAGAAACTTTATATACGTGTACATAATATACAAGCATACATACGTATTTATGAAATGGGAAAGGTACAGCATTACACACATACATATAAAACTAAAGTGGAGGATAAAACTGAAATGTACTCATGATGTGATTGTTTATTCTGCCTGTTTAGTCCTGTGTTCTATATGTTTTCATAATCTTTCGATCACCAGAAGTGGTGTTCTTAGTGATTGCTTACCTTTTTATTAAGTTTCTAAATATATATTCTTCAGATATGGAATGGTTATGATGGATTTTGGCAAGATGGCGCTGGTCTGGAAACCCTAATAAATTTCGTGTACTACACCAACAGTACACACAAAAGGTACATGAAACCTATAACAGCCAGTGACCGTGATTTGTATAGTCTGCTAGAGGCGTATGGTCCTCAACCATCATACGATGACATGGCATGGTACGGTTTAGCGTATACCAAAGTTTACGAAACTATCGGCAATGTTGAAACCTTTTTCTCTGACGCTAAAGCCATTTATAAGTGGATTTGGGACAATGGTTGGGACAAGAGCGGCAACTGTGGCGGAGGAATCTGGTTCGACGACACTGTCATCTCGAAGCAGACAATTACAAACGCGCAAATGTTGATGTTGTCTGCTCAGATGTATCGACTTACAAAGGCTAAGAATTATCTTGACAACATGAATATGATTTATACGTTTATCAAGAATATGAGTTTAATTAATGAAACGACTTACTTGGTGTCCGATGGAGCAAACTACAACTGTACGCCGCAGGATATATACGGACCTACTTACAACAGCGGAGTAATGATAGGTGCTTTGGCGGAAATGTACAAAGTTACCCAGAATACACTTCATCTTAACCTAGCGTTCAAGGTCGCAGTTGGTAAAATAGAGCATTCCAGCAATGCCGATAGAATTTTCATCGAATCTTGTACGCCTTGGTGTAATGACGATGCTCTTATGTATAAAGGCTTATTCGCGCGGAATGTACGGTACCTTATGGACGTTATCGACGACCCTGTCAGGCGCGATTACCTCCAAAGCTGGCTAGAATTACAAATTAATTCAAACTTGAAAAACAATATGTGTGACCTTGACCCAATCACAAAATGTAACATCACATACAAAGACGGGCCACCATATTACAACCAGTCGGGACCAGTATTTTCTCCAGATTGGCGTGGACCTTTCTCTTACGGGGCTCCAATGCAACAATCATCGGTGCTGGATCTATTTATAGCCGCTATAAAACCAGGTACAGTTTGCAAAGGGAAGTACTGCGACTATGACCCCGACTATCCCCCTCCACATTCACTCACGTGTGACGACAGCGACCCCTGTCCCAAGGGAGAGGATTGTTGCGAGTACAGCCGCTACACGTCATACACTTGCTGTGAAACAACGCAACATTGTAACAAGACCACTGGTGTATGTGATGGTTAATTTATAAATGCTTTCACAGAACAAATAATAATCAATATTTGTATAAACGCTTCAATTTGAAGGAATATTGACGGAAATTTTAACGCCTAATTTCAGGAAAAAGACATTTTGCGTGATTTTCATTCGTAGGCAGTAATTCAATCGAAAAACACTTCAATATGACAAAGAACCATGTCTGTTTCAACTTCAGTCAATTCGTATTGTTTTCTCATGTTATTGTATACAGTTTAACTCCAATAATAAGACCACCCTTGCGACCCCTGAACATTGGTCTTAATATCGAGGTGGGCTTAATATTGAGGTGGGCTTAATATTGAGGTGGGCTTAATATTGAGGTTAAATATGGAGCGGAACTGTCAAAATGGACTTGAAAAGTGTGGTCTAAATTTTGAGGTGGTCTCATTATTTAGGTGGTCTTTAAGTGAGGCTTTACTGTACCAATGTACTTACCAGATTATATAACATTGGCTTGGAATTTGTAATCATCAACAGGTTGGTGCGTATTGGTTCAAAGATTAGATTTTCTTCAAAATATAGGATGTCTTTATCATTTTCCTGCTAATGTTAAATGAACATAAATATCATGCAATCAGGTAATTACTCTGATACTTGTAAATACAGAAAATATTGTAGAAAAATGTTGATTTGATAAGCGATGATACATGAAGTGCACGATTTGCGATAATGCAAAACACTCATTAAGATCAAACGTAATATTCCAGAAGAGATTGATAAAGTGAATAAAAGTACACGTAAATTATAGTGTTTGAACTCTAGGTTGATATTTGCCAATAAAGATTAAGATGTCTTCTATGTTGTTCCTGGGGCATTATAGCTTTTCAAAACATCCTGGTATCACCGATTGCATTTCGGAGCGTTCACGTATGAATAAACGAGGTTTTCTAGTGAAATTTATCTTCTGATTGCATTTCGGAGCGTTCACGTATGAATAAACGAGGTTTTCTACTGAAATTTATCTTCTGATTGTATTTCGGTGCAGCCGTACTAACATGGTTTTGCTATTTGCATATCAGTGTTGTGTAAACCAATCAAATCTTACGTTAACCGCCTAGGCAAGTTCTCTTCAACCGAACAACGTTTGTAACCTGGACGCGGATTGGTTAACCTTTCGATAAAGGGTATGTTACCTAACCGAAATCCACTGATTTTCGGTGAATTTACCGAAATCCATTTTGGATCTGGAGTGACCAGCAATCGTAACATCTCGGCATTTTTTAATGATGCACAACAACTCTTAACCTTCAAATTGTCAGCTGGAAACTCCCCATGCAAAGGACATAGGCTGTGGACCAATGTCTTCATGCCATTTTCTTTAGACAACCAATCATTGATATTGAATGATGATTATAAGTTCAGCTAGCAAAGAAAATCATGCAATCCTTGATAACCGGAGCCAAACACTTCACCTACATTAACTTATTTATATCATTATATTTAGGGAGGATACAGCGCCTGGCTGCTGATCCGAAGGTCGTGAGTTGGAGCACCGCAATGAGCGGGGTTTGATCACGAACTTCACAATGACTAAATTAGGCACGAGTACTGGTTGGTAGCCAGGAAGCAGTCATCGAGAGGGATTAGTATAAGTTGTAAAATCTTGTTTCACAATCGATGTCAAATGAATAGGTTTAATCTAATATCATTATTAAGGATAGCTTTTTCTTATCATATTATAAACACGGCTGTGACAAACAAGTGTTGTTATCAATCTCATTTTACAAAGATTTTTTAAGTAAATTATTAGAACATGTTCATAAACTATTATTGTAATAATTAATTTGATACAACCTTCTGTTCAAATCACTATTGTTTTCTCCGTTGAGAAATAAAACATTTCTACCTGGTTCCTCTCCAGATTGCGATCATAAATGTCACGAACTGAGAATGCGAAGATAAAGGTTATACTCGAACGAAGCCTTTCCGCCAAGTTTGACTCTCATTGCAAATGATTCATTCACTTGTCAGACTAAATCTAAAATGACAGTTATGCGCATGCGTAAACTGACCTCTTGAACACGAAACAAGCGTTTGTCAATAAACGTCTGCTTGCGTCTTGCACCCTTGATGTCTTTACTTCTGGGGAAGTGTCATTAATTACCACAAACACGTGGCTTCTGTGTAGCTTCCATTAAACATAAAACATTAAAGTGCGATTAAGTACTCACAGGTGGACAAATATTTCTTTGCATGTTTAGTGTTATTTTTAGAACAGTTTTGGCGTTCTGTGAGTAAATATGCTTTAATATATCTGAACATAAGCCTTAATTGTCTATTATGTTGATATAGAAATTGCCAACATCTATCTCGTACAGACGCAAAACATACCTTACAACTAATTGCCCAAATATTATAGCGCTGTTTTATTATCTGCTAACCAACAAATGTGATCGAGTTATCAAACCTTTTCTTGACATTAACATGTCACATGATAACCTATTTCACGGACAGACGGACGAACACTATGTCAAAATTTCACCAGTTGTTTGTTTAGCAGATAATCACATGATTAAGGCTTTATCAACTGTAACAGTTTACAATCGTCATCTTCTGTGCATCTGGTATGTTCAAAATTTGTTTAACTGTATGTTGATAATACAGTGAATTACTCGTATTTTGCTTTTTATGTATTTTGGCTAGATTTGATTTAATACATTATGAAAGAGACACAACTGTCACGTTGGCATGTCTTTCTGTTGGTTCTCATGGTGACATTATTCACATCCGGGGTACAGAATATGGACGTCAATGAAGCATGTACGATGGAGATGTATGGAAATGATAGTGCTGCCTACTGGGCGTGTAAGATTCAGTTTGCTCATCAAGCCAACTTCTTCCCGTCTCCGATAGCCGGACTCTTCAGTTACGAGGTTGGTACCGCCTTCTGTCATTACTGGTACAGTCGTACCTCGTTAATTCGAATTTATAAGGTTCGACATTTTATTTCGGATAATACATGCTTTCGTTTAGCCCATTTCAATTCGACATGCCTAAGAAGATACATCAGGACCTGAAATTTATTTCGGATAATACCAATTATTCGGATAGAAGGTTGTCTGAGCATATACTATTGAATGTCTCAATCTTTGAAATGAAGCACGTACAACCTTTTTGATAAACATGTATGTCATTCCATATCGTCCTCTCTTATTTGTCAACATTTCTAGGCAAGTTCACTGAAAATTCCTACTTTCATTTTGATGTCTAAAAATAGACTACTTTCGGTTTAGAAACGCAATCAATATCAAATTAATAGGAAGTTTTTTTTGTGTGAAATTCAATTAAGGTGGTTTGGAACTAACATATAGCCAGCATCGAAGAGGAGCAAAACTGTAATGTCACTTTAACAAATCGTTTTATTCTATGTCATATCTTCATCCCAATCATTATCAGCTATCTTGTATGGTCATACATGATAAACCGGTATACCATCCAGTTAGTCAAACGCACCATGAGAACTTTATATACGAGTATATTATATACAAACATATATACGTATTTATGAAATGGGAAAGGTACAGCATTAAACACATACAAACATACATATAAAACTAAAGTGGAGGATAAAACTGAAATGTACTCATGATGTGATTGTTTATTCTGCCTGTTTAGTCCTGTGTTCTATATGTTTTCATAATCTTTCGAACACTAGAAGTGGTGTTTTAAGTGAATGCTTACCTTTTTATTAAGTTTCTAAATACATATTCTTCAGATATGGAATGGTTATGATGGATTTTGGCAAAATGGCGCTGGTGTGGAAACCCTAACAAACTTCGTGTACTACACCAACAGTACACACAAAAGGTACATGAAACCTATAACAGCCAGTGACCGTAATTTGTATAGTCTGCTAGAGGCGTATGGTCCTCAACCATCATACGATGACATGGCATGGTACGGTTTAGCTTATACAAAAGTGTACGAAACCATCGGCAATGTTGGAACCTTTTTCTCTGACGCCAAAGACATTTATAAGTGGATTTGGGACAATGGTTGGGACAAGAGCGGCAACTGTGGCGGGGGAATCTGGTTCGACGACACTGTCGTCTCGAAACAGACAATAACAAACGCGCAAATGTTGATGTTGTCTGCTCAGATGTATCGACTTACAAAGGCTAAGAATTATCTTGACAACATGAATATGATTTATACGTTTATCAAGAATATGAGTTTAATTAATGAAACGACTTACTTGGTGTCCGATGGAGCAAACTACAACTGCACGCCGCAGGATATATACGGACCTACTTATAACAGCGGAGTGATGATAGGTGCTTTGGCGGAAATGTACAAAATTACCCACAATACACTTCAACTTAACCTAGCGTTCAAGGTCGCAGTGGGTAAAATAGAACATTCTAGCAGTGCCGATGGAATTTTCGTCGAATCGTGCACACCTTCGTGTGATGACGATGCTCTTATGTATAAAGGATTATTCTCGCGGAATGTACGGTACCTTATGGACGTTATCGACGACCCTGTCAGGCGCGATTACCTCCAAAGCTGGCTAGAATTACAAATTAATTCAAACTTGAAAAACAATATGTGTGACCTTGACCCAATCACAAAATGTAACATCACATACAAAGACGGGCCACCATATTACAACAAGTCGGGACCAGTATTTTCTCCAGATTGGCGTGGACCTTTCTCTTACGGGGCTCCAATGCAACAATCATCGGTGCTGGATCTATTTATAGCCGCTATAAAACCAGGTACAGTTTGCAAAGGGAAATACTGCGATTATGACCCCGACTATCCCCCTCCACAGTCACTCACATGTGGCAGCGACCCCTGTCCCGAGGGAGAGGATTGTTGCGAGTACAGCCCTTATACGTCATATACTTGCTGTGAAACAACGCAACATTGTAACAAGACTACTGGTGTATGTGATGGTTAATTTATAAATGCTTTCACATATAATAATCAATCTTTGTATAAACGCTTCAATTTGAAGGAATATTGCCGGCAATGTTAACGCCTAATTTCAGGAAAAGACATTTTGCGTAATTTATCATCGTAGGCAGTAATTCAATCGCAAAACACTTCAATATGACAAATCATGCTCTGATTTGCAAGAGGACCATGTCTGTTTCAACTTCAGTCAATTCGTATGGTTTTCTCATGTTATTGTATACAGTTTAACCTCAATAATAAGACCACCCTTGCGACCCCTGAAAATTGGTCTTAATATCGAGGTGGGCTTAACATCGAGGTGGACTTACTATCTAGGTGGACTTAATATCGAGGTGGGCTTAATATCGAGGTGGGCTTAATATCGAGGTGGGCTTAATATCTAGACGGGCTTAATATCGAGGTGGGCTAAATATCTAGGCGGGCTTAATATCGAGGTGGGCTTAACATCGAGGTGGGCTTAATATCGAGGTGGGCTTAATATCGAGGTGGGCTTAATATCGAGGTGGGCTTAATATCTAGGCGGGCTTAATATCGAGGTGGGCTTTATATCTAGGCGGGCTTAATATCGAGGTGGGCTTAACATTGAGGTTGAATATGGAGCGGAACAGTCAAAATGGACTTGAAAAGTGTGGTCTTAATTTTGAGGTGGTCTCATTATTTAGGTGGTCTTTAAGTGAGGCTTTACTGTACCAATGTACTTGCCAGTTTATATAACGTTGGCTTGGAATTTGTAATCATCAACAGGTTGGTGCGTATTGGTTCAAAGATTAGACTTTCTTCAAAATATACGATGTCTTTATCATTTTCCTGCTAATGTTAAATGAACATAAATATCATGCAATCAGGTAATTACTCTGATACTTGTAAATACAGAAAATATTGTAGAAAAATGTTGATTTGATAAGCAATGATACATGAAGTGCACGATTTGCGATAATGCAAAACACTCATTAAGATCAAACGTAATATTCCAGAAGAGATTGATAAAGTGAATAAAAGTACACGTAAATTATAGTGTTTGAACTCTAGGTTGATATTTGCCAATAAAGATTAAGATGTCTTCTATGTTGTTCCTGGGGCATTATAGCTTTTCAAAACATCCTGGTATCACCGATTGCATTTCGGAGCGTTCACGTATGAATAAACGAGGTTTTCTAGTGAAATTTATCTTCTGATTGCATTTCGGAGCGTTCACGTATGAATAAACGAGGTTTTCTACTGAAGTTTATCTTCTGATTGTATTTCGGTGCAGCCGTACTAACATGGTTTTGCTATTTGCATATCAGTGTTGTGTAAACCAATCAAATCTAACGTTAACCGCCTAGGCAAGTTCTCTTCAACCGAACAACGTTTGTAACCTGGACGCGGATTGGTTAACCTTTCGATAAAGGGTATGTTACCTAACCGAAATCCACTGATTTTCGGTGAATTTACCGAGGCTGTGGACCAATGTCTTCATGCCATTTTCTTTAGACAACCAATCATTGATATTGAATGATGATCATAAGTTCAGCTAGCAAAGAAAATCATGCAATCCTTGATAACCGGAGCCAAACACTTCACCTACATTAACTTATTTATATCATTATATTTAGGGAGGATACAGCGCCTGACTGCTTATCCGAAGGTCGTGAGTTGGAGCACCGCAATGAGCGGGGTTTGATCGAGAACTTCACAATCCCTAAATTAGGCACGAGTACTGGTTGGTAGCCAGGAAGCAGTCATCGAGAGGGATTAGTATAAGTTGTAAAATCTTGTTTCACAATCGATGTAAAATGAATACGTTTAATCTAATATAATTATTTAGGATAGCTTTTCTTATCATATTATAAACACGGCTGTGACAAACAAGTTTTGTTATCAATTTAGAAATGCACAATCTCATTTTACAAAGATTGTTTCCATTTGAATATCAATAAGTAAATTATTAGAACATGTTAATAAACTATTATTGTAATAATTAATTTGATACAACCTTCTGTTCAAATCACTATTGTTTTCTCCGTTGAGAAATAAAACATTTCTACCTGGTTCCTCTCCAGATTGCGATCATAAATGTCACGAACTGAGAATGCGAAGATAAAGGTTATACTCGAACGAAGCCTTTCCGCCAAGTTTGACTCGCATTGCAAATGATTCATTCACTTGTCAGACTAAATCTAAAATGACAGTTATGCGCATGCGTAAACTGACCTCTTGAACACGAAACAAGCGTTTGTCAATAAACGTCTGCTTGCGTCTTGCACCCTTGATGTCTTTACTTCTAGGGAAGTGTCATTAATTACCACAAACACGTGGCTTCTGTGTAGCATCCATTAAACATAAAACATTAAAGTGCGATTAAGTACTCACAGGTGGACAAATATTTCTTTGCATGTTTAGTGTTATTTTTAGAACAGTTTTGGCATTCTGTGAGTAATATGCTTTAATATATCTGAAAATAAGCCTTAATTGTCTATTATGTTGATATAGAAATGGCCAACATCTATCTCGTACAGACGCAAAACATACCTTACAACTAATTGCCCAAATATTATAGCGCTGTTTTATTATCAGCTAACGCATGAATATATCATTCGATTCAATGTATTAAAAACGCGTGTATTCAGTCGCTCGTGTTTGACCGCTCGCTTCACGAAAAAAATGCCGCGATGATGTTATGATGGGAAAGTAAACCAACCTGTTGTTATAGTTTTACGCACTCGTGCGTTCCTTACCTTACTTTACATGGATCGATCTCCAAAGTGCATACGCTGATTCACAAGCAATCTAACAGCGCTATATCAAACTTTTATCGGTTTAGGGTCGCATGCCAATGAGCAGTCCCTCTATTACTCAGCGATAAGCCATTTATGTTGGTTTTACGCTGCCGATATACCGGATACAACTAGAAAACAGTCTCAGCCAATGTTGTCTGTAAATATGTAAAGTGCTGTTTTAAACATCTCACTAGGTACCCCGAACTAAATGCTTTTGGTAGAAAAGTATTGGTTTACAAACCCAAGAACCCAGATCAAGTCCTCTGACAACCGTGCATAACTGAAAGCTGAAATCATGATATACGATGATAGCTGACTATAACGTACTTTTAACGGGTGGTTTTATGCGAAATCATCCATAGTCAGATATCTGATATTACATTAAAAATCAGTTTTATGTTGCATAAATATCTATGAATGATTTGAAAAGCTCACACTTTCCAATAGACCACCTACCATAGCATTCCAGTATTGAGATATTCGCTATGTCTTAAAGGCGCCTTTCTGTTTTTTATGAGCCATATTTTTTCAGAGTTATCGCTTGATAACGATATAAGATCCCAATGGTGTCTAGTCAATATTCACTCACACAGAAAATATATTATTCGCATATTCATATTTGTACTTTGAGAACAAACGACAACGTGTTGGAATATAATGGTCTGCTTCTAGGTCGAGGTTTTGTACTTCTATACTTTGTCTCGTTTCACTATGAAATTGTGTTCACAGCACTATTAAGGTTGTCCTTATTTGTATTGATGCTTTCGTTAGGTATTACTCTAATTCGCTATTTCTTTCATAATCGGGTCTACTTAAATATCGATTATAGGGGTGTTGTATACAACCTATATTTATATTCACATGATTTAAACAACCTTCCCACCCCTATGCCTTCTGGTTGTTTGGAAATAAAATGGTTAAACTTGTATAATGGATAAATCGATAATAAAAGCCTTATCGAATTGGGTTTATAATTGACAATGATGTGGAATCACATATAAAATGACTTTTACGATATCTTATGCGTATAGTTTACCAAATTCCATGGTGTTGCTTAACGATCGAGTTTATGACTAATTGTCGTTTTCAGCGTATTGAGGTTGGGACGCCACGACACACTTCTACGATAGTTGACGTATTGAAACATTAGTAACAAGAATCGCCCTATTTCGGAACTCTGATTTTGCCAGAGGGGTCCGCTACGGGAAAGGAAGTATCTTTCAACGATAAATTACTGAAAACTATGAAATTGAAAGAAATCGTGTATTTTTTTATTAGGAAAAGTAACACATATCATCTATACTTAATACGTTTCTTCTTGCATTTAGTTTTAATAAAGAATTTAATGAAAAGTTAATTATCTTCTCGAGACACCCCGTTTGGTGCCTCTCCGCTTAAAATATGAACCAATCAAATCGTTCGTTTTGTTGCATATTTAAACATCGCGCTTCATATACAACATTTGATTGGTCTGAAATGTAGGTCAAATCAATATTCTACAGCTACGCCGAAAAAACAATGATAAATGTTCTTACAACAATAAACAGAGTGATGTTTGTTCGACACCGTTTACGCAAAGACCGTTCAATTCCCTAGAAAGCTGAAGCATTTTAAATATTCGTAGATTCTTACATCTGAAGATATGGGTAATATTTTCATTGAACAAATTAATCTTTACAACGTCTACATAGGAACATGTTGCCAATATTCGCTAGTTAAATCGCCACAGGGGTGTGTGGTGCCCCGAATACTTATGCTCCCCCAATGCCTGCCAGATATTAATTTTACAACCTCGGTAAAATGGAATCGTTCCAAATAATCAACCGTTTGATTTTCTAGCAAGGTTAGTGTAAGATATTAAGCTAATATTTGCTTAGAATATGTTTTATTGCTTTGGCCATGAACTGCAGTTCGGGACAAGTGCTTAATTTCTCTTACTGCGAAAGTCTCAAATATATATTATTATAGACTAGCCGTAGGTACGTGGAAATGATTAGACGCTTATATAGATTATATTATCTTTAGAGTAAAGCCTCTTGTAATTATGGGCTAACACTTTTTGCCCTAGTAGAAGCCCGTCTGCAGGGTTGCTGGAAAGAAATAGTAAGAATGTAATCACAAATGTAATTTGGTAAGATTTATGATAACTACAAGACGAGACCTGGAAAAAAGCGTTTAAACAATTGCCTCGCTGACATTTTTATTATTTTTTTAAACATGGGTAAATACTTCATTTGCAGTTTTCTTAAGAATCCCTTACATCATATTGCAATATGTTGCTTCGGGATTGAGCTATCTCTTACATTCGGCTGCTTCATTTAGGTCAATCGTACATAAACACAACATATTTACTCGCATGTTTGCCTGGGATTTGGTTCGGCGTTAGTGCTATATGCTGTCCGAATCAACCGGTGGTTTCCATCTTTTTCTGTGCGAAGTTACCAGTAGAACATTGCAGTGACGGCCGTCTTCCATTGGAAGCGGTATAAGCGACAATACTGCTAAGTGGCAGTATATGACCGTCAGCAGTAAGGACAATAATACGGCTGCTTTTATCAGCAGCAAATATTTAAAAAAAACTTAAAATATACAGAAATGGAAGCGACATAACAGACAGTACGAGAAGCAGCTAATAGTTCCATTGTGTTGAAAGTAATGGAAAACGCTTATATTATTTAAAAGAGTGTTTAATACAATAAAACCTGACTAATAAGACCACCCTTGGGATGCGTGAAAACTGGTATTAATATTGAGGTGACTTTAATATTGAGGTTGAATAATGAGCGGACCAGTCAAAATGGACTTGAAAACTGTGTTCTTAATTTTGAGGCGGTCTTATTATTGAGGTGGTCTTTAAATGAGGTTGTACTGATAACAATACCGAGAGGATGTTAGCTGTAGACAGTACAGTACATCAATGCCATGATGGTTTCCAGAAAGAGCACTAATGCTACCCCTTACTGTCATTACTGCTACAACTTCATACCGGTATAAATGTGTATGTATACTTGTGTATAGAAATGGAAATATCACGTTTTATTAACATTGATTGGACTGGATTGCAGTCGAATACTTTAAGCCTGCTTATGCAACTGTACGCACATAATTACATGTACATGATAAAATATGGTCTTATCTTCAAACAAACATTATTACCTATGATCAAATATTTGGTGCAATTTTAAGCATACAAGCATTAGATGTATGCGCTTGTACTCTCGGAGTTCAACGCAATACGGAAGTACTATTTCTTTCCTTTTTATCACGCACTGTTTTCCTTAAAAATATGCTACATTAGCATGATCTAAACAAAATATTTGTGAATAAGTCGCCGCCTTTCTTGGTGTATATTTATGATGTTCGTGGTCAATTTATACATACATCTCAGTAGTAAATGAAAGCTTCTTTTGCGTTCGCACTCATTCACTTCGTAACCAAAACATATTTTGTTCATTCAGTTTTTTTCATTGTTTTGATTGACATTGTTTGCCTACCAAAGTATTTATTGCATATTTAACGATAAGCAAGGCTATTCAATTCGTCAGTTTCGTTTATAAATATTGCTCACATCCGTTAAATGTATGCAACCGTAACTTTTGTTGCCAGACTTGGCGGAGAATTTGCACTATCGCTACAATAAGCGAATAGAACAAATATATACATGTACAATTGGACCTCTTTTCATTCGAATTCACCGGGTCCGAAATTTTATTTCGAATAATACATGGTTTCGAATAGCCCATTTCAATTGGACGTGCGTAAGAAGATACATCGGGGCCTGATATTTATTTTCGAATGACACAACGTATTCGGATAGAAGGTTGTCGAATAAACGAGGTCCGTCTGTACTAGTAATTAATTTAGCCACGAATATAACAGCATCTTTAATGGACATGACCAATTAAACGATTCTGATGTTCGTCTTACACATCAAGCTGCAAGAAATTTCCCGATGAGTTTATCCAAGGAAATTTACCATTATTCACCAGTATGAATCATATTCGTATAATATACAATGAACTTTATGACGGAATTGTATGGAAGGACGAAATGGGACTGATTGCACCGTACACCCAGTGACTGAACCTGATCTCCTATTTGTCATCTCTTATATTGTGATTATATTATATGACACCGTTTGTAACATCTCTTTTACATTTGTGAATACGAATATTAGTCATAGTAGATTCTTTATACGCACACAATGTTTTATAAAAATGGTTAATATATTGAACATCTCTGACAAAGACCATTATGTATAGATACAGTCATACATCGTTCATTCGAATTCATCCGGTCCGAAATTCTGTTACGTATAATGCACGGTTTCGAACAGCCCATTTCTATTCGAAGTGCCTAAAAAATACATCGGGACCTGATATTTATTCGGATGATACAGTAAAGTTCCGCTATTAAGACCACCCATGGGACCGACAAAAAGTGGTCTTATTAGCGAGTCGGTCTTAATAGCGAAGCCAAGCAGACTGGTTGTGACATTGAACATTTATACAGTCATGTACCCTGATTGAGACTTTTTAATGGCGTTATGTATATTAACTACATAACATAAGAAGAAAAGCAACATTCAAAGTAATATTCATTTTATTTTTTATTTCAAATGAAATCCAATTTTTTCAATAAATAAAGGACTTGTATACATGTACCAAGTATTCGGATAGAAGATCGTCGAATAAACGAGGTCAAACTTTATTATATTCTGGTAAAAAGTGTTTCTAATGATTTCAGAAGGTCAACTGGATACTTTTTAAATACATTTTGATAGACTGGTACCCATGTTAGTCTCTACGTTCATCATGATTGTACGAGAGTGTAAGCAATCAGTCGGGAACCAGTCGAACAGTACAAATATGTCAAAGTCGTGTTCAACATTGTAGTAGCGGATCCGTAGTTCAGTGGTAACGCGCTGGACTTGTAATCCAGGGATCGTAGGTTCGATTCCCTGCTCCATCACTGACAGTACTAACAGTCTGTCGGACGTGACTTTAAAAACCGATGTCCCGTGTATGATGCTTTACATCGAGCACGTAAAAGAACCATGGGTGCTTCTGGAACTGGGGTATCTTCTGTATCATGCACTATCCTCCAAAAATCTAATATGACTAACATTCTTCTGGAGGCGTCGCCCATATGGGAAACCGGTGGCGACGATAAATAAACGCATATACGAAGACAACGTGAACATTGTAAAACGTTTTGTTAAATGTTGACGAATAAATTCAACATAGGCCTACATACGATAGCTATTTGTTCAGTCCGGTATATTTTACGGAATGAGTAAAAATGTTTTAATTAACTTATTGTCGGTGATGTGGGGCCTATAATTATATGAATATAGTCTTTAAATATGTTGTATTACTCGAAATGTATTCAGAAATGACGATTTGTAAGAAAGTCACTTAAGTGTGCATTGCCTTAAATATTATTTGTAGAGTTATTTAAAAAAAGAAAGCTATATAAATACCAGATTGGATGAGATGAAGGCACTTGCTTCATTACATTAAAACAGCGGGTATCTTGTCACTTTACGTAATTGTTTTGATTGTGATGCAATTTTACGCCTTTTCAACACTATTTCAGTTATGTACCTGGCACAGTTGACCTCAACAATGTTCCAAGGTTACCAACCAACGCTAACCTGTTCTTCATATGAATCCATGGTGAAGGACCCGGGGTTCGAACTTTTACGACCCCCGGATTTGCAGTGGGGTGCTCTTAACGACTGAGCTAACCGGGGTGGCCCGTGATATCTATTATACTTTCATTAACTGATAGAACCATACCCTGAATATGTTTTTCAGTCAATTGAGATCCATTTTATACATATACATGTACATGTATTTAGATAAATATGGGAAACAATATCTTTCAAGTATTTGCAGGTTTGAAACAAAGTTTGTTTGTTGTTTTCATATATAAAATAACTGTTTGTGTTTCTTTGCGCGGGGCGTGTCTAAAATGTAAGCACAATTCATGATATCATCTAAAATTCCCTTTGTAGTGATAAAATACGTATTTTTATGTATCGATATGGTATTGAATTACTCTTTTCTCGGGGTATTTTCATTCACGCACTTTTTGAAAATTGACTCGAATCCTATTTAATGACAATTGCCAAAACAAACGCTTTCAAGCTTTTGAAAGTACAATACTGGACTCTGAAAAGAAAATATTCTTTAATACACTCAAATATGTATAACAATGCTACTCCGTATTTGCTGTTTTGTTAAAGAATGTCATCGTAATACATCAAGTTGATTAGATATGCTAGTATCATGCATGTTTTAGAAGTTAGCTCATTTTACACTACAAGTATATCTTCAGAGGCCCCCATGGCACCAGTGTTTCGTTCCCGTTGTTTTAGCATTGATGGTGAGTGTCTTCCTGGCATACCATATCACGTATTAACGTGGTGCTTCACAGATATAATTTAGGGTAGTGCTGTTAGACATAGACACGAACCTCGTTTATTCGACAACAATTTATCCGAATACTTAGTATCATCCGAAATTAATATCAGGTCCCGATGCATATTCTTTGACACGTCGAATTGAAATGGGCTATTCGAAACTATGTTTTATTTGAAATACAGTCTCGGACCATAATATGATTAATTCGAATGAACGAGGTCCGACTGTATTTCATTATTATAGTGTAACCTCTTCAATTCAAAACTCTTTGGGACACGCAACTTGTGGCTGTTTATGGGAGGTGTCTGCTCTAGAGACTTTGAATAGATTGTAAGTACTTACTACACGAAGAAATGATACAGTATTTAAGAGCGGTTGTTGCTTAAGAGAGGGTCGTGCTGGAGAGGTTGTTAATCAAGAGAGGGTCGTGCTGGAGAGGTTGTTACTCAAGAGAGGGTCAAGCTGGAGATTTTGTTGCTCAAGAGAGGGTCGTGTTGGAGAGGTTGTTGCTTAAGAGAGGGTCGTGCTGGAGAGGTTGTTGCTCAAGAGAGGGTCAAGCTGGATATTTTGTTGCTCAAGAGAGGGTCGTGTTGGAGACGTTTTTGCTGAAGAGAGGATCGTGCTGGAGAGGTTGCTGCTCAAGAGATGATCGTGCTGGAGAGGTTGTTACTCAAGAGAGGGTCGTGCTGGAGAGGTTGTTGCTGAAGAGAGGGTAGTGCTGGAGAGGTTGTTGCTCAAGAGAGGGTCATGCTGGAGAGGTTGTTACTCAAGAGAGGGTCCTGCTGGAGAGGTTGTTACTCAAGAGAGGGTCGTGCTGGAGAGGTTGTTGCTCAAGAGAGGGTCCTGCTGGAGAGGTTGTTTCTCAAGGGAGGGTCGTGCTGGAGAGGTTGTTACTCAAGAGAGGGTCGTGCTGGAGAGGTTGTTACTCAAGAGAGGGTCCTGCTGGAGAGGTTGTTACTCAAGAGAGGGTCCTGCTGGAGAGGTTGTTGCTCAAGAGAGGGTCCTGCTGGAGAGGTTGTTACTCAAGAGAGGGTCCTGCTGGAGAGGTTGTTGCTCAAGAGAGGGTCGTGCTGGAGAGGTTGTTACTCAAGGGAGGGTCCTGCTGGAGAGGTTGTTGCTCAAGGGAGGGTCCTGCTTGAGAGGTTGTTGCTCAAGGGATGGTCCTGCTGGAGAGGTTGTTGCTCAAGGGAGGGTCCTGCTGGAGAGGTTGTTGCTCAAGGGAGGTTGTTGCTGGAGAGGTTGTTGCTCAAGGGAGGGTCCTGCTGGAGAGGTTGTTGCTCAAGGGAGGGTCCTGCTGAAGAGGTTGTTGCTCAAGGGAGGGTCCTGCTGGAGAGGTTGTTGCTCAAGGGAGGGTCCTGCTGGAGAGGTTGTTGCTCAAGGGAGGGTCCTGCTGGAGAGGTTGTTGCTCAAGGGAGGGTCCTGCTGAAGAGGTTGTTGCTCAAGGGAGGGTCCTGCTGGAGAGGTTGTTGCTCAAGGGAGGGTCGTGCTGGAGAGGTTGTTGCTCAAGGGAGGGTCCTGCTGGAGAGGTTGTTGCTCAAGGGAGGGTCCTGCTGAAGAGGTTGTTGCTCAAGGGAGGGTCCTGCTGGAGAGGTTGTTGCTCAAGGGAGGGTCGTGCTTGAGAGATTGTTGCTGAAGAGAGGGTAGTGCTGAAGAGGTTGTTGCTCAAGTGATGGCCGCGCTGGAGAGGTTGTTGCTCAAGTGATGGCCGCGCTGGAGAGGTTGTTCCTCAAGAGATGGTCGTGCTGGAGAAATTGTTGCTCAAGAGATGGTCGTGCTGGAGAGGTTGTTGCTCAAGAGAGGGTCGTGCTGGAGAGGTTGTTGCTCAAGGGAGGGTCGTGATGGAGAGGTTGTTGCTCAAGAGAGGGTCGTGCTGGAGAGGTTGTTGCTCAAGAGAGGGTCGTGCTGGAGAGGTTGCTCAAGGGAGGGTCGTGGTGGAGAGGTTGTTTCTCAAGAGAGGGTCGTGCTTGAGAGGTTGTTGCTAAAGGATGGGCTGTGCTGGAGAGGTTGTTCCTCAAGAGACGGTCGTGCTGGAGAAATTGTTGCTCAAGAGATGGTCGTGCTGGAGAGGTTGTTGCTCAAGACAGGGTCGTGCTGGAGAGGTTGTTGCTCAAGGGAGGGTCGTGCTGGAGAGGTTGTTGCTTAAGGATGGGCTGCGCTGGAGAGGTTGTTTCTCAAGAGATGGTCGTGCTGGAGAAATTGTTGCTCAAGAGATGGTCGTGCTGGAGAGGTTGTTGCTCAAGAGAGTGTCGTGCTGGAGAGGTTGTTGCTCAAGGGAGGGTCGTGATGGAGAGGTTGTTTCTCAAGAGATGGTTGTGTTGGAGAGGTTGTTGCTCAAGAGAGGGTCGTGCTGGAGAGGTTGTTGCTCAAGAGAGGGTCGTGCTGGAGAGGTTGCTCAAGGGAGGGTCGTGGTGGAGAGGTTGTTTCTCAAGAGAGGGTCGTGCTTGAGAGGTTGTTGCTCAAGGATGGGCTGCGCTGGAGAGGTTGTTCCTCAAGAGACGGTCGTGCTGGAGAAATTGTTGCTCAAGAGATGGTCGTGCTGGAGAGGTTGTTGCTCAAGACAGGGTCGTGCTGGAGAGGTTGTTGCTCAAGGGAGGGTCGTGATGGAGAGATTGTTTCTCAAGAGATGGTTGTGTTGGAGAGGTTGTTGCTCGAGAGAGGGTCGTGCTGGAGAGGTTGTTGCTCAAGAGAGGGTCGTGCTGGAGAGGTTGTTGCTCAAGGGAGGGTCGTGATGGAGAGGTTGTTGCTCAAGAGAGGGTCGTGCTGGAGAGGTTGTTGCTCAAGAGAGGGTCGTGCTGGAGAGGTTGTTGCTCAAGGGAGGGTCGTGATGGAGAGGTTGTTCCTCAAGAGATGGTCGTGATGGAGAGGTTGTTGCTCAAGAGAGGGTCGTGCTGGGGTGGTTACACTAGAGTTCCTCATTGCCGAAATAAACAAACGTGTACAGTCGTTGATTTAATAACGTGTTGGTTGGTTGTTCGTATCGTGCTGGTCTGTCCTTCATTATTTGTTTTCATTTTAAAAGCAAGGTTGCTCGTACTTTTTTAAACAAAGTGCAAAGGGTTGATCAATTAGAACGTTTTCTTGTCTCAAATTATCTTTGCTCTACAAGCAGACGAACGATGCTATCACAATGTCGATGACATCGATTTATTTCAAGGAGGAATGATGGAGTTCTCACATGGGTCAGGTATTTCATTATACCAAATAGTTTTAAGTCGATTAATAAAATATGTTCACGTGTATTATTCATACCTTAACATGATTATACTGTTATAAAATGTGCTGACGTTCGGAATGTAGAAAAAAACCGCCATCATCATTTATATAAGAACAGTTATATTTATTCGCCAGCACCTCGCATGATTTGAGTCCACCTGTAAACGTTTGAATTATATACACAATTTATGAATGGAATATGAAATGCCTTTAAATGCAGAGATGTTTAAGTATGTACTCCCAAACGCTGCCAAACTTAGGATTACTGCTAGTTTTTATAATACTTTCAATATTTCCATGCACCGCACGAGCGAACCTTGAATATCGTATTCGCTGTTAACAAAAATGCATATAGGATAATTTAATCTTCAACAAGTTCATACCATGCCAAATTCGCTTAGATTCTTGTTCAGTTGCGACTTAGTAAAATGATCAAACACTGTACTATTAAGATTTAACAAAGCGCGCACGTGGCTCTAATATATTTGCTAATATATGTTAATCAGAATCGTTGTCATCTAGCTACGCTTCATAACGGTTCACTTGGAACGTAGTTTAACAAGTACGCTACTTTTATTAATCGATTTCTTTTCATAGTTTTGTTCATATAAGTAATAACTAATAAAATTTAATATATTTTTTAACCGCAGTTCAATTGTATCGCCGTGCGCGGACACTAAACGACTCAAACTCGAAATTATTTTCGATATTCAATTATTATTGAAAGGTAAGCTATTTAAACTGCATAATTTAATACCAGTATACATTCCTCGAAGTCAAAAAGTCAGGGACGTGTTCATATTCATGCAGTAATCGCATTAAATATTCCAAATGATTTATATACAAACGAATTTGCATATTTTCGCTTATTTAGCTACAATTATTTTTATATTGTAAATAAACGCGTCTGTTTGATTCATTCATAAAAATGGAAGACTTAAGTACGGTGGTTTGGCGATGAACTCTTAAATCCGAGATGCGTAATTATCGTTACTTTATTTAGTTTATGCATGTCGCTGTTTTTGTCGCATTTTAAAAAGTTCTGTAGCAAAGACTGAAGTAACAAGGATTATAAATAAAAAATATATATATTCAGAGTCACCCAGAGGCTTTCATTTTATTGAAAATTTCTCGGAAAGGAGAACGACATGCGTTTATGTAACTCGGAGTAGAACAAAATTTAATGCTATTGCTTGGTACAGTCTCGATTTAAAATCACATATATTTAATATATTTATTCGGTTAACTTTTAAAGGTAAGTAACTGAATAAAATGCATATGTTGTAGTATATGTACGGAAGCGTATAGCGACTACCCCTATGTGTTTCTTATAACAATAAACAAGTCATTTCATACACTATACATAGTACATTCTAGCATTTTGTTACCATTATGACAATTCATTGAGCCCCTATTCCCATGGTGTTTACCCATGCACCTCCTCAGTACCTAATGTTTTGAAGACTGTTGTTTTCCCGGGGGTCTGTGTTGGGCCTGAGGCTTTGTCTTGAGACTGTGGCTTTCCTTGTAACAATTTAATATTATTTTTTTTTCATTTTTTTTTTCAAGTTTATATTTTATTTAATGTTACAGTACGCTTGTAGGAATAACATGTTCATATTTGTGACACATGTTTGTTCATATGTCAAGATCTGTTCCATAAATACCTCTTACAGAAATATCACATAAACGTATGATGCAAGAAAAATCTAAATTATTTCTTATACTGACATGAAATATCAATAAAATGTGTGTATCAATCATTCTCTACTTTAATGCGTACATATTTATCAAATTGACAAATAAAAATCATGATAAAGCGCGTTTAGTATTTCCTATAATGAAGGTCAGTACACGACTCCGTACATGATATTAAATACTAAACATTTGGGCAACTTTTGTGTAAGTAAGGAAAACATTTGGGTAAACTTATTGCAGTGAATTCAGCTTATGCACAGTCCGGATTCATTCATTCTCTGGGTCTAAAATCTAGTGTGGACTTCAAGAAGAAAACAAACGAACATTTGTTTTTTTAAATCATTATACCACTTTCAATGTTGGAATATGTTTAATATTAATACATTCTTAAGATCTTTTCGGCTCTGAGACGTTCAATTTAGTATTCAAACATAATTAACGGATAAATATTCATATTTATCATTTGAACAACGATAAAAGCCAGAATATATCATTTCATATTACACAATGTTACATTTGATATGTATGAATATTTATGCGATTTTCATTCTTTCGAAAACATACCATAAACTTGTTCGAGTAGTTTATACTTCAATACCCCGACTCCTCTTGTACCCGACACAGTAAATAATTAAAACTCAACCACGTATCGCTAATTAATCAGCATTGACTCATAGATCTATTGAAATGTAAACACTTTATTTACCCTCATTAAATTTTCAGAATTTTTAATTGTATACCTATTTATCTAAAGTATAAGAATTATCTTAATCAAATATATTTAAACCAAAAATGTATATAACATCTATTGTCCGTGGTTCCGTCTGTGGTAGAACGCCACAAACTGGAGTCTTGGATTCTGGGTTGAGTATAAATGCTAGTTCCGGTCTGTAATATTTTGGTAAATAAAGAAGCGCCGACTTATTTACAAATAAAAGTACGCCTCATATCGCACAAACTTGCAAACTGTCGTGACCTTCTTTCAAGACGATTTTAGAATACCGTGGAGATTTCGTATATCGCTTTCATATGGTATAGAAATAGTCAACAATATTGTTGGCGGGTATAGAAATATCGGCTTAGTCCATGAATTGATACACAAATGTAAGAAAAGTTAACATTTTAATAGTAAAGTCAGCAATTAATCACACTGAACTATTGGTCGAGTTTGCAATACAATTTATATGGGGCAACCTATGTTAAAACGCAAAGTTTTCAATAATAAAACCCACATTTTAAATTTCTTTTATCGAGATAATGAATATGAGCACAATGATATTTTAGCCCTCTCCCTTCCCGATAAACTGAAAATATCTTGACAAATCTTAATTAATTAATCAAGAACATTGTTAGGTTAATGCGGCAGTATAAGTATGTATAAAAAAGTATTGCGATATATTGTAATATATATAAGACGCGAGATCATCATTCTGATACAACGGTACATTGCTTCAGATCGTTAAAACGAGAATAAAAAATAAATACTGATTAAAAAAAATAATAACCTCACCTACCTTCTTAAATACTTCGTGGTACGAAGTATTATATTTCTAAAATTGTTACATGTTGTTGATATGACTAAATATTCTGTCTTGTACATACGATTTTATTGCAATAAAGGATTCAAAAATGTTTTACATGATCTGTATTTATTCGTTCAATCGGAACAGCTAAGATATTTCTGGAAACTCAATTATAGTCTATGAACATAGTTAATATTTCTTTGTTACGTCTTTCAACGAATTCGACTCATACGAATACTATGTCACTTTCACGAACTCGGTGAACTTAAAAGCTATGTTTCCTTTTCCTTGTGATGCGGCAAAACAGAACATTAAATTACAATCATCACCAAAAAACGTAATATCATGATACATAAATTGCTTCGTTTATAGGTTTTGATGTGCCAAGTGTATATTTAAAAAAAATCTGACTGTAAACATCATAAAATTAATATGAAAATGTCATAATCGCCCGATTAAAATTTCAATAAAGTACAAATGAAAACAAGTGTTTAAGATGAGTAAACGGAAACGATTCAGCATGCTTATATTTATGAACTAATAAACTTGAATTAAATGCAACATTTATTTTTCCCCCATAAAAGCAGCATTAAAATCCGTACTCAGCTAAGTACGCCGTACCATTTTATACCGGGAAATATGTGGAGTAGGGACGACGCTAGGCAGGAAAACGAGTTGGTGAAAAAAAGAACATGTCATAAAATGATATTATCTTTTTCTAATGGGCTTTAAGACACACAGGCAGCCAGGGTCATGTAATGACTGTACCTGCTATAAGGGTGGTTGATGACAAACTTTGAATATACTACTAGTCAATATGCTAAACAATAGTGGGAAATAAAGAGTTGATCGATGATCGATGATCGATGATAGATTGATTGATTGATTGATTGATTGATTGATTGATTGATTGATTGATTGATTGATTGATTGATTGATTGATTGATTGATTGATTGATTGATTGATTGATTGATTGATTGATTGATTGATTGATTGATTGATTGGATAGCTTCCTCATATACATATTCTTCACCGAGGGAGAGATTCCAAACCCGCATTAATGCGTGAATTTAAGTCAGTGACCACGTTCAGTTGACCACGACGGCCCCTCATAAAATGATAAGATGCATTTATTTAAGTGTATACGCTTTTTGATTTCAGATTTCTGGCTAATTCAGCTTTGATGTTTCTACATATTCACTAATTTATTTATTTATTTACTACAACAAATGGTTTATTTGAAAATTCAGCCCTGCAATATCATGTATAGAAGTTTGTGCTGATATGCGCTAGTCGGAAATTTGGCCGCAAAGAATAGGACAAAAGTCCCACTTACTGAAATTAACAGCGAATGCCAATTGTTAAACGACTTTGCATATAAATGGTCCATTTGGTCAGAATTATGTTTTCGCTTCCTTTTGCAACATAGCGGCCTCCTGTAGGCCTAAGTCGCAACTTCTCTGCAACAAAATTAATTCCCGCAGTAAGCATTTACTCCCGATGTTTTTCTTCTCAGCAACAGAACTTTTTATCAACTAAATGCTGTTTGTTCTGCATATTTTTGCACTGTTTTCATGCTGTAAACGGATCAATAAGACAAACAGTTTGTAAACCTGTGTTTCTTGTGAAGACTGGACTAACCTCGCTCAACACAATGCTTTGAATCATATAATAGTATAGTCTTACAAACACAAAAAACACCGTTCTGTAAAACTTTAAGCTTAAATTAAATCGTAAGAAAAAGAAACTTTGGAGCAAAATTTTGCTAAAATATCTTTTATTGTCATATTAGCGATGTATGTTTATACATACTTAAATGTTTTCATCTTAAATACCATCATAAACTAGACCTATGTTTGTGTCCATTAACTTAAAAGCATGCATCTCTCTCAATGGATATAGGTCCACCCGTTTTAATTAAAGTCCAAAAATACCTTATCAATACCCCGGTACAAAAGAATTATATCTACCGCTATGACACTACATAAACGTATCGATTGAAATACTGTCATATTTGTGCAGTTTAATGAATATCAAATCGCTGATTGATTAATGTTTTCTTAATGTTAATTCTGTTCATCGATATGCGATATTTGATAGTATTTACACAGATAGGTAAAAATTAGACAATCATTTCAAGAAAGAGGCGTTATAGTTCTCAATCTGAATACCTCATTATTTATCGCTTGTGTGTCATTTGGCGTATTTACACATTCAGAAACGGTTATCAATAGCTGACAATAATTCATTTCATAGAATAGAGCATCAAAATCAACATATTCGATTAGCCACAGCTTTTGAAAAGTCTTTTTAACAAGTATGATCAGACTATTTGTTAAACAGATGCCCAAACTAGCTGATTAGGGCGTTCAATCATATTTCTTACATGATATTACAGCTTAGGCCTATTTGATATATTCATACAATGTTTGATGACTTTGTATTAAATTATTTTGTATTATCACTCGCAGCCTTTTGTGTACTTATACCCGAGACAAACACACACGAATAATGATATTGTAAAGTTGAAAGTGTTCATGCGAGAATGAAGCATTTATTTTTATCTAAATATACAAACACTTAGACGAAATTATGTATAAAATAATATAATACAGTCAAACCTGTCTGTAAAGACCACCGATGGGAACAGCAAAATGTGGTAATTGAGAATGGTCTGATGGGACATAAAATTGATGGTCTTTGCAGAGAGGTTTTGCAATAGTGGTATTTGTTCGCAGGTGGTCTTTAACACAGGTTTGACTGTATACAGTAAAACTTCACTTAATGAACACCTCAATAATAAGACCACCTCAAATTTAAGAACATAATTTTTTCAAGTCCATTTTCCCCGTTCCGATCTTTATTCAATCTCCATATTAAGGCCTTCTCGATAAGAAGACCACTTTTCTAGGGTCCCAGTGGCAGTCTTCTTACTGAGGTTTTACTGTATAAGTTCACGCTTTATTTGTACGAACAAACACCAAAACGTTTGGTGCTAATTACTTCACACGATTATCTTCATGAATTCCTAAATGCCATAATTTGCATGAACCTGCTTTATGTGGTTTTAGATAATATATAACATTATTTTTGCGTTTCATAATCTGATTATCGTGTGGTTTATCAGAGAAATGTCTCAAATAACGTTTAATGTGCAAACGGTAGCGGACGGATCCATTTCACAATAACTGGCGCTTATTATCATAACTGTACACCGAGTTTTGCCGGAGACCGCCGAGCAATTACGATGGGGACCAGTCAACAATATCTTACCCTTAATCGACAACATCAGGAGGCGTCCCAGATAGGTAACACAGTATTAAAACATACTTAAAGTGAAAGAGTGTAGCAGAGATAACAAAACAGGGGCTTCCGACACAGATCCAAACATGTGGAATGAGGTAAAAACAAAACAAATAATGTGGAATTTGGTGTAAACAAAACAAAGAATTGGGAATGAGGTTTAAACAAAACAAAGGAGAATGAGGTATAAACAAAACGAAGAATGGGGAAAGAGGTAGAAACAAAACAAAGAATGGGGAAAGAGGTATAATCAAAACCAGAATGGAGAATGAGGTATAAACAAAACGAAGAATGGGGAAAGAGGTATAATCAAAACAAGAATGGAGAATGAGGTATAAACAAAACGAAGAATGGAGAATGAGGTATAAACAAAACGAAGAATGGGGAATGAGGTATAAATAAAACGAAGAATGGGGAATGAGGTATAAACAAAACAAGAATGGAGAATGAGGTATAAACAAAACAAGAAAGGGGAATGAGGTATAAACAAAACAAGAATGGAGAATGAGGTATAAACAAAACGAAGAATGGAGAATGAGGTATAAATAAAACGAAGAATGGGGAATGAGGTATAAACAAAACAAGAATGGAGAATGAGGTATAAACAAAACAAGAAGGGGAATGAGGTACAAACAAAACAAGAATGGAGAATGAGGTATAAACAAAGCAAAGAATGGGAATGAGGTACAAACAAAACAAGAATGGAGAATGAGGTATAAACAAAACGAAGAATGGGGAATGAGGTATAAATAAAACGAAGAATGGGGAATGAAGTATAAACAAAACAAGAATGGAGAATGAGGTATAAACAAAACAAGAAGGGGAATGAGGTACAAACAAAACAAGAATGGGGAATGAGGTACAAACAAAACAAGAATGGAGAATGAGGTATAAACAAAACAAAGAATGGGGAATGAGGTACAAACAAAACAAGAATGGAGAATGAGGTATAAACAAAACAAAGAATGGGGAATGAGGTACAAACAAAACAAAGAATGGGAATGAGGTATAAACAAAACACAGAATGGGAATGAGGTATAAACAAAACAAAGAATGGGAATGAGGTATAAACAAAACAAAGAATTGGAATGAGGTATAAACGAAACAAAGAATGGAGAATGAGGTATAAACAAAACAAAGAATGGGAATGAGGTAGAAACAAAACAAGAATGGAGAATGAGGTATAAACAAAACAAGAATGGAGAATGAGGTATAAACAAAACAAAACATTGGGGAATGAGGTATAAACAAAACAAGAATGGAGAATGAGGTTTAAACAAAACAAAGAATGGGAATGAGGTATAAACAAAACAAAGAATGGGAATGAGGTATAAGCAAAACAAAGAATGGGAATGATGTATAAGCAAAACAAGAATGGAGAATGAGGTATAAACAAAACAAAGAATGGGGAATGAGTTATAAGCAAAACAAAGAATGGGAATGAGGTATAAACAAAACAAAGAATTGGGAATGAGGCATAAACAAAACAAAGAATGGGGGCATCTGTGAACAACGAGGTCTGTCAAACTTGAAGAGAAACGTAGCAACCCATGGTTTCATAGCGCGGTGTTCTGAATAGTTTTGCTTGACTAAACCGAATTCGCCTTGCCATTCGATTGCCATTCACGCGTCCTTGATGCCTGCTTCGATGTTCTTTCCTGTTTTAACCAGTGACGCGTTAGCTGTGTCAGATCATGTTTGTAAAGTACATATCATCGTTGGAGAAAGGTATATACCTGATATTACACCTTATAACGATATAGAAAGACACAATGTGTTTCAGCACAATCGTGGATACAGTGGGTAGGGTAAATGTGGTTATTAATGTTACTCACCACATAAACTAGTTATGAAGTTTAAGGCAGTGTGTAAGTTGAAAGAAAACTTATTAATACTTCAATTTCTCCGTCTCCCAGTTGTATACTTTGATTTCTTTGATTTCATTAACTACACAGGAATATTAGTTTCGAATAACTCGTAAAAATGATGAATCAGTGATTTGCTTAATTTATTGTTACACTTAACTTCAGTTGTTCTTAGTAATGCACCTTTGTTTTAGACATCTACAGATATTCTGACAATTGCTCTAATGGAGATTACATTGTAATATTATCAAATAGGAAATTTCTATTAAAAAATAAAAGACGACGAGTTATTACATTCAGACATTCAGGTTCCAATCCTTTCGCTGAAGGGTATATTTGTAATATATTGCTTTTCAGGCATCAATGATTTTAAAGCTTACATCTCCAAGGAAACACCCCAGATATGTAATATCCCATTTATCAGACATATCATGGCTCCAACAATTAATGACTATTCTACTATTTCCTGAATACCTGTGGTTTATAAGGCAAACTGGATGTTGCTTTTATGTCTAATCACTTGGCAGCATTGATATCTTCAAGGTGTGCCTAGGGCTCTAGAAATCCACTAGCCCGACGTCCCGAACTAGTCTAATGCTGAATCGGGCTACCAACAGTTGAGTTGAAGTTAGTCCCGGACAAGTCTGTTTTTAAAGCTAACATCAGCAATTGCACAGTTGTAAGTCCAACCTTACAATCCCACAAACACATACATGTGATTATTAATTTTAGTTTGAGAATGCTATCATTGTGTATATGTTTATATGTTACTAAATTGACCGATATTATCGGACAACTAGCTTCCTATGTCGGACAAGTCAAATTTTACATTTCCATTAGTCCGGGACAAGTGTCTTTGAAAAACATTTCTAGAGCCCTGTTATTAGAGACAGGACGTCGTAGAAGATCCTGCAACTGGGTGCGAGTAGAACGGTCCTGCACGCTTTATGTGGCCACTCTAGTACTGGCAAGTACAAATCCCAGTCATTTATACAGTGAAACCTCAACAATAAGACCAACATTGGGACCCTTGAAAACTGGTCTTTATATTGAGGTTGAATAAAGAGCAGAGCAGTCAAAATGGACTTGAAAATTGTGTTCGTAATACGGAGGTGGTCTTATTATTGAGGTGGTCTTAAATTGAGGTTTTGCTGTATTTAACGCCATGTGTCTGTCAAGGAATGGTATTTCTTACTTGCTGTCTTCTGAAGTTCATCACTGCATCATAAATTTTACATCCATATTCAGACATTCAGACATAAATCATCAACGACTTGTACATTGGGAAAACATTCAACTGTAGGCCTACAAAGTCAGTTTGAACAATGCAAAGTGTCATTTATTGTACACAAATATATACTATCGTATGTAGCTTTATAGATCGCCATTATTAGGGCACGGCATTGTAACTGGTCCTTCAAGACATTATCCCCCAGTAGAGTTTGAACACCGTCTGTACCGAGACTCAAGCGTTCGATTGCCCTTTTGAACGCATGTTTATTAACCCGACTAAGCTACCGGGGCGGTATGACTTTATATGAACCTCTAAACGTTCGTCATTGCATGTAATTATGACTCTTTGAACTATGCCGCAGGTGGTGAGAGTTTTACATTACAAATGTGTTTTCAAGATGAAATAGAAATGACTTTCTAAAAGTTTATTATTCAACTAATTAAAGAAATATAATTAAACGTAAGGTATTACTGAAGTAAAACCTGGAGTATAGAAAAGTGTTCTTGTATCACATGGTAAATATCTTGATTAAAATCTAACATTAATTACGTGGTTTGAAAACTGCTATTGTAATGATGTGGAAAATATTACAGATCGGCTTACTTGATTTCATCAGGTTCAAACAGCGCGTTAAGTTTTGGTATACCGAATACGATTTATATACCTACTAAAGTACGTCCCCGATATTACTGAGTTATACAATAAACTGAGGCCAGCGTTGGTGTACTACCTGAATACCGGGGTTTATTGATCTGTCAGTATTAATAGGCGAATCATAATTTTCTTTGTACGCCTCTGCTTCATCAATATTTGTATAATATACTCCACAAGCAACTAGCCATCATCATCATTCCAACTACCACTAGTACTGCATGTCGCACCCTTTTCATCATCACTTGTATCATGAATGTGGTCATTACTATTAGTTTCATCATCAGCATTAATATCGTCAAAACCACCACCACCACCACCAACGTAATCAACGTTTGTTACCTATTATATATATTATTCTAAGCCTTTTTTTATTTGAACATTTGGACAAGATAAATGGCCTCTTGTAAAGATCGACGTGTTTAAAATCTCAAAAAGAAAACAATTATTTTACCCTTCCCGATATGTAAAGCTTTTACTTGTAAACATTAATTATAATAACAATCAGCTTATTCTACAACTTGTAAAAAGTAATTACACATATTATGTCCAACGAAGCTCTATCATATGTTCAATCTCTCCAAACCATTCCCTTATGATCATCTGTTTAACAAACAATGCCTTTGTTTAACTAACAAAACCTACACTCATTGGCAATAAATTGATTCTCGGACGTTCGCCAAAATGTAGAACTACAATATTGCAATCATGTTTATAGCCAAATAAAAACGGTTTAAAATATTGTTATCGCAAATTTTATGTTTAAATTCTTTAAAGAAATTTTAATTGTTCGAATACAAGCCAGAATACGATGTTATTGATAGCTCATGATATTTGAAATATTTTGGCAAAGGACAGAGTGACACTAGTAGACCTTTTTCTGATATTAAGCAGTTTCGTATTGTACTTTGGATACTTAACACACCTGGTGTTGAATATATTTTATTTCGGATTTAACTTGTTATGGATATAAATGAATTACTGTGTGTTGGAAGAAGTCGAAAGTCGCAATCTAGAATTGAAAATTCAAACAGAACATTACGCCGTGTTGGACTATATACAGAAGAAACCACTTTAAATACCGAAGATTGGATTGCAGATAGTAGAATAATGCTTGGTGAAAGAGAGGAGGATAATAGAATGTCAGCTATGTATTCCAGTGGCTACATGACGCCACCGAAGAAGTCCATATTGAGAGGGAAACCAGAAAGCCCAAAGTACTGTTCACCAACGTCCAGTATACGTAGCGTCAGATTTTCAGACAAAGAACGTGAAGATGAAACTGTCTTCGCCAAACTTCATTTGAATGAAATTACACAAACTGATCACGGTAATGTACATAACACACACTACAAGACTAAACCAATAATTTGTGGAAGAAGAAAAATCGATGAAGAGCTTGACGTATTGGATTCGCAACAGATAAGAACGTCAACACCTAGATATAATAAGGCTGTTGAAACACCCTCACCACGAAAATTTGATGATAGACAAACTAAAATGTTGTCAAATTCCCCAAAGGCGTCAGAACAAAAGCATCACAAAGAGAAATTGATCATTGATATAGACATAACACCGAAAAGCGCCGTGAAACCGTCAACAGAAAAAGACAAGAATGATCAGCCTAAAGGGGTTAAGTGTGCAAAGCCGGATGGACATAAAATTATCCAGAATATGAATTTGAACGATAGCGCGAAACCAACGGATAAAACCTACATTCCAGATGGTAGCAAAATAACACAAAATATGGACCTACATCATATGAATATCAGCTCGACTGGGACACAGACAATGTCTGAAGCTTCAAGCCCAAGATCAGCGTCTCCTGAAACACCTTGTCATGGACATGGTTTTCCTGACGGCAGAAAAATCATACGCAATATGGAACTATGTGCACCGGATTCTAGCATTAAAATGAAGTCAGAATCCGTTCAGACTATTGACATAGAATCGGAAACATTTGAACCCGAACCAAAAAGTAAAACAGTTGGTGTTCAAACTGATGACGAGTCATCGTGCGATGTGCTATCAGCACCTGAAAATGAGAGATGTCGCTCATTTTCCATGCAAACAAATTTAGACATGTCTGATTCATCAACAGAATCCCTAGACGTTGCTGTATCACGTTCTGTTGCAATACAAACACAAGATCAAAACCAAGCGATTCCAGACATTCCTGACGGAGCAAGTATTACCAAAAATATGGATCTTTATAAGAGTCCAACACCAAAAGGAGAAAAGGTTACTAGAGATGTGAAGCTGCAGCACTCATCTCTAAATGACAGTAACTGGAATGAGTTTGTTAAACATCTTGAAATGTTTAACCCGAGTCCGAGCTCATCGGATTCGGAAACGGATGATGAATTTCCTGCAAGTATGAAGAGCGAGCCCGTTATTGTTTATGATAGTCATGAACATGCTAGTCCAGTAAAAGTCGATAGTGAACCAAAACTTCGTGATACAAGAAATTCAAGAGTTGTCCAGCATCGTGAAAGTCGGAGTGCAAAGAAGCTTTTGGAAAGTGGGGAATTTACAAGGCAGCAATACGAATCTGTTTTAAGAGAAGAAGGGCTGCTTCAGAAACTGAAGTCAAGTTACACACAATCACGAAATGGAACGGTAGTACCAAAACCAAAACATGAAAAGCGTAAAGCTGATTCAGCAAAACCTGCTGCAACTCATCAAACAATAACAAAGAAGCCGGACGCTACTAAATATTCCGTAGCAACCCCTACACCAATGTCCTATATACCAGCCAGTGAAGCTAGCCGACCTACTTCCTGTATTCAGACATACGTATATCGTGACAACGACACAGAAACTGGAAATGAGTTGCCCGTACCAAACGTGAGCGGTTCGCAGCGACGTTCAAGCAAGGACTCGCTAACATTTACTCCTATAGAAACCTACAGTATTAATCCTGACACATTAACCAAAACCACATCAAACACCGGTGTGCATTCTTTGTCGGCGAAAACATCGATATCACGCGATACAAGTCCTTATACCGATGCATCTCTGGGATCAAGTTTCAAGGAAAGCGTCACAAAGAATGCTTTCATTCAGGGTGTAGATTTAGGTCCTATTCCCTCAACAAAATCAGAAGATTCAAGATTTGGAAACTACTACAGTGGAAAAGATTGGGATAGAAAGTCAAATACGATGGATTACGTGTCTTCCAGTCATTCTACATCGCGTTCACTTTCTCCAAAAAGGTACATGCAGCCCACTTTATCTTCACAAGCTTCGGGACGTTCGTATTGTTTCTCGCCGTCACGCAGGAACAACAGTTACTCCTATCCGTTGAGTACATCCTCTTTTACTAATGCCTCGACTTCACGTCTTTCGACAGGAATAAATCAACCTCTACACAGTCGACCTTCTTCATCCCCGAGTTCTCGAAGTAGGGGACATCCACTGTCCAGTTCTCTGAGGGAAATGCGTAATACAGCCGTAAGAAAATCAGCTATGAGCTCACTGTTAGTCCCAAAACGTAAATCTTCATATGACTGCGGCTCCAGTAAATATTCGTCTAGTAACAGGCCAAGTTCCTCACGATACAAATCGTACGAAGATTACGATCGATTTACATATAGTGGTTCCTGCAGCAGCCTTGCGGGTAAGCCTGATAGTCCTAAGAACTATGGCAGTAGTGAATCTTCATATCGTAGCCCCTCTAAGCTGACACCCAATGATTATATGAATGCTTTGAATGACATATCGAACGCAAGACTCGAAAGATCTCGATCGAGGTCAAGGTCAAGGTCACCAAAATGTGGACCCGTTCGAAGAAGTTATGATGATACAAATACGACATCATCACGCTATTCACAGCATCAGTCGAAATCATTCTTCGATACTTATAAAGAAGTAGAAACGTTGTTGGACAAAACTGAAAAAGATGAGGGGTTTGTTGAATCCGTTACCACAAGTAGAGCCCATACCTCACGGAAGACTTCTGCCGCCGTTAATCATGATTTAGATAAGGAGCATGTAGAAAACAATGGATCCCAAACTGAACGCCAGTCCCGATGTTTGTACAGGAAACCGCCTTTACCAACCAAATCTAGAAAATCACGTTCTAGAGACTCTTCAAAAGACAATGGAGGAAGTGCCAGAAGTTCGTCTAACGGGAAAACCCGGAGTCAAGCGAACGAAGACCGCGTAAAGCCGTCGCCTGTTGTCAAGGAAAAACTAGTACATGTTCCAAATAAGCCTTTGATGTCTCAAACCTTCAATAAAGGCTCTTCAAAAGGAGGTAAAAGAGGCGATGATCGAGAGGTGACTAGAGAAGGAACTATCACCATTGGATCTATTCCAGCTTCAGTAATGGATAAAGCTTGCATGTACTTAGGACATGAAGCACTTCAAAAGATTATCAACGAGGCAAAATTATAAATAGCTAGTTTAACTACCACTGGACCAAACTTCTTTTTAAATGTATAGCTTTTTCATACATGACGTTGCATTTTTATGACAAGTTATTCATAACGCTTGTGTAGCTTAAATTCCTGTGCATGTATTAGCTGTGAAGTTTGTAAATATTTGGCTGTGGTTTCCTGACAGTTTTAGACGTTTATAGTCGTCAAGTAACGGCTTTAAATTACTTTTATGAATGGAGTAACACTTTGTGTGTGTGAGACTGTTACGGAATTTGTCTTTGTGATTTACGCAAGGGGTTTAATGAAGTATGTGCGTCATATCATGTTACCAATGATAAATGAACACGCTTCAAACTATGTGGAAGATTCGTCTTCGCCGTTTCTAACTATGTCATGAGGAAATTGTAGTGGTAATGAAAATGCTACTAGGATATATTTAGAAAATGTGACACTAAATATGTATGTACTATTGTCATGACACTTTGTCATGTGAATTAATTATTTAACATTTTACTTATAACGGAAGTTTAAAATGAGGATTGCTCTAATACTGTCTTGTCACTTCGACCTTGGAACTTTGGAGGGGCATTGATAATACAAATTTGATGTATGCGTTTTAGTAAAGAATTTCGTGTGTTTTAGCTTTCACTGAAGACAAGTTTTAAGAGTGACTGTCGATTGATGTTGAATGTAAGCATAACTGAAAGCTTATATTAAGTAAATTAAACGCATTTACACTTGCATACACGTTGTATAGCCAACAGTAGGATCGGAAGCTGATTTTGATCAGGACTTTTTTTAATATCTTGGTTAAACAGAAACTCAACATTCGGATCGTCTCGGCCAATGCTTAGTGTGAATCCATGGATATCTGATGACGAAGAGAGATGGCCATCGGATATGTTTTTTGTTATGCGGAAATTCATTAAAATATAAATTTTGTCAAATAATTCTGTATGTTATGACTGGTAATTTCTGGTAATGAGGCGTGTATTTACTCATAGTGATGTGTGTTAACTGCTGAAAAAAAAAATACAGAAAATATCTAAGTAAATTGAATTTGAAAATATGTGAATGCATCCGAGGTTTACAACTTTGAATTGCCTGAGCAGTTCCTAATCACGCATTATTAAATGTGATGACGGCTGGTGTTATGAAATAGTTATTATTTGTTGTAAATCTTCTAAATATGAATGAAAATGATGTGTCGTCTGTGTGCGACAATTTATCACCAGAAACTGGGACTATAAAGTAACGTTATACAGTTCACATGCTACGCGGAAACGTTTAATTCATACTACACTGCCGTTACTTATATCACGTCACAGTATTTTATAAAACAGGTGTTGTGAAGAATAGTTGTTGTAACTGTTTGTCTGATAACAATGTTGCATTGTCTGCTTCCATCTGCTTGTTTGCCCTTTTTCGACAACTGTTTATGTCCAGAGCAGCCGTTGCCTAGCTGATAGGGTGTCGACAGAAAGACTGAACTTACCGGGTTGGAATTCCACTGCGGCGCGGTCGCATCACTTCACATGCCACTGGGCACTGACTCTTAGGTTACAAATCGAAGTTTCGAGACCAGTCTCAAGCCTACGATTGGTTGATTCTGGTTTGGTTTAGATCTTAAAATTGACCAATTGCAATGCTGTATAATTTCTGAGATTTGGTTTAAACTAATTTCAACTGCATCGATTGTAAAATGAGTTATTTCAACGGCTTATGTTAATATTAATCGATGACAGTTTCCTGGATAACCAACCAGTTCTTGTGTCTAATTCAGGGATGTAAAATGTGCGCCAGAGCCTCCGGGCGGTATTCGAACCTACGAATTTTGGATCAGTCAGGACTCAGCCGTTGTATCCCTTGATCATGATGTCCTCTGTCGTAGACTGATCCCTCATACCTAGATCTCAAAAAAAATTTATAACCTCATACCTAGATTTATAATGAAACAGAACACAGGGTTATTGAAATAATTATAAAGATCATCACAATATCATCTCTTATCATGCCATTCTGTACAATATACAGTATATAGAACAACATGCAATGTTGTACGCGTACTACGAAGATTGCTCTTTCTTTATTTTATCACCTAATTTACTAATTCATTAATCCATTTGTGTTATGATTGAATGTATTGTAGCATAATTTGGCTTAGTATGAACTGCTGATTCGGTAATATTTATGTGGGCAGCGTGCCAGAATCTCTACCAAAAGTTCAATATCTAGCTATGTTCGAGGAAGTCGGCTGCAGTGCACTGTAGATACCCCTATTTACAAGACCAGGCATGTCATAATTCCAAGTTTGGGCCACTTTTTTCAAACCATGTTTAATTTATGTCGTCTCATTAAACTCGAATGACTGTGCTGCGTGTGGATTGAACTGTAAAATATTGCAAGTCTAAATTTACGATCTTTATGTATTTTGAATTAATATTTTGTTATATATACGTAGTGAGAGTGAATTTTTGTTTGAAGAGAATAAGTCAGTTCATGATACCCGTATGGACTAGTGCAAATGATTTAGTCCGATGTAATAATACTATCATATTTAACTGCATTTGTTTATTTTAGGCTGAGGTACAATCAAATGGCTTCTATACAAGAAGTTTTGTGTATCTCATGTGTTGATCATGTGTTTTTGTTTTGCCGATTGGCAATATTTTATATCAACCTTGTTTATTATTTGCTGATTTGTTGCATGATTTATTATGTTTAAAATATAAGTTAAAGTATACAGTAACACTTCATGTTAAGACCCCTTTGAAATGAAAACCGACACCGACTTTTTAGAACCCAATGGTGGTCGCATTATTGAGGTTTTGCTGTATTATTGAAATACATGTAGTATTATTTCTGTTAAAATTGCAAAGGTATGCTCATATTATTTACGCTTGATTTTATTGTGTTTCTGAAACAAAACATTTTTATTAAAATTTATTTTGATGTTGTTGATTTAATATATTAAATAAATATGTAGTTTTAAAAAAAACGTTTGTATTGTGTTTGCAGCATTTTGTTCAGTTGGTTCGGTGTTAATGTTTCAGTTATACTAAACACAATGCACCTCTCTTGAGCAACAACCTCTCCAGCGCGGCCCTCTCTTGGGCAAGACCTCTCCAGCGCGGAACTCTCTTGAGCAACAACCTGTCCAGCGCGGCCCTCTCTTGAGCAAGACCTCTCCAGCGCGGCTCTCTCTTGAGCAAAAATCTCTCCAGCACGACCCTCTCTTGAGCAACAACCTCTCCAGCGCCGCCCTCTCTTGAGCAAGACCTCTCCGGCGCGGCACTCTCTTGAGCAACAATCTCTCCAGCACGATCCTCTCTTGAGCAACAACCTCTCCAGTGCGGCCCTCTCTTTTGCAACAACCTCTCCAGCGCGGCCCTCTCTTGAGCAACCACCTCTCCAGTACGGCCCTTTCTTGAGCAACAACCTCTCCAGCGCGGCCCTCTCTTGCGCAACGACCTATCCAGCGCGGTCCTTTTTTGAGCAACAACCTCTCCAGTGCAGCCCTCTCTTGAGCAACAACCTCTCCATAGCGGCCCTCCCTCGAGCAACAACCTCTCCAGCGCGGTCCTCTCTTGAGCAACAACCTCTCCAGTACGGTCCTCTCTTGAGCAACAACCTCTCCAGTACGGTCCTCTCTTGAGCAACAACCTCTCTAGCGCGGTCCTCTCTTGAGCAACAACTTCTCCAGTGCGGTCCTCTCTTGAGCATCAACCTTTCTACTAGAACGGTATCTGTTTCCCGTGTTAAGAATTTACTATCAATTTAACCTATCTCGAGCAACAGCTTGTTGGAATGTTGCATTGTAAATTATTTACAACAACCAGTATAACAACATATTGTAATGTTTAATGATACGTTTAAAAATAGACATTTCATTTTCATGTTGATCCCTGAAAATAGTTTTTACGAAGCAGCCAATAACATTGTTAAAATAACTAGCAGCGTCACTAAATGGCGAGAAAGCAGTTGGTTTATGAATTTTAGAACATTTAATATATCGAAATAAAAAGCATGTTTTTTTCTATGTAGTCAGAAACAAATACAGAGGTATTTTACAAGCGTTCTCCACAGAGACAACGTATACATTAAACTACATGAATAAATTATATGACATAGAACACATATTGCCATGCGAAAAAAACATTTTTTAGACAAAATATACCTTGAGTGGTTTAAATTCTCTCAAGTCCGGCTATACTGTGACTTACCATCTGAATAAAGCTAAATCGAACCTCATTAAAGGCCGTTATCTCCATGACAATTGGTCAAAATAACTCGAAGGACATTTGTTCCCCATCTTTGATCTTTGTGGGAAAGTTTGCGTTTGTCGAATGAACGAGTGAAAGAACGATGGAAAATCCGAATGGTACATCGAATGGTACATCGAATGGTACATCGAATGGTGCATCGAATGGTGCATCGAATGGTGCATCGAATGGTACTTCGAATGGTGCATCGAATGGTGCATCGAATGGTACATCGAATGGTACATCGAATGGTACATCGAATGGTACTTCGAATGGTGCATCGAATGGTGCATCGAATGGTACATCGAATGGTACATCGAATGGTACATCGAATGGTACTTCGAATGGTGCATCGAATGGTGCATCGAATGGTACATCGAAAGAACGATTGTAAGAACAAACAAACAACAATTCAATCACTCACATTAATTGTTCTCTATAACATGATTCAGCCATTTATTGCCTGTCTCGTTTATTCGGGACTAAAACCTATATTTTGGATCACCAGACAGCAGTCATAATCTTACAAAGATAATTGGGAAGAATCAACCATGTTCATAAAGTGTTCATAAATTGCTTACAGACCTTCTAAGTACTGATAATAGAATAACTCTATAATGATGAGATATCTTAAAATAAACAGAGAAATGAATCTCGTATTTGTAATCACGTGCAAAATCACGTTTCCACGAGATTATAAAATATTTAGATTCTAGCGGCGTACGTCTGTGAGAATCACATAGCTGGTTTTGACAGACAAAAACTGCGATCAAGACAAATAGGAAACTAAAGGTGTTATTTTTTTCACTAGGTCACATGTCTAGACGCTTAGAACAATCCCGGAGGTCTGGTAAAAATACTTACGCAGCAGCGTCTGTTCTGTTTACCAATCAATAATGATTTATTAGGTGTCTTTGTAAAGTTGAAACTGTCGACCAATCGATCTTAACGCTTTGTTAGATTTGAATAAACTAACATATTAAAAATGCATATTGACATACTGACATACAAAAAGTGTGCAGTTAAAGGTGACGACCTCACAATTTGACACTAACTACTTTTCGGACAAATCAAGTGGAAGGGTATACGGATGAGATATAATTGTGGACGATTCGTGCTGCAATTACTTAACATTTGCCCCATTTCAGTGTTTCGACAAAAGTACTTCATTATGACTAATGCCTAACATCATGTAAATTGACAGTGTAAGCTATATTTCAATGCACATCGGGTTAGTTCAGTAGATATCTAGAGCACCATCCTGTCAATTTGGAGGTACGAACCTTGGGTAGGGCGAATGTTACCCCAGACAATTCGGCTGTAGATAAAAAATACACCAAAAGCCACAAGTCCTTTTCCTTTAATTCATATCGTGAGTTATCCAGTTGTCTGTGGAAGGGCAGGTCAGTACTGGGGCCATATTCACACACATTTTAAGACTGAAACTCGCAGTTTGCCCTTCAATTTGCAAAAGTTATATTTATCAGCATTTCGTATTCATTACATCAAAAGAAATGAAATTTTGTCAGAATGATTGTTGTTACCCATTCTACACGTTGGCCAATTTTGATTAAAATATATAATGTAATAACAACGGAGGAGTAAAAAGAAGACTTTGCATTTTAAAGTCTAAGTCTTAGTTTCAGACTTAAACTGTTTGTGAGGCAGGCCCCTGGTTAGTAACCTAGGACATTGGTTATGTCAACCGCCGAATATAACTGAAAAACTGTTGTAAGATAGTATAAACCTCTAATACAATATACTAAGTTACATCAAAATGAGGTGACCTAGTTTTTTGCCAAGACATGTCTATCTTCAACCCGAATGTATGTCAAAGTGCTAACCCTATATCACGTGTAAAACTATAAAATAAACTTATCTAAGTAGAGTTATAAAATATTCACACTTTCAGTTAATATAAATGTTTATTTAACATATATTCGGGGAAACAGGTTCTAAAAACATATGTTTATCTTCCGCGATGACTACATTACTAAATGTGTTACTATCTTCAGTAGACGCTATGGTATATACATCCAATCATATTATATAAGCAAAGGTATCTTAGGGACATTATAAGATTAGATTCGTAGTTAAATACACCCACATTAATATATTATGTGAGTGATTTTAAAAGTAAACAAGTTAATAAGAACGAGTATTAAGCTAATATAAATGATTTTCCTGCATACCTGGAATTGATGTTTGTTGATACGTTTACAAGCAAATTGAAGAGCAAAAATACTTAGAACTGTCTACACAATTACAGTCGGACCTCGTTCATTCGAACTCATCGGGTCCGGAATTTTATTTCGAATAAGATATGATTTCGAACAACCCATTTCAATCTGTGTATAAAAAAATGTATCGGGGCCTGATATTTATTTCGGATGATACCGTATATTCGGATAAAAGATTGTCGAATAAACGAGGTCCGACTGTACTATAATCTCTATTTCTCAAATTGCATTGTGTTGTTGAAAGTGAAAATATGCAGATCAGAGCTGGCCACAATTCCATAGACAGCTACAGACAAGAGAAACGAGAGAAGGCACAAGCAGTGAGAGAGAGAGAGCACATAAACAAGACTGGTACAGTCAGGCCATGGAAAATGAAACCAAACTGGTCTTCGATAAATAAACGAGCAATTGAAAATTGTTTGGTCCCGTATATCTTCACGGTCACATCAATACCGAGATTTGTTACAGTTTGATGCGCACAAGGAAGAAAATGAACGCTCAAGCACCGTAAGTAATTCACGTTTTCTGGTTCCATAGAAAACGCATTAATTTAAAGAAATTATGTGTTCATATTTCAGCTGCACTGCATTTGTTTCTGCTTGACTCGAAAAAATCCATCCATCTCTTTAATTGTTCAGCAATTTTACTGTACTTAAAAATGCACAGCGAATGCGTACGAAGTTTAGCTTGCATAATTGACGCGGACTATTTTTTGACTTAATTTGATGTAAAATTGACTTACTAAAAGGAATTCAATGTACTCTCGTGATCTATCGCATTAAATATTTGAAAAGGAATTTGAATATAATATTTTTCTGCAAGTTTGTATTGTATTTAACGTGCGGGGTCGTAAACCACCGCTCCTTGCACTAAAACTCGAGACCATACAGGGTTTGTGACAATACGAAAAGTAAACGAAACGAATCGTGTAATATATAACCTACAATTAACTACATATCTTTGATAGCCTACAACTTTAAATGAACTCGGAGGGGGCGTGACTTAATTGCAACATGAAATAAAATAAATGCATTTATGACTAAGCGTCTATTATACAGGGTATGTGAAAACTTTCGCACATCGACTTAAGTTGATAGGTCACAGACGAAAAACGCTATGTACGAATATAAAACCGTTTGGGTAGCAATGTATATGTCTGGGTGAGAAAGTCATTATATGATCAACAGACGCTTTGGTGAAAATTAAGATGATCTCGCGTTAAAACACGAGACTTGTCCGTTTTTTGCTAGATGTAACGAGAGACTTAAGATTATAAATGCACCTACCTAACACTTAGCATCTGTATAAACAATTTGTTTATTAAATTGAGTAAGAAAATGTTGTTTTGGTGTTAGTATGATGTTACCAAACAACTTTGTACTGTGATCAGTGTGATACTGTGGCATTAGCAAGTGTTTATTTGTGTTTAAATACAAACTCTAAAACAAGAAATATCTTGAAAAAAGATGGTCGGCGCACTTTGATGGTTTGATGTTCTGCAACATAGAAAATGCAGTGATGATAAATTCACCAAAATTCAGTGGATTTCGGTATGGTAACGTACCTTTTATCGAAAGGTTAACCAATCCGCCTCAAGGTAACAAACGTTGTTCGGTTGAAGAGAAATTGCATTCGTGGTTAACGTAAGATTTGATTGGTTTACACAACACTGATATGAAAAAGCAAAACCATGTTAGTACGGCTGTGCCAAAAAAAGAGCCAAAATACAACTCGCATACATTGCATGATTGGAACAATGCACTTAAAAAGCAATGGCAACAACAATGCCAAATTATGACAACTCTCATTTCACATGTGTTTTGAAAGTGAGTTAGTCGGTGAAAGTGGGCGTGTACCCGTCCGTCTGTCAATTGGGTTCAAATTCAACTCCATACGAGTATATGCAGGCTGTACCAGGTTTTATCATAGTGGTATCAAAATGTTCACACAATATATGATACTATTATACGACTTGTTGCGTTTTTTCCTCTCGGCCGATCGTTATCCAACTTTTGTTTCACCTCCGATTTGTCCAAATTGATCGTCAGACACTGTATAGACATTGGGTGATTTGTTCTTAAACTTGAAATTAACCTTTCTCATGCTAAGTGTATAATTCTATATAGTAGATTGGAAAACGATACACTAGTTGCATTGTGAAATAATCAACGGTTTTGATCATGTTTTTGTATTTAAGGGTTTTATATTTAAACTTGTTCACGCTCTTGGATAATTTTCGGTTTGGTTCTCACTGCACGTATAAACACGATATTCACTGAAACTGTTTTGTAAAGAGAGCTTGATTTTGAAAAAAAACACGATATTGTTAAATTTACTTTATTTTTATGCAGTTGTATTGCTGCCTTGTTTCATGCCTTGCTTGTCTGTCTCACGTGTATTTATGCATGCTACCTTTGTTTTATGTAGATGTATTCTGTTACTATGTTATAAAAAACCGACTGCTAATTAAAGTTTACTTGACTTGATTACTTGTCCAGTTTCGTGTTTTTGTACCATTGGTTGTTTTAATAAACTTCTCTCAGAAATGGTAGGTTCCCATTAAGACGCGTCATGGTAGGCCGGTAATATACTTAAATAGATAAAAGGTCAATACGCGATTTGGCATGTATGAACAAACGTGGACGGGAATCGACGCAAAGGGACTGGACTGGACTGGGCATGGTAAATGGGGATGGGGAGATACAGAGCGGATCTGAGCATGGCGGTGTGGATTTGAGCAGGAACGAGCCAGTCTGTGTCATATCAGATATGGAGACCACATCGCATTCGTTCTGTCTACTTCGTATGTTTTATTTTAGTATGCATCATTATTTTATTACTCACTACCTATATTAGTACTTGATCCATTCAGATAGTCAAATTGTTCCGAAATTAGTCACACATATTTTCACCATTCCTGATAAACAGAGGACACAAGACTATCTAAGAAGGTATACACTTTTATCTTCACTGGGTATAAGTCTCCGCTTTGCTATGAAAGATCTATGTACTTACGTGTCCACAAAATCGTATAAATGATTTCTTCTATCTTGACATATCGGAGCTCGCGTGACTTTGAGACCCTTACGTGTCAGATTTTCAATCAACATGCATTAACGTTTATCATTTGTATAAACAAATACATCATAATTTACTCTTATTCGTTCATTCGTCGCTCTATATATATCTTAGGATTAGCGTTATGGGATTTTGATCCATTTTGATTTGCTTCTTGTCGCGTAACCATTCTACTAGTATATACCAATACATTGTCTAGATTCGTGCAAATATTTGGCTATTTACTTTGGCATTAAAGCTCCGGCCGAACTATGTGTAATTATACGATGGCGTTCAATGTCTAATGGAGCTAGAGGTGCATTAAGTCGTCTTACCGCTATTCATTATTTACAACTCCTTTGTCCAGCAAAACTGGATAAAATCTCAATAGAGGCTAAGCATATTTTTTATCCAAAATAAACAACACTTGAGTGTACCAAAATGATTAAGTCTGTGATTCATTACATTTTCTGGTGTATACTAGAAGGTATTTTGTCCAAATATTTACACTCGGATTCCTAACATTAGATCGCTCCATTCCTGCATAACAATTTTTACAGCTTGTAGTAGTCTTGCGTTGATAGACATCCAACGAATGAGATTTTCAATACCACCATAGTTTTCGCTCATTACAGTACCTTGATTTACAGGCGGACCTCGTTTATTCGACAACCTTCTATCCGAATACTTGGTATCATCCGAAATAAATATCGGGTCCGATGTATCTTCTTATGCAGGTCGAATTGAAATTGGCTATTCGAAACCATATATTATTCGAAATAAAATGTCGGACCAAATGATGTACAGTCGGACCTAGTTTATTCTACAACCTTCTATCCGAATACTTGGTATCATCCGAAATAAATATCAGGTCTGATGTATCTTCTTATGCACGTCAAAATGAAATGAGCTATTCGAAACCATATATTATTCGAAATAAAATTTCGGACCCGATGAATTCGAATGAACGAGGTACGCCGAATGTTTATACTAGCACACTTTCGTTCCAGTCCGCGCGTTTTCCATTATATTAGTTTGCAATTCATTATGCTTAGAATTAAATCAAATATCCAATTACAGTAAAACCTCAATAATAAGACCACCCTAAGGACCCTTGAAAACTGGTTTTCTTATTGAGGTGGTCTTAATATTGAGGTTGAAGAAAGAGCAAAATAGTGAAAATGGACTTGAAAAATGTGTTCTAAATTTTAGGTGGTCTTAATATTGAGGTTGAAGAAAGAGCAAAATAGTGAAAATGGACTTGAAAAATGTGTTCTAAATTTTAGGTGGTCTTAATATTGAGGTTGAAGAAAGAGCAAAATAGTGAAAATGGACTTGAAAAATGTGTTCTAAATTTTAGGTGGTCTTAATATTGAGGTTGAAGAAAGAGCAAAATAGTGAAAATGGACTTGAAAAATGTGTTCTAAATTTTAGGTGGTCTTAATATTGAGGTTGAAGAAAGAGCAAAATAGTGAAAATGGACTTGAAAAATGTGTTCTAAATTTTAGGTGGTCTTAATATTGAGGTTGAAGAAAGAGCAAAATAGTGAAAATGGACTTGAAAAATGTGTTCTAAATTTTAGGTGGTCTTAATATTGAGGTTGAAGAAAGAGCAAAATAGTGAAAATGGACTTGAAAAATGTGTTCTAAATTTTAGGTGGTCTTAATATTGAGGTTGAAGAAAGAGCAAAATAGTGAAAATGGACTTGAAAAATGTGTTCTAAATTTTAGGTGGTCTTAATATTGAGGTTGAAGAAAGAGCAAAATAGTGAAAATGGACTTGAAAAATGTGTTCTAAATTTTAGGTGGTCTTAATATTGAGGTTCAATAAGGAGTAAAATAGTGAAAATGGACTTGAAATTTGTGTTCTTAATTTCGAGGTGGTCTTTTTATTGAGGTGGTATTTATGTGAGGCTTTATTATATGTTACGTTGGTGCATTACATTACAGGCAATCTTTGTTTGAATTTGATATACACGTAATACTTCAATTGCATGTAGACCTACCAACAGACACGTAAAATGGTTCAACTCCTATTGATCAGAATTGTGTTAAAATGTGTTCTTATAAAAAAAAACTTCTGGATCAATGTCTTGTATCCCTAAGGGGGGCAGTATTTATTCTACACCCTTCCTGATACTCGAAGTAGTATCATATTTTGTCATATCATATTCTAACCAAGACGTTACAAATTTGACCTTGAAATGTATATTATTCTAAAAAAGTTAAGAACCCTTTGTTACCAAATAGGTAAAGTACATATTTTGGAATTATCAACCTTTTGTGGTTATATTTACGTCTCGATGTCAGCCATTTGATTTAATTTAAACACTTACTTGTCCAATTTAACCCCAGACGTCCTCATAGATTAACAAGAAAGAAGTCAGCCCGACTTTCAGTCGGCGTCGTTGAAATAATATTTCCTAAGTTGATCAAAGCGGTCTTAATGCGATTCAACAGTTTTTAAGGTTGAATAATAAAATATTATTAACAATTACGTGGAAATCTTAATTACACCTGAGACAACGATCTTTTTATCCTGAGAAGAATGTGTTTATATACATTATATTATATGATTGCATGGCACAGAAACCAGATTTGACCGTATAACTTTTGGATTTTAGGGTTACAAAGAAACTTGGTCAGTTCAATTAGATTTCTAAATACATGTATGCATGTATATTTATAGTATAAAATATGCTTGTCAGCATTTTAGTGCAGCTAAGGCAGTCGGATTATATGTACTCTTGTCTATAATCTCAATATATCGTAGACATAGCTCAGCATGCACATTCAATCATGCACTTTTTATTATAATTAGTTACTATACTGTTTAAAGTCTCTGATGATTTTGAAGTCTGAACAATTCTGTCTGTTAGTTCAAACCTCGTGCAAGCCGACAGGCACTACGGTGTCCATAAAGGGATTAAAATTAAACTCAGTAATGTATTACCAATCGTGCAATATTCATCGGGGTGTTAACAGTCGTTATGGTTCAGCAGTTACAGCTCCATTACTGCTACCTACAACTGATATATAGCTGTATAAGCAGTAATACATCTACCACTGTCAGCAAAATGAGCAGTAATACAGCCTCTTGTGTCGGCAGGAAACATAGTCTAACTTGTACAAACGTCTAAATTCTCTAATACTGACTTTCAAGCATTATTATAGACAGTGAATTATTATAGACAAAGTAAATGGTTGCATTCTGTTGATGAAATTACAGTGTATTTATATTGTACATTCACAAATCTGTAGGAAGTTCTAGTTACCGCTAACATTATTATCATAACCACGCGCAATGGCTTTGACTGAGCATTACAACAGGTCATTAACTGTACACTCCGCAGTAAGAGCGTAAATACTGCTGCTGATGGTGGTGGTGATGATGGTGGTGATGGTGGTGATGGTGGTGGTGGTGGTGCTGCTGCTACTACAACTTCCCACTGACGTACTCTGTGTGTGCGTGAGAGAACCGCAAAGATGTGTAAATGCAAGGCCAGACAGGGAGATATCATTGTTTCCAATGCTATCAGTGAAGATGGACATTCTATGGAGAGAACATGTAAATAAGCAACACGAGGTGTTTGTGTGGCTGGTGGTTGTCATGGTAGCTGAAGGATGTCGGAAAAGTCGCGCATGCGCAATTCTGAGAGAAACTTAATCTGGAACGTTGATAACGTCAGTGACGTGCGACGTTCGTCAATACTATCATTTCCGTACGTGTCTTGATATCATGAGCACTCTGCAATATACTTTCATGGTATTTTCTGACCATACTTCAAACAGATCAATGTATATGAATATAAAAATTGAAATTTTCTTTTCTTCTTTTTATATCTTCAGTGTTATTATTTTTGGGTCAGTCCTCGTCTAAGTGCAGAAACTCGACAAAACCTTCATGTGAAACTTTCAATCAATAGAATCCACATAATTTTATAATGCAATGAATGTTACCGTGATTTTGTAACCTATAAAATGAGCCGTACGATACTTCTTGCAAGGTCGGCGTATATATAAGTTCACTTGATTTTTTTTATTGTAAAATTTTATTGATCACTACATAGCTTTCAGTATGTTTATGACATTTTCGGGCATAAAGGTCAACTAAAATAACCGAAAATTATTCCATATATTATGTTATCTATTGTATTCAACAAATCTGTCAAAATTTAAAATACTTTTAAAACATGTGACTGAGTTTACGTTTTTATTTACAACCTCTTTGATGTCACGTGGTATTCAACGCACAAGTGGTAAATACTTTGTTAATTAATTGCTTATCTTAAAATGAATTTATTACTTATTTCAAAAATTTAATCACTTGACTCATTCTGATAATTTTATTACTTTGGGTTCAATAGAGTTTGTATCGGTGATCATACAGTCTGCACGTCGTGAAGATCAGTCATAAATCTTAGAAAACATATTAGTAAATGACGATAACTTCAATAAAACATACTGTTACACTTTGATTTGATTTTCTAATATTATATTCAATAAAGTTTGTCAAATATCTAATAAAAATGAAAATACCAAAGAATGTGTGCAAATATTCAAAGTTATTATTAATTATATTTAACAGTAAATGCACGCGTTCCAATTCACATCTATCATTCGCGAACTTTTCCGAACTCTGACGGAAAGTGCCGAAATACAATCTTGCCCTCGCTTGGCATATCTCTACAAAATAGTGTCTACAAGGTAGTGTCCCGTCATATTATAACTTCATTTTCAAATAAGCATATTTATAAATATACATCATCTTTATTTGCAAACTATATCATTAATAAATTATATTTAAAAATCGGTTTTGCAGATATAAATTAATTCTCAAGTTTTGTTACATATACGCGTTGTCGAGTAGTGAGGTTTGTATTACATTATCGTAATGATATATCATTCTAGATTATCATCAAGGTATTTCGCTAAGTGTTAAGATTTCGTTATCGTGAAATCGTACAGACAAGTCGAAACTAGATCTGCCAATAGTGATACCAACATATTAATCAGCATCTACCATAGGCCACATACATGTATAAAACATGTCGCATAATGTCATTGCTGCAATATATTCCCGTTTAATAGCAAACAAGAATTATCTTGAAAAAAGATGGTTGGCGCAATTTGAAGGTTAAGATTTGTTGTTCAACATAAACAAATGCCGAGATGTTACGATTGCTGGTCCAGATCCAAAATGGATTTCGTAAATTCACCGAAATTCAGTGGATTTCGGTAAGATAACAAGGTTAACCAATCCGCGTCAATGTTACAAACGTTGTTCGGTTGAAGAGAATTTAGTTTAGTGGTAAACGTAAGATTTGATTGGTTTACTAATATGCAAATAGCAAAGCAATGTTAGGGACCGCCATTAAACACCAATCATTTAGCCGACTCAACACAATGGGCCTTCATTGAAAACTGCTTGTTTGTGGTACCTCCTACCCTTTTTAGGGAGCAAGTTAATACGCCATCTTTCAGATTATTATATTCTTTTAGACGTTAGTCTCAAAAAGGGTCATACTTTGATGAGTTAACAAGTTAGACACGGACAATGTAGTTATATCGGTAGGGGTACCGCAAACTAATATTTTTTAAGGATAGCCTGGATTCTATTATACACATTGCTTAACAAACATAATAATCTCATTTATAATCATATATTGAATATAATTCGGCACCGATAGGTTTCCATTCATGTTGATATATATCTCTTTTGTGTTTATAAATTAATGACCATGCTGGAGTATCTATGATTGATGGTTTATCTCCGTTTATATAATAATTTATATACTCAGTACATTCAAAAACGCTCAATGTAAGATTTCTAAAATTTCATGAACAAGGTATGCAAGATAAAGAAATTATCATAATATTATTTAATTTTACGCTGTGATAAACGCTAACTTGTCTTTCAATCAACACAATAAAATGACATTTAAAAGACGTATCACAGGTACAAAAATATGCGTTTTAAAATGCACTGAGTATAATATATGTTTATGTATTGAACTTATTTGATTTCATTTTGACGACGGATACGTGTAGTAAGCTGTCAACATATTGCTCCCACCATCTCTGTGGGTTAGTTAACGGTATACTCACATTGCATTGTTGAAAATATTGTAATACATCGTACTTTATATGCATATATTGACCTTTAAAAGTACTTTCTCTACCTATAAACATACATAATACATTGTTACATGTATTAGGTGAGAAATCCAACTATGCCAACAATTAATCAAAGGACTGAAGGTCCTGGGGGGCGCTTCCAATGCATGTTTGTCCATATTATCGTACTAGAAATTAGTACGCGACTATTCGGGTAAACTCATTCGCCAAAAATGACACGAATAATCCAGAAAAGCCGTTTATATCAAGACTCCCGCCATTCCACAATTGATATATCCCTGAAAATCAGCCACAATACTCATCAGATGTATAATAAACTCAGAGGACGTTACATGTACTATTTTCTTGAGACGATGAATGTGGCGGTACTTCGAGTAGACCATATGTACGGTTGACAATGATAGTAATGAGACTCTAAAGCGACTCAAAAATGTATTATTACATACGTGAAGACAGAACTAATGTAGGTAAGACAAGTGAAGGACTTTCTCCAGTCGGATACAAGCCCTTAGCTCAATTTTACTCATTGGTACAGAAAATAACTATTGAAAGACAGGCAACTTTCTGCCTAACAAACCATCCAAACCATGCAAAATAAATAATACAGTAAAACCTAACGTAAAGACCACCTCAATAATAAGACCACTTCAAAATTAAGAACACATTTTTCAAGTCCATTTTCACTGTTTTGCTCTTTATTCAATCACAATATTAAGACGACCTCAATAAGAAGACCATTTTTTGAAGTGTCCCAATGGTGGTCGTATTATTGAGGTTTTACTGTACATTAAGAATAATAACAACAATACATGCATGTCCGTAACCAGTGATAGCATTCGTCATCGAATGTCAAGGTTGTCGCATATTTTTATAATTGGTCGAAGTGCCTTTGCATAGTTGTTCATTGTTTTCAACAATATTTTAATTATGCCATTCACTTTTAAAACGCTAATACAATTAGGAATCACTTAAAATTGACTATTGCGCGTACAGCAAATATATTTATGAAATGAACCGCCTTGTTGGTGCCGAAAGGCATGGTAAAAATTAATTCCTGTTGTCCAAATATCGTTATCGTCTTCATCAGTGTTAACTGTACGCATTTCTGTTCATTGTACAGAAATTATGCAAATATGCGCGTAAAGATCGCAATCTTTACACTGTTAACAACTACATCAAAACTAAAGACCCACATAAACGAGCAATTAACCGACAACTAAACAATTGTGTGCAACTTCAAAGACGCCGCTCATTCAACTGCTAAACAATTAATAATTGCCAACCGTTTTGTTTCAACTCCCGTATACGGTTTTAATGTATCACTAATTGCTTGCCTATTATCTCTTAATTACATTTAATTCATTAATAGACTTCCTGTTAGAACCGAATACGTTGAACAATGATTCAGGAAATATAATACCTGTGGTATGCAAAAGCTGAATAATCATTCAGAAACCTTTATCTAAGAAACCGTTATTCCTAGTGGGATATATGACATCAATGACCAGTCTCCATCTTGGTCTGTCGTTGGCAATGTGCACAGCTTTCCTTCATCATAAGCTATTGCCTATTTTTTCAGAGACATCTCAGCCTTTAGGTACGTGTTTGTAGCCTAATTAGGTCACTCAATAGTTGTTCATCCTTTCGCGATATACCGTAAATGTCCTTAAGACGCATGACACCTATTGAGTATTACAGGTATGTCTGTATGATGATATCGATATATAACTACATTGAGTATGTTATTTAAATGGTTCTGTATGTCACACTATTTTTATCCTCGTCCTTTATATCTGCTATATATTTTTACATGGGTGTTTCTTTAATTGCTAATTTAAACAACATACGTACAATTTAGCGATAGTTAAGAAAATGCTTTACAATAGACAATAGAAGAATTGTGAGGCTTTAAGTCACATGAACAGTTATGTAGTGACTTTTCCAGGTATAGTATTAGGGGGGAGGAAGACCCAATGTTCCCCTTCAAACATTACTTCGGCAAATGCAGGCACCTGGGTAGAACAACCAACATTTCACAAGCCACTTGGATAGTTTCCTGAAATACAAATTCTACACCCCGGGTGGCAATCAAACCAACGGTTGTGATGGGGAAGTGAAATAAATCAGCGACGATAATTACTCGGCCACGGAGCCCCGGTATTAAGTATTAGTTTACGTTGTAAAAGAGAGAAGATAAGTTGCTACATGGAACGCCACATATATAAGACAGTGCCTCCCCACACAGACCTCCGGGAAAACAACCATCCATAAACATAAGGTATTTGAGGAAGCTCAATGATACATACGTAAGGGTACAGGGGCGGAAGGAATGGCCTGGTCGACCATGAGGGATAACTAGGAGAATCAAATAGGATACACACTAACACTGCACACGATGTACACGATAACAGTACAGAAAGATGTCCAGACTTCTGAAAGAACACTAACAATCAAAGGTATTGTTGAGTAGGGAGAAGACATGACAAGTGTCATTGAACATACTATTGTCAGCTGACTTTGTTTGATGACCAATGTTATGCCCAGTGTCTCCAGCTGGTTTACATAAAAGAGATTGCTCGGAGCTGAACAACTGTATTTTTTTCGGCGCAGCCGTACTAACATGGTTTTGCTATTCGCATACCAGTGTTGTGTAAACCAATTAAATCGTACATTAACCACCAAGGCAATTTCTCTTCAACCGAAAAACTTTTGTAACCTTGACGCGGATTGGTTAACCTTTCGATAAAGGGAACGTTACCTTGCAAAAATCCACTGAATTTCAGTGAATTTATCGAAATTCATTTTGGATCTGAAGTGTCCAGCAATCGTAACATCTCGGCATTTGTTTATGTTGTACAACAAATCTTAACCTTCAATTTGCGCCAACCATCTTTTTTCAAGATATTTCTTGTTTTAACTAAAGCATAATACTTAGCAGATTTAAGCTGTGATAATTATGTTGACGTTATCCTTATTTTCTCTGATGTTTCACGGGAATGTTTGTTTTCGTCGTTCGTTCACCGGATACCCGGGTGTTACATGCAGGCTGGTAGATATACAGGTTATCAGAATTTCATCTTAAGGAAATAATAAGATAGTTGCATCATTTTTGATGTGCGGTCTAGATCGGCTGTCTTGTATTACAGTATTGCTCGGGTTAAATCCCTCGCGGCTTAATGCGTCTCGTCCTTGAGTTATGTCGTACACTAGCTGTTTCGTACCATTGCGTACTCGCCTTTGTTTGAAATACAGCCCGTCGGCTTACGTGACCCGATTACCTTCTTATATTTCATTTCCCAGAGGTTTTTTTAAGGAGAAATATATACAGTAACAATTTTAGTAATCAGGGTGAAACATCTCGGGTCGCTAACTGTTTAACACCGGTAAAGCTAAATCACGCCTATATTTCAATCTTTGGTCAATGCACAGTACAGTAGCGGTAGCCGAGTCAATGGGTATTGTATGTGTAATGAAATTTTGCTATAAAAAATCGGTGCGTTTTGGTTGAGTTTGTCTACATTAATTATACTAATCATAAATTAAACTTTCTTGTTAGTCATACCCCACATCGGGTTGGTGAGTACAGAAATATATGTTTACAATAAACACGCTCACAAGTTTAAACAATTTATATAGCCGGGTGTGAGGGTAGGGTGAAAAGTGCTGAAGAAATCACGTTTCTATTACAGTGATGAAAGACATAAATTATACTTTAATTCTTTTGTTTTCTGAATTAAGGAAAAACAATACAAATGGTGATTTAATTCAGCAATTCGATGGGTAATCAATGAAATGGTATATCCATTTAAAATTTTCAGTCGTGGAAATTTGTTTTAAATTAGATATATATATATATGAAGCTTATTTATTTCTCATTCCACATTAACAAATACTGATATGTATAACAAGTAATTGATTATTTCAATCCACATCCAAGTAAAAAATACTTAAGTTGAGTTTTTGGAATAAAACTCACATTCTTCAGAATTTTAGTTAATGTGACCATTCGACACTGAAGAATTATGTCGACAGAAACAGTTTTCTGTCGAAAGGTTTAAGTAATCTTTCACTTCTTTCGTGAGGATTCGTCAATCGGTTCCATAGACGGTTGGATACAAACTCTCAATGACTCGCACTTCAAGACGATCATGTCGACATTAAAATATTTAAAATATTCTACATAATGCTGGATATTTTTTGTGATCTATTAATTTGTAAGTTGACACTTCATTGACAAAATTCTCTTCGATGGGTCGTTGGTCAAAATAGGTAATCATATTTTACTAATTGTTTTTTATAATTACTTTCTGTTAGAAAATAAAACAGAACACGCCCTTGTAAGGGAAGCATATATACATCTATAATCACAAAGAAGGAATTCCATTCTCACCTGGTCGCATGTAACTTAACAATGTCCCAATTCACTAATTGCATATTAAGATAACAAACTTGTTTTCTGGACAAAGGGCCACATATCTTGCAAACTTTAACCTTAAATCTTAACCTATTGTCTTTAATTTGACAGATTTCACACCCGATCTGTTAAAGGTTACTCTCTAATATGGAGGAAGGAAAAGAAAGCGTTCACAGTAACACGATACATCGAGTCTAGAGATATTGTCGAACAGTGAATGGACGAGATCTCGTGCATGACGGGAAAATTTACGCCTTATTACGAGATAATTTGATTACATACTCGGACTGATTGATTTTAATTGTTCCATTGACGCATTTCGAACAGAAACTTTTACATTAGAAAGAAAGCTTTACTTTGCATAATTTAAAATGATTCTTCAATGAAAACAAAAGGTTTCCGATTACAACAGAATTTCAGAAATCGGGGTCACATTTGAGTATATGCGAATATTGTCATTTTTACAATAACAAGGATTATTTACAACCTGTCTTTAAAGCCGAAAATCTTAATTTGTTCTCACGTTTGACACATAGGTGTTTGTACGTTCAGCGAGTAATATCTCGTCTTAAAATCTGACAATATAGAAGGAAATATTAAGTTGTTACAGAGACGCAACACACACAAGACAACGAGTCCTTAAACAGATCTCAGAGAAACATTAGCCTACGAAACAACTATGAAAATATTATAATGATAGAAATTCAACTGGCAGTCATGTTCTTCGTGATTATTTGAGTGCAGAAAATAATATAACATTATTAATTCTCAAACCTCTAGTTCAAATGAGCCAACCCGACCAGGTGGCTGTGTGGTGAAGCATTCGCCTGGGTGCGGTCGGTCGAGGGCTCGAACCGGACACACAAAAGTCCTTAAAAGCGGCATTATTTGCTCCCGTGCTTACGCTCGGTACAAGAACGATAATTCTGGGACTGATTGACCTGGTGTTAGGTTAATGGTACTGGGTGTGGTCTCATATTACATGTCACACATTCACATACAGAAACTGTCTTGTTTTGCGATAGAATGACCTAAACGGCCAGATTGGAGGCCCAGAAAACTCACAATGATATGATTGAAATACGGTGTTCAACTATATACAATATGTATCCCAGATACAACAAGGCGTATGCTTTACGCCGTTTATCAACGTTCATTCAGCTACGTACGGCGCTCGGGTGACCTAACCAGTGTCCCTGGGTTACCGGCTAATACTAACTTCGTTCGTAGGACAACTTCCCTCACATGAAGGTGAAGGACAAATGGGTGTGTTATCTTCAGTCAAAAAAACACCAGTACGCCTAAGCCGTTGGGCACACTAAGTACTGATATTCACGATAGTGCATGAACTAAGTGTTTTATGCTTGTTATTCGATGTATACACATGTTCATGACATTTCAGACACATTTCTATCTTGTCATGTTTATTTTCAACACCAGTACCAGGAGAGTAAAGTCTAATGCTGACAGGTCGGTGGAAATCGTTTTATAAAATAACAGATAATGATAGACAGTGTTATTAAAATGTGTCTGGAAGTGAGTTCTACAACATATGTTTTATCAAATATTTGTAGCAAAATATGTCAAAACCATTGGTAAGCGTCACACCTGTCTATGACAATGATATTATTAACATTATCCATAATTGGTATAATGTGCTAAGGAATTACATAATCGTTTATTTTGCGAAAAGTTCAGCACGATATGGTCATAACGCCATGCCATATGACACATGTGGATATTCAAACAGACCGCAATGCTACGTGACACATAATGTGGACAATCGAACAGAACAAACAAAATGTCACGTGACAGTGTTCGGTAACACCAACCATGCGCAAAGCCACATGCAAGTGTATGGCACTCCAACAGAACGCAATGTCACATGTCAGTGTATGGACACACCAACATAACGCAATGTCACATGTCAGCGTATGGACACCAACATAACGCAATGTCACATGTCAGTGTATGGACACACAAACAGAACGCAATGTCACATGTCAGTGTATGGACACACCAACATAACGCAATGTCACATGTCAGTGTATGGACACACCAACAGAACGCAATGTCACATGTCAGTGTATGGACACACCAACATAACGCAATGTCACATGTCAGTGTATGGACACACCAACAGAACGCAATGTCACATGTCAGTGTATGGACACACCAACATAACGCAATGTCACATGTCAGTGTATGGACACACCAACAGAACGCAATGTCACATGTCAGTGTATGGACACACCAACATAACGCAATGTCACATGTCAGCGGATGGACACCAACATAACGCAATGTCACATGTCAGTGTATGGACACACCAACATAACGTCATGTCAAAAACAGTGAATGAACACACCAACATAACGCAATGTCAAAAGTCAGTGTATGGACACATCAACATAACACAATGCCACATGACAGCGTATGGACACACCAACAGAACACTATGCCATATGACAGCATATGGACACACCAACAGAACACTATGCCATATGACAGCATATGGACACACCAACATAACGCAGTGTCACATGACAACGTAAGGACACATCAACAGAACGCAATGCCACAGGACAGCGTATGAACACATCAACAGAACAAACACAATATCACATGACAGCGTATGGACATACCAACAGAACGCAATGTCACATGACAGCATATGAACACATCAACAGAACGCAAAGTCACATGACAGCGAATGAACCCACCAACATACGTAATAGCACATGACAGCGTATAAACACACCAACAGAACGCAATGCCATATGACAGCGTATGGACATATCAACAGAACGCAATGTCACATGACAGCGTATGGACACACCAACTAAATGCAATGTCACATGACAGCGTATGGACACACCAACATAACACTATGCCATATAAGCGTATGGACACACCAACAGAACACTATGGCATATGCAGCGTATTGACACACCAACGGAACACTATGTCATATGCAGCGTATGGACACACCAACATAACACTATGCCATATAAGCGTATGGACACACCAACAGAACACTATGGTATATGACAGCGTATTGACACACCAACATAACACTATGGCATATGCAGCGTATGGACACACCAACAAAACACTATGGCATATGCAGCGTATGGACTCACCAACATAACACTATGCCATATAAGCGTATGGACACACCAACAAAACACTATGCCATATAAGCGTATGGACACACCAACATAACACTATGCCATATAAGCGTATGGACACACCAACATAACACTATGCCATATAAGCGTATGGACACACCAACATAACACTATGCCATATAAGCGTATGGACACACCAACATAACACTATGCCATATAAGCGTATGGACACACCAACATAACACTATGCCATATAAGCGTATGGACACACCAACAAAACACTATGGCATATGCAGCGTATGGACACACCAACATAACACTATGCCATATAAGCGTATGGACACACCAACAGGACACTATGGCATATGCAGCGTATTGACACACCAACAGAACACTATGGCATATGCAGCGTATGGACACACCAACATAACATTATGCCATATAAGCGTATGGACACACCAACAGAACACTATGGTATATGACAGCGTATTGACACACCAACAGAACGCATTGTCACATGACAGCGTATTGACACACCAACAGAACGCATTGTCACATGACAGCGTATGGACACACCAACAGAACGCAATGTCATATGACAGCGTATGGACACACCAACAGAACACTATGTCATATGACAGCGTATGGACACACCGACAGAACAATATGTCATATGACAGCGTATGGTACCTGACATGACATTGTCACACCATTTGAACGCAACACCATGTGACATAACATGTAGAAATTCAAACAATTCTGTCTCGGTCACACCCAAACAACCACGTTGCTATGAATGTTAATTTGCGGAATGTGCCTTCCAAAACATTGGTACATCAATGCAACCAATCCTTTCCCTTCCAGGCAAGTAACACCAATGTTATCACTACAAATTAACGCAACATGTTGCAATAATGCAGCGTGACTGTATATACCCACAACAAACACGGCAAAATAATATTATTCACAAACTAAACATTCTGCCATAGATAGATAAGTTTATTCAGAAAAAGGCAATGAGCCCATCTTTCCACATGAATAAATACAATACACTAAATACAACATGTCAATGGTGATTTACAATACATATTGTTCTAAGTTCTATGAGTAAAGTTTACAAACATAATTACGTACATACATATAACATGCACGTGTTTTTACTTTTTTAAAGTAATTACTAAGTAAATTGGTAGTTTAATAAATAAATAAATAAAAAACAGAAGACAGTTGAGAGTTGATAATTTGGAGAATTGGGATTATTATAATAAATATATTTGCGATTTCAATTCAAAACTTTCATAGACAAACAATGATAATTTTCTTATTGTACAGTTAATTTCACTGTTTAAGAGTTCTGCAAATTTTAAAACATTTGGAGTTTCCAGTATTATTATGCATATAATGCAATGTTGAAGTTAAGGCCGTTCTTCAACAGAAATTTCTGTGATGTTCAGCAGTCAGTTGTCCGGACCGGTGTTCCTATCTTAACAAGCAGAACTAAGCGATTCTTCCACAAGCAAATGTCAAACAAACGCAACAAGGCACATTTGCTACATATGTTGATCAAGAAGCAAACATATACACCACTTAACCAACCGTATGGCAATTAAGTTGTATCAGATTTAGAAGATTGTTGCAGCAAAAAATCACCATCTTACGAAATATTGTATCAACAAAATGCGTTCTAGATTTAGGATTTGTTTATCATTCAAACACAAAATTCTGGTTCTGTTTCCAAGGTTTGAATAAACTCGTATGAAACATCAACGAAAATACATGTAACATGGGGGTGTTACGGAGTGCGGGAAAACGCTGCCAATCAAGTTGTGTTCCAGATATGTGGTTAATTATTACGCCTCAGAAGCTCCATTGATAGTCGATAGAGTGTCGGGGTTCAGTGCGGGAGGTCATGGGTTAGATCACTGGCCGCGCCATACCAGAGACATGAAAATGAGTACTGGTAGCTCCCTGCCTTTGAACTGGATGGAACAAAACATTCACAATAGCTTTAACCAAATTTCGAACTTCTTCTCGTGACTTTGGCAATTGAACGCGGAAGATATCAAAATCAACCTAAAAATCATAGAATTTGTAATCATTGTAACTTCAATACTTAAAAAGCTATTATTACACCCGGCCAAAAATACAAAAAAATACGAATCTTATGTACGGAATCCAAAAACTACATGTAATCTTGCGAAATTTATTTACTTTGCCAGTTTATGTAGAAACCAAACAATGTATGAAAATGATGCAAAATGCGTGATGCTTTTTGAAAATTTATTCTACAATTTGTATAGTCGTATTGACGCTTGTTTGCTATAAACAGTGTTACATGTTTTATGCAATAAAATGATATTGTATTGTTTTGTATTGTATACAAGGGTAATTCTACGAGACAGTTAGCTCAGGCAAGTTTCTGTTAGTAGATACCTCGTTGGTTGCAGGAGAGGTTCGAAGCTCATGTTAATGGTTGATCATATGCGACGTGAAATTAAACTTTATCTTTATGGCATTGACGTCGGTTTTTTATTCGGCGTTGATTGTGCTGCGATGTGGATAGTAAGGTATTACAAAACATCTATCATATACGATGTACGAGCTGGCTCGTTATTCGACTCCAGATATGTATTCGCCGCGGACCCTTTTCGAATGTTGATGCCAGTGTTAGCTTTGGGTTCGATTTAAGATATGTATTCAAAATATAAGTCGAATAACGATGTCAGTGCTGGCTCTATATTCAATCTGGGTCGGTATTCAATGTTGATGTAAGATCGCCGCGCCAACTTCACTCATCTTCATGTACTGCAACATCATCTTTATTAAACCGGTAAATTTACGAGAGCACCTACTGGCATCTGATAAATCATGTATTCACTCGATATCCATGTGGTATTTACTTAGTTCTCGGTGCAAATAATGTTTGGACGTTGCTTTCAGTTCGGTTAATATTATCCTCGCCCATAAATTGCGTATTGTTACATGGCTAAATATTCAATAACTTTTATTATCAGAAATAATCACACGGGTGTATCTACAACAATCGTTGCATATCGAGTAGTTAGCTCAATATAAACCATTCTGTGACGTGTCACTTAAGTGTCTAATAATCTCGACAAGTATTGCACCCTTATGCCTACGTGTTGCCATAGCAATATAAGGTGTGAAATAATTCATTAACAAATATTTCATGTTCCTTGATAGTGATGTCTATGTAACGTATCCGTGAGGAATTAATTTGTCTATCTATGTATAAGTGGATATAGCACACTGTATGTGGTCGTGTTTACAAAAGTATACTTAACAAGCCAGAGCCACTATCAACAGTTGGGGCCATAACCAGTGAACATTGGGGAGTTGGTATGTGTTGCTCGCCACAAATTAGAGTCCTTCAGAAAGTGCGGCATTTACCAATGCTTTTAAGCATCGTCATCAAACAAATTGTGTAAACATTGCATCAGTTATTTTCTTATCTTTGCATTATATAAGTAGTACACATAGATCCGATTTGCTGAAACTTTTCATTTTGATTCAAAATTAGTTTCTCGTTTTCTAGAAATATTTGTATAGTTAATATCAATTACATATTCATACACATGATTGTATATCGTTTGTTGAATGTGTTATGCACACATATTTAGACAACCGCATGACTGCATTTATACGACTTTATGTATGTGTATGTTTTTATTTATGTAATGGATGAGAAACATATTCTTTAAATCATAAATAAAATGTATGTTCTGTTCTGTTCAGTTATAATGATATAAACAACGTATCACAAAACACTACTTTCTCGGAGCCGAACATTATGCAGAAAGAATTCGCCGAGTCTGAAACTCGAAGAAAGGCTTCGCGCGGGAAAAATGGAAGAAATGATACATGGGGTCGAATACTCGAAGAAAGCGCTGTGTTTGGTAAATATGAACTGAATTTCCCTTATTGGAAGACTAATGTGCTTCACAATGGTATAACAATCTCAAATTCTTGATTCTCTACGTATTGTTATGCGTATTTATGTGTATCATGACCTTCATGTAAGCTTTCGATTTTTCCTGAAACGTTTATCGAACTTAATGTGATCAATTTATTGTTCTTCTTTGTAGACTAATCAAGTTACAGCGTATTCCATCTCAGGGATTGGCAGTAACCAACCAGTCTAGCACCGTACCAGACACTGACGCAATAATTTCGGCGATCCGTTTTCTATTTTCGTCTCATTTCTAAGCTTTTTATGTTCAGTCTATCAATTTATTTCAGACTAAGTAGACAATTACTCATCATTTGCATCAAATGATTCCTAAATATTCTCTAAAGCCCCTCTCAAATCCATCTTGTGTTCTAGTAAATATCCTGTTTATATATTTCTTATCATATTACTTTACCAGCAAATAGCTATCTGCTAAATACGCTTCATATATGGCTATAAAGATATCCATTGTCCGGAGTTTCTATAATTAGGCTGTCAATAACTGATATATACCATGTTTGAAGTATGCAATTATCGCATGCTGCGTCCATTCCATTGGCTTGACCCCGAGTCAGGGCGATATGACATTAGTCTTGTTGTATAATGAGATAGTGGCTTTGTACTAAGTTTGATCGATATACGTTATCACTAGTAGTGTTACACACAGACAGTTGAACCAATATCGTCTGCGTACCTGAAGCCCACACGTTGCCAGTGGTTTTCATAAGTTCCGTTTAATCATATTTGACTTACGTATTCCATGTAGTACAAGAACCACAGGTGGTTATTGACACAATATGCTCCTAACTTTTCAGCATTTTTGAAATTAAACAATCCGTTCATTCCGACTCTTTCAATATTTTTCCACGTCAGCAAATTATCGGTTGTTTAGCAAAACGACGTTGTCTGTCTTACATGTTTTAGTGTATGAGCGCTGCTATGATATTTACAACCTCTTTTTGTAAGTGACGTCATTTCAAGAAAACGCAACATGTGATGTCACTATTTGCAAGCAGGAAACAATATTAACTCCATTTGGTCACTTAGTTTTCATATTGCCATATGGGGCAAATATTGCTGACCATCAGTACATGGTGACGTCACGTGTGACGTTTTCTGGAAATGACGTCACTTTTAGAAAAGGATGGAACTCGTACAGCGGCGCTCAAACATACTTATATAAATTTTGACTTCAAAACTCAACTTCTACCTCCTCATTTGTATTAAAAATATAGTTGATTTGAGCAATGATTTGTACATTTACATACAGTAGTTACGCAGTATTAAATGTCTCTGTATTCTTTGTGTATCATTTTGAAACCCGAAGCAGCACGTGTCAGCTACGTAATTGATTTAGGTCTACAATTAAGTTTAAATATTATTTGAGATCACACCATGCTTAATAGTCAGGCTACATGCTTAAAGTGTGCCCAACAGTCAAACGTAAAACCCTGTCGTTGCTTTTCATTGTGATTCGAGCAAGATGTTTACGGTATATGCAGGATAAGAGGGAAAATCCCATATTTTTATAGCCTTTTACGAATAGTGGCTATAATGTATTGACGAATGCATGGATTATCACGGAACTATTATAAGTCATCTAGGGATACTTGAAAAAGTAATTATATTGAAATTATTTGACGTGGCAATTAAAGTCTCATTTTCATCATCCGACATAACAGTAAATAAAAGTTATATAAAACATACAACAAATCTTCCAGATATACGCCATTAAGACATTTCGTACTTTTTTGTTTGCCTGTTATAAATAAATAAAGACACACTTTAGAATTCTTGTGGTCTGCTTGTCGCCACAAAGTCGCCAGCAGACTATAAATACTGGTCCAATCTCTGTAAATGTTTTGCAATTACTGATTTCATCACAGCCGTGCGAAATTCAACACTTTCAACAATAATCCCGATATCAACTCAAATGGCTGATTAACAGAGCTATACTTATTGTGCTCATATCTTTAATCTAAAGTCGAAATAAATTGGCTCAGTGTAAAATTTCAAAAGCATTTATACATCAATGTTTCACTCTAATTTTCATTTTTTTTATTTTAAAAATTGAAAAAGAGTATTAAAAATTAGGATTCGTTCAACTTAAAATTCAAACTGTATTCATTTAACAGTCCTTAGATTTACGACTTCGAATAAAGAAAATCGTATATTTGGCTACGCTCAGATGACTAATAAGCGGAATATTACATAGTAAACTAAGCAAACCATAATTAGTTTTCGTCAAATATTGCTGAATAATTCTCTAATAATTACGTAAATTAATATGCATCTTTATATTTGAATTAAAGTGTTAATTTTGTCATAAATGCGTTATATGGAGACTTTGTGGTGACATAAAGAAATATAAACACGCTTTGGAAAAGAAATTGGTGCAATAATATACCAACGATGTGGTTTGGCACATTATTAATTCATAGACATATGTCTCCATTCATTGAATTTACATTTTATTTATTTATTGTTCAATACATTTTAGTATAACTGATCATCATTTGAAATTAAACCGTAAGGCACACTTAGGTACTAAATAAGCCTTTACTTCGTTCAACAGCCATTTTGGCGCAACAGCGTATGTCTCGTTTTTCGACGGATATTTCAAAATACAATGTGTTAATTTATGTGTCATCTTAACAGGCTTATAATTTGTATTAAAACCGATTGTTGGTCATAAATATATACAATTGTTAAGTAATCGACCAATAAACTCGTATAATGGGCGTGCGCCATTAATATTATTGGGAGAACTCTTCAAAAATGAAGGAAATTAGTTCACAGTTAAATGGCGCCAAAACATCTTGCAGGTAGTTGCGCGCTATTATCTTGAATCAAAGTGCAAATTGCATCAAACCGCAGACGAATATGATGATAGCAGAACTGTAAGGAATTATCTAATCAGTGCTAAGTGCGCCAAACTTAAGGCAGGTGCAAGTTGTTGAAATAATCAGATGTAGGGGTATTGGTACTCTGAATCGAAATGCTTTAGAAACATCGTATCAACTGGGACGTAGCCAGGAAGGAATGTATAGCCTACCCTTTGCTTTGGGGGTACGGGCATTCTCGACAGCTCTCGGGCATTTCCGTACCACTTCGTTACTCGGATAACACTTGACGTAGTTGGTCGAGGATTTCCGAATGGGGGTACGGGGTCCAGGAGCATACCCCAAGGCAAGGAACATTATACGGGGAAGCGATTTTAAGACAATCGACATAATTATATCTTTCATACTCAAACGGACGAATACTGAAACAAGATGCGCGAAAAAGACCAATAAGCTATCAACATTGTACTGTATCCACATCGTCCGGTTACTTCCTGTTGCGTTAATGAGTCGTTGAAACAATCCTCAGGTAACAAGGTCACTTTGACGAGTAATGTGTAAAAGATAGTGACGTGTTAGGTTTTACTAAATATTTACTTTGTACAGTTTTAAAGTAAATCTATTTTTTATGCAAAAAAGGTGAAGCGGAACATACAGTAAAACCTCAATATTACGACCACCTTTGGGACCATTGAAAACTGGTCTTTTTATTGAGATGGTCTTCATATATTGGGGTTGAATAAAGAGCAAAACAGTGAAAATGGACTTGAAAATTGTGTTCTTAATAATAATGTGGTCTTATTATTGAGGTGGTCTGTAAACCAAGTTTTACTGTACATAGCAAGGCATTTAATTGATCAGTAATTGCCTTGTCCAATCAGATAAGACTATATATATGGCGAGGGAGTAGTGCAGGTCTATCGTAGCTACTTCGTTCTTAGTATTAAGTTCCAATGGTTTGAACATCGCTAGACTGAAGGTCATTCAATCGATTCCAATTTAATATTGTAACATGACAATGTATGGACAGTTTTGTCTTCGATATTTTACATTCCAACAGCTAAATTTCGTTACAATCCAATTTCTAGTTGCTCCCCCAGCTCTGTTCCGACAAAGCTGCTTTGATTTGCCTTAGTTTGGCTACAACACTGGTGAACAAGATTACCACGTGCAGCTGGTTATGATATAATGGCTGTTATAGTGGTGAAGAATTTTTTTGATTATCGCAATAGTTGACGCCCACTTTTTATCTTGCACAAACATACAAACGTATGCGATAAGGTAAGATTCATTCACCCTAAGTATCCCGTGCACTGGGTGTCGATTCGGGCAATGTTACTTGAATTAGATATATGCATATAGGTTTGATGAAGCTGTATATCTTTTTTGTATGAATGTAACATTTTCTTTATTGCTAGGCAGATATAGTGAGCTGAGTTATTGTACGGTTCATGTAATGCACTTAATTCATATAATTGAGCGCTGCTATGGGATTTACGTTATGACTTCCATTCACGAAAACGCAACTTGTGATGTCACTATTTGCTGGAAACAATATTTACTCCATATGGTCACTTCGTTTTCATAATGCCATATGGGGTAAATATTGCTTCCTGTCAGTACATGATGACGTCACATATGACGTTTTCTGGAAATGACGTCACTTAAAGAAGAGGTTGGAAATTGTACAGCAGCGCTTATATCAAAAGAGAGAGAATACGTAACTACAGGGAAAGCCACATACATAAGACAATGCCTCCCCACGCAGATCTCCGGAAAAACAACAATCCACAAAACATAAGGTCAAGCTTTTGAATTAATTTGGATAGATCTCTCAGAATGCAACAGAACTGTTTTATTCCACGGTGCAAGTGTCCATTCTCATTGAGTACTGAATTCAACATACAAAGTATTTATAGCAAGTTAAAAGCGTGTCAGTAAATTCTATATTTTTTCATTTTTGAATCTTTCATAATGAAAGTATGGAGCATGGTATTTTCCTTGACGTAACTTTTTTACCAACGCTAGGTTACAACGGTTTCGCGCTAAATTATTGGCAATGTATAACGTAGCTTTAATCACTTACCGCGCTTTGGACTCAATATGGTCGCATTAGAGCTAATAGCACGTTCGTCGGTTGACCTCGACCCTTTGTCCATCTTGTAATTAAATGGGGTTGTTAACCCTTATTCTACAGTTTTTTGTATTTTTAATAATCTTTAGCCCTGCAAAAATACAAACTGGTCCTGATTACTGGTTTTAAGACTGTCTATATAATATATAGATTAGCGAGGTTATTTAAAAACGTCAATTTTTGTGTAATGGCCCCTTTAAGTCAGGGTCATGTTGTGACTATTCCAGCTTCAGCAAAGACCTCAATAAATAATAAGACCACCATTGGGACCCTTGAAAACTGGTCTTCTTATTGAGGAGGTCTGAATACTGGGGTTAAAGAGCAAAACACTGAAAATGGACTTGACCATTGTTTTCTCAATTTCGATGAGGTCTTGTTACTGAGGTGGTCTTTAAGTGAGGTTTTACTGTATTGGAATGGATGCTGCCCCCAATCAGAGGTGAGAGGCAAATGATTTAATCTCATAGGCCCCTAACCATTCAATCTCATAGGCCCCTAACCATTCAATCTCATAGGCCCCTAACTATTCAATCTCATAGGCCCCTAACCATTCAATCTCATAGGCCCCTAACCATTCAATCTCATAGGCCCCTAATACAGGTAAAAGTAATAAATAATAATTTACGGAGAGATTATTATGTCCTTGGCATTACAGTTTCATTTAAACAAATATGCATTCCGACGAAAATAGTATCATGTTCGTCTGTATTGAATATAAGATATAAACTGTTAACGCTTAACAAACAAATCCCATATGATCGTGCTTGAAATAGTTGGATGTCTCAGTTGATTTACACAATCTATTTCGGAATATTGTTAATTCTCCAATCAATGCAATGTGAATTATATCAGTTTCACTTCAATCTTATAAACTACCAGGTATTTCAATATTGAAAATACCAAAGCCTGTTTGCTAAAGCGATACTAAATTAATATATCGACTATCCTCCTCGCCTGCCTATTTTCATATCACCCAATAAATAATACAGTAAAACCTCACTTAAAGACCTCCTCAATAAAATGACCACCTCAATATCAAGAACACAATTTTCGAGTCCATTTTCAGTTTTTGCTATTTTTTCACCCTCAATATTAATGCCACCTCAATATTAAGACCAGTTTTCAATGGTCCCAATGGTGGTCTTATTATCGAGGTTTTGCTGTATTCGGAAATTTTCAAAAAATACTTTCCATGTTCAGCGTTGGATTCATATACAGTCGGATCTCATTCATAATATTTCGAAAAATACGTGATTTCGAATAACCCATTTCAATTCGACGTGTCTAAGATACATCGGGACCTGATATTTATTTCGGATTAAACTAATTCTTCGGATAAAAGGTTGTCGAATAAACTAGGTACGGCTGTACTAATGATGTTCTTAAAAACTGCTATTGTCCACTATTTACCAAAATAATTGGTATAGATGTAATGGGTGAAATTGATTCAGTTTGTTGGGTTCGGTCATAAATATGTCCTTTACTCTTATTACCCCTTTGACAGACGAGTTGTTCTTATTATTTACAAGGTCAACTGTTTTCCGTTACATGTTCATTACTAAGTCGTTCCTGCTTTAGCCATTATATTTATTTATACACTTGAAACGATATAATTTCGTGAAATATATTTCCAGACTACGGCTTACCTTGACAGTGTAGCTAGAAAAATATCTTTGATGATTTAGAAATACAAATCTTGCGTACCATGATTCACCCCCGAAAATTTACGACGATGGTATCGCAAGGTAAGCGAAGGTGTTAGCTTCAAAAACATGTCTGCCGGTAAAGCGTAGCGTAATGTAATAATTATAACAGCGATGCTTTGATTTATATAAACGATCCATACATCTTCTGGCAGCTGTTTTACAAGCGAACATCTTGTTAGCTGCATATTCTAATACTCTGCGAGTAGAAAGACTTGTACAATGATCTGTTTCTTTTTTATTCCTATCGTAATGTTGATGATTTTTATCATAATTGTGAATATTATAATCAGCTTGCGCAACGTTGTTTGTCCGTTTTGGGTTTCGTCAATTTCAAACAACACGTGGCTGCGGACGCTGTGGTGTTGCTACATTGCTAGAGTAAAGTGCTGCACTGTCGAAGTGCTTGTAGAAGCAATTTATCATTGGAAACCCGGGATAACAATACTATTGCTTGATTATTTATATTTATAATTGTATACTGTGTCTGCTTAGACTAAATTCAAACCTAATTGGTTCTATGTTTGTGTAATCACATTCTTACAATTTGTTCAGGAATGAAACATTACAATACCAGCTGTGGTCAAATGCTCGCGTTTTGTACATCATTTTAACCTGAAAGGCGTAGTTTCATGTGAATAGAGTGTATATTTATTACAATGTTACCCCTATTTAAGGGCCAGTTATTGCTGACTTATGAGACAACTACTTTCTGAACACACTTACTTCCCGATTCATATCCTTTAATGCCAGGCACCAAGCAGGTAGGCACATTGTAACCATAATTTAAACTAGTTGGCGGCTCCCCAACCGGTGATATCAGAACGGACCCCTTCGACCTCCAGCAAACTTACAATACCAGCTGTGCTCAAATACTCGCGCTTAGTACAAAATGTATATCATTTTTACCTGAAAGGAATTGTTTCATGTAGTTATGTAACAATTTAAATATACGCATGATTAGCGGAGTAAAATATTTTCATCATTATCTGTTAACGTAAATGTTTAACCCTCCAGCTAAAAGCTATGTAGATAGGTACACATTGCTGATATTATCCAGAAAACGGGATGCGCGTTTCAACCAGTCAAAATATTATTTCTAACGTACATCAATAATTCTTATTTTCCATTTTACTGTCAGAACACTGACTAATTGACAGCAACAGTAATATGACAAATGAGAGTTAGAGAAAAATGTATATATATTTCTACGTAATATCAAACAATAGATCTAGATTTTCTGTGAATTTTTAGATCAATGTCTTTTCAATAGAAATAAGTTTATCAGATGGAGACATTTTATCTTCTTGCTTGCCAGCAATATGTTCTGTTTTCCACAAAGCACCGACAGTGATTTCTGTATTCATCTCGTATCTTATGAATGTGAACTCGTGAGGTAACTAATCTCAGGATTTCATAATTCCTGTTTCCACAATTTCGTTTTTTAAATGTTAACACCCATCAACTTAAAGATTATATGTACCCGATTTCATCATTTGGTTTAAAAATCGTAAAATAATTAACCTTACGATTGTACGATTCGTGATTTTACGTTTTCTGGATATGATCCATATCATGTAGACTTTTATTATATATGTGATCGCCGCTGTACGATTTCAACCTCTTCTTTAAGTGACGTCACTTCCAGAAAACGTCATATCTGACGTCACCGTGTACTGACAGTAAGCAATATTTGCCCAATCATGGCAATATGAAAACGAACTGAAAATATGGAGTAAAGATTTGTTCCGGCTTGCAAATAGTGACATCACATGTTTCGTTTTTTTGAAATGACGGCATTACAGAAGAGGTTGTGTTAAAAGGACGAAAATCAACTGAAACAAGAACTATCTTGAAAAATGATAGTCGGAGAAATTTTAAGGTTAAGATTTGTTGTCCAAACTGGATTTCAGTAAATCCACCGAATTTCAGTGGATTTCGGTAAGTTAACGTACCCCTTATCGAAAGGTTAACCAATCTGTGCCAAGGTTACAAACGTTGTTCGGTGGAAGATAATTTGGTTTATAGTGGTTAACGTAAGCTTTGATTGGTTTAGACAAAACTGGTATGCAAATGGCAAAGCCATGAAAGAACGGCTGCGCCGAAAAGAAATCAAATTTTCGAAATATTGAGACAATAATCTTGTTGTTTATTGTTGTTACGTATTATCTCGATTGAATCGCAATTCATCTTGTAAGCTTATTTTTCTATTCCTCCGGTTGTATTTATATTCCATCCAACAACCACGTGTTATCTTAATTGAATGAAACATTTCGACAAATCACCGTATGTTTCATACACCAACTGACACCAACAAAAACACCAGCATTGATAGTAGGTGTTCTATTAAGTTTGCCTTTTTTTATATCTCTAAGCACGATGTGTACACGTTACTAGTGGTTGTTGTTGTTCCTGCTGCTGTTGTTTCTGCTGCTGTTGTTCCTGCTGCTGTTGTTCCTGCTGTTGTTGTTCCTGCTGTTGTTGTTCCTACTGTTGTTGTTCCTGCTGCTGTTGTTCCTGCTGTTGTTGTTCCTGCTGTTGTTGTTCCTGCTGCTGTTGTTCCTGCTGTTGTTGTTGTTCCTGCTGTTGTTGTTCCTGCTGTTGTTGTTTCTGCTGTTATTGTTCCTGCTGTTATTGTTCCTGTTGTTGTTGTTCCTGCTGTTGTTGTTCCTGCTGCTGTTGTTCATGCTGCTGTTGTTCCTGCTGTTGTTGTTCCTGCTGTTGTTGTTCCTGCTGTTGTTGCGACCGCTGTTGTTGCGACCGCTGTTGCTACTGGAGTACCTAAAATAGTTGAATGTTTAGTGGCATTTTCGATACTTTTGTGGAAAGACATACCCATATCATTACACTCAAGTATACCCCCATGAAGGAATTGGATTTATACAGTAAGACCTCAATAATACGACAGTCCTCGAGGGACTTGAAATTTGGTCTACGTATTGAGGTTGTCCTAATATTGAGGTTGAATAAACAAAGAATGAAAATTAACTTGAAAATTGTGTTCTTAATATTGAGGTGGTCTTAAGGTGAGGTTTTACTGTATATGCGTGTGTATTTCATTATAGTACAAAGGTTACACACACATTTCTGTACCTAATGCATGGAATGGGAAATGTTTGTTTCAACATCGTCCAAGGCGGGGTTCGAATCGAGAGTCATGTGTTCAATCCTTCCATCCAATAGCGTCACAAATTCTCGATAGAACTACGGAAACATCTAATATTATTTATATTTGTATGTAACGCCATAAGTGACTGTTGTATCTTGTTAGAATGACAATATTAATTATTTAAGTAAATAAAATCGTTTTCAGCACATAATTTCAGTGGAGAGGTAAAGTCAGGCAACCGTATGACCTTCACTTTGACCTTGGACATTGGGATCATCTACATAACACAGATAAAGCAATGATGTTTGACAGGCCCAAAGTTTATTCAGTAATTGAAAAAAAAAATTCAGTTTCGTGACCTTGATAATTTTCGGAGAGAAACGAAGAAATTCCAAATTGAACATGCATGTCAAAAAGTGGGGCCAACTATTTCTTTCTGTCGTTTACGACAATTCATGGAAAAACGCACATTCATTTGATTACATGGATTCCTTTCTGATATTATCATTATCTGTCTGTGCACGGAAATTCATATTGGTTCTGGGTACATCATTCCTACAATCAACACGTTTACTACACTGTGGAAAAAAAACTGATTTTTATTATTCTCTGGAAGTGTGTTTTCTTAGTGTGAACACGTTGTCGGGGTAAAAACAACAGTCTTCTGGGAACTGGTGGAAAACAGAAACGCTACTTCAAGAACAGCAACATGGTCGGTATAGAATGTGGAATATATTCAACAAATACATTACGTTCAATGGTACAATTCGTTGCTATGTGACCCGGTTAGTATCAGGGTTGTTAAATTCATATCACCCACAGACTAAATTGCACTTTACACAGTGAAATCACAATGACAAGACCACCGCATGTTCTATAAACAGTCGTTCGTATTAAATGAGGTGGTCTATTCACTAAAATTTAAGCCTGAATTTAAGACATAGTCTTAAAACATGTTTTAAAGTAGTAGAATAAGAAATCACTCCCAAAAATCGCTACTATTGCAACTGAGCTATTCATAGCTTTCTTGAAGCAAAAATTCTCGTGAATTTGAATTTTTGATCTAAGTTCATCGAAATAGGAGCTTAAGTCTCAAACAGTAATTAGAATCTGAAGTCTGAATTTTCATTTTTTTATCATTTTTATTGAATACAGGCCCATGTTTAATAGTCTTATTAGTGAGACGGTCTTAATTCTGGTCTGTTGGGGTTTAATGTATACAACATACATCGAATGAAGTGTTGGTAAATTACAATTTTTAAATGAAATAAATATTCATGTGCACATATGACCCTGTGTATTAAGATGACTTCAACCCCCGTTACAAGGCATATGTGCACATACAAGATATCATTAACTGCAGAAGCTAGAGGATTTTTGCACTAAGCCGCGTTATATCACGCCAGTGTATGGTGAAGAGGATTGATGCGCCGCGGATAACTTGGTAAGCCAAAAAAAGTGGATTGCTTCCGAAGTCTAGTCATAACAGGTGGCACAAATCAAGGTGTCTGGAGAATACTTCTCTGTTTAATTCTATAATATACACAGAATACTCAGTGACTGAAGAAGTTTCTCAAAATCTTTGAAGTATAAATGGATACGACCTTGTTACCGCAAAGTGTTCTAATTACTGGGGGGAAAGCGGTAAATACAGACAGTGAAATTGGAATCACTAATAAGACGTTTATGTTACTACATCGTAGTGTTTTTCTGGTTGAAGATTGTTTGGTTAACACGCCACAAGCGATTATCGACCTAGATAAGGAAGGTATTCATCTCAGTGCATTTCTTCGGCTTGCCTCGAGTAATGTTGTGCTAAATCCCTAGGATTTTTACTGACAGCTATAAGGCTGTAAATCGCTGTATGGTTATTGTTTCTATTTGTGTTTAGATATATATTGGGTTTCCCTTTCCCCAATGTGATTATTTCACTTTATAAAGCGTGCATGTTATTTTCTCCCCACTTTCGGCCTATTGTTGTCAGCTGTCTTGACTTGTCCTGTGATGTATTCCATCCTTTAAATTCCCTCACCCCTGTTCGTCCTCTTAGATTCTCATTAGTTATCCCTTATGGTCGATCAGGCAAACCCTTGCACCTCTTGTTCCCTTACGTATTTACCCTAATGCATCCTCAAACACCTTATGTTTTATATGTGGTTTTCCTGGAGATCTGTGTGTAGAGGAATTGTCTTAAGTATCCGGCGTTCCCAGTAGCAACTTATTCTCTCTCTTCCATATTCTGAAATGTCTTCGGCCCGTTACATTATAGAACCAAGCTAACAGCAGCCATGTGGCGTGCACTCACTCACACAATTAGCTGCACTTTGAATCCTAAGCTTTGTTTCAACTGTTGTTTACAACAAATTTTCTCCAGATGCCGTTGTTTATTGTTCTTGTCTCAAAAGCTTTATTTAAATTACTAAATATAAACTAATTTCGGAACCTATGTAATTAATTTCTACATTTTTTTGCAGCAAAAACTGTTATACAAGTACTTATATTTTTTTAATCATTCGCGGTATGCATATAAATGCTATTCACTTTTTCATCTTTTAAAATTTGAATACTTGTATTATACTTGTGTGACTGTACTTTATGTACAAATTTCAACTTATGTCCAATTTTAATAGTGTTATCCAATTTCCAAAATATCACACTCGAAAATTCGGAATTAGCATAACCCTGACCCAGTTACCAGGACCCAATACGAACACAGCCTTCCAAAACAGGACCCTTAAACTCCGGACCTTTTTAAACTTGTAACTGCAACACTTAAGATATCGGATATAATTACCATTCTATGTCTGTTTAATAAACTACACTATAAAACCGGAAATCATCCTTAATGAACAATGGTAGGTCCGGGATAATTTACTTCCGTGTTTTAAAACGTATTTGATACTATTCATATGAACACTTAAAACTGTTTTCATTGGTTATCAAATGACTGTGATAAAATGGTGCCTTTAACATAAAGAAATTTGAAAATACGTCATTAATTAATTAATGAGTGCGCATTGTGATACCGTCAAGCCAATTAAATCCGTTATTCCTTTAAGATGTGATCCCTTTAACTTAAAACTGTGCTTAACTTTTACATCATTAGGAATAAAATCGAGAATGAAACCAGTGCATTTATATAGATGAGTAGATATAAGTCGGTAGCTCTCATCCCACGATGTGAAAGAAAACGTGAAAATCACAAAGTTTGAGTGTTTTGCAAACTTGTGTACACATGTTTTTAAATGTATTTTCATTTCTTGCTTACAGAAACAAATTCAGCTGGATTTATCTCAATATTTACCTTGGGTTTCGACGAGATGCGTAAATGCCCAACTAGCAGCCCGTATTTGCTGCGTAGTAAACCTGTTTATATTTGCAGCGATGCTGATTGATGGGTCAGAGATAATCGTATATAGAAATTATCTTATATTTACCGTCTCCTGTGGTCGAGTGGTTAAGGCATATGCCATTGGAGCAGGTGGTTGAAGGTTGGAATCCCGTTGGGGCTCATTCTGATATCGCCGGTTGGTGAGCCGCCAGGTAGTTAAATAATGGTTACAGTCTCAAGGGTCACAAGGGTGGTCTTATTATTGAGGGTTTGCTGTAAATGTACTACACATGTAAAGGTATTTCAAAAGACGAGAGTAGTCTCGTACATTGCAAGCAATAACGATGTGTCTATCGCTGTTGTTGATGCAAGCAATAACGATGTATCTATCGCTGTTGTTGTTTTAGAGACTATGTACTCGTCTTGGCAACAAACACAAATTAAAAATGACGATTTCTCAATCCAAGTGGTGGTCTATATTCACAGGTTTGTCTGTATCTCAAAACAATTTTATGTCAGTCTTACCTTACCGCACACACCTGCGGGATGATTGTATCTGAAATATTTCATAATACATTGTCTGGTAAGAGGCAACCATCTGATAAACCGAGTATAGGAGAATGGCAAGAAAATATAATCTGGATCGTTTCAAATTTTATTACAAATGACGTTTGATATCAATCAAAGAAGTTGATGCATAAATGGTATTTAAAAAAAAAATTACATTAAAGGTGATTCGTATGCATTAAACAGTTATGTCAGAAAGTTTGAGATTAAGTATCAAATCAGGGTTCATTGAAACTATGTTGTAACTAGCGCCCTATAGCCATTGCGAGTACAACAGAACTGCGCTGAATCTCGGAAGTTCGAATCTCGTATTTATATTTGGGATTTTCAACAATCGGTTATTTTGTCAACCGGTTAACCGTTTAATCTTCCTAATGGTTAACCGGTTAACCGAACATGGCATTCGATACGTGTTTCGTATTGTCGTGTATATGTTTACCAAGACACCGATAAACTTGGATAGTACTAGTTCTGGTAGTGTTTTATTTCTGCTATGTACTGAACATGAATCATAAAAACATACTTTTTATATATTTTACTTCAGTGAATAATGCACATAACCTGGTTTATGGACATCAAATATTATAGGCTCACACACAAAAATCATATAAATAATGATATAAACACAAAAATATCTTGAAAAAAGATGGTCGGCGCAATTTGAAGGTTAAGTTTTGTTGGGCAACATAAACAAATGCCGAGATGTTACGATTGCTGTTCACTCCAGATCCAAAATGGATTTCGGTATATTCGCCGAATTTCAGTGGATTTCGGTACGGTTACGTACCCCTTATCGAAAGGTTAACCAATCCGCGTCAAGGTAACAAACGTTGTTCGGTTGAAGAAAAAATTACCTTGGTGGTTAACGTAAGATTTGATTGGTTTACACAACACTGATATGCAAATAGCAAAACCATGTTAGTACGGCTGCGCCGAAAACGTTAAAACAAATATAATAAGACAGACGAAACCATATCAGGAACATCCACTGAGGATGAAACAAAAAAGAGAAATTAATCTCCAGTTTCCACAGTATTATTATTTTACTTTATGCTGATTTCAGCATTTATTGAATACTTCATTATCGACCGGAATATTTGCCGGGCATACTCGAAATCTAGAATTATTCATGGTGTAATTTTCATTTTGTATTTCACATATGTTCAATGATGAATTGATTCGAGCAATCACTTGATACCATTGATTGGAACGTGAAGGTTTAACGGCGAGTTTCAAGATTGATGTATCCGTGCTTAGAAACAGTATAAATAATTTCCGAAGTCATCAGCATGCCAGTGATTCTTGTTTCTGATGCATTTCATATCAACTCATTCAAGTGGTTCTAAAGAAACACTTGTAAGATTCATAGTTATTTCTAGAAAATCCAGGCCACTGAAGTGAATATCGAAATCTTGTAAGAACATTATCTCAAGCTATCTACACGTTATCATCTGAAGTAATCGTTTAAAGGTACATTTCGTTAATATCTTTGGGTTCGGTCGCTATAGGGAGGCTATATATTGATTTAATCTATGGATTAGAATTTAAGAATGAATTATTTTTTTAAGTCTTTCTACGATGATTTCATTGATAGAAAACCTCAAATTACACCACAAATGTTTGAAAATTGGCACGCGCACAACTTGTCTCAATGGAAACGAAGTAAATTTGCAATTTTTATTACTTCTTGTCTGTAGAATATTGTTTGAATAATATATAATGCACATTTTAAGTAATGTTTCTATATTTCCTTTTATGACGATCATTAATGGTTTTAATTATGGAAAAGTCAGTCATATTACGTAATAATGCTCTTTTATGAAACCAAAATGCACTCATGCACTCTGTTTGGTATCTACAAGACACCAGCAGACGTATAACTTTACGTACACCGAATTATGTCGGTATAACTCGCTAGTTTATTGCCAATATGATCATAAATTCATATAATACATATGATATAATGTTCGTTTAGTGTAAATTGCCACCATGCACAAATGCGCTTTGCTGTCTTTGAAGGGGAAGAAAATCCGAGAGTATTTCAGAGCAGACGATAATAGGCCTATAGGAAGGCCAGTCGGCGTGTTTTAATGGAATGTATATTAAGAGCGAATATAAAAATATATTGGCGTTTTCATCGCCCACAGTTTCGTTGAGTCATTTCCGAAAATCCTTCCTGTTTTTGTGACAACATCATTGTATTCCGACATAGATCTTATTAGCTGACAGATATCTCAGCAGACGTTCCCTGTGATCCAACGCCCCGACTTGGATTTGTTGAACGTCTTATCATACAAATTCTGACAAATAAGAATCAAATTGGTCTGTATAGTACTGAAATTAGCGGTTGTGACAATTCCACAGGGACTACTTTTTCAATGAACGCTGCGTAGGATTATGTCTGATAAGAAAGGTAATGAATTAATTTCATTTTTGTGGCAATCGGATCGGCGATCGTTTGACATTTTGGTACCACGTTCTAGACAAATTGATTCCAGTCTGCAAGAATGAGTAATGCAGGATTGGAATGGATGGTGTATCACAGGACATAACATCGTGGCGATGGAAGTTCAAACAATACTTCACAACAACTGATTACGTCATCATTTTACGGTCGCAAACCATTTGCTCACAATCGATAATTTATCACTGACTGCCTTTATCAGTCTTATTCGGTGTCAGGACACAATCGCTCTGTACGGCAAAGCGTGTTTAATTTATCATATGGGAATGGCTGTTTACCATCCGTTTGCGGTTTTCAAACTTTGTCAACAATTTATCGGTGATATGAATAAAGCTTAACCACATGGCTGTATTTTCAAAGATAATAATGCATGCAAGAATAGTGTTTGCTGCAATAGAATAATAAAAAAAGAAGAAGAATTATGAACGATCGCTTAATGTGTATGATCTAGGAGAATTTGCTTTTGTTTGAGCAATGCCTTATTTGTTTAAAATAATCAAATCAAATAATCTTACATTCAAACAACAGTTATCGATATGATTTTTCTTGAAACAGCGGAAAATGGAATTGTCCTGAAATAAGTTTTATGACTTCATTGATCATGAAAGTGTTATTTTTGCTTGTAAACGCATCTTTTCAAGTAGAAACAATCTTCTAAGTACATTATGCCAACAGATGCGTAGCTTTTTTAAAGTTGTAAAAATGATCGGTTTATTTCTTAATAAAGTCAGATACATGTAATGTTATTTAACATACAATTTTTTTGTTGCATTTAAAAAAATATCTCGCAAAACAAACACACCTGTGCCTTTGTACCATATTGATAGAAAATATCAGCAATTGATTATTAATGTAACTTGACATTCGAAATATAATTTCAATATGTTTGTCATGTAAAGTGATTGTTTTCTATGAACGCCCATTACTGATTATAAAGTCGCCTTTCAACCTTAGATGTGATGGTTTTAAGTTACATATTACTTATGACTGCAAAAGAACATACAACTATTTGAAATATGCGTTACCCCGTTATCAAATATATACATACGCATTTTGCCTATTTGCATTGCGGCAAATTAATATATGCGTAAATGTTAATTATGTGATAATTGCAACGCTGTGGACAATAAGTGTTAAAAGCAACGGGTGCGTTTTAATGCATATTTCGAATTATTTAGAAATGGTCTTGTAATTTTCACAGAAAGTTGAAATATTTTGTCATCGGCTTTATTTAATGGGTGTTAATTTCTGATAATCGGTTCACCCTCCCTGAGAGTTTCTCTAAGATCCTTTGTTGTCATGTAAAGATATTTTCTATTTCTAATTCGACAAACATTCGCACATTGTGTCACGCTGTTAGATTGTGGACATACGCGACGCGTTAAGTTTTGAAAATATTATCACAATTTTGATACATCAGGAATACAATTCGTCGTTTTTGTTTTGATAATGGTTCGCACATATTTAGCCACAATTCTGACACTTAATGGCTATTTAATGGCATTAGTATACAGTTTAATAATCCCAAACAAAATATATAAACATGGATTTCACGGACAGAAAAGAAATATTTATCTTTCTGACCAAATGGGACATTATACCAAAATAGTGTAACTCGGTCGATTGCGTGCTCTATAATTATGTGTAATGATACTATTAATATGCATAAAGTTTAGTGATAATATCGCAAATTTCAAATGGGTCAAATCCTTACACGACATGTACGCCAGTTTGACCAAAGAACTTTGGATAATGATTTTATACACTGTCGTCTGCTAAATGTCGGTCCCTTCTTAACTATGGCATAAAACAGTCGACTGGCGCCGGTCAACACTACTTACATTAAAAGATTTACGAAATTACACAATGTACTTCAAACACCGTCGATCTTTTGATATACCCGAATACATGCACTTGAAAAAAAAGTTGGGGTTCTCACGTGATAAAGAAGAAACCTGTCTAAAGGAGCTACCTTTGAAAAAGTCGTGTTTATTCACTTATGGCCTCTGAAAAGAGGTCAGATATTTATAATTACTTCTTATAGAATGAACGTAGTCTGATTATTTTTGTTTCATATTTGTACCTTTAATCATGTTGCGAGAAATTGATTGAAATTCCATTTTTTTAAAATTCGGGTCCGAGAAGTTATGAAAACTTAACCCACAATGGTGAAAATGAGAGGAGTTGCCCTTGTAAATTATATTGTTTTCTAACACTAACAAATATAGTCGGTAACTTGTCCTTTCGAGTTACCAAGGTAATATAAAGACAACACAGTCGGACCTCCTTCATTCGACAACCTTCTGTCCGAATACTTGATATCATCCGAAATCAATATAATGTCCCGATGTATATTAGGCACGTCGAATTGAATCGGGCTATTCGTAACCATGTATTATTCGAAATAAAACTCCGTACCCGATGGATTCGAATTACCGAGGTCCTTCTGTATATTGGCATGTTGTGTGTACTATGTACATAGTAATAATAATCGAAACATTTGTAACGCAAATTTCATATTTTATTTAGAATGGTTGTTCAATAGCCTTGATATTTGTAGCTCGCACCTCGAGATGATGTCGATCATTATAAGCCTTGTGCTAGCCAGTATAGACTTATTATTATATTGTTTTATAATCACTACTATTACAATCACTCACATGTTGCGGTCACGTCTACCAGAAATCCTTTGAGTGAAGTGATTCTTCGTCACTTTGGTAATTTGCAACTACGACAGAGAGAAAATTAAAAAAATTGCTGTTTATTATAAATGAAAGATTCCAACAGTCTCGTTGTCTTCAGACATCGTGTTAATAGCTAAAACAGAAAAAAATCAATGATAAGACCACCCTTGAAAAATTGTCCTCTTATTGAAGTGGTCTTAATATTGAGGTTGAATAGAGAGCAAAACGATAAAAAAGGACTTGAAAATTGTGTTCTTAACTATGAGGTGGTCTTAGTATTGAGGTGCTCTTCACATTACGTTTTACTTGTACTGTACTATAAATGAAATTTCTGCTGTGTATTGTATTAATTTGAGACACGTACTGACTGTCTGAATTGTGTGTAACATTACCAAAAAAAATGCCACAAGACTAAGAACTGGATAGGTACTAGTAGTGACCTTTATTTCAATAGCTACATCGACATTACGGGCGATTTAACCCGAACAGTAGAAGCTCGGATTGGTTTTGTCGACCTTTGAGACAAAAAGACTCGCCGGGTTCACGACGAGTCGCTGACTTCAAAAGAAATTTTGATTGTTAAACAGATTTAATTGATTTTATTACGATTAAAGAATCAAAAAGCCGTTTGAGATCAATTAAGGCAGAGTGGCGACTCTAGACTTATGCCAATCAAAATAACTAAACAGTCACCGTTCATTAAATCCCTCGTGGTATTTAATGAATCGTTAAAAACTATACGGTTTGCAATGCCAACTGGTATTAGAGAGGTATTGTTATAATATTATACTAAGGTTCGGAATTCCTGACAAGGTGCTAAAGTAGTTGTCTTATACGTTATATAGCATATAGATACTGCCGGTTTGTTTCAAAATTCATTGTTTGAGTAATTTACTCACTGTACTTAGAGCAGAAAGCTGAATGCTCATTTCATCAAAAGTAGACTTAACTTTTGAATTTGAGTTGATGTTGCAATACGTAAAAACATTAAGATTTTACTGTCGTAAAGAATCACTCATATTTAACGAAGTCGTAATGTCATTACGGTAAAACTTGGCACAATTCATGCCAGTATATACGGACGCTTTCCGTTCTGGATGAAGTCTCTATGTATTTTTTTTAAATTACTCGTCGAGTAAGTTGTAAGATGTTATACAACTACTCGGTCCGATATCTCGGTTTATGTGAAGCTCTGTTCTCTGCTGTGCTGTTGTGGATCTGACGAAATTAGCAGCTACATTGTGGTTTTTCTTAATGGCAACCATAGAACGCTGTCAATCCATAATATGGTAAATCATGTGTAAAACGTGATTGCATATTTTACGAAATTAATATTAGTTGCATAGTGTGGCAGTAAGTGTTTATAAACAACTGTTTTCTTGTGTAGTAAAATTCAAGATGGCATCATCTCAGATTTTGTGTCAATACGACATATCTTTAATTGTTGACTGACCGATTAAATACCGGAAAAACAGTCTTTAAGTCAAACAAATCCGACCGTAGCCTCTCGGCACTTTCCGTCCCTTTCCGTCCCTTTCCGTCCCTCTCCGTTGGTTTCCGGAACAATTCTCTATTATTCAACCATAGTGCTTAATATTACATTCCAGATCGACAAACAACCTGTACACATGAATGGATACTCTGACTGATTGGCCCTGTCAGAGAATAACAAAAAATAACAATATTTTTTTCAAATTTTCATATTTTATTTTTTGTGTTGTCAAGTCTGTGTTGCCAGACTTTAACGAATGAATATTGTCCTTGACATCAAACTGTACATGTAATATTTTGTACAACAAAAACTGTCATCCATTTACAGATTTCAGACATACAAGCATGCAAACAAAAGTCTGATAATTTTGTCAACACTATTTTCCAAACTATACGATATACATTGTGACATCTGTTTGCATGCTTATACGTCGAAGTATTATATAACAAAATATACAAAAAATACCATTAACAACTTATCATAAATAAGAATACTTTGGTTTAAGCTTGGCTTCATGAATATTGGATACCGACCATACGGCTAAGGCCCAGAACTCTCACCGTTCCGACATCTCGCCCCTATTTTCCAGCTTTCCGTATAAAAGTACAATACTTTTCACCAGTTGCAAGTTCTTTGGCATTGTGTTTTATAGTGAACAGTAATTAGCAATTTTTCTTCTTTAAAACAAACCAAGACAGATCTAGATCTACAATTGTTCTCTCCGAATTAAAATGGCTGTATACATTATAATAACAGTGACATACACCACATCTCATTCGATTTTTTAAAGTTTTTCTTCTCATTCGAATAACAGTTACCACCGATACATAAGAAGCAGGGGTTCCATTTGACCCTTGATTTGACCCTTTGACCCTCATGATTCTGGCTGAAGGGTCAGTTTTTCTCTAAGTTATAGGTATTTTTTTTTTGCTATAAAATGGTAAAATCTGGTCAAAAAATTGGCACTTGAGATTCAGCAACTAGTGAAACTCCAGAAGAAGATCAAATTGTTAATTTGCGAGGAAAAAACCAAAACAATTGTTGATCTAGATCCATTTGGTTCGATTAAAATGTCAGAACATATTCTTATTGAAACAATCAAACGATTATAATATTGACCTCTACTCACACAGCGACATATTTGGTTCCATAAATAGAGCCCAGCTATTTAATGAATATATATATATATGTATGTATAAGACATCGAATGATTCGTGACGGCATCAAATTTAAGACATCAAACAATAATATTGCACATTAAAAGATATTTTAATCCAATGAATGAAGACAATGTACATGCCTAGCGTTTCTACATAAAGTGGCGGACATTCGAACATGGAGGGCATTTTAAAAATTAGCACAGGACGAGTGGCTTCACGTCACAGACACAAATGATGACATCATATGAATTGTTTACGGATATATAAATAGATTTATATACAATGAGGTATCTAATGGTGACATGCGTGAACGCTTAGATGTTAGATTCGTGTCCGTATCGAAAACAGAATTTCAGGCGATCAATGGACTCACCCAATTACTTGAACCGGGTGGGTAATTCATCTTTTATCGTCAATAATAAATTTCAAAAATATTAATATCTGGGAGAGAAGAGCTGAATAAATTATATCTACAACAAAAAATGGGCTCTCCCTAAAACCATCCATCACAGATTATTTACCCTATGTCTAGTTCACTACTCCCGGACATGACGTCACCAAAACCTGACATTTCCAACCAGTAAGAGACCTCATATCGGTCACATGACCACGCATGCGCGTTCATTATATAGTAACAGTATGTACGATATGCGTTGGCTCTATTTAAGTGTTTTAGATAATAAAAAGTCACGTGTATGAACGAATACAAGTGCTCTTATTAATAGTAAGCAGACGCTTAAGGAATGTTGAAAATGATGAGCACCCATGTCCATTGATTTCTAGAAAAAGGCATTTATAACAAAACGATTCACAAAATAAAAATGAACGATATATGAGTATTCAAGAAAATGCTGAAAGATTTTAGTGATATAGCCTTGGTACAATGTCAATATAATTCAATCAGACAACTTTTGAAACAACCCTTATGAGATTGAACGATGCAAAACATCTGGTGGCTGAACGTTTCAATGTTTTCAATAATAAATGCAAAAAAAACGAACGAAGAATTGAAATTAAACAAACAAAATCAACGACTGTAGATCTGCAGCATATTCACGAGTAACAAGGAATGCATAATATGCGTAGAAAACACATAATATTTTCAGAAGTGTAACTTATAACACGACATCAGTGTTAATGTTCAACTCGGCTTCCCATCCAAATCCTTCAAAGCACCACTGGCGGCCGGCCATATGTATTTAACAATCTAGTCCTTTTTCTAGACACAAAACGACGAGACAATAACTGTCAAAAAATAAATACTCACGGTAATCATAATAAATACAATATTTATACACACTTCTTTCAATTTCTATTACATTCCGAATCTGCGCCATATTGTTCCATGCACACGACGGTTATCTTGCGGATACTTTAGCCCCAATCTGCGGGCTTCCTTGTATGCTCTAATTAAGGTAGACTTTGTACAAAACCTTTTCGTTTTAAGATCACACTCGGCTTTTCTTTCTAAGCACTTTTATATGCAATCTCAAAGACAAATTAACACATTAATTTATACACTCGATTAAACTATCATCTGTCCACCGCCTTCTTCTGTTTACAATGTCTAATTTTTTTTACACAATGTTTGAAATATTTTCTTAATTCTTTAAGTGATAATTTGAAGAATTTTCGTCTGTATGATCTACACCATTTCTTTCGACACTTTAACCTTCTTTTCCTAGTTTTTCTGCATTGTTTTTTCTTACAGCATGTTATCTTTGCGTCCCGATGATCAACAGGCGCGGCCTCTGTCATTACTGGCTTGAGGTCGGTTTTCGAATATATGCCCTTGGTGAAGTTGACTCGTTTCGGTTGCTTTGTCGTACTATTCCCACACAACATAGACCCATCTTTGTTCATTCCTAAATACCACTTAATAGAGTCATTTATAAGTCTAAAATATCGATCTATGTATTGCTCCTGGTACTCGTGCCGGAACGCACATTGGTGAAAGGAGAAATTTTCCTGAAAAAAAGAACCAAAAAAAATCTAAGTAACTAAGCATCGTAATACTCTTGTGCACAAATTACTATACACATGTTAAGCGCAATTTCACATAATCAATATAAAATAAGTAGAATAATGTTATGTCAAAGATGATTTCCCAATTCAAAGATGAAAGCAAAAAATTTATTTCAAAATAATATACAAATATTATTAATATCCACGGTTAATACTGCTAAATTTATTTCAAAATTGGGAGTCCAAGACTAGGTCACAGACAGGGAACCCACCAGGCTACCTCATTCGGTATCTCGAGCACTCGACTACCAATCTGAAAGTCGTGTGTTCAAATCCGGAGAGAGGCATATATATGGACGTAACAATTTAACTCGAGGTAATACATCAAACATCACCGGTTATCTACCCTTGATACATTTACCCTTTTCGATTGTTCAGCATTTAGAAAGCATATTGATAACAAATAAATAACAAAAAAGACACTTACCGATTGGTATACGACACTTTTGTTATTCATACATAAGTAACGACCCGTAAAATTTGATCGAATAACGTGGAGTGGTGTGGTATTAGAATTCCAAGCTGCACCCCGGTTTTCGTTTCTTTCGCCTGTAGACCATCCAAAGTTCGGGACATTAGTCGTTAGATTTAGGAATAGTATATTCAATACACCTGAAAAAAGAGAAAACATTTTGATCTTTGAGAAAACTATTTAACAATAAAACATGTGGGCTATGATGTCCATATGTAGCTCATCTCAGTAAATGTAACATAATGTGCTTGTGCGCGATTGGTGAAACCAGCCCCTGAAACCAGCCCCTGAAACCAGCCCCTGAAACCAGCCCCTGAAACCAGCCCCTGTCCTGATGGTCTAGCTTTTCAAAGAAATAGTCTCACTCAAAAAGAGATTTGTTCACGTGGTTAGCAATAAGGAACATTTCGTTATCTCCCGAATAATAGAACCGAAAAGTTTATGTACTTTGAGGTCAATCTAGAATCATTCGTGCCTAAGTACATGTATTTCAATTTTTGAACATTATATAATTTTGAACATGAACAACGTTGCTTCAGGTTGGCATAGCAACCAGATCTCAGAATTAATCAAGTTCATTTAACTATTTAAATCGAAAACCACAATTCCAGGTTCATTCGTGTTAGGTTTGATCAAACTGGCGTCGTGGCTTTAGAAGAAATGTCGTTTGAAGTAATTGTGGAACGGACCGTTCAGTGTTAAGATGAGCCAAAAAAACTGCGAGTTATGATTTCAATGCCAGGTCCCCAGTCCATACACGACAAGGCGTAAACCACGCGACATACATACATGCACAAAACTTAGGTTATGCGCGCATCAGAACAGTAATGTGCATGTATACAATTGTAATTTACGAAAACACAGGTGTTATGTAGTTCAGTATATATTTACAAGTATAGATAGACAAACTGTTCCATTTGCAAATGCCCAAAAGCGCTATTCGTGCAAAAGTCATTGATATATTCAATAAAACTCAGTAAACCGTATTAAACTATCAAGTGAAAGCAAAAATATACGGAGAGATATTAATCTTCAAAACGAATATATCATTGGCTAAATTAGTAGTTCGTTATTGTTTTCTGTGGATCAACTAATGCGTTTATGTGTTTTCTGCACTTGAATGCGTTTTATACTTATTGAAATATATTTTAACCGTAAGTGAACTTTGAATAGTTAATAGGTATTGAAATCAAGGCGGGTTGTTGGATCAAATGACGATATTAATGATAAAACATTCAATGTATGTAAGTATAAGGTATGACTCTGGGTAATTTAATATGGAAAGATAATTCATTTTCTAGCTGAAGCTAAGTGCAAAAAATTAAAGATATATTTTACAACTTCAATAATGCATTCTCTTTCCGCAAGATCGTTAAAAAATATAACACGCGCGTGTGGCCGATACTAATGTAATCACAATACTACTCCTTCGATACAAATATACTAATTTATTCTAAATTGCAACAGTATGCATTTCTGAATGGAAGCATTAGTTTACAATTCGTGTGCATTCTTGCAACAAAAGTATGTGCATGCTAAAACAATGTGTAAATCGCGATGCAAATTGCATGTAATTTTGCCCAAAACTTGAAACAAAATAACCTTAATCAATAATTCCGCGCAGCGTATCGATTATTTTAAGGTTTGCTTAAATTTCTTCTTATGAAAAGGAGAGGGATTTTGTGTTATATATTAACAAAGAACTTGAGAACTATATGATATCTTCAATATCCCATTAATTTTGTTAGGAAGAAAATATGTGAGTATCATATAGCCGTATACTCTACACGCTGAAACAAGTCCCATACAATCACAAACTACCGTTATAACAAATAACATTAAAATTCATCTTTATACTAAGCTTGGTGTATTTGACAGTTGCAACTCGACACCAGAATACGTCTACATTGTTTCCTTTGAAATGTGGGCATAAATCAAATATCTAGCACTCGCATTTCATATACCAATGGAACGCAGTATAATGGTATTAAATAGAAATTGATTAAACAAGTTATGATATGCAATAAAACTCAGGCGTGTTTACAAAAAATCTTGGTTATTTAATAGTTCGATCTTGTGTCGTTGGTTTTTAAATTTCAATTCGAGCTTGAATGGAATTTATACCGCAAAGTTACTCCAATGTCTATAAAAGTATTTAACTTGCCAACACAGAAACATAAGTAAAGTAATCTTAAGTTTTATATGAAACAGACAAAAATAGAATTTTGTTGCGCCAATTTCAGGACAGCGTCAAGAAAACATAATTTATGGACGATTAACTTTCAAAAGTTTCAAAATGTCTGAAGAAGACGAGCTAGAAAGTTTACATGTACAAAGTGCAGAGTCAGCAAAAAAACACAGAGAGACAATAAGGCTTTGACTGAATGTAAGATGTGTCATTTTCTTGCACCATTGGCTTAGTCTGTCAGATAAGCTGAAAACGACGATAGAGGTATTTGTATTAGTGTTTAATGAAAATAGTGCAGTTGATATTTTTATGCTTTCAATAATAGTACAATGTATAATGAATATTGGCGTGTACGACTTCTATTTACCTACACTACACCATTAGGAAGATGAATGTTGTTTTGCTAACAATGTAGAACAACAATTATTGTTTCTTCCACATCTGACAACACAAGATCAAAAGCGAGTAATGGAACGCCGTCAGATATAGAGTATGTTACACACTGCTGATGAATAAGCCAGTCAATATACGTAGCACATATACAAAATTGAGGGTTATTATTTCTATTCTTAAGTACCCATACATTACAATTGCTCATTGTTGTGAAAGTTGAGAGTCGTTGTAGGTTTGGCGAAGCTAATGATACGTTGGAGAATTTCTGGTTATAGTTTAACAAAGCTGTTAAGTTGTTTTTTTGATAAATAGGGACAAAGTGGGAGGGGGGGGGGGGGGGGGGGCAGAAATATCCGAATGATTTAGATCGCCAAAAAATATCTTTGACAAAAATTAATGCGATTTTTTTTCGCTTTTCATTCTCTTACAATTAAAACAGTTTGAACAGCGCTTCTGTTTCCTACAATATGATACACGTTTGTGAAGCGTTCTTGTCACAGTAACAAGTTTATTCAAGAGCTGGTAACATATAATTGTAGCTTTTGTGAAAGTTTGTAATAAAATATGGAAGATCAACTAAAGAACCCTTAACCGAACGATACCCACACTCATTGATAAACCTGTATCACTTCCCATAGCGTTCTTTATACAAGAACTTGTTGTATAGCAACCTATTCAAAATGATTTTGATACTAACTAGACTGTAATGAAAGACGGATATTTCAACAACAAAAAAACGAGAAAATAATGAAGAAACATCAAGTCAGAGCAAGTCTCTGTTAACATGAATCGCTGTGAATAGTAACAAAAAGCCATGTAGTTATATAAAAAAACAAGAAATACATCGACTTATATAGAGAATGTTCTTATATCTTAATTAACAACCAAGACATTATATTACATTTGCTACGACATTTGATGCGAGCATGCATGTCGGTGAACAAACTTGTTACGTCAAAATACAAACATATACGGTATCATATAAAACCAGGCTGTTGTTCACAACACTTCTAAATTCAAATTTGTTTTTATGAAACAGAAACGCCTATTAACACATATTTGCATGTTGAGACGACAAGCATTTTTATTGAAGTGGTCTTACATCATTTGTTTTCGTTGATTTTGTAAAGGTTAGAGTAATAGGCTAAATGTAGCCTTGACATTGGTACTAATCTCTATATACAGCCGATACTAATAAAATATTTATATGAATTCCATTTTCTGTGCGAAAATAGACAATTGATAGCATTGTACCGAAGCTATGATGGTGAAACTACTGCAAAGCATGCCAGTCTGGGAATAAAAGACGAATCAACAGCTCTAAGAGTTGTATGTTCTGTCTGGAATAAAATGTATGAATGCAAGGAATTACTCTTGATGACGAAAACACAGTATGACTGATTATAATTATTTGTTATGGTTGAAAATGGTATATAGGTGCATTATTCCACAGCATTAGTATTGCAGGGGGATGTCTGAAGGTTTTAGAAGATAGTGAATCAAATCTTAAGCATATGTCAGCACAGTACTTTGTTAACACTTGTAGCGCTTTTGAATACAATTTTGATTGTCTTATGAAAATGAAAGAGAGATAGACAGCGTTTATTGTGAACTCGCATCTCAGATAAAGATGGCAGTTTTTGTGTTTTATTGAAAAAAGGGAAATAACGTACACTGTCCTAATTATTTTATTCCAGATAAGAAATAATATATGATGTCTTAATCCTTGTATTCTATATCTTGATAAATAACGTACATGTATATTGCCGTAAATGTCAGTGCCATACCACAGGGGCCCTGTATATCCATGATGCAGAGGATGAACTATCATGACAATTCAACAACAAAGTCATTAAACTATACAAAGAAACCATTTAGTGTGGATAATCAACCTACAACTTTCTACACACCCCTTCTCTCAGACTTATTATATCGAATTACTATATCGCCTACAACAGATCTCAGTAGCAGCACCGTGTTACTTTTATAAGGAACATATGTTTGACCGCATAGTGGGGAAATCTGACTGCGATACTTCTCGTAATAAACACAGATAATTCATTTTACCTTTGACCTCACTTAAACCCCAATCTCCTTCACCGAAGAGTATTCTGTCTGTGCTAACAGAGCTAAGGCGAAAGGACATGTTTTATGAAAATATATTTGCAGTATTCCCAGGCTCGCTCTTAAAATCGAGGGGTTAGAGCCAGAACCAACCATCTCCCTAATAAATTCTGGCTCTAACCCCTCGAAATGTACAGTCATCAAACAAATTGGGAGACGCTATCATTGCTGCATCAATTTCGCTTTTCAGTGCATGCATTGTTAAGTAAAATACATAAAAACATGTCATGTGCTTGAAACTAGCTCCAAATAACTGATAGTGACCATTATCTTTAATAGTCGAAATCAATGACATTAAAATCGACGACTTAAAAATATATGTTAACGATTGCACAAGCGATATTCGATTTTCATTTGAAATGTCTGACTGAAAAACAGATTACACACAAAGTCTGGCTGAGACGTTTTTGTTGTAATTTACGAGAACACATTCAAAGTCTTTATTCTCGTTGCTTCAATATTTATAACACATTGAAGTTCGTCCATTTGGCACACATACAAGTGTTCTGAGAGTAAACCGCCGGCGTTAATAGTACAGCGATATTAGTTCAGCGTACACTATAATCCAGCACCAATTATCACGAAATTGCAAAGCTAATATTTTTGCTATGATTGCTATGAATCATGATATTCAGGTGGTTTAGAACTCACAGCTAAGGTAAGTAATACTACATAGAAGAATGTTCAGCGGGGAGTCATAGTTGGCAGTAAAGACGCTCTTCGTGCGTCTTATAACCCATTGCGAAATTTACCGCAATCATACAGCGCGCATCTCCGAGTCAATGTGGCAAACTGAATATATCACTGAACTAACAGTGATAACATCTTGTGGCCTTTTACACGCAGACATTCGAAGAACAAGTCATTAAATTGTGTTTAAGTCAGCGGTGGCTTATGTGGCTATTAACTTAGAATATAAAATCATAATTGTAATCTTGCATAGACATTTTTAAAACAAGTACATTTATCAATCAAGTAGGTACTACAAGTCTATGCATGTGCGTGTAGGATTTTACGTCAGACTTGGCAATAAAGACAATCGTAAAACATAATACACTTAGCTTTTCTCTACTTTGAAGACTGAAACAGTTTTTTCAGGCAAGGTGAATTTTTGACCTCAATCGCGTGCTTAATCAGGGGCACAAGTATTTCATACGAATTATTTCTGTATGGTCAATTTGCGAATCATCATTAAATGTTGGAGGAACGTAAAATAAAGAACGTTCATTGTTTCCCCGCGAAAGTGTGGAGGACGGCATATGAACACAATGTGAGTGGACGCACCAAGGCGCTTCATTATGAATGTTCTCTCTGATACTAATGTTGCAATATATCCTTGCACGAGTATGATTGGAGTATATCCACGTTTTGCATACTGACGTACCTCACTTACTGTAGCGAAATGTTCACTACAAACGCTTAGACGTATATAATACATAGTAATTTTACACCAGGAAATTCATTAGAGACGGTTGTGATTAATACCGTGTCTATGGAACGCAGCAAAAAATTGATTTGGTAGGTTTCCAAAGTTTGTACTACCTGTAAACGGGCAATATGTTTACAAGGCGATAAACATCAACAGAAAGCTATCTTCAGTGTCATCGTAGATAGGAATACTGACGAAACTAACGGTAACTCCCGTCCAATGCATTTGTAAGACGAACGTTAGAACACAAATAATGAAGCCAAGCGTGGACAAGAGAAACAAAACCAACTGTTCAGATGATCAGATTAACAGTCAGATAGAGAACCTCTATGACATAAAGAATGTTAACACTAAAGATGATCTTAATTGTCAGAGACAATTATACTAATAATGTCTGGTTGGGGAACGAACTATTTAATGAATCATTTTATTCCTATTAGTACGCAGGGTAATAACACCCGTAACCTATGCGACCTATTCATTTTTTGTGTCATTTTGGGGCTGTTTTGTGCGAAATGGCGAATTATCGCTGGAACAATATGCAGAACGCGGTCTAGATAACTTTGATGTAATCAAACACTTGTTCACGAGGAGTATTTACGAGTATAACAAACGACTTCGTTATGTAGCTATTGAATTTTAAACGGTGGGAAATGTTGTTTTTTGTAAAATTGACTAAATTGAGAATTTTAAATAACTTCGATGCATACTTTGGAACAACGACTGAATAGCACAATTCAGAAATGTTAAAACTTAAAATTCCTTTTGATAAAAACAATGCATTACTGTTTGGTTAAAGTATCTGCCTTTTGGAGAAAAAAGTATATCTGGAGATAAAGAACCTTGCTTTATGGTCTAAAACCTTCCCAATGCTGGATTCCACGAGTTTCAGTGACTAGCCATTCTCAGCATGACTTGCTCTCAATTCAAGACATTGGTTCAGATAACCAGAAGGAAAATACATACAATTGCAGGGGTTCCACTAGGAGCTGAATCTCAAGGGTCATTTTGATACTTTTTGACCGGGAGTTTACCATTTTATAGCCAAAATACCTATAATTTAGAGAAAAATTTACCCTTCAGCCAGAATCCTAAGGGTCAAAATGTGGTCTTTTGGAAAACCCAGGAGTCAGAGTGTCAAATTAGGGGTCAAATTGAACCCCTGCAATTGCATATCGTTTCTAGCGCCCCTAGCATATATTCCACGGACAAAAAAAATAAGAAAATGGTACCGGGTCTGATTTGCCAACCACTGGTGTAAAAGAGAGAGAATACGTAACTACAGGGAAAGCCATATACATAAACCATACCATATCTCGAGTCATTGAAGACGACATCACGGAGTTGGCCTAAATGAATAACGTCGTTAACGTCGTTCATCGCTGACCTGAACCTTACACAGACATTTAAAGTCCAACATTTATGTGTTTACATGATTAATCCATTTCCTACAATTGTTAAAATGCGGCCAAAGTTTATTTATTTACGATCTAAATACATTTGTTGAAGTGTTTGTTACTTCGCTCGACAATGCCTAGATTTGTTACGCTGATTATGTAAGCATACTAATAAATTTCAAGGCTAACAATCAGTCATGGAAACAATCGTCAGAACAAACTACAGTGAACCCCCAATAGTATGACCACCATTGCTTCTGAAGACAGTTGGTCTTACTAGAAGTTGACACGTGGTCTGATAATCAAATTAGAATATGGAAGAAAAACTTCAAAACCGGGACCATGGAAATACAGTCTTAGCAATGAGGTCTTTAAGTGAGGTTTCACTGTATTAATATGGATAATAGTCATCGGTAGCCCGTTATGAAACGTATTCATTCAAATAATCTGCCAAACACCGTATGTACCTTACATCACCTGATGAACCATATTGCTTAAATAACACGTTTGATAATGATTAACTCTATGTGATATATGCAAACTTAACCGATAACGATGTAAGCTAATGTACTGAAGTATGTAGTGAATGCATTGTACGCTTTGAATAAATATAACGAGTGTTTTTATCGTTGATAAAAGGACAAAAATACACCGGGAATAAAATCGTCCGACATTTTAATGGTCGTTAATTTGATGACCACTAGGCCTACTGCCAATATGATGCAGTTGTTTCTTCAGACGTCAACAAGCACGTCAGATTTCGCGTAGATTCCGTCGTTTAACGCGGAGTACAATGTGTGTGGGAAGTCGTTGATCACTTCCGCGTTCTTTCAACAAACGCGGAGGATTCGGCAGATGATTAAAACAAGAGAATCGTCTGCTGCATGATGTTTCAAAATTCAAAGTAATGCCTTTAATTAATTCAGACTCTATTCACGCCTTCGCGCTAAATAACGAAGTGGACCATGGAAATCAAATATTTAAACAAGTTTCATTTCATCGTCTGCTGCCAAAAGTTCAATGTCAGCTTGAATAATATTTAATGTATCTTATATCCTGGCTTGATGGGTTTATGTTGTACATTGAAGCACGTGACCAATATTCGACTGGAGTTATGTAGACAATTTAGTCGTGCAATATACATATTTGTACAACATTATTACTCAGGATAGATGCATCGTCTGTCAAACTCTTGTTAAAACAAATGCCATCGTGATAATCACAACCCCCGCAAAAGTATTCAGTATTCGATCCGCGTTCATCATTAAATGCTGAATGTTGAGGGCGGCCAATCATAATTCACGATTCATCGTTGTAGTTTACTAAAACGCCTTAATTACATCAGAGTCGATTAAATGCAATTCACATACGTATTGTGTGAACTCATGGTCCTTGATATTTTTGGAAGTCATCAAAAAATAAGTTAGTTTTTGTTTCGTTCACGATCAGTTTCGTACTACGCATCTTTTGTGTATACGAATTGTTCTGCATCGTAATTAGTACGATCCGGGGTCCTTTATAGTTCATTTTAAATTCAAAAACTGGATAAGCTAATATTTCTAGTATTAATCATAACGGTATACAGACTAAAGCGAGAAACTATTAAGCATCGTTGACTATTGATAAACACCATTATGATGTTAGACAAACATTTCAAAAATATTCCTCGTTGTTTGAATATTTCTAGCAAGTTTTGAAGTGTTTATGTAGATATATAAGTCAGACGGTGGACGGTATGAAACATTGCGTGGCCAAACATGTGGATTCAAGCTTTAAAAACGAGTTTGTTTGACAAATAGGGGAGAATTGTTTTACTTCAATAACCCAGACATGTCTCGTATATGAGTGGAATACAAAAGAAAATTTAAAAAAAATGGGGGGTTGGGGCAATTACTTGTTCGCGTGAAAACTTGAAACGTTTTGTTTTTTCAAACTATCGCAATTTTGTAACATCTGACGGTTTTTGTTGCAACTGCCTAGTGTTTATTTCCCGGCGAAACGGAAACAGACGAAGGCGAGGTAAAGTTCGCCCGTCACGTTCCGTGTAAGGTTTGCGTCATTAGTATTGTGCTATTTGTGTGATTTTTTCTCGAAACCAATTGATGTCTTAAAGCAAACGCAGATTTATCATGTGCCCACCAAAATTTTATCACAATCGATCAGGAAAACATTTAAGTGATTGATTTTATGCACCAAGTCGATATTGACTAATACGAGACGAGACATTTAAAACTAAAACGTTTAAACAATTCTATATTCGTGTAGAGTGCGCATGCTTAATGACCCATGTCATTCGACTTAATTGTGTAAAAATGAACTAAAAGTTTGATCAAAATCAACAATTACAAAGCAAGAAAAATATAAGCACGAGAACTTAATTGCGTATCCTATCCCAGAGCTAAACACATTAACAGTCTTTTAACAGTCGTCCAATTCATCAATCCGTGAGACTCACAGGTACATTTTAACAAATTACAGGCAATTAAACTAGTTACATTTTAGCGGTTGTTTTTGCGATCCGGTAAAGGCATAAAAGCGGACGAATAAAACCTTTAGAATGTCATCATGGACACACAATATTCCTATCATTTGTATCCTATTTGTTCAATAATTTTGCAGCAATTTTGTTAACTTTTTATACTTCATTTTATGTTAAAACAAATTGATATTAAAGGTGAACCAAACGACTTTAACAAGTGTAATTAACTGGTTCAGTCACTAGCTCTTCTGTAGCATTTTTCCATTGTCTGACATATAAGCACATACGCTTGATTAGGAATTGGTCGAATTTAATGTCACTCTGCATGTAAAGAAAGTCACAAGCGTGTAGCATTTGTACAATACGTGCGTCTCTTTGTGGTACATTTCACGGTATAATTGTAATTTTAGCAATTTTTAATGAAATTTTATACATTGCATATTAAACAGAGACCTAAACAGTGAATTTACTTATTTTTTAATAAACGTATATAAAACTACGACGGGTACGCGTCATGGGGGGCACATGTTTTCAGTTTAATGTCGTGTCCGTTGAATTGTTATGTAAGGTTGAATGTAGTAAACGTAACTCATGTTAGCATAACGATAGCATGTATGACATGGACAAATTCAACTTTCACCAAAAACACACAAACACATAAATACACAGAAATTGTCGAAATTAAAATACAGTAAAACCTCGATAATAAGACCACCTAATGGAACCTTGAAAACTGGTCTTCTTATTAAGGTGATGTTAATAAATAGCAAAACAGTGAAAATGGATTAGAAAATGGTGTCCTTAATTTTGAGGTGGTCGTTACGTGAGGTTCAACAGTACTTGTATAGATATACTTACAATATTTTGTGTAATTCAGAACTCCTCTCGTTACATTTGGATGCATTTCTAAGAATAAGTTGTGAGACGCGTGAGTCTGTAGATAATGCTGCCTGCCGTCAAACAATTTCCAATCCTCAGGAGCTGAGTTTTGCCGCCAATACGGTACGTGGGGGCCGGGTAAACTAGACGTGGCTAGTGGATTGGCACCGAGCGAGGTGGGGCTCATTGCTTATTGAAACCACATAGATGCGACAAATAGTCGCCAAGCGATGTTACACACAAGTCACTCATTCAAAATATGCGATAATTCCACTGTAAATCCAAATATTGTATAAAACAGCACAAAACCACTATGTTAGAAGTAAGATATGAAATATCCAATATAGTGAAAAATGCATCGACTTTATGAAAGTTTTACACACATTTTTTTCGTCGTGTCGGCATTTCTCACATTTTGTATCAAATATTCCAATTCCGTTCACAGAACACTTAAACACACTTGGTAGATTCTCTGTTTATTTCTTCTATGTTCGTCTTGAATTCAACACAACGAAGAAAAGATGATTTAATCCGTTAAACAATCAATCCTGCTTGGATAAAATTGAAATCCTTTTTGCGATAATCCCTTGTTTCTGATACGTCAAGATTCTCCTTAATCAACGAATCCGCTGTAAATGTAAAACAAAGAATCGTGGTAAGGTATTTAAATCATTTAGAACAAACCGAAATGAGAAATTAATCTTATCGTGTTTGCAAGTTAAGTTTGACCCTTGACAGCGCCAAGTCATCGATTAGTTTGAGTCGAGCGATTAATTAACCTTTCTCGTATTCAGACACCGCGTCTGTCGTATGTCCAAACTGTTTGACCACGGTCCAGTGAATCTTAATTATCTAGCGGAATGCTACCTTATATCGGGTCTTTAATGTATTTTAATTGAAATCAAATTTAACGCATTGTATTGTTTAAACCGGTAAAATATGTCTTTAACAGATGTTCGCATATGGAAAAATAATGACAACACCGACTCAAGCTAATACGTCAGCGGGATGTGTCAAGTGCAATGAAAATAGCAATTCGACAAATGTAAAGACTTAAGTATGTTATAGAGCTATATGCACTTAGTCTAGTATACAGTGCGAGTTGGGCTTGTATTTTAAATATATTTTTGTTATAATACAGTTAGCGATCAACTTTTAATGATGGTAATGTTACGATTATATGAATTAATTAATAACAACGTTGTTTGGGATAAGATAAACGTCGTTGATGATATTGTGCGCTCGCTTATGATATCTAGGTTAGCAGACGAGATATTTGATAAAAAGACGTGCATGCTTCAAACAAATAAACAAATATCAGAGATACCATAGTAAACAATTATTTTTAAGCAATCAAAACTAGCTTACACCAAAGAAGTGAACCAGACATCAAATATATTTCAGACGTACATTTTAGATCTACGTGGATAAAATACAATTACTTATTTTTATCTTATTTTCTATCCCATACAAAGGAAAACATTTATATTGTATGTTAAAAAAAGCATTAGCATATACGGTAGGTATGTTTAAGATCTTTAAACATACGTCAACACTGATATTTCTATATTCACAATCTAAATATTTTCTGACCGACAGATAAGAGTTAAAAGTCCCTCTTGCATACGTCTGTCGCTTGGCTGTGACATCATACAAATATATTTTACATTTAGCAGTACGGTATGTTCATGTATCCTCAGACATTCCATTTAATAAAAAAATAAAATAAAAAATGTAAATATATATTTGCGCAATGAATTGACATTTTTCTTCGTCAAAATATTTTTTGGTTAAAACATAAACCTACAATTAAATGCATCATAGACCTACTTAATTTGTGCAATGTTTAAATTCATTTTTTGTTTCATTCCAATTATAATATTAACACCTTAGCGATGCGCCTGACATTTCAGAGACGAATCACTTTCATAAAATATTATATCCAGTTTCGCTTTTATAGTTTTGCAATATATGTCTTACCTTCATATCTACGGAAAGAATGTAAATTCCGTTTTCAATTTTTATAATTTCGCATTTAAGAATTTCCGCTAATTAATAAATCCAGACAACAACAAGTGATTTATATTTAAGTTCAATTTATTTCTTTGACTCTTTATACATCAACGGACGTTCAAGATATGTTCGTTCAAACGCTTTAATCCTTGTTCAATTTCACGTGTGTACTTCCTTTGAAGTGCTTTACATACTAAACGGCAAGATACGCTGTCTGTATCTAGTTTAGACATGACCTTTTGCGCATGCGTACATGTGTTATTCTGGTTCTCGTAGTAGACGACGGTATTGCACGAGTGTGCCAGGTACCAGTTGAAAATGGCTGCCTCTGTGTTTAGAAAATATTCTCCAACTTTTAGAACTAGTTTAAGACATTTTAATACATTGAAACCTACTCGAAATGGTTTTAATACAACCCTAATACTTGGGACATCTTGCACGTGCTTCGTTGCTTGGCAGGCGTGGAAAAAATACCACAAAAATGCCGATTTTCTACCCAAAGTGTACGCTGCTCGGGATTCAGATGAGGTATTTTTGGTGTTTACGTTTTGGGTACATTTCATCATTTTCCTTAAATAGGCATTATTCAAGAATTCGTACTTTCATTCGTCTGGCGAAATCCAGAATTCAAAAGATTGTGCTCACTCAAATCGTTTTCATGCGCAATTGTATATATATGTGTTCAATTTTATGCAAGAATAGCAGACTTTTCCTGTCTGAGACTGAACCTATGTTAATCAAATAACATTCTAATTTTGGGAGACTTTGAAATGTAATATATTATCTGCATACATAATTTTGGTTTTAAAGCTGATTTCAATGTTTTGCCCTAGTTGATCTGATGTCATTGATGAAACAGTTGCAAGACTTTAATTGCCACTGTGGCTAACTGAAAATGACAGTAAAGGTGAAGGGGAGGTAATTGTGTTTGCATTGAGAAGGTGTTAATGGTTTCATATGCTACACTTTTGTGGTGACAAGCCAAGTTGATTTATCTGATTGCAGATGAAAGAAAAGTGTTAATTGGTAATAAGCATGTACAAATGGTCCCAATATGTTGCATTCTCTGTGTAGTTATAAACTTAATTATGTGTTAAAACTGTTTTTAAGGAAACTTAGAAGATTGAATGATAGAAGTTATAATTGATCTAAAAGGATGCTGTTAAAGCATTTAGCAGTTTTATTTGATTTATTGATTGATTGTTATTTGAAAAAGGTAACATATGGTTGGTTAGATGTGAAAATATGCCCTTTTTAATTAGTGGATAAATAACTTGAAGTGTTACATTTTATACATGTATAATGAATTAAACCTACTAATAAGTAATACTACTGTATAAATAATTAATTTGCTATCAATTGATACCTATTAAGATTTCTACTATTTGTTATACTGACTCTATGGATGGCACATATTGAAATTGTAAATCATTAAATGTTCCTTTTGATTAATTTCATGTCACAATTTGAAGCTTCATAAATTTAACCCACCTTTTTTATTCAGTAGTGTTGCTTAAACCTGTCCAGATGAATATGTGCTTATTATGTGTTTTTTTAATTTTTTTTTTTATAACTGACTACCTGTAATTATACAAGTGAATAATATATTGTGATGAGTCTTGATTTTTTTTGTGTTTAACAGCAGTATTTGATTATGCATACTTGTCCTGTCTCTCTTCATTTTACATTCTCGTTGAAAATTTCTAACCTTGTGTGTTTTTGCCAATACTTTACATAAATGTGGATATCAATATTTAAACAGGCAGAGTACATATTCATCAGCATAATAGATTCTAATATTACATATATATTTTCACCAATATACCTCCTGCACTGATCGATTTATCTATGTTTGAGGCTATTCAATATCCTAATATACATAATGATTGATACACGAGTCATATAAAGCACTTTCGTTGTACCATAAGTTTAATAACAAACCTAACACATTCTTTTGAATGTTTTGAAATGACAGGATTGAACAACTAGCATAGATCTTTTTTAGAGACTTAAATCACCTTTGACCCTCTTCTTCTGTCAATAAGTATGAAAATATTTAAACTTTTCAGTGGAATTGGCCTTCAAATATCATTTTGCGAGGTCTAAAATTTCAATAATCAAAAACAGCTTTAATAGATAGTTTTGGTCTTTAGAAAACATAAATTTTGTATTGACATGATTGATAAATACCTGTCCATTTCTTTTTAGCTCTTAGTAATAGCTATTTAATTCTGGGCCCTTTAATTATATATTTGTTTTGTTATGGTCTAGAGATTGGCTTGCTAGGAATGACAAGGAAGAGTATTAAAGAAATAATTTTTCTGCGTAAATTAACCCTACTAAATTGACATTTTGCAGACTAAGACTATGTGAGACAACAAATTGCTTTAAAACAAATGATCAGTATTTGTTTGAAATTAGAATTGAGAACAGATGTAGTGGCTAAGGCAATCCTTAAAAAATGTAAGTTAAGCATAACCCTACCTAGCAAAGTTACTTTGGTAGGTAAGTGGGTAATTTTTTAAATTCCTTTTTATGGCCATTCAAGTATATAGTTGTAGGTCAACAACTTATGTTAGAAATTTAGGGTCATCATGGCCTTCTTACTTAATTTTATATCATTCTCTTTATTGTTCAGACAACACCCACGGTAATTTGATATCATTCTCTTTATTATTCAGACAACACCCACGGTGCGACCCATAACATATCGCGAAGAGCGTTTCCAACAGTTTGCGTCCGTAGAATATGAAGGGGTGATTTATATGACCCCGCAAGACTTCCTGGAATCCGTTACAGAGGACTCCCCTAGACGTAAGTATAGAAAGAAGTCAACTTGTTAAATCTTTGCTTGCATATATAGTAGCCTGCTTTGTGCTTTGTAAAAACAATGTGTTTTAAAGTTGTTCAATTGATGTGTCTTAATTAATTTATCATTTATTTAGACTTCCCAAAATGGTCACAATGAAAGAATTTGTAATTAATCAGTATGTGTTGTGATTGTGCTGGATGCAGTTTTAATCTTTCCAAAGTTATCAATTTTTCCCTACTGAAGTTTAGTCTTGACATCACAATATATACATATATAATGTTAGATATATTTTGAGGTCACTAGTTTAGATTCAAAGATGATTGGCAAATTTAACTCCTTATTTGAGAAAATATAAAAGCAAATTTCTTCCACATTCCTTCTTGAAATTAGGATTAACCTGAGCCTTTATAAATCTGCTTGAATATTATAGCAGGAATAATCTTGATCTAGCAGAATGTACTCAGCCTTTGATGTCTTACATTTTTTAATACATTTCATAGCAGCGTAGCCACATAAAGTGGCAAATTTTTAAAAGGACATTGGCTGTGAGCCAGTCGAGAATTTTTTTACCTGTCTAACTGTTAACTCATCTACTTAGATCGCGATGTCAACCAAATATGATCAGTCATTATATATTGTATACATTTACAAGTCACAATGATGCTGCTTCATCGTAGTCTACGATTAAGAGTGTTACACAAAATGGACAAGTATTATAAATACAGTCTGATCTCGTTTAGCCAACAACCTTCTATTTAGAGACTTCATATCATCAGAAATAAATATCAGGTCCTGATGCATCTTCTTAGGCAAGTCAAATTGAAATCATGTATTATTTGAACTAAATTTCAGACATGCTGAATGAGGTCTGACTGTAATTTCATGGGAATGCTTGTACATGAAACTTGTCAATTATGGCAATAAACATACTATAAAATGTTTCAATGTTCTGCAGTTGATTCCTAAACTCATGTTAGCTGGTATTTTGGAAAATGAAGAGAGCTTGAATATGTATTGTGTTTAAATGCTGAATTTACATTCTTTGACTTATGTAAAAGTCCTGAGAGAATATGTCATTGTTAGCCTTGAAATAATCTATCTGGAACCGCATAAATGATTAAATGTCACAAAATGAAATGGAATTTACTTTATATGTATGAATACCAATCCTATGCGATGTATATAAATACTAGCTGATAAGTAAAGAATTGCGTTCATTCAATCCAGTGTTATATATGATCGTTAAATGTGTATAAAGAGTTCACTTACATAGGTCCCCTAACACTTTGAAGTATCATTAGTCGTATATTAATTGTACACATACCGGCATATATAAGCAAACAAGTCTTGAGTCAGAGATGACACTTCTATATATCTCTTTATAAGGCAATCAAGGTTTATATAAGCTTGCCCATGCTAGTAAAAATATGTTGGCCATCAAATTTAATGATTAAGTGGTTAGTCTCATTTTGCATCGAAGTATGCTAAGTTATAATTTTGAGCAAATGGCATGTTAATGCCTTCACACAGACATACTCTAAGATATTACGTCGTAACTTTTCTTTAAAGTTCCATGGGAACTATGAAAACCCGGTCCAGGTATTTCCTATGTTAGCATTAACCCGGCGCGTAGGTCTGGATAGAAAATACCTTGGTTTTAGTCAATATGTAAGAAATGAGACAATATAGTGTTGTAGAGTTCATCTGTATGAGATAAATTGCCACAAATTTCCTCCTATTCGTCACTAAGGATATTTCGTTAAAAAAATAAGACTGTATACCGTAATACCTATACATATATATGTGAAATAAAAAGTGCATTTTCTTTCAATTTTTGTCAAATTTGAGATGGTCAAGTTGGAATCAGGGTGGGCAAGTGAAAATGTAGTCAGACTTAAAAAAGTTTTGTCGTCCAACCAATAATATCTCGAGCATGATTGGATTTCATGAAGAAGTTTGTTGATGGCTGTTTCTCCTTTTTTTGCTTAATCACTGCATTTTATATTCATAATATGAAATACTCAGAATAATATATGTGATACAGTCTAGTTTCATTCCAAAATGACTATGATAACGTTACGTGTCTACAAAACATACTTGCGTATAATACAGGTGGATAATTATGAGAATATGCCTTGGAGAGAATTATTATATAAGTCTTGATACAACATTTTCTGTTACCCTACATGGGTGATTTCTTTGTTTGAAACAAAGGATTTAAAGGCCTGTCAGTAATGCTATTCCTACATGCTATCAAACTAAATGAACTAATATGAGTCAGTGAACAGATCTACGGTAATCCATCGAACATGATTTTTAATGGAAATTGAGGTTTTTATATGCCACATATGATCGCAAAAAATCTGTTGGAATTTTAATTATTGAAAATTGTCTGTATATTGCACTGGACTTGTGGTTATATTAGAGTCTACTTCTTAATATGAATTCTTCACGGAAGTTTTTGTTGTATAGGTTGCAATGATTATATTGTTCTGTGTTAGTGCGGTGACATCTCTTTATATTGCAATATACTATATAGTGCTTTGTCCTACCTACACCCGGAGAGAATAAAAGAATTTAAAGTGGCTCTTTTCGAATAAGCATTTGTCTGTTATGAATGAAACATTCTTTCGTTTTTATGAAAAAAAATTGTGATTTAGGTAACTTTTTAAGAATGACAATATTCATCAGTACATGTTACATGAATAGGATTTTTCTGTGTGTAATAATTTGATACATGTTTATATCTGTCTTGAATGTAAACTGCTATATTTGCTTACCTATATAGTGGTATTTTATGAATGGTTTAGTATTTTATTGAGGCACTGAACGAGATACAATCAAAGGATTGTTCAGTGTGAGCTTTTCTTTGAAAAAGATATAAAATTGAGAACAAAAACAACACTTAAAGTATTGGTTGAATGTGTTTACAAAAGTTAAGGGGGAGGGACCTGAATCTTATATATAAGTGCTTTATTCAACTTGTTTAAGGAATGAGGACACCCACTTGTTTTTGTACTGAAATGACTTTCTTTCTTTAGTTACTGCGGTACCTTCATTTTGTTATGAAGCATCGATACAAAACATTGTAGACGAGACGGTCGTCATGGTTATTGTTTGAATGGTCTACAGAGAAAACATCTCTAGAAAGTTGAATTTGTCCAAGAGATCTGCTCTATAAAATTGTGTCGATAAATTTGTTTGCCATCTTCAGCGTGAAACCTAGCTTCCTCTTTTGTGGCGTTTCGTTGTATAAAATTACATTGTCGGACATTTTACTTGATCTCTTCAAATTCCAGAAATATTGTAACTATAAGACTGTTTTCTGTATATTTGAATGTTTTATGTAAATTTAGTTTGTTTGTTTATTAGGTTACTATAGCATCTCATCTTGATTGAAAGAAGAAAAAATTTCTGCTAATATTGGTCCGGTCTGCGGTAATTTAACAGATCAGTGTAACTATTTTATGAACGTCGTCTGTCATTCACAGTGTAAGCTGACATTGGTATGACTTATATAAACTTACTTCATACGAAAAATTTAACTCCCAATTTTTACTGATTCAGCATTTTTATAAGTCACAAAGGCGGCAGCTAGTTTTTGAGAAAATGAATGAAGGCTACGAGACGTATGGAGAGTTCAGGGCTATACAGTCGTAACCGTATGTAAAATAAGTTAATAGGTACAATACTATTGCATTGGACTGCCAATTTGTGGGCGGAAACATAGACATTGGTATAAGTTAAGGATTTTTTTCGTTCATTTATTCCAAGCCAATTAGAGGATTAACTTCTGTAAGAAAATGTTTGTTTGATTAATCTTAAAGCATTATCTGCCGACATTGTCGACTTAAATAATTTGTATTAGCCTTATCTCAAAGAATATCGAAGTTATCTAACTTAAAACTAACACTAAAATAGGCTTAGTTCACAAATAGGAGAGTAATCTCATATGGCTGTAATGGTCACTGTTAACTTATCACAGTGGTCAGCTGTTATTGGCTTTTCAGGATAATTTGACCCAGGTCAGTCGTAGTTATGTGTCATTAGTTCGGCCATGGTGACAAGTGGTTAAAATGACCAATGATAAGTCAATGACCACTTTGTGTGTTGGACAAATTCTCGAAGCATTAGATGTGCAAAAGTTAAATGACGGAAGCCTTGACCAATGTTGGCTTGAATTATTCTGGGACCAATTTAAAAGGTCATTGAAAAAGAATAATGACTGTAGATAACTTGATTGAGACTAATAAAGGACCCTTCTCTCATACTTATGAACCACTTATAAAATGCTTTGATGTTAAACACTTTATGTGCTTGCGATAAATCTATTGTCCATTTCACACTAGCTTTAAACTCCCATGTAATTACTCCTCTATAAAATAGCCAGTCCAGTTAAAGTTCATCTCATTGTAAATGGGTTGTATATACATGAACTTTCAACTCAGGCCAATGTTTTGATAAATACGTGGTTTCAACCTATCTGACCGAGTATAAAGAGATGGGTGACTTTTTATTGAAACAGATTTTCAGAAGAATTATAAATCCAGGTACTGAACTCATTGGGCCACTACAGAAAGTGGTTAACATCGTATCATATTTAACCAAATCTTCATAATAATATTTGAAGTTTGTTAGTTTTTTTCCAATTTCAGTCTTCTTTTTAACTTACAGTTATAGAAATGGTTATCTAAAACTAAAAAAAACATATGGAGGAATGGTTGGGTCAATCGCTTTGTACAGTGTGGATGAAACATTGCTAATTTGCTATTGACAGGCAGTCTTTACCGTGACAGAAAAACATTGTTATTATTTTTACCAGACCAGATGAATTTTTACCACACTTGTTAGATGGTCAGACATGTTTAACAAACTTTGAAGATGAGCGCTCATTTAAAACAGTGCTCTGAAAATTGTCTTAATTTGTCTGAACCATTGCTGTAGTCTTCAGGCCCATAGCTACACAGAGGCACTCTGAGTCAGCTGCCACGGTTAAACTTTCCAAAGCCACCAAGAATAATATGAATAAATAGATAAATAAATACAATAATTGCCATTGCTTTCAAAACATTGCTATTAAAAGAAAACAAAATTAGTCTTGATAAATCACTTTACTGTTACATTAAATAACCAGAAAATGCCGAAAAACACTTCTTCACATATTGAGTCCCCCCGGGGAGGAACCCTAGACCCCCCTGCCTTTATTGCCTCAGTTTAATTTTGCCTCTGGCTACGGGGGGGGGGGGATTGACATAATTATGAATTTTGGCTGGACTACAAACTTAATGACCGCTTTTATGGGATAGTCAGTGTGTCTTGAATATTAATATTAAAAATGACATCATTGTCCAATCCTTCAGTTGGCGCTGTTTCTTTGATTCCATTGATTAAGATAAATTCATTCATACACGTATAGTACCTCCTCCGCATCCTAGTTCAGGGAATTGTCTAATCAGACATTTAGATTGGAGCTGGTTTTTGTCAAGACTGATATGGGATTGAATCATTGAAGAAAATGTTTTATAAACTTCTATGATCAGATCATTGGCATATTTTTCTGAATTAATTACTATTTTAGGAGTGTGTGCATAATATTTGATTTTAACCCGGCGCTCTAGAAGGCTGTGGTTAGCCCATCCCTCATTTTGCAATAACATTTTATTTACTTGCATGGTGTGGTAAATTTCTTGATAAGTATCATGACTTGTGATGTCAACACCACTTTCCTTCATTTCTTGTATTCATGTTCTCACTGTTTCATTTCTGGTTAGCTGTGTTACTTATATTAATAATAAACTTCAAAGTTTTTTCCAAGGGTTTTTAGGGAGTTAGGCCCATGGCCAAATTGGTCTCTTGAGGTCATTGTCTGTTTATTTGTTTGTTCATGCCCAATTCAAAAACCTTTATTCAGTATCGACTGTTACAGGCCTTTTAACGCACTGGAAATTTCACATTTTGTTTAAATTTATTGAATGACCTGAAAAAAAACAATATTATTTTGTCAAAAATCAAGTGTTGTGCATTCAGTGGTATCAGGAAGTATTACCCAGCTAATCATATCCATACAAAAATCCATTTTCAGAGAATGATATAAGTAAAGAAAACCTTGAATGATTTCATTGAGAAAACATGTCTTACAGATAACCTTTATGCATACACTTCGATCATGTTATCATTTAAATTTCAGCAGAGATGAACTCGGTCATAGCTGTCATTTAGGGAAACATTACAACTGAGCGCCACTGAGAGTTCATTCATTATACACACAAAATTGTCAGGATTTCAAAATCCAGGCTCGTCGGGTCAAGACCTTAAATAATGGTTGCTTGGTTTGTTTCTGGTTTGTGGAGTACTAGTACCAGTCTTCACTGGTTTGTGGAGTACTAGTACCAGTCTTCACTGGTTTGTGGAGTACTAGTACCAGTCTTCACTGGTTTGTGGAGTACTAGTACCAGTCTTCACTGGTTTGTGGAGTACTAGTACCAGTCTTCACTGGTTTGTGGAGTACTAGTACCAGTCTTCACGATAATCCACTTGCCCGAAGCCTGGGACAAGTAAAATAACAGTTGGACTAGTAAAAAATCCATTTTGTCTGCCCGAACGGGCAAGTCATGTTCGTGGTCCGGTCTGACTTAAGCTTTTATCCAAGCTGTCACAAAAATAGATGACGTAGTACGCAATAATTCTACTGGTTTTCATTTTATTGTCAATTTTGTTTGTGTAACAGTACTTTTTCATCAACTATCGTTACCAGTCTTCATTTCCGATTTAACAAATCAAAACGTCATGTTTCTTCTTTAATTTGACGGTGCTGTTAATTTTATTCGGTCAAGTGAAAGTGAATTCGGGCAAGTGGAAATTGCAAGCTGTCTGCCCAGATGGGCAAGTCCTTCAAAAAAGTTGTTGTGAAGACTGTACTACTCTACAAGCGGCATAAGAAGTACAAGGCCAACATTAAAAAATGTTTGTTTGGTATACCCTAGCCTACTTACCGGTACCCATGAAAATGGTCCCTACTCAGAATTTTTTTAAGGGTTCTGAGTGAGATTATTTTTAGCAGTGTATCATTACTATGAACAAAAAAATAATCTACAAAATATATTGCTGGGTAGTGTTATGCAAAACAATTTTTTAAATATGGCCTTATTGATTTCAATCTTATACCTTATTTTGGCGTACGAGGTAAGAATGACCTTAATGACAGTTGACCTATCGTTTTCCAGCCTGTAATCTGAAACAAACGTATTAATTTATAAGGCCTTAAAGTTATGTGCTGAAATTTTCTTAAAATAATACTTAACAATCCCATAAACACTACCTTGCAATCCAAATCGAGAAATCAATATCGATGAGCAAATACAGAACACTTGTTTAAAATTAAAAAAAATATTTATATATTCACTTCAAAATGGGATAATGAAACTTAGGTATAAAAGGTCAAGGTTATTTTATCTAAAGTTTGTTTATCAGATATTATCAGAAAAAAATGTACATACAAAATGGATATTCATGATTGGAAAAAGTTTACAATAAAAAATTCTTAATCGATTCGAAACTTGTTATTGTCAGTCTTGAGTGTTGATAAATACCCTCTCAAAAGAATATACGAAATTTAGACATTTGCTTGTTATCATCCTGAGTTCTATTTTATACATTGTAAATTGTTTATACATCATAATAATGGACCTTCAAAATAATGCTCTATGATATTTGTTACTGCACCTCTATGGAGATGGTTTAGTTGCTGCGTACACTGAACCCTATAGACCGAAACCCCTTTAATCCGGAAACCCCTTTAAACCGGACAAATTGTCTGGTCCAAACTTAATTGTTTACTATATAAATCACCCCTTTAATCCGGAAACCCCTTAATTCATGAAACTGGACAAGAATTTGGATATTCCCATTATAAATCATGCACCCCTTCAAACTGGACAAGAATAAGGTCTCAGTATTCATTTTTAAATTTCGACGGAAGGGTTTGATTCAGAGCACTGAATTGCAGAAGAAATGATTTTCGAATGCATATTTGATTAAACAATTGAAAATATACAATAAATAAAGTCTATGAATACATAATGTATCAATGTATGTAACTATAAAAAGTTTAAATTCTAGGTTCCGACATTGTAGGATTGCCGATTTGTTTTGCAAGTTTTGTGGAAAAATGTGTTACGACCCAGTAACACAACCCTTCAGACCAGTATATATACAACTTGAAGATTTTATTGAGCTTTTACTTAAAGAGATGCAAACACGTCTGTACTTTGATGTGGTCATATATAGTAAACATAGTCAAATACTAGAAGTATTGGTGGTCGAAATTGATTTACTTATATCTGGCTTTGTGTTTGTATAAATGATTAAATTGAGGTGACCAATGTGAACAATTCTCGCCCATGCAATTTTATCTACTGGTAACAAAACAATGTACTTTATCAATATTAAATCAAAACCCCCTTAAGAATCGTTTGGTATGCAGTTGATTTAACGGTATCTACTTCACAAAGTTTAAATATATTTGTAAAACTGATATATGAAGATTTTGACCACCCATAATGGACTAGTTTAAGTAGAGTCCGCCTTACAATGACTTACGTTGTTCGGACACGTCACATTACAGTATGTTTTGTAAATAAAAGCAAGTGTGTTTTATTTTAATCTCTTGTGGCTTATGATTTGTAAAACGTCTTTAAAATAATTGCAAGAGATAATGATTGCTATATATGCAAAATAATTTACTACAAAACATTCTATAGTGTTAGTGTAACTCTGAATTGATATTTTGTAGCATGAAAAGATATCTGCATTTAGTAAAAAGAAAAAAACTCTGATGGGCATCCATGCTATTCGCAACAGTTCTCCCAAAATCCCTACAATCAGACTCGTTTGTTGCTCTTTTATGCAAACCAATCAATCAGTTAATCAGTCAATCAATCAGTGATCTTTTATGCAAGATTTTTTGTGTGTAAAAAGATCTAAAAATGGTTGTAGTTCGCCTACCCCCATCAAAGATAATTATGAGTACAACAAATAAAGTTTTAAGGACCATCATATTAACACCATTTATTTTAATACAGGCAAAAACTCACTTAAATACCACCTCAGTAATAAGACCACCTCAAAATTAAGAACACAATTTGCAAGTCCATTTTCACTGTTTTACTCTTTATACAACCTCAATAGTGTGACCACCTCAATGAGTAGACCCCTTTTCAAGGGTCCCAAGGTGGTTGTATTATTGAGGGTTTACTGGAATTCAAATAATTTGAGTTAGCTCAAATTTCATGAATGAGAAAATCTATTGTAATTTTTTACATGTTCCAACTACTGGTATACATTAGCTGACTTTGTTCAATTCTATTGTTAGTCAAGTGTGACAATATGCATTAAATATGTATCCAATAAAATTATCAGTTTGTTTCAACTTTGCTTTGATCTTATTGAAGCTGTTGATTAATGTAGATCACAGATTTTTATAGGTGAAACATTCTTAATAGTTATTGAATATTTATTATTATTTAAGGGACTTGGCAGTTGAGGTGTTATTTTCTCACATTTTCCCAGGATTTAGTCACATTATGTGATGGTGATAGTGTGGTAATTTTCACACCAGATGTGAAAACGTAGTAAAAAATATTTCCCTTACATACTTTCAATGGTGATAATTTTTTACTTTCTTCATATTAGGAAAAGTCTACTAATTGATTAAAAATTAATTGATTTCAGGTCAATCAAATTCTATGGTCTTGAGGGTATAAAATTTGACGCCCTCCAATTTTAACTTGTGAAGGTATTTCTATTCTAGTGATAAGGTGGTATATAGTTGAAATAATATCGGATAAACATTTTAATTTACTTATATTGTTAGATAAATTAATAGGCCTACACTTGATAAATACCATTTTAACCGGCTAGCTACCTGGGTGTCTTGGGCTTTCTAATTATCACATGTTTATGAGAATTACGGTATCTGCGTCTAGTCACCAATATTTTGACGACTGAAGTGTCCACTCATTCAATGGGAATGAAAAGATATAGACATCAAAAGATTTTTTTATCGAAGCGACTTAATGCTATATTTACCAGCTTATAGACGTAATCTGACTGGTCTTTCACTCCAGTGACATAGGGTAACGGCCATTTCATGAAGTCATTTGGGACTGTGACATCTAAATGGACGGTCTTTGAATTTGAGTATATTTATTAAAATTATGACAGGCTCAGCTTTGTAAGAGACAGTATTCTCCGTGATAAGCTGTTTTTTCAAAACAATCATTTTTGTGGAAATTCCCCCAAAAAGTTTGACCCATGACACGCCGACCTACATACAGCTTTAGCATCATATTTCTCTTCTTAAGACTTACTAATACTATACATTCATGCAAAATAGCTGTTGCTGTGAAGTTTCAGTTTGTCAACTCTTTAGAAATCCCATGTTGTAAACGTGTACATATCGAATTGAAATTCACACTTAGTACCAGTTTAATAAGATTTCTAGTTGAAGAAGATAATTATGTTGATTTCAGTCTAAGGGGTCAAAATTCAAGGTTATTTGATTGATATGTATACTGATTGTACATAATGTGTATTGTTCAGAGGTCAAGGTCATCGTGTGTTACTGACAAAAATCATGCAGACTGTGAACTGTCCAAAGGTCAAGGTCATTTTACCTGATGGAATATAAAGGTGTGTTGTTAACTAAATTTGATTGAGTTATTTGTTAATTGGTCATACTGAGATCAGTTAATGCAATTAATGAATTTAATCTCTCGAGGTTCTTATTATTACAGTTTGGAATGTCAAGGACCATTTTCCTCGACTCTCCTGTTGTAGAAACACTATTGTAACGTTTGATATCACTCTCTTTTGCCTTTATTTATTATCTACATATTTCAAGAGGGTTTCTTCAGTACTGGGTACTTATCAAATTTATAACCATATTGTAATATATAAGATTTGATAAACACACTTCATAGGTGAATAAATCCAAAGTCACTATATTATGGATTCCAATATTTCATTTATTGATCAATATTTTCATGTAACCTTTCAGTTTTAGTTAAAATTAGACATGAGGCCTATACCAGATGTAGGAGATAGTGACAGTGCATTGTTTATGATTAAACGTGTCCCAATAATGGCATAAATTTCAACATAGCACTACATGTAGTAAGTTTAATATCATGGGTTTTGGCATAAAAGTATGATAACTTCATCCCAGTTTCTGCTGTGAGATCAGTTTTTAACCAGCCCTTATTTAGACTTCAGCTGTTCATATGCCTAGTGCTGATGATCAGCTGAATGTTAGCCCCATTCTTCCACCAAAATAGTACCCTTTCCCCCCTGTTCAAATTCAATTTTCCCCTCGGAGCAGAAAATAGCTACATGTATGCAAAATATGCCGTTGCGTACACATGATTATCAAAAATAGCAAAATGTCCAATAACCAACAGTTGAGCATTTGTATGCAGTTTGAGATATAAATTTTCCGAATATATTTATAACGCTTCAAAATTAATTGTATTGCTTGTGAAAATGTTACCAGATTGCACCACAAACGTTCTAGAAAACAGGTTTTTCCGAATATTATGCTCTGAAGACCCTCCTAGATTGTTTGCATACACATTCGACCAGCTCTGACATAGTTGTAGCATACTACCGACATGGCCTGTGTATTGGAATTGTATAATTGCGCAATATGCAGCCTTTTAACTCACTAGGGGGGGGGGGGGGGGGGGGGTAAGGCACTTCCTCTTTATTACCATTTCAAGAGAATTGAATGTTTGCAATTAGAAATTCATTGCAGAATTATTGTCTGTTACAACCGAAAACGTCAGAAGATTTGGCAATCCCTACGATTGCAATTGGTACTTTGTTATACTGAAGTGTGGTATTTACTTAATACCCACAATAAATACATCAAATATCCTACAGTTTCTTGAAAATTACGTCTGATCATAAAATGTTCAACAAGTGGGTGTCTAGAGACATTTTGAAATAACCGATGGGTAGATTAAGTTTCATTCTGACATACAACATGCAGTTAGGGGAGCAGTATTGTAAGGGATAATACGTCAGCAGCTGAAGCCAATGGTTGTGCGTCAGTATCCTGCAAAGGTTGTGACCTTACTCCTCCTCACTGTAAGGACACCTGAGAGTACTGACTTCTAGGAAGCAGAATTGAGTGTGATTTACATAAGTATAATGCTTTAATCAGACTTGAGCATAAGCATTTGTTTTGTAATGGGGTTTTAAAAGTGAGAACATGTGGAGCAAGGGCTAGGGCCATGTTCGCAATCTAAACTTCCCTTATAGACAAATCTAGGCAAATAGGAGATGGCATGCACATGGAGCAACTCAAAAACAACAAATGGCACCTGAAGTCGCAAGTCAAGTATGTACAGTAGTGTACATTATATAAGGTATACATCTAGAAATATGACATACCGCTGGGTATGATTTGTATTATGAAGTATTTGCATGTAATGTTATCCAACACATCTTCTGTGGTTTGTGTATTGATAAGCTGTTTATGAAACTTTGAAAGCAGTTGTGGTTGACAAAGGTAAAGTGGAAAACTAGATCCAGAACATGTTGTAGATTTTTTCTGCTGTGAATTACTTTACATGAAATTACAAAAGCGCAAGAGTGAAAGAGTGTATATGTCGTATCTATCCTTGAAAAGTGCAAAACTTAATGCTAAATCCTGTTTATGTTTTAATTTATGCAATAGGATCTTAAAATATAAAGCCATTACCATAAGGTCTTTGTCTTCAGGGTTTTCCCTAGGATTTCTCAGCTAGTGGATCCTCATGTTTGATAAATTGGGGGTCCATAGTAAATTTGTAGGGTCCCAGACAATGCAGTTTATACTTCACAAAAGTTTATTTTAGGGATTTTGGGGATGCACAGTAAGTTGAAAATGGGAGTCCCCAGAAAGAAAAGGGAGCCAGGGACTCAAGATTCTGCGTCAGGGAAATCCCGGGTCTTAAATTGTGGCGTAACTTATGAGAATTTTTTTCAGTCTCAACAAATTGAATCAGCCAAATATAAGGCATTCCAAACACATTTAAGCTGCTACTCTTGTGTAAAGGAGATTGTTTTAGTGGTTTCATTGCACAGTTGTATCAAATAGTATTCCTACCCTGCAAACATTACAGAGTTTGCATAAACCAAAGCACCTGTCGAGCATTTATTGAAGAATTCCGTGCGATATTTCAACACGGCTGTTAAGCACTTCTTAACACAACATTACTTATCTCAATAAATGACCCTTATTTTGTTGAGGGACATGTTTGTACCTTTGGAATAAATATTTGTGTTTTACTGTGTAAATTGTGTAACTGAGAGATTGTTTGATGTTCGAATTCTTCACAAAAATGTTTGGATGTTTGTGATGATTATTTGTACGTACTATTTCAGTGTTTCGAGTTTGTGTATTTCGTGCGTATTTGGCCTTATGACCTACATTTGATGCGCTTTTGTGATTTACTCCTTTTGCGAATATATATATAAGAGACAGGGAAAAGTTTACAGATCAATCGAACCTCACTGTCTTATGTCATCTTGATTGATTTCCAATTGATTCATTTTGGTGTTGCTGTTGTTATACGGTTGAGTTTGAAAGAAGAATAAAGAACAGTAATGTAGCTAATGTACCGAGCGGGAATCCAGAATTTGAGTCCCTGTCTATTATAATGTACTCACATTGTTGTGATATATTTGGAGACACTAAATGTGAGGTCTGTGTTCATCCACCCTGGTATTATTACACAGTGAAATGTAACATCTCCAGAGCATTACACCTGTTAAGAGATGTACATTTTGGCTGTTTTGGAGAGGTTGTTGCTCTAGAGAGGTGAATTGACTGCATTTTTTTACGAGGGAAAGTCTATTGGGAAAGAGAGGTTGTTGCTCAAGGGAGGACTTGGCCATGCTGGAGTGTTTGGCACTGCGTTAACTGACTAGTAGAAATCTTTTATGCCATAGCTTTCTGTATTCTAGATAAACATGCTTCCTATATGAACGGGGAATAAATGTACTGGGTTTGCTTCCTCTGAATCTGCTTATAAGTTATATTGTCTTAGAGAAGTAGTGAAGCAAATAATCTAGCTGTACAATTTAACAAGCTAATAATTTTCTTACTTTTTTAATTATGAAAAATGTTTTATCTTTCTGTCAACATATAGTTGGAATAAGGCAATACACATGAAGTGAAATTCTTCATTTAAGTGGCATAGTTTTTGGATAATGCCATTTTGGACACATTGATTTTATCATGTGTTTTATCTGATGTGTTGTCTACTTGTTTCAATTGCTTATCATAGATGAAACCTGTTCTTTTCAGTCTTAATGATGTATTTATATGGTTCAGGAATTATTCATACCATTTAAATATATTATAACTGGCAGAAATGTAGAATTTATATGATATATCCTTCCTCCTTTTCTAGCCTATCTCAAGCATTGTGCCCTGAATAAATTATCTCTTTCTCTATTGTCTCCATTTGAATTTACTCAGTGTATGTATGTATCTCTAATAGATAGGTGTCATATCCAGGTATGGTATTCAGGTAACATTGGAAGTCACTAAAAACTTGAACTATTTCTAGTAAACACATGCATGCCATTGCGAGACCATTATAATCTTTAACAGAGCATGATTTGATGAGTAAAATGTTTGTATGAGGATTTAACCTCAAATACCCACAAATTGCAGGGTTACTGATCATAGTGAACCTTGCATGATGCACACAGGTTATGAGGTATGTACAAAGCTCATGGTTTCTTTCATTTATTGACATACAATTGGTCATGATGTCTCTTATTTAAAAACTGTTTGCCAATTACCAAAAGAAATCTAACATTATTATCTTTATAATTAGTAGATTATATAGAAATAAAATTGGAATCGGTTGTAGCAACCTCCAAAATGGATGTACCCCATGGGTACCCTGAGGCACTGGATCATGCTCTAGTGTTTACGATACTGAGATTGTGACATGTCCTAGTTTACTGGGCAAGAATACTGTTTCTTTTGTTCATTACAGACTTTATATATATTTGTCTTTCAGCTTTAAGCGTTTATTGCCTGTATTTTCTGAATTAATGAATTTACCTTGATATATGCATTGTAATTTGTTAGATACGTAGTTTTGACTTTGTTTGAATTTCGCCTTGCTAGAAGATTAAGTCATACTGTTTGTTCTATTGACAACTTGTCCAAAATTTTTAATGCTTTATTTGAATGACATTTAAAGATGATGGTGTAACATGTGTTAAGATACGTATGTAATTGTGGATTTCTTTGTCTATGTATATTTTCACTTGATGCATTGGAAATTTGTAAAAAAAATTTGAAATGTATAGGTTTGGTTTAGTTAGCCAAAATATGTTGCTGTTATGCCATCATCTGTTAATGGAAACATGTGATTTAAATTTTTTTTAAACATTTAACTAAACTATTTACCCGTGTGCGACCATTCTTGCCAAATTCCGACAAATTTTTGACTTGTTATTTGCTATTGTTTTCTCCAGTTATCAGGGTTTGCCAAATATGTCTGACTGCTGGTCAAGAAAATGTTATTATATACAAAAAAGGCAGTAATTTTTGGTCTTGTCAAAGCTCAGACTTGATTTGGCAAACTCTGACTGTTATTGTGAAATCATTCTAATGGGTACCTGTTGCCATGGAGACGCTGGGTATATTATGATGCTCAGTAAAATGTCACCATGGAGACTCTGTATTTAATTGGTCTCTCAGTGTTGTAATTAATGGAATTAGAATGAGTTGATTTCACAATAACCTTAGCTCATTTCAAACCTTTCTAATGTGTGAACTTACATTCCATTTTGCCATGTTATATAACTTTTTGCTATTTTCTTTTTCTAACAGACTCGAAAACTGGAAGTAATGGTATGACTCCAAGTTTGTAAATACATGTTGTAAATGCACTAGATTCGAGATGTTCTAGTTTGTACTATGGTGCACTTTAGTGATAATTGATTATTTTTTAGCTTTCCTGAGTACACTAAGGGGTAACGAGGATTTTTTAAGATGGCCGCCTTGTGTCCCTAGTTTTTCATCCTTGCGGCTTTTTAACTACGCAAGATCCCAATATTGGCCTAATCTGTTTAACGTTTTATTGAGTGAATATTGGAACAAATTGAAACTAGTTCATTTGGGATAAAAAAAACTAGGTCACTGGTTCAAATCATAGTAAAAGTTTGAGAACCCTCATGAGGCCAATTATCACATCTTTGTGGTTCAGTGTCAGAATGCTCCTTCAAGTCTAAAAAAATATAAACAAATATTTGGTCAATTAATATAAAAGCATTTTTAACTCTCTTCAGACTGCTTATGATATTTGAACTACATAAAAAATCTGATCAATGTGTTTTTCATTATGGACAAAATCTATGCAATGTTAGTATGCTCCTTTATGCAACCATCATGGCCTTCTTGTTAAAATATTTTTAACATTTACTTTGCCAAAACCTTTCAAAGTCCCAAGCAGCCCCTTTTCATATGTTAGGGCTCAGGATATCTTGAAAGGTTGAGATTTCAACATAGACGATCCTTTTTTTTGGGGGGGGAGGTCTGTATGAATTAAAGGGTAAATATTACTGGGACTTGGGTGAAGAGCCTGCCGGCAGCACTCCCATGTTTTATCAGGGGCAAAGAAATTTGCTTGGTAAGCAATATTTTCACATGAATTTTTTTCTCTCTAATCATATCCAAATAGTGCATCTGGAATCTAGTAGCATTGTTATATTGAGTTTCATGTACACATAGTCTTAAACTCCTATTCTTTATTGTTCTTTATATATTTATTCATTTACTTTTTTATTTATTTCCTCACAATTAAATGCCCACCAGTTTGCTATGGTATGCATTATAAATTGCTATGCTCATCATCTTGCTTTTGTTCCAATTACTAAAAATTCGTATTTAATGCTTGATATTTAGATAACTCATTATAATTTCAGTTCCTTTAATAACTAACATTTTGTAGTTTGCATTATTAATGTTAATAACAAAATTGTCAGGCCGGCCATAATTGCAGAATTTCAATAACTTAAAAGACTGAGGTCATTTTGCTTGAATCACAGCTTAAAGGTCAAGGTCAGTTTGCTGATTATTTTGCTTGAATTACAGCTTTAAGGTCAAGGTCAGTTTGCTGATTATTTTGCTTGAATTACAGCTTTAAGGTCAAGGTCATTGTTCTTAAATTGTCACATAATTTCAAGGTCATTTTGTTCAGACCATTTTAGTAACGTTCTAGATGTAAAACACTACAGAGTGTTAAGGTGATTACTATTTCATAGATGCAATCTGAATAGCACATATGGTTTAATTTTAAAGGTCAAATCTTAAATTATACACACAAATAGATATTCTATTTCCAAACATAGATGTTAGAGAAACAGTTAAAGCATTTCTTTCAATCTGAATGCTAGAGAAAGTGGTGCAACAAATTAGGAGCTTGCTTACAATTGTATGATGCCTTGATGTATTTTGGAGGTATTGCCTGTATGTAGGTCATGTACTGTGCTTTGCATGTTGTAGTTACTGTCTGTAGACAGTAATTTCTGGAACCGACTTTATAGGAATGGTGACTAGATTATTTAGATGGGATTTCATGGTTTTGTAACTCATTTTTTAGAATTTTATCCCTTGGGCTTCCGAAAAGCTTACATTTTTAGAATATTAATGTATCTGTATTTCTCATCTGACAAGTGGTTACTTAGATAGCTTAATTAAAGATATTAATTGCTCCTATAGTCTTTTTATAGGAACTAATATATGTAATGCTTTAATGTTAACAATTAAATATTATTGCCAATGTGAACTTATTTGAGATGCTGTATAACTACTTTTACAGGCAGATATTTTGTATTGTCATTATTTAATTTAAAAGAGTTTATGTGTTGATGCTCGGTCATTATGTAAGGAGGATAAAACCATGGTCAGAGTGTTAAATGGGCTGTATACCAGTACTAGGGAGGCATTGTTTGATGGACACAGCCATATAGCCAATGGGCAATGAACTTACAGATAATTAACCCAGACAACTAGGTGATGAAGAATTAAGCTATTGGACTGTTGGCAACATGTATTCTCCTATTGCATCTTATAGTGCATATTCTGGTACCTTCTTATTGTATAGCAGTGGAATCAAGGGCTGTATGGGGAGTGTAGGCTGTTAGTTGCCCTAAGGTAACTTAGATTAAGCAATGGTTGCAGCACCATGATGACTGCCAATGGGGAAATAGAGCCATCATAGATCGTTAGGGGTATGACTATGACTGTAATAGCTGTTTATGCTCTGAAGTTACCTGTTGGTGTTTATGATTTGAAAGTTTAGTGTTCAGGTGAGTTGGTAACTTTAAGTAAGTAGAATTACAGTATTGAACGCTGGTCTAGGTTTGAGGTCAATGGTACGGTATAGTACGTCATTGTTAACACTTTAAAAATGCACCAGACGGCTTCCACTTTGTATTTTTCATTGCATTGAATATTCTGATATTTCTTTTTTAACTAACAGCTGATGGATTATATATGGTTCAAGTCTTTTTAAATCTGTTATTAACTATTTGAAAGACTCCTAGTACCAGTGTTGTATATCATATCATATATTTTAAGTGATTTATGGAAGTATTGAAAGATCATTTTGTTTGCACCTTATTTACTTAAAAGGGTCAACATGTGCTAAAAGTAAAATTTATTTTATTGAACTCTGGCCTAAATTCATGCTTTTACTTTTATATAAAAGAGATACTAGAGTGTTGAAATGATGTATCCTCCCATGTAGGTTAGTGGTATAGATGTTGTCATTGATTTTGTTTTGCACCGATTTAGACCACCTTAAAGATCCTATGTCGGGCATGGTTTGATGAAAACTGTTTTTACTGATTCTGTTGTAAGACTGAGGTGCGAATGAGTTGCGTCTATCCCTCATAATGCCAATAAGCATGTGTGCCGTCTGACACCTTAAAATTTATCTTGAATAATAATTTGATCCCCCTTGTTGTAAATATTTGTTTGATGTAAATAGTAAAATATTTAACTTAATGGATTTGAAACATCCCTTATTGTTGATGTTAGTGGGATGTTTGTGGGGGATAGGAGTTAATAATTGTTTAATTAATATATTAATTGGATTTTATATTGTCACGCCAAGGCGTGAAAGTCAAATGAATATTAATGCTTGTAATAAATTTTATAATTAAAATAATTCTTCTGCTTTATCGCTTTGAAAAATATTTTAGGCCAGTGTATTTTCTTATAAGTGCTTAATTTACTCTCAGGTCACAATCCTTCAGGTAAAACAGTCTCTACAGTAAAACTGGCACTCTGTTTAAACAAGCACTTAGGTAAAACAGTCAATCTGGTCAAAATGTCACTCTGGTAAAACAGTCAATCAGGTAAAACAATCAGTGGTAATTAAAGCTGGTTTAGGTAAAACTGTCTTTCTGGATAAACAGACACTCAGTAAAACTGTCAGTCTGGTAAATTGGCTTGTCTTGCAAAGCTGGAAAATTGGGACTTGATTTAAGCCCACTTACCAAAACAGAATTTTCGAATATTTGGGCACAATTTCTTCCACAACAATACATGTTGAATACAACTCATGGCCATCTGGGCTCAAAGTTAATATCATTATTACCAAGTAGGCAGATTTTTAGGGAGGCCTTATTAATGTGTTTGTTGTTGTTGTTACATAATTTTATTGTTCTGTTATTGATCACATATTATTATTATCATATTTGCATTTATTATTGTTATTGCAAGTTTTATTGTTTAGTTATCATTATAGGCTTTAAAATAATTTGTGTGGTGTAATTTATTGTTGAAAAATATGATGAATGAATGTATGAAATGATATTTGCCAAATGAAGATGTGCCAAATAAAGATGCCTTAAAGGTTGTTTTCGTGGTGATTATGTTCATTATTCTAGTTTTTACGTACAAATGTTTTCTTGATTTTACCACAAAAATATTTAAATGTCTTGTTTTGTAAATGTATGTTATATGTTGCTTTATGTTTGGAGTAAGTAAAATTGTGGCCATCTTGAAAAAATCCAAATATTTATTGCTTAAACAACACTCTGTCATTCTCTTTTACCAAGACAAAGTTTATTATTTATATGTATAATTGTTGAAAGCACAATTTTTTGTTGTTTTACTTCTAATTCTAATGGTGTTTAAAACAACTTTTTGCGTATTTTTCATGTAACCAGTTTTAGCGACACAAATGTTTTAACCATTTGTCTGAAGTGCTGTTTTGTTAACTTAATATATCATTTTAGTCACAAAAATCATTTATTTTGTTGTAAGAATGAGGAATAGAGTTAGATTGATAGATGACTTGAGTGGGTTGATATATAAAGGGCAGACTGCTGATACCATGATGAAACTCAGTGTGTTGAATATTTACAAATGTATATGGTGAGGTGACGTTGCTATGGTTATGTAATGTCATAAACAGTAACTGTAATGCAATAATGATTATTTTGGAGATTGTGAAGAAAATAGTATCATAAATATTAAATGGGTATCTTTTGGTGGTGATGTTGCTGATGATGATGATGATGATGAAAATGACAGCTATTCTGTGATAATGGTGTCCATGCTACACAGTAGATGATTTGAAGGTGAATTGATGTCATGATGATCACAAGAACACTAATGATGACAGTGAGTTAATTTGTCAGTGGTGGCAATAACTATACTCTAGACGCTCAGCTGCTGGTGTACATGCTGAGGATGACAATGCTTTTGTCAGTGGTGGCAATAACTACTCATCAGAAGCTGCTGCTGGTGCATGTGATAATGATGACAATGCTTTTGTCAGTGGTGGCAATAACTACTCATCAGAAGCTGCTGCTGCCCGCGGTGCACATGATAATGATGACAATGATTTTGACAGTCAGGTGGCAATGACTATACTTCAGACACTGCTGCTGCCCGCCGTGCACATGATAATGATGACAATGATTTTGTCAGTGGTGGCAATGACTATACTTCAGACGCTGCTGCTGCACATGATAACGATGACAATGCTTTTGTCAGTGGTGGCAATAACCACTCTTCAGATGCTGCTGCTGGTGCACATGACGATGATGATGATTTTAAGAAATGCAAAATTGAAGGATTTTCACTAGTCCTTGTTCAGACAGATTAAAACTTCAGCAAAATACTGAACTGTAGCTAAAATGATATTTCATACACGGCGTCTTTACCATTTCTCTAAAAACTAATTATTAATCCCGCTGCTGTACTACATTTTAATATTCCAAAATACTTCAAAGTCTGCTCTTATATTCTTATGTTTAATTCGTTGTGACAAAATGTGATATTCTTTTAACTGACAAAAATGTTGAACAATAAAAATGGGGACATATGTCTGTTAGATTTTTTTTGTATAATTTACTAATTGATTAAAACTGTATCCAAGTTATTTGGATTAAATATGGTATCATGATGTGTGACAAAATAAGACATGCAGTCTAAAAACAGAAAGCTGTAAATGTCAACATTTTGTAATCATTTTAATAAAATTAATAACATGTTTTGTCAAAATATCGTTGAAAGCTGACAAACAGATGACAGTAAATTTTCTTTGCTGTCTATCTTGATATAATATCTGCGAAATTAAGGCTTCGATAAAAATTGTTAAATGTTTAGGTCCCTTAAAGTGTGTGATGGTGTATTTTACTAATGTAACGACCCCTTGCATGCTGCATGCAGGAACCAACGACTTGTCACTTGCTGTGGGGGTATATGTTAGATTTTTGTCGTTCTGTAGTCGGGGATAAATTGAAATAAAAACAGTTTTGACAAGGTGCTCAACTGGTGAGCTATTAGGATCACCCTGTGTCTGTCATCCGTCATTGTCACCCATTGTCAACAAGTTTTCTGTCACACATTAGAGACCTCATTTCATAAGCAAACTTCATCTTTGTCAAGTTGATAATGGGCAAGGTAGATCTAGTTACCCCAGAATGATGGCCCTTGAATGAGTAAAAATGGACATATTTCACATTGACAATAAGGTAGAGGCCACATTCTTTAAGCAATCCTCATGAACCATACACTGAATATAATTTATATGGCCCCTTGATGTAGTGCAAGGTTGAAGGTCGTCTAGATTTCTCCAGCAGCACTAGTGTTATTGCCCTTGAATTTGTCAACGTGGCCTTGTTTGATATTGTTAACACAACAGAGCACGCATGTTTGTTGAGCAGTTTTCAAATAACTTAAAAACCTATAGTTCCATTCTGACTTAGGACTGCTCTCTCTAGCCGCGGCCGTGGTCCAGTGGTTAGTGCGCTGGACTTGTAACCCGGCGATCTGGGTTCGATTCCCGGTTGCGGCAGGTCATACCCTTCCATGAAAATTTGACAAAAATGTTGTTTTTTTTTCCACATGTGGAGAAGTTGCCGGCTCCTTGTGGAAGGGTAAGTTAGTACTGGTAAGAATTCAGTCCAGGAAAAACTGGTTAGGTGTACCGGCCGCCGTATATAACTGAAATATCGTTGAGAATCGGCGTTAAACCCGATGAAACATTAGGACTGCTCTGCTTGGCAATACAGGGCCATGATGGCTCCAATTGTATCCAAACACCTATTTTGTCAATACTGCTGACATGAAGAACGTCTCGAACAATTCACTGTAAACACTTTATTGATGTAGGTTCGTGTTTTTGCCAGAGCTTTTCAAGATAAAATATGAATATATCCCTCTGTTTGCCTCTTTTAACATGTTTTCATCCAATTATATCTATACAATGTCATTGAGAAGATTCAGCTGACGTAAGACACTAATTTCAAGCTGTGGGACAGTTTTTTGGCCTTGAATGAAATCTTTTTACATGTTAAATCATGGTTAATGTCACTGTGTCCTACTTATTAAAGCTGCTATTTGTAATCTTTCTTGGCTGATAATATACCTTTCTGTCAACAACTGTTAGATAAATTTATTTATCTTGCCTTTGATGTGTATTTGAAACTTTGTATTTAATATTTAACATGGAGATTCAACATTATATTTATGCCATTTACTCAGTCAAATCAAATAATACCTATACATCGTTATACCCCAGTTATAAACACTCTTTTCAAATAGCGATCGGTTTTATTGAATTGTATTGAACAGTATAACCCCCCTGTCTGGGGCCTCATTGCGATCAGCTGTTTTAAAGTCGGCCATTTTTAAATACCGACAAAGTTTACTCTTGTACAGTTCAAACAATCTGTCATTCATGAACGCAGGAATGAATTAAATTCTTCGTACCACTTGAAAAACTGTTTGACAAAATTCTTATCTACAGTGCAGGATCGGGATATATACCATATAAATATAAGACTGTTTAATTGTCACATACCTGAAAGTGGTGATCTGTAAATTGCTGAATTGGTTAAATTCCACCGAGAGTTGAATGAAACGCCAATTATGTGTTTATCCTTTATTTTGACAGTCCATATTGTAAACACAGTCAATCTTTGCTGTAATTATTAAATTATTATATCAATTAAGATTTTTTTGCTTAATTTACTGAATTTAATATCCTATACAAGCCTTGCCTTCAAATGTCTTAAAGCACTTATAAGGAACGCCCACACGCTTTTCACAAACTTTGAATGATTGAAAATACCAATTGGTACATTGAGACATTGCGCAATCCTTTTCTTTGTATGAATATTTATATGTGCGAATTTTATCTACATATATTGAATACTTGCCAGCGTTTAAAAGTGAAAGTACATGCACAGTTGAAAGGTTTATCAGTGATGATAAAGAACTCAAAGGTGGCGATATTTTGTGAATGAACGATGGTTATAATGTAGTCAACCCCCAGGAGAATTATTTGCATATCCTGCATGGTTTCATGCTTACGCATTTTTTGAAATTCATCCAAAACCGGTGTAAAAATAGAGTACATGCATTGTCACTGTTTATTTTGTGTCTCATTCATTATTTCTGATGTTTTTTTGAGAATCATGACCACTTTTTGATGTTATAATACTTATAACCACTTTATCATGTTATTTATAACCACTTTATCATGTTATTTATAACCACTGTTTCATGTTACTCATAGCCATTTTATCATGTTATTCATAACCACTGTTTCATGTTACTCATAACCACTTTTTCATGTTATTCATAACCACTGTTTCATGTTACTCATAACCACTTTTTCATGTTATTCATAACCACTGTTTCATGTTACCTATAGCCACTTTTTCATGTTATTCATAACCACTGTTTCATGTTATTCATAACCACTGTTTCATGTTATTCATAACCACTGTTTCATGTTATTCATAACCACTGTTTCATGTTATTCATAACCACTGTTTCATGGTATTCATAACCACTGTTTCATGTTATTCATAACCACTGTTTCATGTTATTCATAACCACTGTTTCATGTTATTCATAACCACTGTTTCATGTTATTCATAACCACTTTTTCATGTTATTCATAACCACTGTTTCATGTTATTCATAACCACTGTTTCATGTTATTCATAACCACTGTTTCATGTTATTCATAATCACTGTTTCATGTTATTCATAACCACTGTTTCATGTTATTCATAACCACTGTTTCATGTTACTTATAGCCACTTTTTCATGTTATTCATAACCACTGTTTCATGTTATTGGTAACAACTTTTTCATGTTACTCATAACCACTGTTTCATGTTACTGGTAACCACTGTTTTGAAATGAAATAGTTTGATACATAGTCGTATGATAGGAAAACTTAGTTCACCTTTGAATGTAAATCAGATGGCAAATTTGTCCTGTTCTTTTCTTAGTCAATCCAATTCCATTGTCACTCATTCCTAACAGAATTCCCCTATTAAGTACCCAACATTGAAGGCTAAGTATTGACTAGTAGGGCTGTGGATTGTCTGGCCAATGGCAATCCGATCTGAATCGCGAATCAGTATCAGCAAAGCACAAATCAATCCACGAACCACAATGGAAACAATATATCTTAAACACTTAATCATTTCTGCAAATATATTTTACAAATAACTTAATTAACTCTGTATTTTAAATAAAATTCACTTTCAATCAAGCCAAACACTCTCCGCCATGTTTATTTAGGAGTATGTTTGTACGAAATACCAGTGTAAAGGTCAAAAGTCATATTTTGTAATTTCTACTTTATACTTGGTTGAACTTTACTTTGGGGTGTTTTGCTAGCACAATTAACCAATATGTAAAATGATTATCAAGTTACTTTGTGACAGTTTGAAACTGTGTGATTCAAAATCGCAATATAAGCGAAGGTGCTTAAAAACTGACACATATCATAGAAAAAGAGGTATACTGAACTTATATTTTGTTTTGCATTATAATTTGTCCACAAAAACGACAATTTCCTCTGGAAGAACTAAAAAATGCTTAACACTACGATATAAACAAATGTGCGATGAAACTAGCATAGTAATCGGACATTTTCGGTTACCACCGGTGTTCAGTGCGCACAGGTATTCAGTGCCATGAGTATACGCCATCACACCTAATTGTGTTTTGAAAAAACAAAATCTTATTTTGTGCGTCAGACGATTGTCTATGTTATTTAATTAAAGTTCAAATTAATTTTAGTATTTATTGGATCGTTAAATATTAGCTATTTCGCGATTCCTTTGCTTCGAAACTATGCTTCCTCTAGCTTGACATGTGTCACGTTACCTACTTTCGGTTTTGTTTTACCTACTTTCGGTTTTGTTGTCAATACATACCAATGTGTTTAATGTTTCTAGAATTATCTATCGATGAAAATGAAATGGTAAACGTGAATTATTTTGTCTTAAAGTATAAACGTGTTTAGATAATATGATTCGCGAATCAACGATCTTATAGTGGGCGAACCGGTACTCGGATTGTTGGCCTTGAACCACGAGTGCTCGAATATTCGGATACTCGTTACAGCCCTATTGACTAGCATTGATTGATTTGCAATAGATTCTTCAAAGTACTGTGGTGATTTTGTAAATAAGAATATCTACTGGTCAAAATAATTTTATATTCTGAGAATTTTCATTATGTTAAAGAATATGATCTGAAATAATGAATGTAATTTTATCAAGTTTTTATTGACTTGTTTCAGTAGTTGAATTCATTTGAATCATAACTGTTATAGCTTACTTGTAATACTACAATCAAAATCAATCAGGAATGTATATATCCTGTAGCATTATTTGGAAACTATGAAAAAAGGCTTTTTGACCAGTATATATTGCCATCCCTGCATTCATGCAGTTACAGCTAACAGTTGCGAGCATTACAAAACTATTTTGTTTTGTATCCCTGACCCACCGTATCGCATTCACTACACACGGGGAACCAAATTGCAAACGTTACGAAACGTTAACCGCAAACACCTTTACTGAATGCAGGGCTGATGATCACATGTCAACTAATTCATATACTGTCTATAAGCAGATATTCTTGAATCAGCCATTTGAGACGTTTTTCCAGGAGAATTAATGTTAGTGAATCACCGAAATGAGTATAGTCATATTTGATAGACGGTCCCGTAATATTTTACTTATACCCTCTATGAACAAGGAAGTTTATGTGAGCTAATATTTTTGTGACACAACTTTGCAAAACTCGCAAATATTTCTACAGTAGTCAATGGCAATGATGTTGTGCCCTAATCAAAGGTACAATGCTTTAAACAGGCATAGGTTTTGGTGTCGACTAGTCCGGGTTCATTGCAATAGCTTTTCTGGATTTAAGTCTTGAAGCCTGCAAAACATAGGGCCTCAATCCACATCAGGGGTAGGTGTGATTCTTTCACATTGTAAATCAATTTACGGGACTCACTCAGAAAGGTTCAGCAAAGCATTGTTACGAGTTATGAATCAACTCCATGTATCCTCAATTATTGCTGGGTAATTTCATTTTATCTCGACTCATAAATGCCTTTCCATTTACTGAATTCGGTTATCAAAATATTTGAATACATTTTTGTTATGTATAGTGCAAACTTAAGCCATTGTTAAACATAATTAGTAGCTGACACACGTTCCATATCTTTACTATTCAGTCGAATTTAAGCGTTCTTAGTAAACAAGTTGCAAATAAAACATAAATATAATACTTCATTCTGTGACAAACACTTCAATAAAAATCCGCATACTTTAGATATTAAAAACAGTATGTCAATTTTACATTGGAATGTTATTTCTTGTATTATCATGGAATTGACATTGTGATTTTCTGTCATTTAACAATAATTCGGCTCCTTATTGGGACTTCGTGTGCACTTAGGCATTTATAAGATATCAGGCCAAGGAATGTATTCAAATCTTGGCCAAGATAGGTTTCCAAATTTTAAAGCTCGTACTGCTTTTCATAAAACTTAAGGTTTATTGTTTTCTTTGTGGAGAGTTCCCTTTCGGGTGTTTTATCGATATTTGCCTTGGGTTCAACATCCTACCCGATCTCTTGTCAATGCCCTATTTCATGATCACCTCCAATAAGAAGAACATATCGCTACGTAAATCTGGTTCTAACACATGGATGTCTGTTTTGGACCCTCTTTTATACCCATATACATGTCTGTGGTGCATAGAGGTTTCGCCCCTTTTAGGTGGGGATATTTCACCTTTGATTGTATGGAACTTAATCAAGTGTAAAAAAATTGCTGAGTTTAGAATGTTTTGTGTTATTTATTGTCTATCATACAGTTCTAAACTAATTAGTCATTTTTACCTCACCTGATCATGAAGTGTTCAAGGTGAGCCATTGGAATCGCCCTGGGTCTGGCGTCGGTCAGTCATCAACAATTTAGATTGTTAATACTCTATAGGTAACATCTTTTACCTGATCTGCATGAAACTTGGTCAGAATGTTAACACTCTAGAGGTCACATGTTTGACTTGATTTTAGTGAGACTGATCATAATGTTTGTCTCGATGAAATCTAGGTCAAGTTTGAAACTGGGTCATCTGGGGGTCAAAACAAGGTCACTAGGTCAAATTATAGTAAAATAATGTTAACACTCCTGAGGTCACATTTTATACTTGATTTATATGAGCATTGGGTCATCTGAGGTAAAAAAAACTAGGTCACAGGATCAAATGATCGAAAATCCATGTGGATTCTCGGGAGGCTGCATTTTCTACCAGAACTACATAAAACTTTATCAGAATGTTTGTCTTAATAAAATGCAAGCCCAGTGTGGTACCGGGTCATGTTGGGTCAAAAAGTAAGTCACAAGGTCAAATCATTGAAAATCCTCTTGGACTCTCTTGAAGCCAACATGGCAATGTACTCAGGTGAGCGATATAGGGCCAGGATGGCCCTCTTGTTCATTATTTTTCTGAAATTTTGAAATAGTTTAATTATGCTTGTTTGAGTATAACTTTTTGTTCTTTGCATGCAAAAGTTTAATAAAAAGCGCTCTTGCAAGTTCCCTGAAACCTTTGGAAGTATAAAATGCCTCTTTGTCTTGTAAGAGAAATTAAAGTGATATGTGGTTTGGTTTGCAAACTGTGACTTTGTTGTGTCAAAATGAAGATTAACCGTAACATATATGCAATGCGTGATAAACCATCAGCACGGATTGGCTTTTTGGGAGTCCACTGTCGTATCTTGTTAAGTGTATATACTTGGGCTCCTGGTTATCACCATACAAGACTTGAAGAATATTAAATGTGATAAGCTTATGCTATTTTATTACCTATATTTGATTAAAAAATTTTAGTTGGCATATGAAAAACAAATTTCTTCAATGACTCACAGAAGATTTATCGAAAAATACCAAACTTATTCATGATAAGTATAATAATATTAAGTAAAAAGGACTTGGTTTGTATTTTCCCAGGATCACTCTTTGTTTAATGGATTTCGTTGTAGATTGATCGTATGTTTGCAGATGAATTTTACCTACGTACGTTCTTCAGTTGCTAACTAAAACGCCAGTTAAGCATGTTTCGTATACTTTTCTCATAGACATCACGAAGATAAAGAATTTAATCGATAACCTTTGATAAGTGATTTAGAAACCCGTTGTATATGGCTTGATTTAAGGATTGTGATATTTAGAAAGCGATGGAATTTTGTTGATAGAGAATCGTGAATGAAGTTATTCTAGTGTTTTAATGAATGAAACTAGGTAACAACCTCCTGTGAAAATATTCACCACCTTGCCTTTGTGAAATTATCGTGACAACGGCAACTTGAAAAGACAAGAATTAAATTTCATTGCAGATTTAACGAAAAGTTTTTTTTCCAGAGATTTTTTGCGTTTGGTTTATTGAATAAATAAAGTCATATATTAATGGGCTTTAGATAGATATTATGATATGTATACAGTATATAAAAATGGAATCTGATATGAAATCTTGCTAATGTTAGCCAGATTGTCTTGTGTGGTAGTACACAAGATTACCAATATCTGGAAGTCTGAGATTTCGATTCCTTGACTTCTAATATGTTTTTAGTGATCATTTGATGTTGGATAATACTTTTTAGCTCACAAAGTGCTCATGATGTCGAGCTATAAGAATCGTTGGCTGTTCCATCATCTTTAAGCGACATCTCCTCCTAAACCACGTGATGGATTTTGTCCAAATTTCACAGGAATGGTCCTTGCATGGGCCTCTTTCAGAGTTGCATTTATCTTCCTCGTCTGCTGTATAAGTAGGTCACATGAGCTAAAACTAGATTTTAAAAGTGTAAACTTCGAAAATCTTCTGGTCCAAAACCATAAGGCCTAATGCTTAACTATTTGGTGTATTGCATTGTCTAGTAGACCTCTTTAAAGATTATGTGTATATGAATTATTAAGTGCCATGAAAAAACATGGCAACCAGGAGGCGAGGTCTCGTTCCTTAACCACGCTACAGAATTTGACCAAACATCGCAGGAATTGATGGGTTTTGTACCCGATATGCATATAGTTGAACTCCTTAACTTTGTGTGAATTTTGAGTGAACTTGTTAGAAATGATCTTTAAGTGGTCCTAATTCAGGCGAAATGGCAGTGTACTCAGATGAGCGATATAGGGCCATCATCATGGCAATTTGTCATTTGTTGTCCACTTCTTCTTCTCTCCCCCCCCCATAAAGGTGAAGTTTCTCTCAGTCGATAAGTTAAGATTGTTTGCTTTTCATTCATCTTTTAACAAGGGAATCTAGTTTACATAAAAGTTTAAACAGCATGACAAGAAGGTATAAGACGTGCTAGATTAAGGTCTGTTACCTTCAAGGTCAAGATCACAGTTAAAGGCACTCTATTTCGGGGGTGTTTCTCACCTGCTGGTGACATCTCTTGTTTCATCTTACCAAAAAATCTTAAACAATCTTATACATTATCATCGTTCAATTGCACTCGTCAAATAAATATAGATAAAAGTGTCTTTAAAGAACATATTTGGCATTGTTTTCATAATCTTATGTGGATATAAAACAGAAGAGCATGATTACCCGTATGCATAAGTTGAGAGTATATAATGTGCAAACAAATACATTGGACCCGAGCGCAACTTATTTTCATCTATTTCATGTTTAATGGGATCAGAAATAGATATTGTGTTTTTGCTTTTATCTCAGTAAAACAACATTTCTGATTAATTTTCAAATAGTTTTAAACCTCAAAAATACTTATGATGTTACTACAATTAAGCAGAAATATTTGGATAGGGGAGGTAACCTTTATATTGAGTACAATCATGTACATGACTAAAAATCTAAAATATTTTTAAAAAATGCTATTTTACAATTTTTTTGTGTCAAGTGAGCTAGGGTGGATGCACCATACATACAGTGAAACCTCACCTAATTAAAGACCACCTCAATAATGAAGGACCACCTCAAAATTAAGAACACAGTCTTTAATTAAGTCCATTTTCACTGTTTTGCTATTTATTCAACCTCAATATTCAGACCAGTTTTCAAGGGTCCGAAGGGTGGTCTTATTATCGAGGTTTTACTGTATATAAATTCAGTCACAACTTGCCCCACCCTACCAGCATCGCTTCTGTCACTAAGCTCTTGCAAAACGTTGTCATCAAAGTCTATTTTTTGTTGGTTTTAAAGCAATTGTCTTTAAGTTACTCTGTAAATTCTATCCTGTTGTGGTAAAACTTTGACAGCATGTTGTCGACTTCGACTGCCTGTTGTCTTGTGCCATACTGGTGTGAAGTGGTGACCTCACTTTGCCCCCCAATGTTAAAAAACAAATTGAAAATTCCAATTGGAATCGGGACATTCAGTTTACACAAAGACTGAACGAAGATTTATTAGAGTAGACGTTTTATCTTATTGATAAGCAAAATTAACTGTGAAAAATATCCCAAAATGTACTAGTAGAGATACTCGCATCAAGTGGTATTTAATTTTGAAGGACCTTTTCGGTGTATTGAACTACAAAGATAAAATTTAAGAATGATTAACACTTGAAAAAAATCCATATATTTTATACTTAGGGATAGAATGTAGGGTTGAGTCATGTATTGTACGAAAAGGAACTTGTCAGCAAAATATTCAATAACATGGTTGTTCGGAATAACAAATTTATGTCTCGATAATAGTGACCCAATTGTTTGCAGAAAATAGGGACTTACTTGATGAGGTGATTTGTAAAATACTGTAAAGTCCTTCTAACAAATACTTGTTTCAAATCGTTGAGCACCATGCCAGTTTAAGAGGGTATAATTATATAAGCGCTGAAGTGATTGGGTGGTATGGATTCAATATGTCTTTGTTGCGATATTCTTTATGTACCGCCGTTGAGTACATCTACATAGATACTTGTTACAATGACGGCATGCAACTTAACTTTGTATGAGTTGATTATTTATAAACAATTTACATATTTATTAACACAATTTTATTGGAATGACTCACTTGCATGCAGAGCATTATATATACATACTTAAAGGATAAAACTGTTAGTTCATATAAAGAATTTACTTCGGCCCACTTTTAAGTTCTCTTTGAGCAAGTTTTTGGTAAATTTAAGACAGTCACTTCAAGGAACCATAACAGGCAACAAACATGCATTATGACTCTGTATTGAGTTGCACTTTGTCTTTCTTTAAATTGCTTTCTCTCATTCGACGATTAATTTCTATATCCTCAAATGATGAAGATATGGTAGTTTAGTTTATGTACCGCTTTTTAGTGTACCAGTGTGTCTCAGTTGCAACTTCTTAATTGATTCTTGCAATTCCAATGACTCTGCTACTAATTACTTAACTTTACTACAATATTACTGGTCTTCGATCTTAAATATTTCAAATTAATGACTTCAGTTTAAGCAATATTGAAAACTACACATAAATAGAATTTTAGCGGAATCCTGTTGAAATATTTGCGATGGTTTTAAGTATGTGACTGTAAAGGGAAGTAACTCTTGCACAGAGTTGGTGTCATATAGTATGTAGTGGCATTCATGATTCTGAAACATGCAAAGCACGTCAGTGTGTATATCTAAGATTTTATGATATATGGATGATTTTATCTCAACATTTGCTAAAAAATGATAAGTTTTTAAAAGTTTATCTAATTTGTTGAGTTCAGTATAAACAAGTATTGGAAATGTAATCATTTTAGATGCATTTAACTCCCCCATTTATTTAGAATTATATTGTGAATGTAAGATAAACTGTACATCCTATGGAGATAAAAATACATTTTATTACCTGAAATGTTACCAATGCATTGCTGTAATGGCTGTGGTGTGGTGATCATGTACTTTAAAAGTTTCCAACTTATAAATACATGTGTTATTTTTTGCGTTTCTTGTTATTTTTCATCATAGGGTTTAGATCAATCAGTATGAAATGTTTTCATTGCTTATAAGCCTGAGTGTGTAAATACATCAAAATCAACAACAAATATGATTACTTACAAAGTCTTGTCCATTTTTGTTTCAAGTATTTATATTAAATCCAGGATTGATAAACAGTCTGTTTTAATCGTGTGTTGCGAATGTCTTACGTTTTTTATTTCTTCTATGATTTTAGCTCGTATTGGACGATCGGACTTGGAGAAGAATGATGTGGACTCCTGGTTGAAGAGTACACCGACAAAATCGAGGGGTTCGAAAAGTCTTTTCCGAGCTATGCATAACAAAGGTGGGTTAAAATGTTATTTTTTTTTTATATATTTCAATAACCTCAGGCTACAAAGTTAGGACAAAATTACAGTTCAAACCATTCTGCCAAGTGTTCTTTCAGTGCTTTGATTTCTGTTTTATTCATTAGTGCCTCATTTTTGTTTTAATAGCAATATTAAAATAATCTTCTTCACTGAAAAAAATAGCAGTCATTATAAGTTGATGGTGTTTGCTTTAATTGAACATCGTTGTATGGCTATAATGGTGTGCACTATATTAGATAATTCAAAGAATTCGAATGGGGGTGTATTAGAAGATGATTAATTTTGTGGTTATGTCATAAATAATCAACTATCCCTGTTAGAATGCACGATCAAAGGGAAGTGCATTGCAAAATTCACATCATTTGTCAGATAAAGTGTTTTTTACAATGACATATGATTGTGAATAGATAGAAAAGTAATCATCACTTGGCTATTTCATATTGTTATTGATTCTTTTTGCTAAAATATGTATTGTAAAGAGGAGACAAAACGAGGATTGACAGCCAAACTGGTGTACCTGTAAATTTATTTATATCAGATAGGCTACTTTCGCTTTCAACTCTCCGGTATTGCTGTTTGTATATTATTGATATTTTACAGTGAAATTTATACTGATTTGGCCCTGCATATAATTAGCTGTTATTTGTAATATTATATTATGTTAATTTCAATATAGACATTTACTTCTAGTATGTTACCAAACAAGGTCGTAGTTTTCGTAGATCAATGCTCCAAATAAAGAGAGCGCCCACGTTTTGATGCCGTGTATTATTATCACATATTTGTGGTTTCTGGATTTTGCTGAGCTGCGGAATATTTAAACATCGTTAAAGAGTTTTGGATCTCATCTTGTCGAGGACGTTTAGTTGGATCCACTCCGTCATTATTTACTTAATTTACACTCATTATATTGGTGTATATATGATAGCTGATAATGGATTTGTAATATATTGAATTCCTTGATCGAATCATCCCACGGATTTGAAGAATGTCGCAATATATTGAAAAGACATATAGAAGGGAGTGAAGGTGACCGAGGGTATAGTGCAGGCAGTGATGGCGGGTATAACACAGTATAAAACATGTCAGAATACGGCCTTGCCAATGGGTTCTAGGATATTGTGCGCACGAGCTCGAAGTTCTAACTCTGGTGTTACCTTGTTGTACATGTAAATGCATTCATAATTACTTGTATTCAGACAGTTGGTTTGTTGTTTCTTGTTTGATAAACAGAAATAAAATATTTGTTAGAAGTTCGTAACTTTTTAAAAAAGCCAGTGTAAAAAAGTCTTAGTTTTGTGAAACACGGCTCGGTTGGTAACTGGTACTTTCAGATTTTTCCCTTTCATTTAAGTATTTTTTTTTCGAAAAATTGTTGTAGGGACCAAATTTTTATGTTATTAACAAGTTGAGATAAATCTCAAGGCTAATTTTTTTTTACTTGCAATATCTTTGCTGTCTTGGATTTTATGATGTGAAATTGTCAATTCAATTCATACAACTATTTTATTATTAATGAGATCAAAAGGGAATGTGGAATAAGTTGCATCCCCCCCCCCGTTCCAATCCAACCACTTGCTTATTACCTATGTTTCTTTACCTGCACTTGTTTTCTGTTTGTCTGACACAAAATACAATGAAATCATTGGAGTAATGAATTTGTACCATAGCACATTCATTAACCTTAAGATTTTCCATTAACTGTAGAAATAATAGCGTGTTTTAATTGCTAGCAGGTGTAAATTTCTTGCATCGTTCCACTAAATTATGATCAAATAGTAATTACTTACAACGTTAATTGACTGCTTGACTGAAAGCTTAAATTAGGCCTATAGGGTAAGAATTAGGTAATAATTAATGCTAACTACTTATAATTACCCTTACCCCTGATTGGCTGTGGTTTCCTACCTGTTCAAGTTTACTCTAGTACACGTTTTAATGGTCTATACAAAATACTAGTTTTTTGACCTTCACCTTGTATTGGATTTAATAATACGTTTTCCTCGAAAAACTTTCCTCCTGGTTCATCGGTCACAAACACTGCTTACCTGGATTGTTAAATAGAAGATAGAACAACAGGTCTTGATGTCTGATCACATGATTCAGAATGTAATTGTTGTATATTTTATGGTCTAATTTTTCTTTGATCAGTGAAAATGGCTAATTAACGTAATGCCACATGAGTTCAACATACTTCAGGTAACAGGTAAGTTTTCTTTGAATACTACATAGCTGTCTAAAATTTGGGACACAGTTGGCAAATTCTGCATGGAACATATATGGAGATCACATAATTTATGAATAAAAATTAATCAACTTTCCGTCGCTATTGTGTTGCGATGATTGTCCCCTAAAATGTATCATTTTCATGCCTTTCCAATAAAACATCATTTTATAAAATTTCATCCTCATTTGCCTTCATCACTAATGGGTAACTTATCAGTCATGGCCAATACCTATCAGTCAGTCGGACCTAACAGATAAAAAACTGAATATCTGACATGGCGAATACCCATCGAACAGTCGGACCTGACTGATAAAAAACGAAACAGTCGGACCAGACAGATAAAAATCCGAATGTCTGGCATTGCGAATACCAATCGGTCAGTCTGACCTGACAAATAAAAGACGAATGTCTGGCATGGCGAATAACCAATGGACAGTCGGCTGATAAAAAACAAATGGCGAAAACCCATCGTACAGTCAACCTGACTGATAAAAATCCGAATGTCTGACTTGTCTTGAAAGTCGTTCGCCATGACAGACATCTATAGAACTTTAAGAAGTGACAACAAAAGTAAAACTGCTTCTTTATTTAAATGCTGATAAAAATTATACTAATTTTTTTTTCACCCATTGTCATATGACATTTTGTTTTAATGACAGTTTTACCAGCATTTGTTTTATGTTTCAAATTGAGTTGACAACTGAATTGTTCTCAATTATAGCCCTCATACCTTCAGTGCTTTGATTTACTGGTGTATATAAAATTCTATGAAAAGCTTATCAAGTTTTGTGGTTTATCCCTAGTTTCTTGTAGATAAGTGATATATTTATATAGGATTAAAACCACTCCTTCATAACTGACATCCGGATATAGGTTCAATTCCCTTGCTTCTTGGAAAAAGTTGTGCACTAGATGAAATCCAGAATTCAGTCAATTGTTTTTTCCCCTGCGTGTACATAATTAAAATTTAGATTCATTAAAATTCGGTCAGACCTTAAATTTTGTCTTTGTTTTCATTTGCTGTTATAGCAAGATCTTAATTGGATATTGTACCATATAGGATTAGATAGAAAGAAAAAAACAACATTTATAGCAATTCAGATTCATTATTGTCTTCATGCATATATAAACTTGTCGATCTGAATCTGTATACAGTAAGACAATGTAAGGTACTGATCACAATATGTGTCTTGCTACGCATAATACTTGTATAATTAACCTTATATAAAGACGTAACCCACAAATTGTTTACATACTTTATACTTGTAGTTTTTGTTTTGTTAAAGAGGCTATGTCAGAGATTTAGAGTCTAAATTAATCAAGGTGAATTTGTCCTCTTTTCAGAAATCATCAAAAAATATAATTTACTTATGAATTTAATCACTGATAATAGTGTACAATTCATGTATATCAATTTTTAAAAAGAGCCTTTCTACTTGTTTTTGTGAAGTTTTAAAGACGTGTGAAAAATATCCAATCAGGTGGGCGTTAGTCGATCTTGTACCATTAATGCTGTTATAAGAAGACAAAACATCAAAAGATATGTTGGTCATGTCTTCATACCAAGCACATGTATTATACAAGATTTTACATGATAAATTAATTAAATGTTTCACAAAGATAGTTGATTCATTGCTAAATATAAGGTGATAGTCTCCTTGTCTGTAGTGGAGCTCCATTAACATTGCCTAAATTCCTTAACAGATTTAATAATGGCTTTCCACAAACAATTGACACTTCTGTATTGCATAAATCTGCGTTTAGTGTGAAAAATAATATTTATCAACCAATATGTGCAAGCAATTATAGGATTATTCTCCAACTATTTCATTTCCATTGACTAGGTTATGCCCTAACACAATTTTTATTGTATCCCTTTATTGATGGATAATCTCTGTGGGATTATGTCATGATAATCTGTTAGATGGATTAATATTTTACTGAAGGAGTCATTTTTGACAGTGGCTTATCCCAGTGTTTAGAGATGTGCTTTTACGAATCATTTTTTACCCTTATGTCATTATTAGCCAATCAGGATCACCATTACAATCAGATGGTTTATTGACACAGTCATCAGCCAATCATCATTGTGATAGCAATTGCAGTGTTTACTATTGGACAATCAGTAAAGAGATTGTCCAATCAGAACACAAGAAGATGTTTTCTGCAGTATATTATAGTACATATGTACACTAAACAGTGCTGGACTTGTAATCCGCTTGCCCGCTCCATCACTGACCGTACAAGCAGTCTTTCGGACGAGACTTTAAAAACCGAGGTCCCGTGTATGATGCTTTACATGGAGCACGTGAAAGAACCAGGGGTGCTTCTGGAACCGGGGCATCTCCTGTATCATGCACTGCAGTGCTTCAAATGAATTAAACAATCAAAAAAGTCAATTTAAACCTGTCAAAATCATGCATCATTTTGTCATACAGTACTTCATAAAGATTTCCAAATAAAAGGTTGGTTTGCTCTTTTGACCAGTCTACATCATAGCTCAAACTTTTCTTGTTGACAACTTGCCCCATTCATTATGTTCTGTGATATACGTAATATTACATTGGGGTATAATTTAGTGGTTTCAATCAGCGGCCCAGCCACTGAAGAATACGTCATAAAATCATACTTCTTGCCTTAATCCTTCCTCAAATATCTTTGTACCATGATATTGTGACATTAACAATCATTCAATATCACTCAAACATGAACAACAACAACATTTTTAACTGCATCTGATAAGCTATGACCTGATGCATGGCTAATATATATACTTCATTCCTCCTACACAAAACCACATGATATTTCAGAAATCACTCTTCAGTTTTAGAGGTTAAAGTTTCAGAAATCACTCTTCAATTTTAGAGGTAGTTAAAGATGGTGGCAGTAATATTTAAATCAGTGTTGATTCCTGTCTGATTTTAATTCAGTGACAGATATCAAGTATCGTGCCATTTATTTACGAGCTGGACATTGTTCCCGCCAAAATAATTGCAGACTATCCATTAACTTTGGGCCATAGATCGAGACGCAGACATTTTCAGAATTAATGACATTAAATTGCGACAGATATCATGCTTTATAACCTGTTCAGGTATTGTTACAAGGACGGGCACGTGCCCCTGATGCCCTGTTATGTCCCATAATGCCATTTTATGACAGATGTGAAAAGCAGACTGAATGGGAATGGCTTTATAAAGTGTGTTTGTTGTCTTGGTCATAGAATTAACCTGGCTAAAAATGCAGACCTGATTTTTAAGTAGACAAATATATGTTCAACGTTGATTGAAAATCTGGTCTAGAGATTTAGATTTTTTTTTTTTACTTTACCGTTGAGGGCAAGTCCTGTGCAGTCTGGAAGCAGCATGTCCCCATGTGGGTTCAGAATTGCCCGACGACTAATGGCCTTTAATAAAGGGAACAGTGGCTGTGGCTTGTCTGATAAAGCAAACACAACACAGGAGTGAATGAATAAGCTTAACAATATCGTAAAGATCAAAATAACACATAAATTTACAGCAATAATGACTTGATTGACATCATAAACTGTGATTGTGTTTATAGGGACTTTGTGTTAAGCTTGTTTGGCTATTTATTAGGCTTGATAAAGATCTAACAATGATTGAAATAATTTCAAGTGTTATTTGTTATATCAGCTTAATTAAGACTAAACAATGATTTCATCTTTTTTGTGTCTTTATAGCAATGTTTTGACTTGAAGAAAAAAGTATTTGCTTTGTACCAAAGGTATGGCAGATGTTAGACTACGTTTAACACTGTCACATACTGTTGTTTATTGGGGACCTGAGGTATTGACAATAGATCGCTGGGTAATTATATCGGCGCGTGTCAATCCATGGGTGGTGAATTTTTACAGTTTTTCATGGGCCCCTGTTTCACTGATGCTTAGCTGTAGGCATAATTTAAGGAGCCCATTTTGCTTCAAAAATAAGACAAAGTTTGCGCATCTTCGTTTGAAAGAGCTTGCTATTAAAAATGTTCATTTGATGTTTGAAATTTGAGTTCAGAGAGCTAGGTTTTATTGATTGGCGTTAAGATGAATTGATTAAAAGGCAAGCATGTGTATAAAATTGCTACTGATGCTATTAATTTCTTATTATTGATTGAAATTAAATAGACCCCTTGAATTTTCTACCCCGTTGCCCATTATATTTACCCTAAAGGTAAAGCGAAACATCCCTTTGACTGCTTACTTAAAAGGGAGTCATTTGGCTCATAGCCAGTAGATTCACTGGTTTCTTTCATTTTTGAAAAATTTCTCTGTTAAACTCCAATTGCTTTATTGTAGTTTAAAGCCATAATCATGTACAATTGAATCATCAAGATATCTTTTGTCTTAAACACAAGTTTACAAAGCAGGAAAATAACAATTAATTAAGATTTATTATGTTGTTAAATTGTTGTTACAAGTCATAGGTGCCACATTACATGTACTTATTTACTTATTATGACTTTGATCATAAAATAATGATTCTTGCCTGGACTCCAGTTTTTTTTTTAAAGACACTTGTCCCGGACTAATGCACCAGTCAATTGTAACCACGGCCCCCCCAGGTCCGGGGAATAGCGGGGACTTTGACTTTCGGTCCAGCCAATCCCAGGTAAAATCCTCGCCCTTCGGGGACAAACTGCTGGTAAAATCCCCGCCAAATGCCCCCGCACCCCAGGGACATCCTAGGTAAGGCCCATTTCCCGCTATTTTCGGCGTGAAAACTAAACCACCGCATTCACCTGGCACTGCGTGGCCACCTGGAAGGTAAAAACACGGCCCATTTCCCCCGCTATCCCCGGTATACCCCCGGACCTGGGGGGCCGTGGTTACAATTGACTGGTGCATAATGGAAATGTAAATTTTGAATAGTCCCACATAGGAAGCTATAAGTTGTCCAACATATCTCAATTTAGTAACAAATAAACATACACAATGATAGCTCCACAATCTAAAATTAATAATCACATGTATGTGTTTGTTGGATTCTAAGGTTTGACTCACAACTGAATAATTGCTGATGTTCAAGTTTAAACTTTAAAAACAGTTTTGTCCGGGACTTAAACTTCAACTCAACTGTTGGTAGCCAGATCCAGGATTAGACTAATCCGGGATGTCGGGCTAGTGAATTTCTAAAGTCCTGTTTGCAAACAAAACTGCTGTAGTATCCCGCTACCTAAATGCTACATGAATAAAAATTAGAAGGGAGGTAAACGATGTTGGTTGTAGGGTTTGAAATCTTATGTCGAGATGTAGCCCAGAATTCTTCATTGTCAGTGTTCAATTCTTACTGTTTTAGCCCTGGGTTGAAAGTGTTTGAAGTACCTGTAGTTTTATTCATAACTTTAGCAAAATGTCATTATTTTGACAAAATATTTCTGTGTTTTCTAAATCATATCACATGTATTTTGTTGTATATTTTCAGGTCTCATTTCCTACACAGAGTATCTGTTCCTGTTATGTGTTCTAACAAGTAAGTAGAATGATGATACCCGGGGTTATTGTTTTTATAATATGAGCGGCGCTGTACGATTTCCAACCTCTTCTATAAGTGACGTCATCTCCATAAAACGTCACATGTGACGTCAACATGTATTGACAGTAAGCAATATTTGCCCCATGAGGCAATATGAAAACGAAGTGACCATATGGAGTAAATATTGTTTCCTGCTCACAAACAGTGACATCAGATGTGGCGTTTTTTTGAAACGACGTCACAGAAGAGGTAAGAAATCCCACAGCAGCGCTCATTTGTAGATTTCGTTAATAATAGGGCATGCTCGGTTCAGCTCCAAGTTGTTAGACCATTGGACTGTCAACCTGATGGTCGTAAATTAGAGCTCAAGGAGAGGTAGTTGCTCCCCCATGACAATTTGACTGAAGATAATATATCCAAATGTATATGTCCTTCACCTTCAACCATGACTGCAGTTGAATAAAAATAAGATTAGAATTTGATTAGGATTTTCTCTGAAAAAAAGTCAGAACTTTTACTTAAGTTCATGATGTGCATTTAAATTTTTTACTGTATTCAGGGAGGAAAGAAGTGCCCAACATATGCTGCAAAATACAGTATAACCTTTGTGTCATGGTACACAAAGACATTGAATTGCAGACAAATGTTGTAACTTCTTGATTGTTTTATGAACAAAAAACAAGAAAAACATACTAGCGCCGCTGTACGATTTCCAACCTCTTCTTTAGTGATGTAATTTCCAGAAAACGTCTTGTGACGTCACCATGTACTGACAGTAAGCAATATTTTACCCCATTAGGCAATATGAAAGGAAGTAAGTGATCACATGGAGTAAATATTGTTTCCTGCTTGCAAATAGTGACATCACATGTTGCGTTTTCTTGAAATGACACCACTTATACTGCCGTCACACCGGACTGGCGTCCTTACCGCGTCCTAAACTGTCATATTTTGGAGAACACCGATGGTCGCATTGAGAACGCCAATGATTTTTCTAAAATAAATCCAGATTTCGGTCAGCCGTCACACCGGAGTTCTGTGCTCTGCGATCTGTGTATGTACACGGCGTTCCCAACACGACCTTACCGCGTTCTTACTGCGTCCTTGGAGTTTCTATTGAGTTTACACGGCGTCACTGCGGCGTCCATACGGCGATCAGCGGCGACCCCACTGCGACCCCACTGCGTTCTTAGCGTTTCTTCCACGACCTTACCGCGTGCATGGCGTTCCCACGGCGACTGCAGGGCGACCCAACGGCGTCCTCGCTGCGAGTATAAAACTCCACTGTTCTTTCGGAAAGCTTCATTCATTATTTTACCCTCATCCGTTGAGGTCACGCATTTTAACGTGTACGCATTTTAAACTTATACGCAACGTTATGCCGAAAACCAGGGGCCGTGGGCGTGGGCGAGGTATAGCAGCCAGGACAGCCTCAATATCTCCAGCACCAGCGTCATCTCCTGAAAGGGACTCCAGCGTCGATGTAGCGGAATCGGACACACAGTCCACACAGTCCAATGCCAGCGCTACAAAATGTGACAGTCCATGCCGTAAAACCAAGAGGAGCAGGCTTGTGCGTAGTGATCTGACGCCCTTCACGACAAGAGACAATGTATTCGCTGGGAGTCGGAAGTCGAATTTCATGCTGGAGTACATGTCACCAGACGCTAGGTGGCGTAGAGTGACTGCCAGCTTCGTCCCTGGGTTGATGGCTTTCCTGTAGTTTGTATCCTGCTTGGTGATTCGTGGGCCAAGCCTGGTGAGCAGCTCATCAAACATTTCTGGTTGAACCCTAAGGAAATTCTGGAACGATGCCGGATCTTCTCGCCTCAGCTCAGGCATGAGGCGGTTGAAGTGGCCAAACTGTTCTCTTCGGACATCACCGAGCCATGGTCTAACCCAGCATCTTCTTAGCCTTGCCCTTCTTCTCCTTCGCCGTCTGATCAGTTTTACAGCTATGACATGATCATCTGCCTGCTGCTGCTGCTGGACAATAAGTATATCATAGCAAGTTCATCATTTATTCGGCCCTGATGATGGTGAGTACGAGAAATACACTGATAAAAATAGGATGAAATATTGGGTTTTATAGCTCTTCGAGGGCGAACAGTAGGAACGCGCTAGGAACGCAGTGCAAACTCCGTAGAAACGCAATAGTCGTAGTAGGCACCCCGTAGAAACGCCATTAACGCCGCAGGGACGCATTGAGAACGTTGTAAGGTCGCGGACAATAGCTCAAATCCCGAAATATCCGCCCTGACATCGCGGTAAGGACGCCATAGACGTGATGGGGTCGTGGTAAGAACCCCATAGACGTGGTAAGGACGCAGTAAGGTCGCCATTGGTCCCCCTGATCCTTTTCTCCGCGTTTACATGGCGACTCTACCACGTCTGTACTACGTTCCTTTGGCGTTGTTCGGGTTCCTAATGCGATGCTACGGCGACCATGGCGACCTCAGGGCGATCCCACGGCGTCCTGAGCCAGGACGCGCTCAGGACGCCGAACCTCGGCGTTTACTTTGAACATGTCCAAAGTAAACGCCGTCGCTCTGCGACCTTCGGCGTCCTTGGGGTCCCCACTGCGTCTGGATGCGTTCTCACCACGACCCTACGGCGTCCATGGCGTCCCTTCCACGTCCTGGGTCGCCGTAGGGACGCAGTAAGGACGCCAGTCCGGTGTGACGGCTGTATTACAGAAGATGTTGTAAATCCCATAACAGCGCTCGTACTGTGTTTTAGATGGCCGTATTTGGCCAAGTAGATATTTTTCAATGGCTTGTACGACTAGAATGATACTCAGTAAACAAAACACACCTGAATGTTTCATCATTTATTATGCAATATATAAGAATAGAAATGCAGCAAACAACATTTGAGGCATCGTGTTGTGAAAATTGCTTTGTACTTGATGTGTTTGTTATAAATTTAAGTTTTCCAAAAAAAGCCACTTGTATTCACTGCATTATCTAGTAGATACTTTGTTTTACAGCAAGTGGACTCACCTGTTGCATCCGTTATATAATTCATAAATCCCACTTGTTAAAAGGTGCTCAAATAGTGTTTTTTTCCATCTTTTAATGCTTATAATTTTTTGAGATGCTGGTGTGAAAGAAACTTATGTTCTTCTTTGTTCTCTGTATACACTTACAGCTGTTTCGCTCCCATCTGTAAAAATGCATTCTCAAAGCACACCGCTCTTGAAATTTATATTTTGACATTTTCATTGTGCTTGCTATCTGTATGTAACAAAATTTCAGCGTTAATGTGTTGTAAATACCTATGAATTTTGTGCACATTTATCATTATATTGCGCGGAATTGTATTAAATATTATTTTGTTTAAATTCAGGAAGAGCCCTCCTCGTGTGAAAAATCATGCACCTGATTATCTGTTACAAGGCATTTTACCTATTTATTAGTTACAGTATCATTTATGACTTCCTAGAATCGTTCCTTTATCTGAATGCCATATGATAATGCACAATACAAAATTCTGCCAATTATTTAAATTCACTGCCGAAATTATTTAAAGATTCAACAAAATTTATTAATGTTTGGTTTTCAGCGATTGTGAAACAAGTTATTATTACATATATGAGCTCTGCTATAGGATTTACAACCTCTTCAGTAGTGACGTCATTTCAAGAAAGCGCAACATGTGATGTCACAATTTGCAAAGCAGGAAACAATATTTACTCCATAATTATGGTCACTTCGTTTTCATATTGCCACTTGGGGTAAAACCTGCTTACTGTCAGTATATGGTGACGTCACATGTGACGTTTTCTGGAAATGCAGTCACTTAAAGAAGAGGTTGGAAGTCGTACAGCGACGCTCATATATTCATCATTCTCATTGACTGCTAAAAATCGTTTGGGTTATTTCAGGGATAGTCAATCACTCAAGGTTGGATTCAAACTCTTTGACATTTTTCATAGAAATACATGAATGTTTTATTAATATTAAGATAAACTGGAAGTTAGTTAACAGCTTATTAGATTTAGAATTAGTATTTTCAGGAAGAACTTTTGATATTTGCTTTAATGTTTTATTTGTTCAAGGTGATAAATTTCTGAATTACCTGGTTTATATCGGAGTTTATTGCACAGTGTCCATTTATAGACTGGCCAATATACGCAACAGTAAATAAAGCAAGATTCCACATTTAATTATGAAACTGGTCATTGAGGCAACTATTTCACTTTGCCTTCATTTTGTTCCAAGTTTTAAACACGTTTTATTGTTACAAACATGTAAACAATATTACTTCTCCAGAGTGACCCTCTCTTGAGCACCCACCTCCCTTCAACAACAGTTTTGTTCCATTGGAACTATCTATTTAACCTTTCTAGAGCCACAACCTCTCGACAACAGCAAAATATGTGCCTCCCGTAAGGATGTTGCTTTTGAGGGATTGCACTGTGCGAGAGATTTATACAATAGAACAAAAGTATTAAATGTGGTCAAGAACACTTATTTCACTGATTTATATTACAGTCATTGAAAAGGCATTTTGAATACGATTTGGTATATTAATGGCTTTAGTATTTGCCTTTGCATTTTTATAAGCCTAGCTCATTAAATCCATTTCTTAGCTTTACTATTATGCTTGCATAATCTGCTACAGTTAACTTGAAACATTTACTTATTTTTCGATGCAGACAAGAATGTTTTGGAGTAAAAGTATCTGAGAGAATTATATCCAATAAATAAACAGGTGTAATTGGCAAGGGTCATACTCCGTACTTAAATATGATTAGAACTGTGTTTTCTTTAGATTCTGTTTCTAATTACAACAAATTGACCAATTTTAATGAATAAGATGAGGCCGACGTATACATTTCACAGACCACCTAGGTACATGTTTATGAACATAGAATCTTCCATTAATTAATGTAACTCTTGAGGATTGATTTTTGGAGAGCCCTGGTGAACATGGTACAAAGAGATCTGGCTTTCTTCCACATGTTGTTTGAAGTCGCTGGTTCAACTACTTGTCAAGATGCAGACTGTGTTTAGTCATGTTAAATACTTTGGTTTTGAAAAAATGTAGGATATTTGCATTGTACAGCATACAGTAGATATTTTAACTATCATTATCACTTACCGTATACATGCTGTGGAGAGCTTCTAAGTTACAGATTGATCTAACACCAGTTGTGTCTTCTTGCTCCTGTTGTTGTTGTTGTTGTTAGTGTTGGTGTTTGGTCATAGGTGTAGTTGTTGAATGTATTTTATTAGAAGTTTGTATTTTTCAAAAATGTTTTTAGAAAAATAACTTTTGTGTATAACTAAGGATCTTAATGTCTGGATTATTTGACAATGCTGAATTGTTGCTGTAAACCACCTAAATATTACTTATGTTGGTTTGGTACAAATGGTTATACTTTATGCTATTCGGTGTTTTGTAAGATGCTTATAATTAAAGTACAATAGGTACAACAAAACCTCAATAATAAGACCACCTTCGGGACCCTTGAAAACTGCAGATCTTCTTATTGAGGTGGTCTAAATATTGAGGTTGAATAAAGAGCAAAACAGTGTTCTTAATTTTCAGGTGGTGTTATTATTGAGGTGGTCTTTTAGTGAGGTTTTAATTTGTACCTCAAAGATTTTTCCATTGATGTGAAAAGTCTTTTGTGTGATACAATATCAGAGTGTTTAGAAATGTATGGCTTGTAAATGTTAAATCTTTTCATATATCAATTTAAACTGTGTAGATATTGTGTTTGATGAAGTTGTTGAAACTGATCTTGTGTTGTCTGTAATTTATTGATTTACATGTAAAAAGAGGGAAGTTCAGAGACTGTGATCTGCCAAATTGAAGCTTTCAATTGTTTGATGCAAATTTGTCTCGAATTTGTCAGTTACCCTTATGCTTATTTGCAGACTGTTGGTAATTTGTTGTTGTTGTTGTTGGAGATGTCTCTCAGCATATACATACTTTACAGTCTGTAGATTTGCATATTTATACAAGTTTGCATGTTGTGGGGTAAAAGCGAAATATAAGTCTTATATGCATTAGAATGAAAAAGCAGTTTGTAACATATTCTGCTTTCAATGCTGTGATGTAAATATCGTGTAGTGAGGTGTTTTTTAAGCGAAAGTTGTCTCATATGCATCATAGAATGAAGAAGAAGTTTGTAACGTAATCTGCGTTCATGCTGGGATGTTAATTTTTATATAATCCTCTTTAAGATTTAGAAATTTGTCAGGTATAGAATAATTTGTTCATAATGATTCATTTGATTGCACATTTATGTAATGACGGATTCATTATAGAATTCATAGTTTTTTTCACTTTAATATCAACTTATTACATTATAATTGATTGATGGACCCGATCTTCGTATCTGACAACTAGTTTAGTCCAAGTCTGGGTGATTGTGTTAGTTTATTTTCTCGTAATTCCCAAATTCGAAAAAAGACATATATTAACATCCTGGGATTGTGTGAATGAGAAAGTGGATCTTATTGATTGAGAAATAATTCCTTTATAACTGTTGTAGTAGCTTTTCTATCAATCATTGCATTATTATTGCATTTAATGAGAATTTAACAAGTCTACTTGTCTGCATCTGAATCGTCTTTGATTTTTTTGTTAGTTCAAGTGCTTCTGTATTTACCACTGCAGTTCGGCTGATTTAATTATGTAGGTTTCTGATCTTGTGGTTTCTGTTCTGTTTGTTTAAAAAAAAAGTTTTAGTGACTTTTTCAGTGCATACCCCCCGCAGTTTGTCTGGTTTGTTCATGTTTGTATTCTTGCGCTTGCTGTTCTATTTGTTTAAAAATTATTTTTAGTGACTTTTCCAGTGCAGACCCCTTGCTGCGAGTATAATGTGTATGCAGAATTGATGCCAATTACATGACAGTGAGTTCAGGGTATTTTCAGGCTCTGTCAGAGTCTGTGGGTACTGATCAATATGCACAAATTAAGAGGAACTTTCTCAAAGTGGCTCCTGTTTTCAGCTTAGTTTTAGCATACAAAAAAGTCATGCACATATGATTTATGTGTGGAAATTAAGTGGATGTGGGTTGCAGAAGAGTAGGCCGATACTGGTTGGTCAGACAGTGCAGTCTGCATAATTTGCATCGAGCACCTAAAATACTATCAAAAAAATCTGAGGTAAATCTGAAGTAAAACTTTTACTGCAGCTTTTGATAAAGATGTTGTTAGCCAATCTTCATATAATGTCCGTACTTTACATCCATATTCCTACCTCATCTTCGGAGTGTCTGTTGGGAATTTGGAAAATTGTAGAGATTATTAGGAGACAAAACATTTCGATTTATGATTAATATTCAGTTTGAATGAATGAAATATCTGGACTGGCCTAGACAGAAAATTAAATGAAATGGTGTAACTTCAGATTGTCAAATACTATAAATTCTTACAAATTATCTTGAAAGAGCCTTGATGAATATCAGAATTTATGTTTGATATAAATATTTATAAATAGAAGCTAAGCATTTAGAATTTAATTGATTTATTAAGTGTAATGGGGAAGATTGTCTGCTGTTATAGATAGCAACAGTCTATCTGGTAAGTAAAATCATGAAAAAATGATGCCTAGTTAGTTTGTTTACGATCTGCTGTGCAGAATACAAGGTTAAAATTTCTAGAAACTTTTACTGTGGTTGTATTTAATAAGATTCTTGTGTCAGTGGGTACATATCGAGAGAGTATCTGAGAGTATGGCTGCCTGTCTGCTCGAATAATACCTTTTTATTTTTATACCCATTATAATGCTCTGATCACTGTTAGATGTAGGCCATTACATGAGCAGTCATGAATTACGGAATAAATTGAACCAGTTTTCAGAAAATGGTAAAAACAAGCCTTTGGCGTCTTTTTACCATTTTTCGAAAATAAGGTCTACAAAAACTCTGTAATTTATGAGCATGAATGTAATGGCTTATTTATATCAAAATTGTAAATGTGTATTTTATCAGTAAAAATTAACTTGTATATCCATTAATTATAGCAGTCCCAGTCAGTCACTATAAGGCAAATGACTGGCATCACTCAATCTTGTCTCACCGGTGAATTATCGAAAATAATACACAAGTCAACAGTTATTATGCATTTACGACATCATTTATGATAAATAGTTGGACCTTGTATATTGGACAACCCTCGATCTGAATACTCTGTATCATCCACGATAAATATCAGGTCCTCATGTATCTCCTTATACACGTCCAATTTAAATGGCCTATTCGAAACCATGTATTATTCGAAATAAAATTTCGGACTCCATGAATTTGAATGAACGAGGTTCGAATGTAATTGGTGTGTTTGGTCATTTGGACAAATTAACTCATCTTGTATGGTGTTAAACTTTTTGTAGTCAGAGTATACATTTTTGAACATCCTTATGAAAAAATGGAACATCAGGAATATTAGTGAAGACTTAAATTTACAGCAATGGTCTTACTGTGTTTACCAATAGGCCTTGCTGTGACTGTAATAAAGAATACAATGTGAACTTACAAGGGGATGACTTGGATCGATTGTTTGTGAAATTTTATTTCAAATTATTGTCGGAGTCAAATGTTGATCAGGTCATCCTGCATTCTCGACCTAAAGGTCGTGGACGGACGGTCTTTCATTACATGGACTAATTACAGTGGCTTCCACATGACTGATTGTTAGTACAAACAATGTATGGGAGAACACTACCAGCGTTAAGTGGCCTTAACAAATGAAATGGCTTTGAGGGTCGTTTTTCACAAACTTCGGACTGATAATTTAAAAAATACTGGATTGAATAGAAAGTGAAAAATCATTGAATTCAGGCCACATTATTGCCAATTAGGATTGAAAGGCAGTCTTTATTTCATTAATTTGGCCAAGGCGAACCATTGCATTTATTTTGTCATCTCCGCCTGGTCCCGAATGTGGGTGTTTGAAATATTTGTGGTTTAAGAGGGTATGATTATGTTATAAATTGGACTTGTAGGCTTGTCATTTTAAAAAAAGTACTGATGAAATATCGATGACGTTTGACCTGTATAACTCAAGAGTTAGCATATAAAGTCTTTGATTGGGATTTATAAATTCAAGATACAAAATGTTATTTCTGTTTAAATATCATGATAATCAAGTCAGTGCCCCAAACATCATCACTGATAGTGTTCTAGATGAACATGTGACTGTTAGCCCTTGTCCAAGTCAGACATATATCTCTTGTATAAAGAATTTTACTATTGACATTATGCAGATGTATTATTTCAGCCACTTTTTGTTTCGTGCAGCATTTTATTACATTTGCGTCAGTGCAGTCAATAACTTTCTTACGAAAATGATACTTATCACATAAAAATATTGCAGACAATTGTCATAACACCACCAAAATATTTATTTCATTAATCTATTTGTGATACTTATTAATTATATCAATAGGTGAAAGAATCTCTGCCGTACTAACAATGGTTTTGCTATTTGCATATCAGTGCTGTCGTTAACCAATCAAATCTTACGTTAACCACTTAGCCAATTTCTCTTCAAACGAACAACGTTTCTAACCTTGATGTGGATTGGTTACCTTTCGATTAATTTACCGAAATCATTTTGGATCTGGAGTGACTGAGCATTCATAACATCTTGACATTTTTTATGTTGCACAACAACAAATCTTAACCTTCAAATTGCAACGACCATCATTTTTCCAGATATTTGTTGTTTTAACTACTGTATTCAAAGTTTATGATTTATATTAACATCTTATGTTCACCAATAAAAGTGCCGAGTACTTTATAAATTCCCTTTCTAAAAATGATATTAACTCTCCAAATTAAGTCTCGTTTTTATAGAACTTAGTTGATAAATAAAAATTCAGTCATTTTTTTAACATCTCCGTCTCGGTAGGAATCTTGAATTAAAGTTTATGATGTTCAGAATATTTTGGCTGTTATTGATACAAGCAGTGGTCTTTTTTATGGATTTTTTTTCTACGTGACAAATGACCTCTAGCAACTTGCAGGTGCCAATCAAATTTTTTCGCGCGTGTGCTGACCCTATTATTTAGGGCCCGTTTAGTTTATTTTCCGCCGTTTTAAACAGATCATTTTGGAATGACTCCCTGCTGTTATTTGCACAAAGCTTTGATGTAGTTTTTGTGCGAAATTCATTACCCATAAAATTTATGTTTTAATGAAAATGATTCTTGATAGAAATTTAATGTATAGCCATCTTAATTTGATACATTTTATTATAGAGGTTCGAATTGTGAATTTCATTTGACAGACTTGATCCATCGATTGTGTTTTATTGTCTGCCTGATATTTGATATGGACATTGATTTTACCATCCTATCAAAATAGTGTGTTTAGTTAGATTGGGCAGTTTTATGATACATTAAATGACTGAATATATTTATAATTTAGAAATCTCATATTGAGCTAAATAATGGGTTTTGACCAATAGATTATTTATACTTAATTGACTGTGATGTGTACATAATTTGTGGTCATCTAAATGGTCTGGACAGCTGAAATAGTGTTTAGTCAAATGAGCATTTACTCGAATATCAAAACTATCTGGTATGATAAATCCATTAGATTTATTTTGGGTTTTCAGGGCTCTAGATTTTTTTTTCAAAGACACTTCTTCTGGACTAATGGAAATGTAAAATTTGACTTGTCCGACATAGGAAGCTTAAGTTATCCGAGAATATCGGTCAATTTAGTAACAAATGAACATACACAAGGAAAGCTCCACAATGTAAAATTAATCATCACATGTATGTGTTTGTCTAATTCTAAGGTTTGACTTACAACTGAACATATAATTGCTGATGTTGGTTAGCTTTAAAAAAAGGCTGGTCCAAGACTTACTTCAACTCAACTGTAACTCGTAGCCTGATTCAGCATTATACTAGTACAGGATGTCAGGCTAGTGGATATCTAGAGCCCTGGTTCGGAGAGCTACAATTGTTTTTGTTTCTTATGCCCATCAGTTCACATAACCATGCATGTGCTCTGTTCTTGTAGCCAGTGTTTCCAGCCCAGTTTAAAAGTTCATCTATCAGTTTCTACAAGTATGTTTTATTTAAACCGTTATATTCGATAAAATCATGATCTACATGTAGCCAATAGCAAATATACAAAATTTTGTGTAGATATATTCATCAGTAAAAACGTTATTTGACATTAAAAAAGTGCACACTTGTAGGTTTTGTTAAATGTTACATAATGTACCTGTGAGTACTTGTTCATAAGATTTTGTGAGACGAAAATATAGCATTGGGGTTTCTCAGTAGCAGTCTTGGCAAAATGTGTATGTGTTACATTATGAACTTGAACTTGTGAATAGGTGTGTAAAATATTATTTCTGTTTTATCTGTAAATTTTTTACATTTCGTTGGAAATATTCCATCATGAAATCATAAAATAAATAAACATTTATATATTCTGAAGCATTAGATTAAGTAAATCTGATTCTGTTTATTGATAAAATGGCAGTTGGTAGTTGTTATGGTCTAAATTTAGTTTATGTTTTACCCTAATTGGCTTATTGTAACAGTGTGTGGCAGTAATCTCGGTGCATTTAAGTGCAAACATCTGATGGTTGCTAAGTCCCGATGGCAATAAGCTAGTGCATCATCCACTAGGTTCTTGTAATTAGGACAAAAATGACCACCTGAAAACTGTTGTGTTTGCAAAGGGTGTTGTTGTGTTAGGAGCATAATTATCATTTATGGCTTTGCCCACCTTGGGTAATAAGAAGTAATATAGTGTGTGATGCCCCTTATATTTGAACAGACTCATTTAGTTTATTCTTCTGTTTTAAAAATCTGTATTCTATGTGAGTAAAAGAAGCCGTGTTAGTCTGGCTACCAACTAGATAATGTTTTTATCAACCAGATAATATGTATGATTGTAGTTTTTAGCTAGGTTTTATTTGACTCTGAGTTTTTGGTTCTGATTATCCATGTTTGAGACTCAAAGGGACATTATAGCTATAGCAATGGACTGCTGGAGTTGTCTGCTATGAAACATAATAAAACATAGAGTCTGTATGTAACATACTTAAGAAGCCATGGAGAGACAGGTGACTAGGTAGGTTCAGATTGTCCAAATGCACCTGTATTGGTTAGTGCTGTCAAGAATCAAACAGAATTGACCTTTGGCAGTAGACAACTCACAGCGTCTCATGTGTGGCAGTAGACAACTCACAGCGTCTCATGTGTGGCAGTAGACAACTCACAGCATCTCATGTGTGGCAGTAGACAACTCACAGCGTCTCATGTGTGGCAGTAGACAACTCACAGCGTCTCATGTGTGGCAGTAGACAACTCACAGCGTCTCATGTGTGGCAGTAGACAACTCACAGCGTCTCATGTGTGGCAGTAGACAACTCACAGCGTCTCATGTGTGGCAGTAGACAACTCACAGCGTCTCATGTGTGGCAGTAGACAACTCACAGCGTCTCATGTGTGGCAGTAGACAACTCACAGCGTCTCATGTGGACAGAAAACTGATTAGATCTGCCCTGTATAAGTTGCCATTCTAATCTAATTTAAATTGCATATATGTATATATTGTTTATAAACTGATATAATTTGTTTTTATTTTAAATACAAAATTCTGTGAAGGTGTTCCATTCTGTATAAAACACAGCATACTACGATTATGTTTGAGAGTATGATCAAGACTCGGGTCTTACCATAACATTCATGCACTGGAGTTTGGAGCAGAAAATAGCGGGAAGATATCATCAAGTGTCCAGGGCAGATGGTCATGACTGACCAGTTTCTGAATGGATATTAAACTATCAAGTAGCCACAGTTTAAATTAGCCTGGACTGCAAACATGCTGGATACATGTTAATTACAGAATGCTTTAATTTGCATGTTTACAATAATTTTGCTCCCTGTACAATAGGGTATTGACTATCACCATCATAATGTCATTTCGTGAGGGGAACGACATGCCATTGCTGGGCTAAAGAAGCCACTCGTTCGCATTTATTTGTCCATATGTCCTTATTTGACAGGGAACTTTTAGAGCCTTCAAGGGGCAATCTGAGGACAGATGCTGACCCCAAACACACCCTGTAAAAGGTTAAAATAAAAATATGAATTATGGTGCAAAACAGGGCACTGTACAACATTTGAAGTCAATGTACTTCGGATAAATGTTTTGGTAAAAGTCTGGTAATCAAAACATCACAATTAGGTAAAAATATAAATTTAAGTCTTTTGATCATACAAAATCATTATTATGATGAAAGATATTTCTTATCATGTGTTTTGTAGGAACACCTTCACCTGAAGAAAGCTGTAATAAAGTATAATTGTTGTTGATATATGAAAACAGAGAAAATTGTTAAACTCAAGACGAAAATTTATGTAAGTCTATGTTTCAAAGTTGTAAATTGTAAGCATTATGTAGTCTGATAATATTTCAGAGGAATATATGAGTGATTATAACAATGCTTCATTTTATACAACAACATGATAACTTACACTGCATACATGTTAACCTTTTGTTTGGAATTGCTTGAACAATCTTCAGTTGATAATTTAGAGCCATGGAGTTATGTTTGAATAAGGGAGATCATTTGCTTATAAGTTTATGTAAACTGGTGAGGATGTTCTTTGTAAACTTGAGAATTATGTATGGTTATTCTTTTTGAAGGTTTGGTATGTTTTTCCCATTTATATTGACTCTGGGAAGGTCATTCGATCAAGCCTGTGGGTCAGTTTAAATAAAATGTAGCTAAAAACTACAATTATACATATTATGTGGTTGATAAAAACATCTAGTTGGTAGCCAGACTAACACGGCTTCTTTTACTCACATAGAATACAGATTTTTAAAACAGAAGAATAAACTAAATGAGTCTGTTCAAATATTAGGGGCATCACACACTAAATTACTTCTTATTACCCAAGGTGGGCAAAGCCATAAATGATAATTATGCTCCTAACACAACAACACCCTTTGCAAACACAACAGTTTTCAGGTGGTCATTTTTTATCCTAATTACAAGAACCACGCACAAGCTTATTGCCAGCGGGACTTAGCAACCATCAGATGTTTGCACTTAAATGCAGGAGATTACTGCCACTCACTGTTACAATAAGCCAATTAGGATAAAAACATCAACTAAATTTAGACCATAACAACTACCAACTGCCATTTTATCAATAAACAGAATCAGATTTACTTAATCTAATGCTTCAGAATATATAAATGTTTATTTATTTTATGATTTCATGATGGAATATTTCCAACGAAATGTAAAAAATTTACAGATAAAACAGAAATAATATTTTACACACCTATTCACAAGTTCAAGTTCATAATGTAACACATACACATTTTGCCAAGCTGCTACTGAGAAACACCCCAATGATATATTTTCGTCTCACAAAATCTTATGAACAAGTACTCACAGGTACATTATGTAACATTTAACAAAACCTACAAGTGTGCACATTTTTAATGTCAAATAACTTTTTTACTGATGAACATATCTACACAAAATTTTGTATATTTGCTATTGGTTACATGTAGATCATGATTTTATCGAATATAACGGTTTAAATAAAACATACTTGTAGAAACTGACAGATGAACTTTTAAACTGGGCTGGAAACACTGGCTACATGAACAGTGCACATGCATGGTTATGTGAACTGATGGGCATAAGAAACAAAAACAATTGTGGCTCTCCGAACCAGGGCTCTAGATATCCACTAGCCTGACATCCTGTACTAGTATAATGCTGAATCGGGCTACCAACAGTTGAGTTGAAGTAAGTCTCGGACAAGCCTTTTTTTAAAGCTATCCAACATCAGCAATTATATGTTCAGTTGTAAGTCAAACCTTAGAATAAGACAAAACACATACATGTGCATGATTATTAATTTTACATTGTGGAGCTTTCATTGTGTATGTTCATTTGTTACTAAATTGACCGATATATTCTCGGACAACTAGCTTCCTATGTCTAACAAGTCAAATTTTACATTTCCATTAGTCCAGAACAAGTGTCTTTGAATTTTTAAAAAATCTTTTTGAAGGTTTGGTATGTTTTTCCCATTTATATTGACTCTGGGTAGGTCATTCAATCAAGCCTGTGGGTCAGTTTAGAGTGTGGAGTACTCAACTGCCCATCTTATACCTCTAAGGTTTGTATCTGTAGGTGAGGCTTATTGTTCCTCGTGTGACAATCAGTTGTCTGAAGATTATGCATTGAAAGCCATTTGTCGTCACCTCTGAATCATGCAATGGAGTTTTTAGTTTATTGAGAAAAAAACAGGTAAGTGTTCACCAGATTGGCAACCCAGGAACACTGGCTAGGTCATCTGATGGCATATATAACTCCATCATTTGAACTCACAACACACAATTAATCGAGATTGTAGAATGATTAATAATATAATTCTTAGCTGCTGTAGTTAAGTTTGAGGAACAATTAGTACATTCAAATGTAAGGTGGGTGGTGCAGTATTAATCTGTAACCTTTGATTCCAATAAATAGTGTAAAATCTCCCAGTTCATCTTGCTTCATTATGTATGTAAAATTTTCTAAAGGTAATAGCAAATCACTCATTGACTGGTGGCTTTATCGTACATTCCATCAACGCACCCTTGAATAGGATGAAAATAATTAATAAGATATGATGACTATGTATCAAATGTTAATACACTGTATTATTGAGAGTTTTTATAGTATCTCGGATTTCTTGATACATATCTACATATTTGCATTCTTTTATATCCATTGTACTTGGGACAAAGTGAAACTGGTTACAAGCGTTTAAGGACACCTCAGTGTCTATCTAAACATGACTGATGATACTAGATATGGTGTTTTCGATCTAAATCATCTTTTAAATGATGGAATACTGTTGAAATTATAGGATAACATGAACTCGGAGGCTGAAATATGCTTTGATATGTGATACAATGTCTTAATATCTAAACCACATCACACTCATGTTTGTATGTACTACAGCACACAAGGATAATTCTTCCTGATATTTTCAATATTTTATGACTTTTTTATGCAAAAAACATTTAAAATAAATTTTTATGATGTCTGTTTTATATTAAGTTGTAAAAATGTTAGTAATTAATGTGGCTACCATTACATTATAAGAATACATACTATATTTAGATATTGCCTCAACATGTTTTACTGGTATGGGTTTTATCCGGGGGTTTATCCGGGTTTTGTCCGCTACCTGACTCAGATATTTTAATTGCATTGGACTCGGCCTGTGGTTTAATTTCTTTGTTAATCTCTGGTACATTTTCCTCTTCATTAGCTGTAATTACTTTTATTTCACACCATTGGTTAATTAATGAGGTGTAGCAAACCATACTTTGTCGACAATTAATTACGACTTTATCTGATTGTTCCCTTGTTATGTCTTTAATGTTATTTTATTTATTTGTTCTTCTTTTTCTTTACCTGCTCCGGGCTCAGTGCACTGAGATAAAAGATAAGGGGGTAGGACTCGCTTCGCCATCATTATGCTGTGTGGGCAATCCTTAGTTTGATCTGAAATTATTTGGTGGGCCTCACAATATTGAAACTTTAAGTCCATACCGTGCCACAATTATGGTTAAATGAACATATTTGAGGAATGACTCCAAAAAAGTCATTAAATAAATATTAGTTAATAAAATGCTTTATGAGTGCGTTCACTTATGTTACAATCATCAAATTATGCGTGTATAGTTTGATTTAGTTTGTTACTTTGTTGTTAATTTAAAGCACCATTTTATTGGATATCTCATCTTTTGAGCAAACTGCATGCACATATTGTATATTGCCACAAATGTTTCAGAATGGGCAAGATTACTCCTGTAACACCAGAGTTATCGCCCTTTAATGAGTTAAAATTTTCCTATTTTATAAAATGTTAACACTTTTGCAGCAACATTTCTGTAACCATCTTCCATGAACTTACACAAAATGGATATTATAAACCCCATTGAATTCAGGTCACAGTCAATGTGGGCAATGGACAAATGTGCTGGTTGCAGAACCAGAGTTATTGGCCCATGAAGTAGCCAAAATTGCATTATTTTACATTTTTACCATTTATTAGGTGGGTATCATCATGAAACTAAAAATTACAATCTAAGCAATTAACTTTCTCTGTTACTCAGATGGAAAAGAGCCATGAATCATAAAATTGGCTGTCTTTATATGATTGTATGGGTGTGATTGTCAGTGAACATAATACAGTAAACTATCTGAAAACCAGACTCTCAAAACAAGAAATATTTTTCGCATCTTAACATGTTTTAATGACAGCATTACACAATCAGTTAAATAGCATATACATGACTTGCATGACTAAAACGGTCATTCAAGAAAGCCGAGTCTGAACAAATTGCGTAGTCTTATTTAAAGTTCTCAGAAAACTAGAACTCTCTGAAAACTGGACATTTGACCATGTCCGGACAGGTTCTGGTTTTCAGGGAGTTTACTGTACATAGTTGCAAGTAACTTGATTTAAATAGTTGTCATCAAATTACACTCATATTTATTTACATATTTTACCTATTGCGCAATATATCAACTGTTATATGAACCTGTAACGTCTTACTTACCATGCTGATTTAACAATGTGACCCCTAATGTGAGGTCATGGGAATTGTCAGTGTATTCAAGCAACAATGTGTTCATGCATATAAATTTTGACATATTTCTGTACACCCTCTTCAATTTTACTGTTCTTAAATTTGTTCCAATTACTGCCGCGGATGTGGTCCAGTGGTTAGTGCGCTGGACTTGTAACCCGGCGATCAGGGTTCGATTCCCGGTCGCGGCAGGTCATACCCTTCCATGAAAATTTGATAAAAAAGTCGATTTTCCTCCACATGTGGAGAAGTTGCCGGCTCCTTGTGGAAGAGTAAGTTAGTACTGGTAAGAATTCAGTCCAGGAAAAACTGGTTAGGTGAACCGGCCGCCGTATATAACTGAAATATCGTTGAGAAACGGCGTTAAACCCGATGAAACAAACAAATGTTCCAATTACTATTTCTTTTTGTCATATTTAAGTAATAAGGTGTAATTGTCTTGAGTACTAAAGAATCCTATGTTTCTTTTTTCCTTTCAGCGCATAAACTGCTATGATCTTGGATTGAAAAAATGTATTAAAATCAAAGCACTGTGAGTGCTGATCGGAACGGTTGCTTTATATTAGTGGGAAATCCTCCCAAATTTGCTTACTAAAAAATCTTGAAGTATTTAAAGGCAATTGAATCATGTTTTTTTTAAAATTGTTATATCATATTAAATACTCTTATCTTTTAAAGGTATCCTAATTTTATTTTTGTGAGTGGTTGAACACTATAACTATGCAGTAAGGGGTAAATTTTTATTCTTATTATAGTAATGGTCCGTACAGAAAAAAAAAATTTGCTTCAGGTACCTGTGGGTATATATAGATGCCTGACAACAATGGTGAGACATTTCATACACTAGAGATTTACCATTCCGAGGCATGATTCAGTTTGTTTTAGGGAATATTCTTTGCAATTCAAATATTCCATATCGAGCAGAACCTTGCTTTTTACAAGGAATGTGAATTCAACAAAGCTTACTTTTTACCTCAAACTTTAGATGTTCTCGTATATGTCTAAACCATTGAGTAGGATCCATAATTAATAGATTGACCTGACATTATTATAAATATACAGTTGAACCTCGTTCATTTGAATTCATCGGGTCAGAAGTTTTATTTCGAATAATACATGGTTTCGAATTTCAATTTGTGCACAAAAAGATACATTGGGACCATTTATTTATTTGGATCAATTACCAAGTATTCTGATAAAAGGTTGTCGAATTAAACAGGTCCGACCGTTATACTATTATATAATCCTATAACTCTTATAAAAATGATGTTTATACCATATAAACTTTCTTATAATTGATAATGCAAGTCAGTATCAACTGTTAAACAGTGTTTAATAAAATTAAACATAAAACAGTTACATTAATTGAAGAAACTGGTTTAAGGCTAGATCGGGACTGCAACAGTGTCATCTTAAACATATCTAATATTCTGCAACAGTCTTTTTTCTATAAGTACACAGTATAAATAATCTTTATAAATGTCTGATTTAAAGTTTAGAAATCTGATTGTTATATACATAATCACCGTAGGTTCTATATGCGGTGAACTCAGGTGAGTACAAGAGCAAAGCGACTGCCATAATAGTGTTATGTTAAATCTGGGAAATGGTTGCTATAAGCAACTGTTCCCAAACAGTTAATATTTTAAATGTCACAGAATATCTAAGAAGTATGCTTTACTCCATATATTACCTTCTATTATCTTCCTGAATTTTTTTGTGTGTAAAAGTATGAATACGGTATGTTGCAGGGAAAGTTTGCAAATTTTATGATGTATATTTTTAGTAGGTATGTATTGCTTCCTTGTATCATTGTTTGGGCTGGCGAAACAGATTTTTTTTTTCTGAATAAAATTTGTCATCCATATGTTAGGATACCTGGATGGTCATGTTTGCAAGACTCAGTTGACAAATTCCGGTGTATTTTTAGATAAATTTGGGATTTTCCTCGACTGATAAGACTTAAGTATTTAATAGAATTAGGTCAACTTCGAATGTATCTTTAGCATTGAGGCAATGTTCATTGATAAAACTAATATGTAGTTAAGTTTAGTCAGTCAAGGTAGTGGGAAAAGTGATTACATATTTGCCATAAATAGCTGGAATGTTGCAACATGTTCATTCACGATTATTTAAGATATTAAGGACAATTGACCCCTCCTGTGTTAAGAAATGAGACAACAAATCCCTTTGATATCTTCGAGACAAAAATAGAAACTGATGACATGGTATCATAACTCCCTATATCATGATGTTAGTACAGCCCTTATTTATAATCTCATGACTATACAATGTAGTGTGTTATCATGTGTGCCCCCAGCTAAAGAAGATTATAACATTGCAGTAAATATACTTATTATGAGAATAAGGTGTTTAACGATTTAAATAAAGGGCCATAAAGGGTGAAGTTAGGTTATTTTAAGAATGTATGCAATATTGAACTTTTGCACTTAACATTTTGGCAAGACTTATTTGATTTCTGACATACTTAACCATAAGAAATAGATAAATAGGTTAATGGAATCAAAGGTGAGGTCATGTGATTATACTGGGTAAGGATGTATTTCTTAATGTGCGTTCTAGTAATGTGAATTGTTGTGAAAGTTTAGGGAAATTCCAAGTTTAGTTGTGACTTAATTTACTTACAGGGAATTTTATATATTGGGAGTGGCCAGTGGTTGTTTCACATGACTGTTATTTGCTTATATAGTTTAACCTGTGTTGATGCAAACATCTGAACCTGACAATAGAATCTATCAAACCAGTATCACTGGAACAATTTGGTCTTCCATTTAAACATAATGTTGCATTCTGGGTAAACATTGCTGTTATCGATAATCCACCACATTTGGAAAGATTGCGTTTACATGCAGACTTGAATATGTTCCAGACAAGTTTGGTGCACTATTGTCATTAATAGTGCTACAAAGTATTAGACTACGTTCAAAGCTATCCGTCCAATCAGCAGCTTCTATTTCGACAGTCTATTATTATCGTATAATAGAACAGTCCATGATGTTCTAGTGGTCTAAGTCAGATAGACAGGCTTGTGGCATTGTCTGAATGATATATACACTTGCTAATGCCTGTGTATATATCATATAGTCTGAATGCCACTATCCTATACTTCTACCCTGCATGGCTCCATTGGTAGAGTGTCCGCTATGAGTATGGGGGGTTGTGGGTTTGATCCCTTTTTGCGTCATACCAAAGACGTGAAGAAAAGTACTCCCTTACTAGGCTCTCGGTATATGAACGGTAGTTTTAGGAGTTAAATAAGCCCAAGTAACTATCTATTAGTGGATACATTGGTCACGCAAGAGCTTTGTACCTCATTTTACGTATTGGTCATATGCAACATTGAATAAAGCATCTTTATCTTTGATTATTCATATTGGAAACCATAGCTTTGTCCTATTACTCACGGTTACAAAACATATAATGGGGGTCCATGTATAGGTATTACACATAGCACATTCTAAGTTTATGATAATTAATGAATTAAGATTCTCCCACTTATCTAGAGCAGATAACATTGCTTGATTAGTTCCCTATTACATATGATGATGTGAAACTATTGTATTATTGGACATTACTCATTGTTGCTGCGTATTATTCTGTAATGATTCACGTTATCGATGACTCACAGTGCCATAAAATACAGTGTTTATTGATATTGCTCTGAGAATGACCAATATGGTCAATATGTTTGGAAGTGACTAAAGGCAGATAACCCACATTCTTGTTTGCACTACATAACAATGATTTATTTTGTTAATTTTACTGACGTTTATAAGCTGTTTCCCCATATCTAACAGTGTCCATTTTTCCCAAAAAAATCATCACTTTTTCCCAATTCTAAAATTGTTCATTTTTCCCCCTCTGACTGAATTTCATATTATTAAGCCAGGTCTTAGTGTATTTCACCTTTAGAACAGAATCTTTGCTCTTAAATCATCTCACATATATATATATAACAAACAATTCTGGTATTGTAATTCTGGTATTTTTGCTTACGTTGTTCTTGAAATCAGGAAATAGTAGCGGAAACATTTATTTAGGAGAAGACAACTCTAAATAAGTTCTTGTGGCTAACACTCCGTATGAAGATAACTGATTATGAAAAGAGTTTGATAATTTCTGGGCAAATATCTCGGAATTTATTCATAATTAGCTTTTAAATTTAATTTGGTTGATCAAAAAATCAGGGTATTGCATTAGTTCCCTTCTCAATCACCACACCTGAGAGGATTGTTGCCCAGGCCCTGTGTTCACAAAGGATCGATCTGGATCAAGTTGATCCGGAATTATGTTTGTCAGTTTCGTAAAGCAATAAAATGCTTTATACAGGACTTTCCATACACAAATGCAAAAATACCTGAAATGCGTCATAATTACGTGGTGAACACATTTAGAACTTTACCTTTTTGTTGATAAAACATTTATACAGTATATAGTTAAGTCTAGATCAAATAAGGATAAATTTTCAAGAATCGGCCATAATTCATTGATTGCTTTCTTTTTCTTAATAAGTATGCAATCTTAAAATGAAGTCTTAAGAATTGTGCAAAACATTTCTATATGTCACATAATGTTAAAACATTTAGCTTTGCATAGTATTTTTTCGAAGTTTGAAAGAAACTAGATCTGATCTTGATCCTGATCCTGAAAACTAATTCTTTGTGTTCAACCTGGAGATGCTCTTTCCTTCAGTGTATTGGGTCTATCCAGCCTCTAAATCCAGGTGTGGAGTGCCCTAGCTCAACCCACACATACCTATAGACAAGGAAAATAAAATCATCCCTAAACAAGAAATTTCGTGAAAATAGATGGTCTGCGCAATTTGAAGGTTAAGATTTGTTGTGCAACATAAACAAATGCCGAGATGTTACGATTGCTGGTCACTCCAGATCCAAAATGGATTTTGGTAAATTCACCTAAATTCAGTAGATTTCGGTAAGGTAACGTACCACTTATCGAAAGAGTAACCAATCGGCGTCAAGGTTACAAACGTTGTTCGGTTGAAGAGAAATTGCCTTGGTGGTTAACGAAAGATTTGATCGGTTTACGCAACACTGATATGCAAATAGAAAAACCATGATCGTACGGCTGCACCGAAAAACGATCTCTGTTTGATTTTTCATATTCAGCAGATGAATGATGAATCCTGGGTATCACTACATGTATCAAGATTATACAAAAAATATGTCTTATCAGAGAGTATGGGATGGTATGAATTGATGAAGTGTGATCATATTTGTCTATTATCTTTTTTCAGAACCGCAGTCTGGTTTTCGTATTGCCTTCAACATGTTTGACACAGATGGGAACCAGATCGTTGATAAAAAAGAATTTCTTGTGGTATGTTAATTTTCTTCTTTATTTTTTACTCTTAAACTTCATTAGTCACAAAACATACATATATTGTATAATATTTATATTTTGTTTAAAATGTTTAATTATGTTTTTTCATATTTTTTTTCATTTAGGCTTATAGATGTTGCCGGTAGTTGATAGAAATATTGATATTTTCTGCACCGTATATTTTAATTATATTCAAGTATAATGCTTACATTTTACCTAAATTAAGAATTATAAATACTTATATTGCTACTTACGTATACTTACATTATATTGTTATAGTAGCATTTAGTAATATTCCCTCGCTTCATGTATTTATAAGTCTATATTGTGATCACTACTTTTTCTATAGTAATAGTGTATTTGCATGGAATCCTTTTTTCTGTCTAAGGGAGAGAACCTTATTTCTAATACCATAATAATTATCAACAGTTACTTCCCCTGATTAACAATTTTCTGTATTAAACTTGTAAGCAGTAATTGTAATGATGATTTTGATGTTTCAGAATCGTATTTCATATTTCAGTGAATGATCGGCTGTGCTGCTTTTTATAGTTTTTGTAATGTTATCTTGTCATGCATTTTATCTTGTTATGAATTCCATCCTGTTATGAAAATCATCCTGTTATGAATCAGAATTTTATTCTGTTATGAATTTTATCCTGTTTTGAATCAGAATTTTATTCTGTTATGAATTTTATCCTGTTATGAATTTTATCCCCCGTTTCTAGATCATACCCGTGGTGAGTTTTAGTAAATATTGAATTATGTACACGTATTTAGTTTGCATTATGTTCATTTTTTATATGTATTGTGAAACTACTGGCCTAAATCTCACTTAGTCATTGCTTTGCATACTTGGCACATGTGTTTTTCCCCCCAAAATTTTAGCCAATTGTTCAGAAAATAGCATTACTGATTCTTAGCCTGAATACAATTTTAAACTTGTTCTTGATATCGGATAAGTGGATGTGTTGAGCCTCAGTACTCATAATGTTCTGTGCATGTTTTTAAACCGTTTTATTGAAGAAGAATTATTTATATAATATGTCTGACGAAATCCTTACTAAAACTGGCAGCCTTTAAAAAGACTCGCATAATTTTAAAAAAAATGTTTGAAGTAGTACTGAACCTTTCTTGTAATGAATATGGTGTACGTATTGTCTACACTTGAAATTTCTCCTTGCTAAATATATGACTACAACGCATAAAACCGGGCATGCACACCTTGCACCTAAGTTTCTTAACCCCTTCCTGGATTGTGCACAGTTGTAAAACTGCAAGGTTGATTGAAATGTTCTGATTTTATCCTGCAGTTTTCTATTGTCTGGATTTATTTTGCCACATGCCATGTTCCAAGTATGCAATTCAAGTGAGTGAGATTTCATCAATGCCTTCTAGATGGTATCACCTACATGATCGTTTCACAACTGAAGTAGATGTGGTTGCTAAATCTGATGTTATTGATTGTGGTTTGGCAGTTCCTTGAGTCGGAACTTATGTCAGATATGTTTACAACCATGTCTTCACTATTTTTGCTGCATGTTGTAATATGAATATGAATAATATAATTGCATTTAAATGAGTGTTGTGAAAGAAAGATTGAAGTAAATGATTTGTTCTAATAAACATGGCACATTGAATGCCGTTGTCTGACATAACATTAATGAGTATGTTTGTCTGTGTGAATGACATTGTTCCATTATGTGATTGACATTGTCTGCTCATGCCTATGATGATGATATTTCTATTGATGTGGATAACATCATGCATGTGCCATTTAGGAGATAAAATTGTCTCTGTAAGAGGATGACATTGTCCTTTCTATGTTGATGACATTTCCATCATTGTAGTTGACATTGCCCATCTAGTAGATGTCATTGTCACTGTTAGTGGATATCATTGTCCATTCTGTTTGGTCTATACAGGCAGAGGGCATCATCTCTAAGGACTGAGTCATTGCATAATCCATTTCCATTTGTGTTTATGGCATTGCCCATTGTGGATGATAATCTTCAAGAATTACACATTGCACATGTATGACGAAATGGAATTTCCATTCATGCGTCTGTATCAGTCTTAGTGCATGAGCATGACACTGTTCACCGAATTGATGACAACACTCTGCAATTTGATGTTATGTCGTACACACATACGAGAATGGACTGCATAACTGATCTAGATTAGACATTGTATTGTAGATCACTTAACGGGACTTTAGACACATGTAGACTGTCATCTTATGCAGATACTTGGTTAATTAAATTCATTTTCCCCTCATCCCCCCCCCTTCCTTTTCATACTTGGCATCAATATGTGGAAAGTTATTCATATCATATTCGTCCAAACCATTGGTCTAATTGTTTCGGAATAGTGCAGCTATCGTGTATGATTCATTTTTGTCAGTATTTTATGTTTTTAATAATTATTGTTGTCAATAAAATGCTAGTTCACACAATGACTGGTAGAATGGTTGAGCACCTGTCACATGAAATCATTTTGTTTTTGTTCACTGTAAAATCACCAAATTGTTAAAATATTTTTGGATGGTACATTAAAAAAAGAAAAAAATTTAATGTCATGTTTTTGTCAAATTTGTTATTTCAAAAACCTCCGGACATACACCTCGACAATTATGTAAGAGGCCAACATGGGCAGTGTTACAGCGTGCTTCGCTCACATTTGGATGCATTATGGCCCTCTAAAGTGTTAGGGTTTTATCCAGAACAACTCAACCTGTTACAATCAGGTACAATAACCATCTGCCTTAAAGTTTCCTGTCCATTTATCAGAATAATTTGTCTTAATTTTATCTTATCTGTTATCAAGTTATGTGACTTAGGGTTTTACCACAGGAGATGGTCACTAGGTCTCTCCCCTTCTATTTCCCTTCTAGAGTATATGTATACATAGTACTATACTTTTACATATACTGTAGAATGGATAAAGGGAGATGACTCTAGAAATGGATAAAGGGAGAGAACTTGTGACAATCTCAGCTGTGGGTAATACATTTTGTATGTGAACAAAATGTTGTTGTTTTTAAGTGTTATGAAAGGATTTGATGTTGAGGACAAATATAGTTATGTATGTCTGTCTGTCTGTCTTTTTGAAATGTCTGAAGAAAACTTTCCAGCAACAATTCAACAGAAAAATACCTAACCTTCCATCGTCCTTAGCCTTTATTGAAGTTTATGAAGTACATGAAAACAGGCGAGTACTGGTAGGAAACCCAGGAGGAAGAACACTGATGTACTCAGCTGTGTGTTGTTGAAAAGCTGTTCCAAGGACTATAAAAACAAAATTGACATTAAATGAGGAAATGTCACCTTATGTCCGAGTTTATTGTATGAATTATATGATTCATGGTAATGTGTTATATTGTATAGTTTATAGTATTATATTTGTACCTGGATTTAGATGTCATGTATTATATTTAGATTTTTGTAATTTCATAGTTATTCCCTTTTTAGTTTTGAATCAGGTGAGCAATTCAGGGCCATCATGTCCCTCTTATTGTAATCTCATTAGCTTTTTAGTTTTGAATCATCTCCCATTCCCATTTGTGATCAATATTTGATTGAAAGGAGCATTACTTAAGGTAGGTGGCGACAAGCAGTGCGATGCTCAAGATCCTTAACTCTAGCATAGGTTACAATTTTTTTCGCATTTCTGTTCTTAGTACATTTGTCTAATGCATTGGTATACATGTATACAGAAAAGCAACTGTTCAGAACACAGATAGAAACCATGAGTTTGGGATAAAAATAAATGGCATATGCTAAGTTTATGATTTTAAATATTTTGTTTACTCATAGACAAATACTGTTATCTGTGGAAAATGGTCAATTAAAAAAACAATGTAAAAGTTGATGACGTCATAAATGTAATATATATAAATATTAGGGCATTATGTATTGTGGGTTACTGTCATAGAAATATGTCTATGATATCATTAAATATGAATATTATATAAATTCTATTCTTAATAATTTGTAATGGATTTTTGTTTTGCGAGTTTTTGTAAATTTTGTATTTTGTCTTTGCAATGATGTGATTTAATATAATTATCTGCATGCAGAATTGAATTTAATCTTTGAAGGATTTGTCATTGTGGTATAGTAGTGTACATGCTGTTTCTTGTACATTTTGTTTTAATTATCACATGTTTTGCTATTGTATACCACCATTAATTATTCACTATTTTAATTCAAGTCCGAGTTTTATATACATACTACTGGTATGTACATGAATTGTTTGGCCAGTGTGGTGAAAAACAGAACTATTGTCGTTGCTTGATCAATGTCATCATTTCATCATCCTCGTCCATATTTAAAATTATGTTAAATTTTGCATTTATTACAGTTTACTGTAATTTCATGATTTTTCACAAAAAAGTTCTTATTTCATTTATCATTATTATTCATGTATTCAGTATAATTACATATTCATCATCTGCTTTTGAAAAAAATATTGTTAAAAGAGTTGTTTTCTTGAATGAGATATTGAATGCTATATTACTGATTTGATTGGAATGAATTTTTACACCAATTTCTTGGAACATACATGCAGCATATTTGTTTAGAATATTTTTTATCAATATTCATGTGTTACCAGTATTCACCTTATTATGTACACTTTAATCACTGTTGTTAAATACATCTGTATTTTATTGTCTCTCATTCTTGCAGTGATGTTAGCCCCAGGCTGAGTCCTTGTTAATTTTTATTTTGCAATTTTGTAGATTTTGATATTTTCATTGTTATGTGTGGTAAAAAATCATTGCATTTTGTCTCATATGTCTCAAATCTGCAGAGCATTTCTAAGCCCATTCTTGTAAATTTCATTATTCAAGCATATTGAGGGTTTGGTGCATAATTGATGTAACTTTGAGTTTTGGTAAAGATACTGTTACAATACGAGGAGACAGTGCAAGACTATCACAACTTCTATATAAATACATAGGAGTTACGGTAGTCTTGCGTTGAACCCTCGAATGTTTAGTTATGCATGAAATTCTCGATGTATGTCTTGGTATAGGAGCAGTAAGTGAATGAACTGGACTTTGTATATATAAATGTATTCAATGCTGTTTTGCTCAGAAACAATGGTAAACAACTATATGTTGTTTTACTGTACATAGTTATGGAAATAACATTTATGTGGTTTGTGATTATACTAAATTGATTCTTTAAGAATACATTTATGTCCATTACACTTGAGAGGCATAGGGGCAGTGTATAAGCCGCACTGCTACACTTACACACGGCAGGTCCAGGTTCGATTCCCAGGTTGGGCAGATTATGTTCTTCTGTGACATTGGCTACGGTCCTCCGTATGTGGAGAAGTTGTCAGTTGCTTACGACAGAGCAAGTTAGTACTGGTTGATAATTAATTCCAGGAAAACTGGTCAGGTCAACTGGCCGCCATATATGACTGAAAAATGGTTGGAAAATGGTGTAAAACCCGATGAAAACAAACAAAATGAATGTGAATATAACTTGGTGGAAAGGTAAGTAGGAGAGTGAGATATGAGCTTTTTGTTGAAATGCTAATCAAAATAAAGACAAAAATGCAATGATTTTGCTGTAGATTTGTAGATTTAACATTGTTGTATTACTATGCGTTCCCTGCAGTATGGCTTAGATTGGTAGAACACCAGCTCTCATGTGTTATTGATTTGCCATTTCTTTCAGTTGGAATCATTCTACACTCTTCCTCCTCATGAGCGCAAGTTCGTGCCACGAGAAAGAAAGCATTTACAAGCTTTACTTGATGTAGGTGACGCGAGGCAGTTTAGAATCTCCCGCAGAAATATTTGTGTTTGCATGATCGTTGCTATATTGTCCTTGCATTTGTTGTACAAGTGGCATTTGATACCAGTGTTTTTCAGTTGTCTCCCTTTGTGAATAAATTGTCTCCCTTGAACTAATACCAGTACACATAAATTCTAAATTTTGGTGTTTGAAAGATTTTAGTTATATATCACCACCCTTTATATACATGTATATGGATAAGCATAACAGAAGTCAATTGTTTCTTTTTTGTCCATAACTGATATAACTTACCTCCCTTGGTAGGGAGCACATGTCCTTAAATTGTGTAACTTACCTCCCTTGGTAGGAATGTCAATGTCCTTAAATTGTGTAACTTACCTCCCTTGGTAGGAAGTCATTGTCCTTAAATTGTGTAACTTACCTCCCTTGGTAGGAAGTCATTGTCCTTAAATTGTGTAACTTACCTCCCTTGGTAGGAATGTCAATGTCCTTAAATTGTGTAACTTACCTCCCTTGGTAGGAATGTCAATGTCCTTAAATTGTGTCACTTACCTCCCTTGGTAGGAATGTCAATGTCCTTAAATTGTGTAACTTACCTCCCTTAGTAGGAAGTAAATGTCCTTAAATTGTGTGACATACCTCCCTTGGTAGGAAGTCAATGTCCTTAAATTGTGTGACATACCTCCCTTGGTAGGAATGTCAATGTCCTTAAATTGTGTAACTTACCTCCCTTGGTAGGAATGTCAATGTCCTTAAATTGTGTAACTTACCTCCCTTGGTAGGAAGTCAATGTCCTTAAATTGTGTGACATACCTCCCTTGGTAGGAAGTCAATGTCCTTAAATTGTGTAACTTACCTCCCTTGATAGGAAGTCAATGTCCTTAAATTGTGTAATTTACCTCCCTTGGTAGGAATGTCAATGCCCTTAAATTGTGCAAATTACCTCCCTTGATGGAAAATAATGATTTATAGTTTGGAAATAATGTTTGTACACATTTATCTTAAATTGAGATATTTTCTCCCAGTTGTATACAGTGTTAAATATGACTGTCATACTGTTAAAAAAATAAAAAATTATGTTATTGAGGTATTTCATGCATTTTTGTTTTAACTGATGTATTGAATAAATGAGATTTATTTTAAATTATTTCTCTCAAAGTTGGGTGTGGACCATTTGGTGTATATGTGTAAGATGACACTGGTATGTAATGTTGGATGAAATAATGACCAACAATTAAATGTGTTTATAAGAATAAAAAAGGGATAGACTTGAAGACGCTGGTATCAACTACTCTGCATGCTATGTTACATACTGTATTATATATACATACAATGTATATGCAGGATTTTGTGCTTGGCTTATGTAACCTACACTACATGTATATAGTCAGCACTTTGCTATTTATATCTATAGATGAAACCAATGAATAGCTTGATATATCTTACCTTGTTAAGGCAATTCATATCAACAGTATGGGTTTTTCGTCTCCCTGGATGACATTGTTTTTGTGATTTCCGTTAATTTTTGTTGGATGAAACTTTTTTTTTGAAAATGTTTGTGAAATTTGTTTTAGTGGTGTATTAACTTGAGTCCATTACTTCTTTGTCAGAGAATGGCATATTAAGGTCAAAAGCTGTCAACTTCAACCTTATACAGACATGATCAGGCATTGGTCTCGTTGGTAACCTCGGTGACTGAAAACCCATACTTAACAAACGCTCCCTTAGTTTGCGCTAACTTATGCATATATGCACTGTTATTGATTTTACTGAAGGAAGGGTGTATTGCTTGTATATGTTTGTTATTGAGAATATTGTACGATATTTAACTATAGCTGTTGTGAAACCAGATTTACTGAGATAGCGAAACTGTTAAGGACACAGGCTGTAATATTAACATCTTTGTTTTCAGTCAGTATAATCACCTGAGGCAGTAAATTTACTATTTTTTCAGTGGATCATTAATCAAAGTTTATTTATAATGACAGTCCTTTGTATTTTTAATACTGCTGAGTGTCGTTATAATACAATCAATATAATGTGCTAAATGTATTTTTGATCATTTCAATCACATTTCATCATATTTTGGAAGATTTTTTAGACGCACAGTTGTAAAAGTTAACATTAAATTGACTATGCAAACATGAAAAAGTCATAGTCATTGGTGTAAATACTTTTTCAATTGTGACTAAAATTAACCTTAAGTAATAATTGGGATAATTACCTCCCTTGAAATTATGCAGAAAACTCGCCTTTACTGTGTTCCAGATCGAGGTTTTGGCATCCTTCCTGTATCAACACTTTGCTTACATTCCCTTCCAATGCTTTCCCAGAATCCAAGACAATCAATTGTACCCCAAACCAATTCCTAATGGAGATTTCGTTCATGAAAAAAATATCTTAATTATCTTAATTTTTGTCTTTCTTGTTATCAAACACTTCTATGTACTTTGCTTATAGGTCCTATTTGAAATGCTGTGTATGATTTAAAATGAAATGTTTTAGTTCTATAATTGGAAGCAAAAATATTCTAGTTAAACTGATTTATATGTCTATGATACATACGTATACATCAAAGCGCTGGTCACATGTCATTGTCACTCTTCATTATGATTAAATGGATTTGCATTTTTTACTAAAACTACCTTCATCTGTGTTCTATAACTTGAGAACTTCATCGTATCAGGACTGCCCCATCAGTCATTGTTTTCTGATTAATATAAGGCTACAACGATTTAGCTGCTTATGTTAGAAAATTAATTCATCATTGTTTTGTCCTGAGTAGAGATGTAATGAATGTACTAACATTATTGTTGTATTAGTTATTATACATGGATGGTAGAGTCAATGTCTACTAAATGTAATACAGCATTCTCTTAAATCGTATGATGAGATATAAATTGTTCAAAGTTCAAAGCTTTGACGGCTCGTTTCTTAAACAAAAGTTGTTACGAAATAATTTATCCTGATTTCTGAAAGTTAGCTGTTAAGTTATATATGTATATAAGCATACATTTACAATGAAACATATGTACATGAAAGTTGACACGCCTATTTAAATAGTCACTGTGCACTTTATATGTCATATTTTGTATGACCACTGCCCATTAAGTTGCCATAAATTATGTAACGCCATAGCAATAAAACAGAGCACATGGTATAAACTATAAATTTAAACTAACCCAGGTATTTAAGTGCCGCTTAGGGTTCAGCTGAAATGGCACCCCTGTAGTTGGTAAATGAATTATCTAGATTGGGAATTATAACAGTTACTCAGAACTCGGCATTTAATGCTTGGTCTCAAATGTCAGATTCACACTCCAAGAAAAGTGGACCACCAAGAATACTCTACACTCAATGAGAAGCATAATCCGCTTGTAACGCACATTCAAACATCTACAATCCGACTCAGCAGGGTAAATGTTGAGTTCTGTATGCTGATTAAAGTTGCATTCCCTCTTGTGTACATTTTACTTAATAAATAAATATAATCATTTCCCTTGGCAGAATGGTTAAGGCATCTCAGCCTTAGGAGTGAGAGGTCAAAGGTTTGAATCCCTGTAGGGGCCTTTTCTGATACAGCCGGTTGGTGAGTCGCCAGCTTGTTAACAATGGTTACCGTGTGCCTACCTGTCTGGTTCCTGGAACTAAAAAGGATAGGATCAGGAAAGTAGGGGTCTCATTAGTGAATTGTTTGTGTTGTGAAGTTGTCAGTTGCTTGTGGTAGAACAAGTACTGGTTGAAAGCCAGGGACAGTTTTCTGTTGTCTGTTGATTGAGTGGCTGTGTTCTTTTTACCACTGCAACGATGGGTTGACTTTTGAGGCATTAACAATGTGGGACTGTGACCGCTTAGTCAACAAGCAATGTTAAGTACCTGAATGTTTGTAAGGGGCCTGTTACAAAGTCTCTGAAACTCAGATTGCATTAACTGGTATACACTAATGGTGAACCCAGAAATCCAATGTGGTCTCCAAAATAGGGTTTTCATTTTTTCCTGACAATATTCCTACGCCTTATGTTGATTGATCATTAATCAGTATAACATATTCATGTTAATGCATGTCTGCTTGTAATCAGTGCCATTGCATTTGAATTAAAGATTTTAATGACGTTTTTGGTTGTTGCTTACTGGTCAGAAAGCTTGGGACTTTTTTGCTATTGTTTAATGAGGTTCTAGGAATAAAATAAACAACTTAATTGAAATTGCCGGCTCGCAAGTATAGCATGGCCTGAATGAGATGGCTAATGTAGTTTTTTGCAATGTATGTTACTACATTTAACAGCATTGAATTACTGGAAACTGTTAAATTTTATATTAGCTGCATTTGGCTTGTGGTGGGTTTGAAGAATGCGATAAGCTTAAATTGATTTGAAAATGCATTTCAAACATGACATAGTTTTATATGAGTTACGGTACAATTGTCTTGATTCAAATAAAAATAAAATTAACAGTTATGAATTTTTGACCCTCTGCAGTTTGAACCTGCTTATAAATAAAGAGTTATTGCCCTTGAATTATGCTTTAATCACTTGTCCTTCCTCCATTAACTTCATCATTTTATTTCAGTGGTCTTATTTAACACCAATATGGCTGAGCCCTTTTTTTGCAAGGGGTGGTTGTCTGTGACCCCTTTAAAATGTTGAAATTATGTTTGACCCCACCCCCATTATCTAACATTGTCAAAAGGCCCAAGGCACAGGCTGCTCAGGCAGTTTACACAGCTCATGATGATGGCCAGCCGAGGTATTTTTGTCGCAGGTTTTACTAGCATACACTTTACTGCTTGGTTTTGGGTTGCTGAAAAAATGTATTCATGTTTTGTTTGTTTTTGCTAATATGTTCTTTACTAATACTGTTTACAGCTAGAGAGCGTGTTTAGTAAGCAGAGAGATGCTAAGAAAAAGAAAGGTATGGAAAATTCGGAGGAAGGCGAAACCAAAAAAGTAGGTTTTTTTAAATGTTGATTGCTTGCCTTTTTGAACATGTGAAGTACATTGTATATATCGGTAGTATAGTGTAGCTTTATTTGTATAATAATTCAATATTTTATTATCTTTAATGGGTCAGGGTGAGAAGGGGGGGGTGAAATCTGATTTTCCCGGCAATATTTTCAATTTATTTCAGAATTTGAAGTTGATAAAAGTATATGTAGAATTGTGTACTTTTGTTTTTATGCTCCCCTTTGAAGAAGAGAGGGCATATTGGTTTGCACAATTGTCGTTCAGTATGTCCGTAACCTTTTTGCTTCTGATCATTAACTCAAATACTCCCTATCATCCTCAAACTTGGTCCACACATTCACCTTGGGTATCATAGGAACCCTATTGATTTTAGGGTCACAGGGTCAAAGGTCAAGGTCACAGGGGGTGCATAATGTTTTACAAACATCACTTGTTCATTCTACAAAAATCGCAGGGCAGGCAGCACTATTTAGTTGTTTTCTTGTCAGTTTTGATTGCAATGTAATGAAAGATAAAGTACAGCTCCTTTTAAGGGAAAGATTATTTGGTGTCAGAATCCTTGTTTTTATTTTCAAAACAGCATTAAAATCTAGATATTGTTTCAAAAATTCAATCCAGCTTTTGAAAACAACTTATGGAATTCAATTGCATGTGAATTTGGTTGATAGGATGTAATGTTACTAACAGTTTCAATTGAAGAGTATATAATTATGTTTGGAGATCATATTGCTATATTGCTCTAGTCTTTGGTCCTGTACGAGGGGGGCGGGGGGGGGGGTAATGGTAAAATCAGACTTAAGATTGACACTGGTAATATAAGCATAGTGAAACCATAACATAGTAAAGTTGCACAAATATAAGTCATCTGTTTCAAAAGCCCAGATTTAAAGACAATTTAAGGGGTAAATACTCTGCAAGTTATCAAACATTATACGTGTAGTTTTTATGTGCACATGGCTTTATGTTCATTATCATTTAATTATTTCTGAACTTATCATTAGCTTTATGTGTATCTAACAATTTAGTCAGGAACTTGGAGTTCTGCTCTATCGGCCATTAAGGTCGAAATTTATGTTAAAATTATTTCATGTTTTACTTCTGTTTTAGTCTTGTCTTCTGTAGTTGCTCAAATTTTTAGTGATTTGATTATTACCAATACTGTGGGCAATAGTTATACTAAAAATAGTAATGATTTTAATGTGTGCAAAGCGTAATGACTAATTATAAGGTTGTAATGCATAGCATGCTCTTGCTGTCTGTTTCTACAAATATTTTTAACTTTTGTTTAGAAAGAAGTGAAAGTATTTTATCAGAAATAATAGTATAATGTCAATTATAATATTTACTTATACAGATATTCCTTAATTTCTTTATTTCATGAATTGCTTAAAAAATTGCCCAAAGTTTAACAGGTATAATACTAGGTTGAATAGGACTGTATATGAGTGCTGCTATGGGATTTACAACCTCTTCTGTAAGTGATACCTTTTTAAGAAGACGCAACATGTGATGTCACTATTTGCAAGCAGGAAACAATATTTACTCCATAATTATAGTCACTTCGTTTTCGTATTTCCATATATGGCAAATATTGCTTACAGTGAGTGTCAGTACATGGTGATGTCACATGTGACATTTTCTGGAAATGACGTCACTTAAAGAAGAGGTTGGAAATCGTACAGGGGCGCTCATATACTCGTTTAATGTATCCTGTGATAACAATGTGTATTGTGTATTTTCTCAGAATTACAGTCTATATGGCCATCGACATTCAGTAAGATAGTGTATTTATATAATGCAATGCTGTGATGGGATATTAATACATGTATAACCAAGAATATATAAATGCTAATTTCAAGCTTTACATTATGATCTGTGTCATAAGAAAAACAAGTTCTGTGTGTATTCAACCAATGTAGACTTCTATAACTGTTCTCTGGATATACTGATAGTTCCTGCTTCAAAGGTCTTCGTCCCTTTAGTTCCTGCTTCAAAGGTCTTCGTCCCTTTAGTTCCTGCTTCAAAGGTCTTCGTCCCTTTAGTTCCTGCTTCAAAGGTCTTTGTCCCTTTGTTCCAGGCTCCTGCTAACGAATTTGTGCTCCTAGTAATGACGGGTTGCTAGATTTATTGTAAATCTGGCATTTTATTTCATATCTTTCCTTTTATCACACATAGTCAGATCAATCCATATGCTGTTACCAGTATGTCTATATACAGTGTAGATCATGTCCAGATTTGTCATGTGTTTCTACACTGACTCGTCTAAATGTAATCTACTCTAAATACCTATGTCTGTTTCATTGACAGTGTAGACTCTGTCCAGATATTTCAGTGATGTCTACACTCACTACAAACCCGTGAATTCTATCACAAATTGTGCTAAATATAGTCTACTCTGAATATAAACATCTGTTTCATGTCTGTTTCATTGACAGTGTAAACAGTGACCAGACAGGCTCGGCTGATAAAGTCTACACTGGTTACTTGAGCACATTGTGAACATTTTTTTCTAATGTCGCACACTATTTTTTAGTATATCTGCTAGCAAATACAATGTACATGCAAGTCAGTTTTTGGCTAGATAGACAATGAGTGATAATGAAAGTACTTTTTTCGTTTTTACATCTCGATAAAATAATCGCATTGTATTAAGCATTCAGTATTGAGGTAAGTATATGTATGTATTAACTAAAGTTGGATAAAATGCATAGCATGTTGTGCATTTTCTCTGTAAGTTTTTTGTTGACCATGGAAATAGAACTCATTATGGATGTGAATACAATTAACAACATTTTTCAGAAGTAAAGCAAAGTTTACCAAATGACTACCTGATTCCTAAAACAATATGCTGTATCATAGTGAATCTGAGTAAAACTATGCTTTGAGTAAGATAGTGTGAAAAATATATGATTCTTCTGATGAAAAATGTAGAAGGTTGTATACATGCTTTGGTGGCAAGTATGCGACATTTTGATTGATTGATTTTGGTTGCAGTTTTACATGAATTTCAATAAATGCTAAACTTAAAATTCAAAGAATAGAAGCTTATTGTTTGTAATTTTTGCTAAATAAAGAGCCGTAGAGGGATTTGTTTGCCAGCAAGAGACTGTTGTCATGGTGATGGGTAGTTGTAGTATATCCATTGATTATAAAATAACAAAAAATGCTATGCATGAGAAACAACGGAAAAGTATATCACACTGTTAAGTTGAAGCACAATGTAAGCTATATCATATCAGGGTGTTGATAAGGAAACAATTTCATTAATCTTGTTTTAAAACTATTGCTATTCATCTTATCTTTCTGATATTATATCTTGGGTGATGATGTCTTAGTAACTTTCAATTTGTCAGAAGATAAGCGCAATTTTTTAGATTTAATTGTAACAAAGGAAGATAAGTATTTTGTATCACTTATATTGAAATAGTGCATTGAGTCAAGGATGGAAGGCATAGTTTCATTCCTCAATGAATGAATTTTACATTTTGATGTACATTTTTGATCACATAGCCACTATCTGATGTTATGATATTATAAATACCATTCTTTACTTTGTATTTGATGTTTGCTATATTTTATCATGGTTTTTGACTATAGGGAGTCGATCCCATACAAGACACCACTTTGCTGGTACATTTCTTTGGCAAAAGGGGAAATGATGTCTTGAAGTTCGAGGACTTTTACAAGTAAGAACTATTTTATTTCTAATATCAGTATTACTTTGTTTTCAGTACAAAATGTATGAATACATTTTGTATAGCTACATATTTGTAGGCTCATATATAACTTCATGTAGGCACTCAGATACATTTCCCTGCAACAAATGTTCTTAGGCTTTGAAAATGAAGCTAGGTATTGAATCAAGTTTCATTTGCCTCTATCCATCTCGCAATGGCTTTTTACCTTTATAATAATACATATGATATGTAACACAGGAGATTGTTACGAGTTCTTTCATTTCTAGAGTTCTTTCCCTTTATCCGCTCTATAGTACATGTATATATAGAACTCTATAAGGGATAAAGGGAGATAACTCGTGACAATCTCCTGTTTTTCACCATTTTGCATTTACCTGTCGGTTATGTACGTTGGTTAGTTGACTTAACTTGTATTCCAGGGATTATCAATCAATACTTACATGTTCTTTAGCATACAACTGACAATCTCCTCACAAGAATCAGTCGTGGAGGACATATGACTTGGGATGCATTTGGATCCTCTGTCAAATTTTCATGGAGAACATTGGGTTCAAACTTGCAACCTTTGAATTGGTTGTCAATATAACAGGCTTATGTTTTAATGTCATCATGGCATACTGGACGTTTTAAGACTGAATCTCAGACTTAGACTTAAAAATTGCAAAAATTAAATTTACAAGCATTTCGTTTTCATTATATTTAAACAAATAAAATTTTGCCTGAACATTTCTTGTTACTCACTCTACACTTTTGCCATGTTTTATCAAAATATATTGTGTAACAAGAACGTAGGAACAAAATGAAAATTTACCATTTTAAAGTCTTAAGTCTGAGATTCAGTCTTAATACGGGCCCTGGAAGCTCTGTCAACTTTGATTATATTATAACGACTACCTTGTAATGTTTTATTATTTTCAGATTTATGACAAACCTTCAGTATGAAGTGATCGAGTTGGAATTTCTTGAGTTTTCTAAGGGAATGAAGACTATATCGGAGGAAGACTTTGCTCGTATTCTGTTACGTTACACAAATCTAGATGAAATTCAGGTTGCTGAATGTTTGGACAGAGTAAAGAAAAGAATGCCTACTGAAAAGGTCAATATTGCAAATTTCTCTTGTACCTTGTTCTCTATCCAACATTTTTTTTGAAAGCCATGTAATTCAGATAAACAGAAATGTGTTTGGTCAAACCTTTTAGTATGTTTCAAGAAAATTTACGCACATGTTATCAAGATACTTTGTGCTGTGATACAGTTGTTAGTTCATAAGATTCGCATTTAAACGCAACAATTTGTTATTGACAATATTACTGTCAATTCATTAATCAAAGATGTAAACATGATTATGTATTGTGCCTGTATAATTTTCTATTTATAATTTTATTTTCAGGGTATAACTTTTGAAGAGTTCTGTCAGTTTTCACAGTTCATGAACAGTTTAGATGATTTCACTATTGCTATGAATATGTATACATATGCTCAACTACCAGTTTCCAAAGGTAAACTAGCATGTTGTGTTTCCTGCGTATATTGTCAGGTCAGGAAACTGTTTTGTACTGGTCCAGAATTCCAACTGTTCAGACTGGTGTAAGATTTAGCAAAATTGTAAGTGAAAAGTCTGATTTGGGTGGACGTAACCCAATGTAAAACTATATATTGGATTGTTTAAAATCTTGTGGTGCAAAGTACTGATACAGTTTTCAGCCGAATTTCAGGAAACTTCAAAGAAATCTACATAATTTCTGACAGTGTTTGACATACTACAAATGTATGTTATTCTGTTCAGTTTCAAGATCTACGGACTTGCATCTGTACTGGATTTTGTCAAAAATATGTCTAACAAATTGGTTTTGTGGGAGTAAATGTCGCATTCAGTCATAGCTCTAGTTAGTTATAGGTTTAAACTTTTTAAAAACCACTTTAAATATTGTGTTGGTACTTTTGTTGTGTGATTGCATTGTCTGTTGTCTATTTTTCAGAGGAATTTCAGAGAGCTGTGAAGATTTGTACTGGATCCAACCTTGGTTCTCACATTGTGAATACTGTATTTAACATGTTTGATGTAGATGGAGATGGACATTTGAGTTACAAGGAATTTATTTCTATCATGAAGGACAGAAAACATCGTGGATCTAGGGTAAATAACAAACATTACTATTCTATACTTTCTGGTACCATTTGTACTACAATTCCATCAATTTTTTGGGATCACCCTGCGTCCGGACATCAAACAATTTAGACCGTTAACGCTCCAGAGGTCACATTTTTTACTTGATCAATAAGAATCATGGACAGTATATTTATTTCAATGAAATCTAGACCAAATTTGAAGCTTGTTCATCTTGGGCCAAAAACTAGGTCAATAGGTCAAATTTTGGTAAAGCCTTGTTAACTCTCCAGAGGTCACATTTTTTACTTGATTTATATGAGACATGGTCAGAATGTTTGCCACAATGAAATTCTAGACCAAGTATGAAACTGGGTCATCTTGGGTCAAAAAGTAGGTCATTAGGTCCAATTATGTTTAAACCTTGTTAACACTCCAGAGGTCACAATTGTGACTTGATTTACATGAGACATGGTCGCTATGTCAAATTATAGTAAAACCTTGTAAATTCTCAAGAGGTTACATTTTGTACATGAGGCATGGTCAAAATGTGTGCCTTAATAAAATCTAGGTCAAGATTGAAACTGGGTCATCTGAGGTCAAAATCTAGATCACAGGATCAAGTGATTGAAAATCCTTTTGGATTCTGGGAGGCTGCATTTTCTACCGGAACTACATAAAACTTGTACTGGGTCATGTTAGGTCAAAAAGTAGGTCACAAGGTCAAATCATTGAAAATCCTCTTGGACTCTCTTGAAGCCAACATGGCAATGTACTCAGTTGAGCAATATAGGGCCACCATGGCCCTTTTGTTTTTTGATGCCCCCACTTTCAGAGTGGGGGGCATATAGATTTGTCCGTCTGTCCGGGCAAACATTTAGGGTTTATGAGCTTACTGACATTAGGGTTTGGGGCTTTTTTGTTCTGTTTTCTATATGAAAAGCTCATAATATCACCTGCTTATGGGCTTTTTTTAAAGAAGGAAAAAGCTCATAAACCATTAATTTTGGTACGTCTGTCCGTCCTTCCTTCCGTCCATCACAAAATCTTGTGTCACTCATATCTCCACAAGCATATGAGCCAGAGTCATTAAACTTTGCTGGAATGTTCACCAGCATGTGTAGTTGTGCACCTGGGGTTTCATGTTTAGCTGTGCCCAGTAAGTGCAAAGTTATGGCCCTTGACTTAGTTAAAATATAGCCTACAGAGTATGCAATATTGTGTCGCACATATTTCCAAAAGTATATGAGCCAGAGTTATAAGACTTCACAGAAATTTTCACAAGCATGTGTTATATTGCACCTGGAGATTCATAATTCGGTGAGCCCAGTAAGTGCAAAGTTATTGCCCTTGATTTATTGAAAATATAGCATACAGACGTGCAATTTTGTGTTGCACATATCTCCAACAGTATATCAGCTGCACTCGCCAAACTGTACAGGAATGTTCACCAACCTGTATAGTTGTGCACCTGGGGTTTCGTGTTTGCCTGTGTCCAGTAAGTGCAAAGTTATGGCCCTTGACTTATCACCATAATCAGTACAGTTGTTCACTTGGTAATTTGGATACCCATTCACAAACTATGAGCAGAATAATAGCATTTGCTTTTGTGATAAAGGCTGCAAGTGGGGGCATCTGTGTCCTAAGGACACATTTCTAGTTTTCATTGAACTATTTTATTTAGCAGGAACTACAGTTGTTCAATATGATTTAAGGATATTCTCTTCAACTGATCAGTTCGTTAGTTCACTGATTGGAGTTGATATTTTGAATGCAAAATTTACAAATTATACTTTCACACCCTTTTTATTCAAAGTTTTCATATGGAGTATATTGTACTTCAAATGATGCTTGGTTTTTATCTATGTACTCATGTTCTACTTAAAAGTACTCACGTTTCATACTTGTACTTAAAAGTACTCACGTTTCATACTTCTACTTAAAAGTACTCATGTTTCATACTTCTACGTAAAAGTTCTCATGTTTCATACTTGTACTTAAAAGTACTCATGTTTCATACTTTTACTTAAAAGTACTCATGTTTCATACTTCTACATAAAAGTTCTCATGTTTCATACTTCTACGTAAAAGTTCTCATGTTTCATACTTCTACGTAAAAGTTCTCATGTTTCATACTTCTACGTAAAAGTTCTCATGTTTCATACTTGTACTTAAAATACTCATGTTTCATACTTGTACTTAAAAGTACTCATGTTTCATACTTCTACGTAAAAGTTCTCATGTTTCATACTTGTACTTAAAATACTCACGTTTCATACTTCTACTTAAAATACTCACGTTTCATACTTGTACTTCTACTTAAAAGTACCCATGTTTCATACTTCTACTGAAAAATACGCATGTTTCATACTTCTACTGAAAAATGCTCATGTTTCATACTTGTACTTAAAATACTCATGTTTCATACTTGTACTTAAAATACTCATGTTTCATACTTGTACTTAAAATACTAATGTTTCATACTTCTACTGAAAAATACTCATGTTTCATACTTCTACTGAAAAATGCTCATGTTTCATACTTGTACTTAAAATACTCATGTTTCATACTTGTACTTAAAATACTCATGTTTCATACTTGTACTTAAAATACTCATGTTTCATACTTGTACTTCTACTTAAAAATATTTATGTCTTGTTATAAAATTCAGTTCATATCTGTAAGTAAATCTATCAATCATTCTCTAGCATGCGTCCAACCCTCACAATTTGTTGGGAGTCTCCAGATTCCAACACAAACTACCATTTCTCCCTGGTATGCGCATTTTCCAGTTTTGCCTATTTGTGGCTGGATATGACCTTTATTTTTATTGTTTTAAAATATCCCATATGTGCGTTTGTTCAATTGTGTCTCATGTCAGAAGCTTACCAAACAGAGGATCAATGAATTTGATTGTTGTGACTCGTTTGTGACTGACTGACATTTTGAAGGCATGGTCAGATTTGTCTTGTCATTCCAAACACTGGTTAAAAAGTTGCTTACACTTAAACATGTGTGATTGACATTGCTTTGTCAAGTTTCATGTGTAAAATGTTAAGGTTGTAATGCAGCATAATGTGAACCTGTAGCATGTTCCATGTGATGGCAAAACCTTTCTCCTTTATGACATCATTATTGTTGGGTAATAACTCCAGTATGTATCCAGTAAATGGAGCTAACAATTGCCAATTTTTGTTTGTCTAATTATGTGAAAGACATGAATACATGTAATACTGTACATTTGTTTTTCTGGAATGGCAAGGGGGCAGAAAGTGTTATCCTGTCTGTCTGTCCGTGTGTCCCTACTTGCAAGAATTTGTTTTCCGATCAATAACAGTTAACTGTTGAAATGATGGATGCATTCAATTCATGTTGGGCACATGAGCATAGGATAATAAATAAAAAGTTTCATTTCGGTTTCAATACACTGATTTTTGGAGGAGTTATGGCCCTTTTATGACCTATAAGCCCATTATATCGGGGCATCTGCGTCCTATAGACACATCTAGTTAAATGTGTTTTTAATCTCATGTCAGCACCTATTGTTGTCGGGGCGCTCTGCCATGAATTGTTTAAATGCATTTGTTTGAATAACTCTTGTTGTTCACCCCTGGGTGTACTAAAATATGTTATCTTTTAAATGACTCAAACTGAATGTTCTATTGTTGAAAAAGTTTGATAACTAAGCCGCAACATTCTTCTCTTGGGAAATGCTATATCTCTCCTTAAAATCTCAGATCTCCCTTGTGGAGCTTAGGAAACGTTGGTTAGCATACCCTAGGTAGACTTTGTCATGCTGGTTTCTGAATTCCATAAAATCACAATATATAAAGTGTACTTGGCATTATTTAGAATAAAATTTGCAATTGTCGGAAAGAGTGTGTTGTTTTTATGACAAAATTTGTGGGAATGTAAAATTATTAACTGTTGATGATTTATTCTTTATTCACAGTCCCACACCCAACACACTCCGAGGAGCTGGAACGCTTTCAAGGCTTGCGTAATGAGTGAGATGAGATCGTATTGATGTGCTCAACTGATGTGATGATGCTTTGGACTGTACAGCACAAATTGAAGAAAATATTTAAAGAAAACACTTAGTTATCGATAAATTCTGAATATATGTGGGAAAGCATTTTATTGTGATCATTTCGCCTCTACTTGTTATTGATTGATTCCTAATTACTGGATTATTTCACTTCGAAATATATATATATATTATATTTTAATGGAAATTGATATAAAACTTGCAGTATAAAATCTCGTATGTCTGTAGTTTTCATAGTATTTTGTGTATGAAACAAAAATAACTTAAGGATTCTGTGTTGATTTAAGAGTATTGATATATGATGGTGATATTTAGTTTGTTTCTACTGTGAGACAAGTAAATTGATCATGTTTTTAAAACGAGAATACAATTCATATAGTTCTGCCTTTATATCTCATGTTGAAAGATTTCGAGAAAAAAGAAACATCGAGCACATTAGATACACCAGACTTGTTGACAAGAAGCAGGGTATTTGAATATGACTAATTTTTTACTAATTCATCTTTGTGTTATATCCAAACAGTGTAATGTTTTGTATACTATGTGTGTCGAAATACAGTAAAACCTCAAAAATAAGACCTCCCTTGGGACCCTTGAAAATTGGTCTTAATATTGAGGTGGTCTTAATTGTGAGGTTGAATAAAGAGCAGAACAGTCAAAATGGACTTGAAAAGTGTGGTCTTAATTTTGAGGTGGATTTATTATTGAGGTGGTCTTTAAGTGAGGTTTTACTGTATTAACCTTTTTTACTTTGGCACATTGATGAAAGTACGATATGATATTCTTTCTTAAATCTTGTTGTTTGATTTATTGTTTTGACTATTTTATTGACTTTGATTTTACAACTATACTGGGCATTGTGTTGCTATCTAGTTGCAATTGCACTTAATGATTTCAGTCATATCATACAATATCAGTTATGCATACTAATACAGATTTACGTTTGAAATTTTGTTAATATAAGAACGAATGGTTAAGATCTATGATTTCATGTGTTGTTTATGATGTCAGCTGACTTTTTCTAAAAGCTATTTGTGATAAGAATGCCTGACTTGGTATTTCATGTATTGTTTAATAACTTTGTACATGTATTTATTAAGAAGAACAAAACTTAAATCTTTTTATTGAATATGTAATGAAACATTAATGTTTAAGTACTCTAATAATAAAAAAGTTATCTTGCAGCATTTACCAATCACATCCTAGTTACGTGTATTTTAAGATTATTTTGATCTTGTAATTGTTGTGATATCTCTCCTTTACCAATGTATGTTTATAATATGATCTGACATACCCGGTACTGACATAACATCCCTCTGTTTGTCTCCATTCCAACGAAGCGTGTTCATTGTAATTACAGGTACTCCCAATTTATGTTGCTCTGTCTAGTATTTGAAATATGTATTGGTGTTATGCAGTTTATGTGTAAGTTGTATGTATTTTTATGACTACCGTATATTACCGGCCATAAGTCGATCTCAGCCATAAGTCGAGGGTGTAGTTTTGTCTGTAAAAAGGGAAATTTAGGCTTACCCCTTCCATAAGTCGAGGGGGGACTTAGGCAGGATGAAAATAGACTCCCAAATTCAACAGCCAACTCACGATCTCCCGATTTTCAAAGAAAACATTGTAAACTTTTGTTATGGGGTATTTTTTAGTTCATTCCTGACTGGTTCACTGCAATTAGACTGGTTCACTGCAATTATTTGCCAAACTGATAACCGAAAGTGTAAAATCGGGATACCAGACAGAAATAATCTCTAAACCAAAACACCATGTGACTCTTACTTGTCAACAGAAATAATCTCTAAACCAAAATACCATGTGACTCTCACTTGTCATCTTGTTTATTCAAGTTTCACACGTTTCTATTGTATTCAGATATGACAATTGGCAATAAAATTGTTAATTGGCGACTCTTTAAAAAGGGATTACCCCCAGATTATGATTTAAATTGCAGAATATAGCTATTAATAGCGTATAATATGGATGAAGACACAACATGATATTGGCAATATAGCAGTGATACGGTGGTGTCAGTTCTTAATTTTAAGCCCAGTTTATGTTACCAACTGATCGTATTTTGTTTTATTTTCATCTGTTACTCGTCCATAAGTCGACCAGTGACTTTTGGTGATTTTTTTTAGTAAAAAAAACTCGACTTATGGCCGGTAATATACGGTACGCAGTCACACCTTTTGGATGAACATTTTTTACCAAAATGTAGGGTTGATTTAGTTAGTATCAGTAAGGCTCATCGGCTTTAAAAACCCTAACAACATTACGTAATTGTTTTCATCCGTTCATGTGTCTGTTTTACTGATTCTATTGTCTAGTAACTTGGAACTTATCAATGGCGAGTCCACCATATGGTATTAACATGTCCAAATAACGATGCATTGGTGGTTCAATATGTATGATATGACATGGTGTAAGTTGTGGTTGTAAGGCGATGGAGGTTAAGGTATTCGGGAATATACAGAATTAAGCCTCATACATTTTCGTTTCGAAATCAAAATTATGATGAGGCAAGTATGAAGTCAATTTCTTACAAAGACCAATTTTCAAGAATAACAATGATGGTCTTTAGTGAATGATGATGATTTCTGAAACAGGTTAGGAAATATATGAACTGTTGATTGCTAGGTGGAAGAAAAATGTCTTGTCAAGGAAAATCGACTACTGTACAAGTTTGATCAATTTTTGCTTAGAACAAGTCCATAAATCAAGTGCAGTTTTAGGGCCATTTTTGGAGACATATTTTGTCGACTTATAGCTGCATATGTACGGTACTCAGGACTGATCAAAACTAGTTTATGGCTAATCAAGCCATATTGTATGAGATTTCTATTAATCATTGTTATAGTAATTTTCCCAAACTATATTTAGTTACTTCCCCCCCCCCCCCCCCCTGCAGGATTATAAATTGGTTTTTGATGAGTCTATACGAAACTTGGGGTGTGTGACATTTATGGAAATAGATATATATCCATATAAACCAAAGATATATTGTCCTTCTCAGTAGCAATTCCAAAAGCCGCGGCCGTGGTCCAGTGGTTAGTGCGCTGGACTTGTAACCCGGCGTTCTGGGTTTGATTCCCGGTCCCTGCAGGTCATACCCTTCCATGAAAATTTGACAAAAATGTCGATTTTCCTCCACATGTGGAGAAGTTGCCGGCTCCTTGTGGAAGGGTAAGTTAGTACTGGTAAGAATTCAGTCCAGGAAAAACTGGTTAGGTGAACCGGCCGCCGTATATAACTGAAATATCGTTGAGAAACGGCGTTAAACCCGATGAAACAAACAAACGGTAGCAATTCCAAAGTGCAATGGTAAGCTTCATCATTTTAAAAGGCCATCCCATTTCACCATGTTAACTGGTCAAATAAACGCTTGTATAGTGCTGTTTTATTAGTTTACATGAAATGGACAAGTCATTTTGTCTGAGCAGGAATCACTTGCTCCTGGATGAAATGAAGATTCTCCTAATTTTGGCAATGAAATACACACATAGGAACATATTGGATATGATATAAACCAGTATGAATGCTAGTTGTTGTTACTGTTTTAGCGTCTGACTTTGATCAAATTTGCTACAGAGCAGCGCTTGTTATTGTATGTTTGATACATGTAGCTTCTTTTGCAAACAGTTATTTAATCTATCCTATTGTTCTTTTCGATTTTATTTATATCCTGTTAGTTTATATCATATGGTAACATAGATGTACATATCTTGTTGAAAATGTTTTGACATCCTATTAAATTATTTATTACTGCACATGAATGTTTTGTTGTTTTATATTCTCATTGCATATGGTATTTTACTTATATTTAGGTATGTGCATTTATTCTTGGCATTTTTGCTGGGACACAGAGAGCTGGCTATGGACAGCAGGCTGTAGAAAACTAGGTTTTGAGGTTATGAGCTCATTTTCAGCCATTTTCTTAAGAATTTATTGAGGGCCGAGTGCAAAATTGTTCTGAGTACATATAAATAAAGAGAAAAGGGGACAGTGTTCAGCCCTCAATATGCTTTGAAGTTTGGTTTTGCCCAGGAAGCAGAAGAAGTGTGATTAATATGTTATTATTTAAGTTGCAAGCATGTTTCACAATCTCTGTAAAATAAATAAGTTCAAACATATTCAGCAAAGCATCTGGGCTGACTGTCAGATGACCGGTGATTCATGACCAGACACTTGTCATTGGATCACACGTGTAGTGGAAGCATTTTCTGGTATAAAATTGAATAATGAAGTCCGGCAGGAAATGTCATCTATAGATGAGGTGCACAGCCATCTCAAATCTCCAGAAGACAATTACAAAGGCAAAAGGGACATAAATGACTGGTGAAAGTGGAAGTACGCCTTTCGAAATACTGATATTCATTACATAGTGACAGTATCTATAGTGTAACAATGATCATGTTGCATGTACATTGTATTAAGTGCTTGCATTTTAAAACAGAACATTAATGTTTCCGTTTGAAAGACTTAAGAATGTAAAATTATTGGTCACCTTAAATAATGGTATGCTTGGAGACCGTGCAACTTTCATGCACATTTCCAAAATTGGTTTCCTCTAAGACAATGTAAAGAGCATTATTTCCCTTATAATGCAATTGTTCTACAAGATATTGACACAGTAGAATATAATACAATGTGCATAATTATCATTTTGTATAATTACTTCAGTCAAGGACATACAAACCATGGATTCGAAACAGGCTGATATCTGTGGAATGATAAGAAATAATTTACCCACAATCCTTAGCACGCAATTTACCCACAATCCTTGGCGCGCTCGGAAAGTATCGTGGATTTGAATCGAAAGTTCATCCGATTAAACGACGCTTGTTCAGTCTTACAACTCGGTATTGAGCAAAAAAATGCATACAAGCAAACAACACAAAATATATAAATACCATCAAGAAATATATAGCTGTTGTAAACATGATGATTACGGCAGTTCAAAATCTCTCAATTCAGAAACAATTTTTTACCGCTAAACGGAACACCTTGTTCATTATTGCTGATCGTTTGTGTAGAATTGTAGAGATGTTCCGATCTTTTGATTTCGGAAGAAAATCTCACCACTACCGAGAGTTGAAACAAGTCTAAATACATATACCAGCCTGTTTCGAATCCATTGTTTAAATGTCCATGCTTCAGTCAAGTTTGATTACTTATCCTTGGCTAATTTTTAACAAATACATGTATTCAAATGCCTTTGTTTCATAACTAAAATAACATCTCCTACCTCTATAAAACGCACTTCTATTTTAAGTACAATATTTAAATGAATCGATAACAATAATCAAAGTAGCCAGAGACGGGGTTACACATATTTTGTACAGCTAGGGGAGATAAGCACGGCGAGGACTTTGTCAAAGGCGGTACGGTGTGGACTTTATTATACACCGCGACTCTCGCGAGGATATGTGAGACATAAATATAACACCACATCCATCGTAAAATTCTCAATTGTTTAGCTGTCAGGATGCCAGAAAGTATGATATCTTTATTTCTCTACTGTAATATGTTCTAGATGTATTCTAGAAGTGCAAATGTTTCGCACGTAACGTTGATTTTTGCAACAAATTTTACTAAGTACTTGAATCCATTTCGGACATAATAATTCGGATGTTGAGATTCGATGTCAATTCTAAGTTACGTACAAATGTTTCAGTGTTATATGTAGAGACTTTTAAGTTGTCTTAATATTTAATTGAAATGATCAGTAAGCTATATACCCGTAATGAAGTGCTGTCAGAATTAGTCGGGTGTCTTGACTGCTGTTATTGTAAGTTGTAACTGGCCAAAGGCAGCCATAACCCAGCCAGTCTGTACAGATCAAAAGCATTATATCCGTTTTGGTGTATTTTGACACATCCAAATTTGGTAGAACAATACAATTATAAAGCAGAGTGACCAAATAGTATTCAATGTTTGCAACCCACTATCAGTAGATGGAAATTAAGACTTTTTCCAGCTGTTTAACACTGTAGTGGTGTGGGGTTAGACGGCTGACCGGTTAGCTCAGTCGGTAGAGCGCCGTACTAGTGTTTAGAGGGTCATGAGTTCGAGCCCCATATCAGATTCACAGATGTACACTGGCCCAATACAGACGTAAAAGTGCTCTGAAGCAATTTCAAGGAACTGTTTATTGTCCTCATAGAATAACAAGTTCTATCCAATCACTTCAAGTCAGCCTTAGGTTAATTAGAAGGTCAAGCATATAGCTAGAAAAATGAAGAAGACATACTGGGAGCGGTACCGATGGTAATGAAGCTGTTACTGAGATGTTCAGAAGTTCAAATTTCATGGCACTTTGTTGCTGCCTTAACATTAACAAAATGCACAGGCTCCTGTGTACATGGACCAGGATATACACATGATAGTATTGATACTGTATGTGAAATCATAGCAGGTATTGCAGGGGTTCCATTTGACCCTTGATTTGACCCCTGGAACTTCCAAAAACGACCCTTATGACTCAGCAACTAGTGGAACCCCTGCATTGATAGCTTCGACAGTTGTGCTTCTAAAAACTTGACTGAATGATGTTGACATTATTACCTTTATGATCAGCAATATTGTTAAAAGATAATATTGTACATGAAATTTGCTGTATAGCTCAATTTTCATTATTTTGATTCCTAAAGTAGTTATTTATTGCATATTTTCAGGACCTGAGTTTGAGAGGATGGAGAGTTTCTCCAATCCAATGGCTCCTCCAGAAATGATGGAGGAAGGCATGGAAGGTGATGATCAGTAAGTAGACAATTTAATGAAATTATGAACTTGGGGTTAAAACAGACAGAATTTATAGAACTTGTAAGTTGTATGGAAAATATAGAGTTTAGGCAAGGAAAGAATATGAAAACTATGGTTAAATGTATCATTTGTATATCTAAGCTAAACAAAGTTTATTTTGAAAAGTAGGTATTGAAGATCTATGATAAACAAACACATTTTCACAAAGTTTTACTTGCATGAAGACAGTTCATTCAAACTGTCCATTTACCATGGATTAATTACATATGAATAATGTCGGAAGTTTCGTTTCTCTGTTCAAGATTTCCAATTTGTTCATATGACTAAAACTACACAACTACATTTGTTTCATATTTAATGTTTTTTTCAATGTTGAAAGTTAAAATATCCATTGTATTAAGAGTTATTTATTTATAACCTAGTATATGTATTGATTCTTTTTTTCAGCCAACCTCTTAGTAATGCAGATTTTAGGAAGATGATGATGACACCAAGGGCTCCAAAATCAGGGTCCGCCTCAACACATTCAGTCCCTGCCAGGTAAAGATGGTTCTTGAAGTTTCCCTTATCTATCTGATAATACTTGGGAATGGTTACTAAAGTCTACTGTCAGAAATTTTCAAAGTGCCATGGAATTTGGTGAATCTTTTGTCTCACCTAAATAAACCTTTATTACATGCTGTCTATATGGGAAGTTGTGCCCATCACCACAACTTATATTTTCTGCATGTTCTGTAATTTCAATCCATAGTTATTGTAAACCGAAAATATTCCCTCTCAAACTCAAGACCTTTGGATCAGGAGACGGGCACTCAACCACTTGGTCACTACCTGTAAACATAATCAGTAGATGATCTTTGTTAAGGGCAGGAATAAGAACGTTTTGCTCCCTGAAAATTGGCATATTTGACTTGATTCTATGCGATGCCTTATATAATTTTTTGAGAAAATGAAAAGTGTTTGGGTAGCATAAAAACAGGGGACAGACAGTAATAGAAGCAATTAATTAACATACAATGTAGCAGTAACTGCTGAGTTGTTAAATTTGTTAAAATCAGTCTGAATCAATACTTTGATTCAAAAAGCCATCGTCCAGAAAACTATTATTCACAGTGTTACAAGATTGTATTATATGAACCCGAAACTGATTTCGGTTCAACAATTATAAATTATGTAATTTGTGTTTTAACTTTTTTCCAAACAAACCCAATAAGACTTGTTTAAAATCTTCAGAACAACAATATTTACCTATTTGCTTATTTCATGTGTTTACCTCAGGGACAGAAATAGTAGTGAAGCTAATATTGAAGATGATGATGATCCGGCTGCAAGAAGAAGGAAGAAAAAAATGTAAGTTTAAGTCTATACATATTGAATTTGGACTTACATGAGCGTGGACTTGAGATGTCGTCTATATTGATGTCCACAGTTGGTTAGCACGCTCTTTTAAGAATCATTGTCATGAGAAAATAATATTGGTATTACCAACATCAGTGCCCTGCTATGTTTTAGTAGTTGTCTATAAAGCAGACCCTGAAAAGAGAAATCCTGAATTTAGTGAATCAAGATCATTCCAATTATATCAAATCTTTCCTGCTGTTAGCAAATGCATTGAAAGTGATGAATTGGTGTCTCAAGGTAGGCATGTTTTAATATTTCACCATTTTTATGTAAAACATTATGCGAAAAAGTAGCTCCTTTTTGTTAGTCTATAAATATTTAAACCTTTTTAAATCTTCATACATGTACAAAATAAGACATGTATGAATCTGTTTTGTATAATTATGTATAATTGATATTTTTAGCTATTATGCCAAGCTGAAGAGGCTTGAAGAAGAACGGCAGAAAGAACTTGCTGAGAAGTACAGAGACAGAGCTAGGGAACGTCGTGATGGTCATGATGATCCAAGTGATCCTGTCAGTACTACAGCTGATTACCGAGCTGTTGCTCCTGATGCAAAATCTATTGAGAATTTGGCTGAAAGAAGGAAACAAGTCATTCAGGAGTCTAAATATCTTGGTGGTGATATGGAGCATACTCACTTGGTGAAAGGTACAGTATATGTCCATGTGTTAGTGATTACCTCTATGTATAGGCCATCATAATATTCTATAGAGATATGCACAATATGTTAATTGTAATTATTATACCTCACATGACATTATCTTGTTAAGTTTCTATATACTCATTATAAGTCATTCCGTACTATTACACTGACAGTATGTTTTTCACTGAGGGATAGTATACTATGACATGGCTAAAAATAGACAATTCTGGTTTCCCAAGTTCATGATGGTAGATGATTATTGAAATCAGTTACTTCTGGCGCTTGCAACTGTTCCAAACGACAAAATGACGACACCTGTAATCAAACAGCCAACAATAGACCCCAATTCCCAGACAGAACAAAAAAATTTGTTCCTCAAATTTGGGTCAAAATTCCCCACCAGAATCACAATTTTTTTTAATTTGTGTTTGTCTGATCGAAAACACTCGAACATTACTTTTTTTATATGTTTTGGAATTTGAAATTGCTATTGTGAAAATGTAAAATTTACATTAAATGTGTTTTAGTATTGATTCTTTGAGCTTGGAAAAAAATCCCCTTTTTAGTAAAGAACGATGCAAAATTCCCATTTCTCATGGCCCTGCCCCATTCCCCAAAACTAGAAAGACAGTCCTGATATAGCAACTTGTTTTCATTAGTATAGTTCTCTTACTGATAAAAAGGTGTATACTCTATTGAAGGTCTTGATTATGCCCTGTTAGAAAAGGTCCGTGCTGAGATTACCAGCAAGGAACGAGAAGAGGAGCAGGAAATGGAGAAAGCTGTCACACAAGCTCCTAAGGAGAAACAGAAGGAAGAGGAACCTGAAGAACATATACAGGTTTGACCTTAACTGTCTAACTGGTTGCTATACGGGGTCAACCTTTGACCTGAAGTTTCATGAATTGCTGAAATCTTTCAAATTTTGTTAATAATAGCAAGTGAAGGTCACATATCAAAGCATTTTTGCCATATAGTTGTTACATGCTCTAGTTTGCATGTATGATGTAGAGGGCAACTTGTGTCATAAGCTGCATTTTGTAGGAACTTTGCTTACAATGAAGATGTCTTAAATGTATAGTTTAGTATTGTACAACATTTGAATAAATGGTGTGAATTTTTGTTATGTTTAGATGTCTGTGCTTTGGAAATCAGCTTATGATAGGTATGAGATTTTTTATCCTTCAAACTTTTAGCTAAATACATGGTATAGTAAAAGAAGTTAGTGTTAAATGTTCATGCCATTTCCCTCTATTTATGGATTCATAATGCAATTTGCATATTTTGTATAACCAAACCTTGTTATTTCAGTTTAAAACAAAGATGGGCAGAAATATTTACAGAGCATTGTTCAAACCTAAAGATAACAATCGTAATGATTTGTTTCTACAAGGAAGAATGGCGTATGTTGTTGATTTAGAAGATGAATTTGCCGATTCTGATGTCCCAACTACAATCATCCGAAGTAAAGCGGATTGTCCTAGTCTTGAAGTAAGTCAGATTAAATATAAATATGTGATACATAATACTAAAAATTCATTAATTATTTTTGTTTAAAATATATTTACCTTCTTATTTGATATCAATTTATGTGTCATGAAATCACTATAAATCTGATTACCAAATATTGAATTGTTTGTCGCATAAAACAAAAATTAAATATTCTCTCTGAATTGATATTTTGGCTCAAAAAAGTAACAGTTCATTTTGATTACTGTACAATTTTCATCTTGAAAAAAGGTTTTCAAGCCAGTGTATCAATTGAGAGAGAGTTTAAAATGTAGTAGGTTTATTTTTACGATTGCGTGTGGTTTCATTTTAACATTGTTGAAATGTTCTCAGTGCAGATATAATTTAGTAAATTAAATAACGTGTAATCATTTCAGGTTTCAACCACACTAACTACCAATGATATTGTCATCAACAAACTGACTCAGATTCTCTCATATCTAAGACAAGGACGACGGGAAAGTAAAAAATTGAAGAAACTTAAAGGTATGTAAAATCTAAGTCACTTGGGTTATACATCTTAGTTTTGAGATTATTCTCAAATCACAAGAATCTGATTGGATGGTTCTGAGCATAGTCTTAAAATTGACCAATGGCATGTCTCCATTCTGAAAATGGTATCTAAACTCTGTTTTGCATCTTTTGACATAAGATTGCGCTTAAAAAGTACATAAAAATTAGTGAAATAGTTTGTTTGATTTTTCTTTGCTATAAGCAATGATGTTAATCAGATGCTGTGACAAGTCTGTCAAAGTCACACTCAAAGTTGCAGAGTGGTTTTGTATAACTTGAGATATTTGAATAAATGTTGCGGGTTAAAGTCTTTCATTGACAATCCAAATTGTAATTGTACTTTTTGAATTCTCAAATTCATGTTTAATAAGACAGAATATTTAAAGTTGGATGTTTAGTGTATAGTATGTCACATATTGCTACATTTTTCACAGTAATAATCATTTACAACACAATAATTTTATGTCTCTTGGAACTTACGGTCTCATCTTGAATTTTTTGTTGGTTGAATTGGCAGAAAAACACAATGGATGTTTCTACCAAATTATTTCATAATTTATTTTTTACAGGCAAACTGCGAGAACAAGAGAAAATGCAAGGAAAAATACCCGGTGCTGAAGATAAGTATGTGATAGTTTTATGATCCTGGCTTTCTATGTGGTAACATGTTGAAACTGTATTAGACTGCATATTGTTTTACACTAGTTTCTGTTTTTGAGAATTTTGATTTTGATGAAATAGTTGTTATTGTTTTTACAGGTGCTAGTATAGAATTAGTGCTGTTTTATTAACTGCGAATGCATGAATATATTACCGAGTCCAATGCATTTCAAAATAGTTGTATTGAGATATTCATATCTTTCTGTGTGTCTGACAGTGAAAAAGCAGTGACTGTGTTTTGATAGAAAAGTAGAACAAACAGCTGTTGTAGTTTTATGCATGGGTGCATTTTCTTACCCAAATTGACATGGATTGGTCCTGAAAGTTCATACATTTGTTCGCAGCCAATCTAACAAGACTATGGTTTTAAGTTTTATACTAAATATTAGATCATTCTGTGTCTTTCCATGTCTCAGGATCATTACTGTTACATAGCTGTCAGGATTCAAAATTTACTCTGCTGGGTCTGACTGTGTGTTAAGTTGATTACCATGCTTACTGAGCATGCTCAGTATTCTGTGGGCTCGACTTTAACTGAGATTTAAAGGTCAATCTAAGATTTGAATGTAAGTATTGAGTACAGAGGATCAGTTATAATCCAGGACCCGTTGATTATAACATATATTTACCCTCAGCACTCAAATTACAAAATTTACTCTTATTGGCCTGATAGGGGAAATTTGAGTATTGAAAATGTATGAAAATGTCAAATGAGTGCTTAATATTCTTGGTGGTCCATTCTCATTGAGATTTTAGACATGGCAGTCATTATTGTGTCTGAGTGCCACACTCCACACTCAGATTTAATAATTATTCCATCAGATCATTTTACACTCAAATCTCTAAGAAAATTGACCACAAAGAATATTCAGCACTCATTTAACACCATCATACATGTTTTTACACCCAATATGAGTCATTATCAGACTCATAAGAGTAAATTTTAAGATTTGAGTGCATGGTGCAAGTGTGGGTTATAGTCCCGGGCGTGTGGGTTATAGTCCAGGGCCCTGACCCAAAATTATAGAATCTTCGCATATATTATAGCACAAGACCTATTACATGGTTTGTATTTTTCTAACCCTGTATTTTATCATTGTTTGCAGTATATATGCAGATCTTACAGACTACGTACCATCTGTAGGTAAATCCAAAGACAAGAAAGATCGAGGAAAGGATCGTGATAGAGATGACCGGGATCGTAGGGATAAAGACAGAGACAGGTTAGAGATTAGTAGAGTTTGTGACATGGAAATGTTGCAAATATTGCGAATTCACCAATTTAGCAAAATGATCAGTCAGTGTAAATAGTTGTGTTTGCAGAAGTATATTTCGAGGGGTGAAAATGAAATTAGTTTGACTGATTCTTTATTTGTAGGTAGATCGACTAGTTTTGCTCTCACTTCTTGAGTTTTCATGCTTGCAAAACATATACATTTTCTGATTAGCAATTTTTTTGACTTGCGAAAATATCCACTCATACGGATATTGAGAATATTGAATGATGTTTGTCTTCTATGCTTACTCTCTTTGACATTATTATTTTGCCTGTACATAGTTTGTGTAATGGAAAGTAAATGTCCTGTAATTTTATATCTTAAATGTTAACAGTAATTTCAGGGATACAGTTTGTTCATTAATAATCTGACGAAAATGTTCGATTCACCGGAAGGCTATTGTTACTTGATGTGAGTCGGTGAATGTATTCCTCTGTTGAAACTTGATTACATTCTACAATATTTGTGGTAATTGGTTGTTATCCGTTTTAGGGATCGTAGAGATAAGGATCGTGACAGGGACCGTGATCGTCGTGATCGTGACCGAGATAGGGATCGTGATAGGGGCAGGTCTGATAGGGGCCGTGATGATAGGGAGGATCGCAAGAGGAAATCCTATTTTGAAAAGCCTGTTGAGGAGGTTTGTTAATCCAGATAGCTAATACTTCATTATCGTCTCAGAAGAGATCATTTGTTTTGGTATTGTTTTACCAGCAATAGTCTGGATATATCTTGCTAATTTGATTTGCTTAGTCGGTTTAAAATGGACATATTTTTCATGTGGAAAAAAATCCAGTATCTGAATAACTCATTACAGTAAATGCATGATGGCATATTGAAAGTTGGTTAGGGATGAATCTGTATTTTCTTTCTGAGAACGGAAGGTTGGTGGTTCTTCACAGGTATGCCTGTGCCAAAATAATTCTAGAAATAGCACCTGGGGTCCTCCTCCATTTTGATTGCTAGGAATGTCACTACATGACCGTGGCTGTTAATGTGTATTAAGACCAATTGCAATTTTTTTTTATAGGAAATTAACATGTTTATTAGCATAACATAATTTTATCAATGTAAAAAAAGGTCATGATATTATCAATACCCTCATAAGTTCCTTGTGAAGAATAATAGATAGGAAATAGAGAGTGAAAGGATATTCTAGCATCAAATTATTTATTGCTGTTTTACTTCAGGATGAAGACAGAACCCGTTCTAACGCCAATGTGAAGGAGCTGGTGAAGACTGTGACTGATAGATACCGAGGTTATGCTGAGATGGAGGAAGAAAAGGAAAGGTTAGATTGTCGACATATTTTATCCGTCACTGTAAAAGTCTCATCACGTCTCATTTACTGGTAGAAAATGCCAAAAAAGACAAGACAGTGACCGAGTACTAAAATGATTGTAAGACTTCTTGGAACCATTGGAATGTAACTTTATGGGAGAAAAGTATTGACTCAATAAAATGACTTCATGTTTGTACTTTAGTATTGGACATCCTATTTTAAATGTACATGAAAACCTTACGTAAAGACCACCTCAAGAATCCGAGCACTTCAAAATTAAGAACACAATTTTTAAGTCCATTTTCACTGTTTTGCTCTATTCAACCTCAATATTAAGACCACCTCAATATTAAGAACAATTTTCAAGGATCCCAAGGGTGGTCTTATTATTGAGGGTTTACTGTTCATACAATTTTTGAGTAACCAATTATTTTGTAGAAATGCTGCAAAGAAAGAAGAAGAAAGAATTAAGAAACTTAAAATGAAGACAGAAATTGACAGCTATGCTGAATGTTATCCTGGGTAAGTTATTTTCTAGCTATCCATTTATTTCTGTAGATTATTGGAAGAATAATAGCTGTAATTTTTTAAACTGAAATTTTTATGATAGAATATATCACTTGAATGCTATCATTGTAATGCTGTGTTTGAATGATGTATGCAGGTCTGTTGTTTACAGTAAGTTAGTCTGCGCTTGACCACAAATTATTGACTTTCGTAATTTGTAGTATAATTTCTTTAAATACTTGCCACACTAATGAAATTAAACAATTCAGTTTGCTCTGTGCTTAGAGTTTATTATAATTTGGATGCTGTGAGTGCATTTTTTACTCTGTACAAGGAGAAGGATACAAGTACTGGTTTGAAAGCCATAAGCACTGGTTTTTCAAAAGACTCCTTATGTCTAAACTTCATATTTACAGTCTTAAACTTAAAATGTTAGACAGACAGATTATACGGATTGATTTTATGCAGTTCATTCTCCCTCTGGAAGGGGGGGGGGGTAGGAATGACAGTCAAAAATGAGGTAAACACCAACAGAATTAGAATTGGTTGATGACCCGCCACACCAATAGATTTTAACCCCCACCAAGGTAATTTTACTTGGTCGTCATTCCTACCCCCACCCCAGAGAGACTCCTGGAATAGCCCTTACCTCTTGTATATATATTGTATGTTTGTGTCTTGTTATATACAGAATGGAAGAAGCTGCAGATGCTGTTGATGACTCTGATGATGAAGTAGATTATACAAAAATGGATCAAGGAAATAAGAAAGGCCCTGTTGGTAGATGGGACTTCGACACACAGGAAGAGTACAGTGATTATATGGCTAATAAAGAAGCTCTTCCAAAGTATGTATTGTATTCTATTTTGTGAAACATTTTTAAACCCTCTGTAAAAAAAATATACTGCAGGGAATCTATAAACTGCAAAATTACTAGTTACCTCTATCTTTGCTCGTATACTAGTATAATATCATACTTAACTAGATTAAAACAAAGATGTGTCTGGTTCTGTGTTTCAATTGCCTTTCTTTTTTTTCACATTTCAGTACTTGACTTTGTATGTATACTTAAAGCCATTAAAAACGCAACTGAAAATTGTCTGCTTCAAAACATGACATAAAGAAAAAATAATTCTGTATTATTTCAGTAACATAATTTCATTAACTTATTCAATCATGAAATATGAATTGTTGGACCATAGTTTGACTACAATTGAACAATATTTTAAACAATGGTAACGGTTTGTAGCTTTTAACGCCATGTACAAAATGAGGCCTAATTAAAACAGTTGCGTTTTTAATGGTGTGAAGTATATATATAAATGACAAGAAATACTATTAATGAAAATTTGTATGTATTAAAAAAAGATACATTTATAATTATGTATATGTATTTCTTCCTATATGTTATAAACATTTAAAAAAAAACAAGTAAACTTTTTGAAAATAAAGGAAAAACTTCTATCTTTAGCAATTGAATATGATTGAAAAAAATTGAATGAAGGAGTTAGTCGGACTATGTTGGTCATAATTGTGCTTACACCTCGAGACTGGTACCATTTACTCCATATATTTACAGGGCAGCGTTTCAGTATGGTGTTAAAATGTCTGATGGACGTAAAACTCGAAGGGCTGGACCCAAAGATGAGAAGGCAGAGTTTGATAGACAGTGGCAACAGATTCAGAATATTATGAATAAACGTAAAGGAGATGATCACCGTGGCGATGCTCGGAAAAAATCCAAATATTGAACATAATATCAGAAACATTATTTTCCAAGAATATTGACTTGGACAGATCATGAAATGTTATGGACAGATCATGAAATGTTATGAACTGATCATGAAATGTTATGGACTGATCATGAAATGTTATGGACTGTAGAAAAATTGTGAAAAAAGATGCTCTATGATTCTCAAGTTCTTGTAAGAAAAAGTGTTTATTGTAATTTTAGCTGCAAAGGCTGGAATAAAAACGGAATAAAACTTCCCAGTTCATTTGTGTTCATCAGAGTCAGACTTAAGAAACCACTCAAAAATCTCAAACATTCAACAGTTGTTCCTTCGTCCAGTCTCAAAGTAGACCAATGGCATAGCTGTATTGAGTTGTCCAGAAACCCAGTTTCTTAACCTTTGGCATGGATGTAAGAGTTTTTTTGTATCATATTAAACTAAATTTGTCAAATTTAGGTTACTAAGACTTTATTCTGGTTTATTTGTACATAAGTATGATGAGAAGAAATTCTCTTGATATAATGTAACATTTAGAAACATGTGGATTTTCTTTCAGGTATTGGTTTGGAATGTTGTAGATTTATTGCCTATGTTCATCAATATATTACATATTGTAATTGTGTAAAACCTTATGGAACCTCTCTGTATAGTGATTACCTTTGTTTCAACAGACAGAATCAGTAGATACTGACAAAAATGAATGCCAGGGTGCATGTTATGGAACAAGGCTTAAAAATACTTACAGAAAGATACAACAAATATCAGCAATCAAACCTCTGATTTGATGATTTGAAAGTGACATGATTTCTCATAGAACAAGTCTAAATTGTTTACAATTGCATTTCATAGTTCATTGTTTTGCATCACAGTATGAGAATTTCATTGTTTATGTACTTCCAGTTACAATACTTGTCTTTGATGTTTATAATGTTTTTTCTCTGTACTTTGGTATAGAATAGATTTATTGACTTGTCAAAGTTTGCATATCTTCATGGTCAATGCACGGTATAAATAAGTAATCGGGCCACTTTCGATAAAGACTAATATATCATGTGCATTGACCATGAAGATATGCAAATTTTGACAGGTCAATAAATCTATACAATAATAAAGGAGTAAAAATGAATTAATGTTGTTTTCCTTTTTTACTTAATCCGTGTTGGATTTAACAAATCCAAATTCATTCTGGATTGCTCATCCAGTAGAATGCAAACTGATGTTCAATTGTGATGTGCTTTAAGATAGAATTATAAAATGTAAATCATGAGTTTTAATGCCTGTTTGATGCATAGTTTTCATTAGACCACGCTCACAGCAATCCTTGCAGTCGGTGACCTCTATTTCAACTGTCTTTCGTCTATACAACATGAAGTTCACATGGCCTAAGTCAGATCTTGTGCAAACGCTCGCGTATATAGCATGTTGCATATCTAGCTTGCACAAGAAATGGCATATTGGACTTCAGAAGAAATTATTTGGATTATACATGTGTTTTGGATACAGTATGTCCTAAGTTCATATTATTGATGAAAGGTAGGTTTCTGCCATATCAACAAACTCGCTGCAGTTGTCAATCTTCGCAGTGGTTATCACCGGGTACGTTACCTTACTGAAATCCATTTTCCATTACTGAAATCCTCTTCAAATACATCATCTGCTCTATATCTTGCTAATTTGTTTTTATGATATTAAACATTAGGTTGATTTAAAATAAATGTACAGACAAAAAATCTTAGAAAAATAATGCATATTGAGAAAAATAGAGACGATTTTGTCTATACCAAATACAATCGCCACTACTGACCTACATTTGTCACTGCCGAAATCCATTTTCCATTACCAAAATCCACTTGTAATATCACATCTGCAATATTTACATCCCTTGTTCTTAACTGTCGGCCATTTTGATAGGCAAAACTGATAAGCCCTTATAGGAGTACTTTCAAAATATGAGATAATTGAGAAATACCAAGAGAATTGCATGTGACAACCACTTTTTCTTCAACTTACTGAGCCAAATGCCCACATGAGCATAAAGAATAAATTATTTTTATATGTCGGTTTAGTTTATCATCGTTTACATTATATTCCCCATAAACTTTAAGGAAATTTCCCTATGAAAATGGCCGACAATTCAGAACAAGGGAGGTAAATATTGTAGATGTGAGAACTATGTATTGCTAATTTCTTGTAATTTATTTTACGACCGGGCCATGTTTTAAACTTGTCCCCTAAAAGGTGCATCTTATTATTGCAAATATAAACCACTCGATTATAATTACAGTTTCTATGTAAAACAATAAAGTTTTATAGGTTATCAGACTTCATTGTGGGGCCAGTTTTAAATTCTGTCTGCAGCATATTTGGTTTGTCGTTATGTGAATGATGATTTTTACTGCATAACATAGTTTAAATCATGTTCTGATCAAGACTTGTGTGCCTCACTTTAAGAACAGAGAGAATACGTAACTACGGGGAACGCCACATACACAAGACAATACCTCCCCACGCAGACCTCAGGAAAAACAACAATCCACAAATCATAACGCACCTAAGGAAGTCAAACTGTACACATATTAAGGAACAGAGGCACAAGGAACGGCCCAACAGACCATAAGGAATAATTAAGAGAATCAAAGTGGACAGTAAAAGGAGGGGGAGGGTGGAATTAATGGATGGAAAAGCTCACAGGACAATTCAAGACAACTGGCCACAATAGGCCAAAATTGGGCAGGAAACACTCTGAACACTGTATAAAGTGACAGAATTGAATAGGGGAAAGGGAAACATAAAACACTGACACTGACTTGTGACCTTAGTTTGTTCTGCAGACGGGGAAGGTTCTTCCACTGTGATAATAAGGGTTATTGGAAAGAATGAACATTTATAATAATTAGCACTTGCATGAAGTTGTCTGTAGGCTGTAGGATAATGGGGGCAACTTTATACAACTTTATACAACATGATTTATCTTGCTTCAGTTTCAATTAATGAAATTTTAAGAGAAAGTAAATTTATTTATTATTTAAATGATATTTGATCAGTATTGATCAATGAGTTTCGACTTCAAACAACTCAAGTTTTTCTAGAACAGTACAGCATTATATGCTTATCATAATTTTACTTTGAACGTCGTCTTTAAAATAACCTAGTTCAGGAGAGACTACTGCGTAAGATATAAGACGACTATGTTTCGATGAATGATATTCGTAATTCGTTTATACGTAACCCAAAACGGAATTCCCCTCTAAAACGAAAGTTGGGTTCAAAGTCGACTTTGAAAATGGCGTTTGAAGGGCATTCTCAGCTGAAAATGTCTGAGGAAACATTTGATTTCGTGTGTACTTCCTGTGCACAAAACAACAAGACGGTAGAAGCTCTGAAGTATTGTGTAGAATGCAGTGGATATTGTTGTCAACAATGTGCGGACACACACAAGATATTTCCAGCATTGAAGAACCACACTCTTCTGGACGTCAGTAAAGGAAACCAAGCGAGCGGTCAGCCATCCAGTTTACCGGAGTATCCTACAGAACGATGTAGCATACATAAAGCTAAGATCGTGGATATGTATTGTGAAGGCCACGATGTTGTTGGCTGTTCTGCATGCTTCGTTAAGGATCACAAGTAAGTTCAGTCTGTAGATCACTGTGTGTATTTCGGTGTAGAGCCGTTGTCGCCCCTGGCTTTGATAAGAAGATTGTTCAACATTATGTACCTGAAGTGGAAACACATATTTCCCTACCCTGTTGACATCTTATACATCTATTAAGCTTGGCAATACATTGAACACAATTTGGAGAATCGGTGAGAAAGAGACGTTGGTTTCTGGGGGCGTCAGAATTCCTGAACAATGGGCAACTACACCTTGCTTCCTACTAAGGCCTAAATTAAAATTAAGTTTTTGTTTCGTTTTTTTTAGTCCGAGACCGACCCGAGCGTTTATTAGACACAGTTTATATGCCTATGATCTTGGTTAATCATGGTTAATTATTGATAGTCTAGACGACTATACACCATTAAGTCACACTACGATGTCGATGTGTGCAGTTTGTTCTTCTTGGTTATCAAAAGGCAAAACAGTGACTATTTTCATTATGTTTGCCTTATGATAACTTGCTCTCGCTAGAAAGACTTTAGAACCCAAAGTTAGAAAAAAGTATGACACAAAAATGGTCATATATAGTTGCCCTTATAATATTTTCATCAACAATTATTGAGTCCTAGTGCTAATACTCACTAAACAGACGGGCTATATAAAGTATTAAAAATAAGTCCACATAAAGGTGTCAATTTTGCTTTTATTTTACCAACATTATTTTTTTCTGAATTGATCCGAGCTTATGTTAACCATGTTTTTGACAACCACATGTCATTTAACCGTATCTTTTTTAATATTTACAATTATTTGACTGTACCCGCCCACCCAATGTACCACGTGCCGAAATTACCACGCACGAACAATATATTTCGACTATAAAACATATTAAAATTTCCAAAGTAAAATAAAATATTTTTCCTACCTACCTACCCACCTCTAAAATCTAGGATCGGTAAAGGGCAAACAAAGACTTCTTCGGCGCAGCCGTACTAACATGGTTTTGCTAGGCAATTTCTCTTTAACCGAACAACGTTTGTAACCTTGGCACGGATTGGTTAAAACTCTCGATTAATTTAATTTTGGTCTAATATTTACACCTCTCTCACCAAAAAGCTTGCATTCATCACTGGCTAGATATTTCTGATTTTTTTCTGACTCATTCACTATATAGATCTTTCCGTATGTTTTGTGTTTCACATTTCAATGTGATATTTTATTGTTTATTGCCGGATTTTTCGTGTTCCTCGAAAACATGACTTTATTTCAATATTACTACAGCTGGTGTTAAGTGCTGTGTGGCTGAAGTAAAAAATCGCCCCGTACTTCGTCCAAAGTGTAGTTAACCTTAATCCCGGAAGCGCCATTGACCAATTTTTCGTGTTCCTCAAAAACATGACTTTATTACCTTTATAGAGAACAGAATCCTATAAAGATGATCTTAACAATTACCGTCCTATATCTATTCTTCCAACAATATCTAAAATATTTGAAAGACACATTGCCAAAAGCCTCAAAACTTTTCTTGACAAACACCAACTACTTCATAAATATCAGTCTGGATTTCGCCAAAATCATTCTTGCCAGTCTTCTTTAATAAGGCTTGTCGATTCGTGGCTCAAAGACATTGACTCTGGACGTTTGATTGGATCTGTATTTCTTGATCTTAGGAAAGCTTTTGATTTAGTGGATCATAGAATTTTACTTGAAAAACTCCGAATGTACCACTTCTCGGAGAACTCGTTAGCTTTGATGCGGTCTTATTTGATAAATAGAAGGCAATGTGTAAAAATCGGATCCAACAAGTCAACCTTTCAAGAGGTCAAATCCGGTGTACCACAGGGATCTATTCTTGGTCCCCTCCTTTTCCTAATATATATCAATGACATTCCATTTTATCTTCAAAATTCGACCATAGATCTCTACGCAGATGACTCAACATTACACTTATCTGGTTATAACATTGTCGAAATACAGCAGTCCCTACAGGGCGATTTGGACATGGTTTCCGATTGGTGTTTCCGGAACAACATGTCCATTCATCCTAATAAAACTAAATGTATGATAATTTCAAATGCTAAAAGACCTGTACTAAATTCTTCGCTATCACTTTATGTAAATAATATCACTCTAGAACAGGTAAGTAACCACAATGTGCTTGGAGTAATCATTGATAAAAATCTTCGCTGGAATGCACATATAGATCACGTATGTCACAAACTCAAATCAAAGTTAAATTTATTAAAAAGAATAAACTATATCTTAAACATCAACACAAGGAAATTATTCTACAACTCTTACATATTATCTTCAATGGACTATTGTTGCCCTATATGGTGTCGAGGGCTTGTAGCAAACAACAAGAAAATATCCATAATACAGAAAAAAGCAGCAAAAATTATTCTACATAGACCACAAATAACACCATCACGACCCTTATTCATTGAATTAGGGTGGCTATCATTTGAAAATAGATGTAAATTCCTCTCAGCAACTATAGTGCATAAATTCTCACATGATAAAATGCCCACTTACTTTCATGATATAATTTCTTTCACTCACAATTCTACATACTCATTAAGATCCACCACCAACAATGACATAGCACCGTTTTCTTTTAAATCAAATTATGGTAAACAAACATTCTCTTTTTATGCTCGTGAGGTATGGAATTCAATTCCTGTAAATATACGTTGCCTGTCTGATACAGAAACATTTAAAAATAATTATAGGAACTACTTAATGCTTAAACAAAGATATCAATAATATTTAATTATTGTATGTATGTGTCTTATGTGAGGTGTCTGTTGTTGTTGTTGTTTTATTTCAATTTTTTATTTTCAGATCATCTTAACTTTTGTAGTTTTTTAATAGTCGCATTTACATCCTGATGTTAAAACATGATGTTCATGTACAATGTATTGTGTGTGCGTGTGTGAATGCGTGTTTGATTGTGTGGATGTGCGTGCGTGTGCGTGTGTGATTTCTTGTTTGTTTGTGCGTGTTTATATTGTTAATAGAAGGCCATATTGAAAAAAAGATGTACAATTTATTGTTAACCTTAACTATGTAACCTTCTGAAAATAAAGAATTTATTATTATTATTATTATTATAAAAATTTGAACACGCCATTTGTTTCAAAGTTTTGCTTGACATCTTTTCTGTCTTGGTTTGTCCTACACACATTTGATTGGTCGAAGTTTGGCTTTGGGGGCACGAGCAATTGGAGTAGCGCCAGTCAGTCGGAATAAGTACTCGACCGTACCTTAACATACAAATCAAACCTACTGGCGTAGGGGATATATAGGGGTCATGTTACGGTCAATTTGTTTGTCAGTTACAAAGGTTTCTGGTCAACTCGTACCTTGGTCAACTCGTACCTTGGTCAACTCGTACCGAATTTGGTCAACACGTACCTTAGTCAATAAGACTTATTCTTTTTTACGGGTTGACTAAAGAAAAGGTACGAGTTGACCAAATTCGGTACGAGTTGACCAAGGTACGAGTTAACTAATGTATGAGTTGACCAGTTACCGTTACAAAAGCTTTGTTGAATAAATTTCTAAAATGTGTAAAGGATTGTGATGGAACTTCGTACATGTGTGGTCTAAATCAGGATACAGACACAAGTGGGAAAGGTCACCTCCACATGTACATTTAGCCATAATGTAGTTTGATATTAATAGATTGTCAACTATATCAATAAATATGTGTGTTGATATAAATGTGCTTTGGTAAACTTTCTTTTGTGGTCGGTCATGGGACTGAGCATGAAGTGACCACTATAGTCAGGTGACCAGTATATCCAATATCATTGTATTTTTCGCATCTTAAAAATCATTGTGTCTGATTCAGTCAGCTGCTGAACCTTTAAAACAAAGTACAATGTATTGTAATATTTACACTTGATAAATGTCACCAGTCTCTTTCTGTTTGCCGATGCTGGCTGTGGTGTATTGTTATTATTTCTTTTTTGTGTTTTATATGTATGTTATACTTCCCTTTCCCCTTTGCAATTCTTTCACTTTCTATTGAGTTCATGTTATTTTCTGCCCAATTTCGGCTTATTGTTGCCAGCTGTCTTGACTTGTCCTGTGATCTTTTCCATCCATTAATCCCCCCCTCACTGTTTGTCCTCTTTGATTCACCCAGTTATTCCTTATGGTTGGCCAGTCCATTCCTTGCGCCCCTGGTCCTTTACGTATGTACCTTTGAACCTCCTCAAATGCCTTATGTTTTATGGATTGTTGTTTTCCCGGAGGTCTATGTGGGCGGCACTGTCTTATGTATGCGGCGTTCCCTGTAGCAACTTATTCTCTATTTTGCAGTATGTTCTAGAATTTAAAAAAGGGCCACTCTATAAACACAGTATTTTTTATGGATTTTTTATGCTTGGTGATATGTTTACTGTAACGTATTTCAGGTCTTGTCAAGACAGCTACATCCATTCCATACCAGATATGATTGACACCATATTTAAGTTGTCTGACTGCAAACAGACACACAGTCTTCTGAAAGATATGATGGTATCCATGGAAACTGTAAGTAAATCTAAAGGTACACAACTTCAATCATTGAATAAAGCAAAGAAAGAAGCACTGGACAAAGTGATGACATTCCAGAAGGCGTTAGAAGCCATCCTTAGGAAAGTTGCTGAATCATCAAGAAAAGAAGTTGAAGCTGCATACAAGGAACTGGAAAATGGAGTTCTACAAGAAATACACAATACTGAAAAGATCTGTGAAGATTTGCAAATGACAGATGACAAGCTATATCAATCAGAAGGAAATAGAGCCCAACGTTTTGTTTGTGCGAAACTCGCTCAAGAAAAAATGAAAGAAACAGACATTGAGAATATGAAGCAAGAATTACATCATAATACAGACGTACAAATATCATTCATTCCAGACCAATCATTGATGGGATATATACAAGCTTTACAAGGTATTGGTGAAGTACAGAAACACGGAAAGAAAAAACACGACCTTTACAAAATCAAAGGAAGGAGAAATATTACCATAAAACTTTCTCATGATTCTAAAACATGCAAGTCCTATGGATGTTGTCTGACACATGATAACCTACTACTTGTCACAGATGATACAAATAAGAAACTTAAACGCATTGATAAACAGAATATGTCAGTTGTTGACTATTGTGCTTTAGATTCTATACCTAAGGGTGTATGTTGTATCAGTGAACATGAAGTTGCTGTTGCATGTGTGGGTGCACATGAGTGTGACAGCAAGATCCAGTTTGTTTCCATTCAAAACAAGATGACTCCTACAAGACAAATTAAAATGTCTTGTCGTTGTTATGGTATTGCTTTCAAGGATGGTAAGCTTTATGTGACAGATTATGGTGATTCACTCTATGTTTATGATATGACTGGCACCCTGTTGAAGACAATTACACAAGACAATGCTGGTAATAAGCTGTTCAACGAAAGTAGGCAGGTTGCATTCAATGGAAGTGGAGACAGAATGTTTGTTGGAGGTGGGAAGAATGGACTTGTATGTTTTGATGGGATTGGAAATGATTTATCCTCTATTACAGATACTGACCTGAAGTGTGCAGATGGTGTATGTGTTGATGGTAGAGGAAACATGTTTGTAGTTGGGTGGCAGTCTAATAATGTGGTGCAATTCAGTGAGAATGGGAAAAAACTTGGTGTGGTTGTGAAGCAAGGAGATGGATTACAATATCCACGCTCAGTGTGTTTTCATCAGGGACTGAATATAATGTTTGTTACCATGCAGAACAGTGATGTAGTAAAAATGTATGAACTAGAGTGAAATCACTTACATTCAAACAAACATGATTTTCTAGATAGATATATTTATTTGCATATTGAACACTGAAAAGTTTTTTTTACAAAGCAGCAATAATCATTTTTACAGTAATAAGCAGCGTGACAAATGGTGAGAAAGCTTGTAATTTGGGTTTGTGAATTTTAGAAATTTCAATATATAGAGATATAAATCATGTTTTTGATTATTTGTTTTCTAAATAGTCATAAAAGGTTTCAGATATTTTACGGGAGAGACAGTGTATGCAATAAACAGCAACATTATGGCATAGCTTACATATTACCATTCCAAAACAAAAACAACATATTTAAGCCAAAATAATAACTTAACATTCTTATTATCAAAACAACATACTGTTGAGCCATACAATTCATGTGCATATATATAAACCTACATACACAAACATACTCTATCATACATATATAGATATACATGTATATACATATATACATATACACCGACACACACACATGCATATACATACATGTACATACAAATGTAGGACACTCATTTGGGGTATACAAAACAGCATTGAATTTCAAAATCAAAGAATAAATAATAATACGTTTAGACAAACATGTCTAAGTCACCATTGCCTGCAGGTTTTGTCTTTCATTGAAAGCGTGGTGTACGATAGTGGATAGGTTTCTAATTTCGGTAACATTTTCACTAGTAATTAATTATAAAAATGTGTACGTATTTGGATTTTGTCAATAAAAACATTTGATTATTTGTTTGCGACTTTCAAACTGATATTCATCTTCTAACATGATGCAGGCAATACATAATCGTTCGTTAAAGGTACCGTGTGAGGTTTTTCCATCTTCCTGTTTCAACATATAAACTATGTGAAGGCATTCTTAATTGGGCCGGGACATAGATGTTGATAATCTCAAGATATTTATTGAAAGTAAAAGTAGTAAAGGAGTTAAAGTAAACAGTTCTGGATGAGTTTTCCAGTCTTGAGTTAAAATCCTGAATCCAGATATCGCGTATTCTTTGTTTTACTAATGATAAAAATACTCTTGGTTGACTACTCCTTGGTTCAACCAAGCATCGTAAAAACCAAGCTTAGACAAAAGAGACTTAACTTTTGAGACCCAATTAACCTTACGCGGGTTATGTTCAAAATCGCTTTTGAGTAAAAGATAACATTGTTTAATGTATTTGTTTTCTAGGGCAAAGCATATTTTTAGCCAGTATTTGATAATGTTGTACATTCTAGTAGCTTCCATATCATACCTGCATAGTTCTCCATACACAAAGTCATTTTGAGTTGTCAGTTTAACTCCCAATAGACGTTTACAGAAAATGTAAGTGCGTTTTTTCGATTTCGGTCGCCTTGTAGAACCCCCATAGTTCGGATGAGTAATTAAGTATAGGTGTGATTAATTTGTCGAATAGTTTAAGTGTATTTTTTGGAGATAAATCTGTAAACTTATACAGACGTTTGTTCATTTCAAAAATTCCCTTTAGTGCTTGGCCTACTTTTATATCATGTTGTGATATTTTCTGAATGAAGGAAAACCTATTGTTTAACATGTCCATAGCTGATCATTTAGAAGTGACATAACAAGGGAGACAACAAATGTGTACAACTTATGTTCTGTTTGATTTATTTTGTATTATGTATATATAACTCTTTTATCATTATAAATAATGATGTTTGCTGTAGATTATTTTGTATTGGGTTTGGCTTCAAAATTTATATTTTTTAAATGTTACCAGTTAAAGACAGTTTCTCTGGACTACAACAATTATCATTGTGGGAATACGGTGCTATGCTTGTACGCTGCTAGGCTCGTATGCTGTAAATTTCATGAGAGCACATTTATAACAGAGGTTTCTAGCAGAGTAAATTTGGTGCTGACTTCTTATCATTTACCTCTCACTGATGCAGGTTCGAATCCCACGAAGGGTGCAGTATTATAAAGATACTGTACTGGTGGGGGAATGGGGTCTATATTCTGCCCTAGTAACAGAGGATTGAGGGCCGTGTTAACCCAATATTTTAAAAACTGTTGTTTGTTTGTAAATGTTGTTATATGTAGTTATATCTTTATTGTTTTGGTGTAGGTCAGACTATATTATCTTCTGATTTCTTTTTGCAATGGAAGTTACATGATGTTTTTATTAAACTATGTCGACCATATCAATTTAGCGCCGCATGCAAAATTGCACGGCATTCCAATGACACGTTTCCGAGAAATCCCGAAATAATGAACCCATTTTAGCACCTTTTTGGGGGCATTGGCTAGCATTGACCACCAAAACTCAGTATCAGCATATCGTCACTGTTTATAGTCCGAATCGATTTCATCACTTTTTCCAAGTTGTTATGTATGTGCTGCAGTGATTCGTATATACAAGTTGATGTCCATATTTATTTCTATTTATGATAGCATCTCTTTTCTGTTTTGTACGACTCAAATCTATTGTAATTTCTCATACAAAATTATGTTTTATATTAGATGTTATAAAATATATTGCGTGTTCTTTCTTATTTTGGAAGTTTTCAGGTGTTTGTATCATAGTATGTACACCAAAATATTCGTTATTTACTCGGGCATTGAAATCACACCGGGGACAGGTTTATTCCCCGACGCCTACCAAAATTTAACTGAAAATAAATTGAAAACACGGTGCCCCCTATTAACTTTTTTATTTTTGGTCAGATGTTGATGATTATAATATCAATTTAAAGGTCTTGTTTTAGAATATATCCAAAAAATAGAAATTCATGTAGTATTTATATATTTATACCTATTTAAAAAAAATCTGATTTTTTCTCAGATATGCTTGTGTTCAAAAACACGCCGCCCCCTTTTAACTATTTAATTATTCGAAACTCGAATTATCACGATTTAAAGTTGACTCATTTTGTCATTATTTTCTCGCGCGAGAGAATCTGCTCGGAAAACACGGCACCTCCTATTTCTTCTTGTTAATCTTCAAAAAAGCTTGGCAACATATATATACTCGCAAATGTGTGAAAACTGTTCCTGTCTGTATTAATTGTTGCAACTTCGCAACTGTACCATCATATTTCATATACTGATTTTTGCTCTTCACAAACGGCAAAACTACGAAGTGGAACACTGTATACTGTCCATGATATAAATTAATAAAATTTGACTGTACCATTGATATAGTTCGTTTTTTGCTCTTAGTTGCAATTGTCTTGTCTAAAGTTGTTGGTGTTACCTGGGACCAATGTATGTATTGGTCCCAGGTGTTTCAGATGTATCTCGATGTTCAGATATAGCAGAATGTTTACCGGCCTGGTTTTTCTTGGCCACACGAGGTCGATTATTTCGTTTTAAAACGATTTTTTTTAAACTAGCCGTTTTGCAGTCATTGTTTAAAATAAGCGCCATTTTTACAGCACGTAAAATCTTGCGAAATGAACTATTAGGCTTGTCACAGAAAAAAGTGTTAAATTTCATTAAAGTGAAAATCATAGTCATAGATGTATGGCGGTTTTAAACACTTGTATACATATATTTATATCAGAACTGATTCACGATACCAACCATCATGCAACAAACAGTAGTTCAAACACCAGAGAATTGCAAATTTACTTTTTAATTTACGACCACTTAAGTTACATTGTATAACTTCTGGTATAATCCGCATGAATGGATGCAATAAAGAGCAACATGCGGCAAAATTGGGAAAACTTGTGATTTTCACATGAACAAGAGACGCACTTCTCTTAAATTGATATAGCAAATACATCGAATTAATGCACTTTACGTTTTAGAAAGATGTAATAAAATCTCAAAAATCAAAGTTATGAAACATATATTAAGAATGAGCCATATTGTATATATCTGTCGCTCATCATGCTCGTGTACACATACGCAGGAGCATCACTATCAAACTGATAAATTGGTAGTTACCAAAGGTGTGTAACATGTTCGAAACTCCTATTAAACAAATTACCCGATTCGTTCTTGTATGATAAACATGTCAAGAAATCGACAAGTTTTAATACCATCACTTGTTATGTTAATCTGTGTGTAGTTTAGATTATTAGTAAAATGACAGAACGCATACAAGGCCATTCAACATGTGAATTACAAAAACACATACAGGCATAAATTGCCAGCATGACGCCCTAAAATAACATCAAACAAGTGAAGATGTAAATATCTTATGTTAATATTAAAATCAGAGAAATAAAAACGACTCTATCATAGATGAGGTTATTTCAATATACAGCAGACAGTAAAGTAATACATAAAATACTTGTAATAGAAATGTACGAACAGTCTTACACCACAACAATATTGCTATGTACTAGTAATTGATGTTATTCATATGTTCTGTTAAATATGTAACATAATACAAATAGATATCGATCTTTATTATAATATGTATGGCAAGTATATATTGTGATGCGTTGTCGTACACACCATGTTTAACTAAATATCAATTTGCGTACATGATATCTATCAATACCTGGTTCTGAATCATCTTTTTGTATCATACAAATATACTCAAACAATGAATTCACGAATCATTGGAGATTTAATATAATAAACACGTTTTTGAAGAAACTTACAGATACATCAGGAACAGTGTTAAAAATCCTTTCTCCTCTGATAAATCCTTAATTTTAAATCCAGGATAACACTTAACGACAGTCTGGTCCTTATTCACAAAGTTTTCAAGATACCTCGTCTGGCAATGACCAACAAGCAACGCCATAATAATACAACGACAGAATAGAACAATGACAATAATTGCACGTAATTAATATTGAGCTTATTTCTGCATAAAGAATTTCATGTAGCATTTAAAATTAATAATTAATGCAATGTTGTCAAGAATATACATCTAATTTACTACAATTTCAGTACAGTCGACATTGTATACGTACGAGGGTGTCCCAGAAAAATTGCAAAAAAACTTCAAAACGTTATAAGGCATGTTTTATTCGATCAATTTTCATATAGTTTACATATTTATAAACTAGATCTAGACAACATAGCCTTTCAGACCGGTCGGTCTTAATACCCCCAGGACACCCCAAGACACATTAGGACACCACATGACTGTCACAATATACACAAGGACTACCACATGGCTCTTCTTAATGGAATGATGTTATTTCAAAACAAGTGAATTATTTAAGAACATTATTTAGATATAATTGACATAATTTGAATTGATAAATCATCAACATCTGACAAAAAAAAGTTAATAGGGGGTTATTCACATTATTCAGACATGCGCCGAGGAATAAACCTGTCCGTTAGTTCCTTTCAGCTGGGTAAACTACATCCATTGGCGTCGATTTAAAACGAGTTGTTTGGGAAAATCGGAGATGCTTTCAGTGTTTTCCACCTAACATATTACTGGTATGTAACCAGGAAAGTACTGGTTAGATGCCAGGAAAATGGTAACTGTACGATATGGGTCCTATTGGCACTGTAGAGGGACCGTCTTTGGAATCAAAAGTATCATCTGTTTGGCCTATACTGCTCTATTGGCAGGTAAATTCACCCCTTCGGCTTCAACAACTTCCATTTGTGGTGTGCGGGGGACATACCGAAATACCATAAAGAGCATTAGGAAAAATGTACTCGACATGTGTCGACCTCATAAACACTAATTTGCATTGGAAATCCCTGTAGAAAAATAAGGGGGGGGGGACGGAATTTGTTAAGACAATTTCAGCATAAAAGTCGGGTAGGTTCCTCACGTGTGTAAGTATACAACTATTTCTATTTCAATCGTTTTATAAGTGGATTTATTTATGATTTTATTGTTTTCTGACGCAAGCATTCTAACTTGAGAATAATGATGATTATTTACATTTCAATTGCATTGAAACAACACTATGTAAATATTTGATTTGCACTCATGAGCCCCGCAGTCGTGACCCGTATTAAAAGTACACAATATTCACCTATATAATGTATAGGACAGTTTTCCCGTTGAAGGTCGTAGGTTTTACAGTCAACATAGACCTTGACCGTCTATTTAAATCCTATATCGTCAACACTGTCTAAATTCACTATGTAATTACTAACTATTTCCATGTAATCAATTTAGCATCAACTGGAACACACTCTTAAACTTTAAATGAAGGTCTGAAATGATTTTTCAGTTGTCTCAGGGAACGCCACATACACAAGACAATGTCTCTCCATACAGTTCCCGCCAAGAAAAACAACCGTCTACAAAACATAAGGCACTGATGAGGTGCAAGTGTAAACATGTATGGGACTAGGTGTGCAAGGAATGGTCTGGTCGTTCATAAAAACAACTAAGGGGACAACAAGGGGGAACGTTAAAAGGATGGAATACATCTAGGAACAGGAAAGTCAGTAATAATTGGCCGAATGGGCGAGAACATGAATAGTACATCAAGTAAAAGAACTGCACCTGGGGAAAGATGAACTTAACATACACATCTAAATCATAAATACAAATAATAAGCACACAACGAAACAAATGATTATAACTTACGTTGCACCTAACTATAATCACCCGATGGCTGCTTCCCGAGTTTCTAGCAGCAGCCTACTCGCTCCTAACTCTTCCTAAATCACGGAGATTGCAGAAGAACCTTGGTTAGGATGGAACTCGTACTCTTGACGTTCGTTATAAAGAAGAATTGAAAAGAAACAGCGAAACAATCTTCCGAGTCGGTCATAGTTACTGCCATTATTAATTAAGCCAAACGACAACAAAACACCAATACAGAAAGAGGGCGAGTTGATTGTGTACTTCTTGTTACAATTTGGGCGCCATATGTCAAGACTCCGGTGGTGTAGTTCCGCTCGGATATGATTATACCAGATGAAACCTTTTTTTTACATAAGGAATAAAAGTTGTTTGATATGGATTTGTTATTAGTAGGATTAGGAATCGTCAGTTGATAAACGATAGGTATTGTGATAATTGTATTTGCAAAAGGTCCGTTTTAGTCGTCTTTACAGAAGAGTTTACTTTAGTTTGGCCAATATTCAACATATTGATTTCTAGAATGATAGTGAAGAACTTAGATAATCTGAGAAGTGTACTGTTTGTAAGAAGTGTAGTTCGGATTTTAGCAAGACTTTATCGTTGTGAAATGTGGTCAATTATTATATGAGGTGTGTTCAGGATGGGTGCATCTGTCGTTCTGTACACCCATTAAAGTTCTGAAGAGAGGTGACACATGTGTGTGCCCCTAATAGTTAAAAACAGCTGTGTACGTTAAATACTTCGGTAAATTTAATTGGAACAAAATATACTGCGTATGGGCTATTTCTACGGCTAAAAAATATACTGGAGTATAGCCTACCCATACAGTATGGTAGTGGTCGACTTTAGAACCAATCAGAGCACAGCAAGTAGTGGTGACCTTGGCATTGCCAATGCAGAAATAAAAATAAATGACACGAGGTATGAATTTGAGTTTATTTGTTTTAGTAGATAAATGATTTTACTGTTTTTTGAAATATTTACACAGAAGACAAATAAACACTGCATGTTTATACAACGGAAAAGTTTGTTATAAAATGCGGTCGACCTTGGGATATGCCGGCCTATATAATCATAATAACCTCATTGAAAAGGGTCTGAATAAACAATATGCAAGTCCCTACGAATACTTAATAGTGAGGCAAAAATATGTGCATAATATTCAATATTTATTCGTTTCGTCGGTATGTAACTAGTTTATTATATAGATATATGCAATCATGATTTTAGTCCTTTTCATTTACGGTTTTTGATCATGCACAGACAAAAAGAATGTGCAAAAATGAAAACAATACGACAACATATACGGGCTAACACTGTATCGATATGTTTTCGATATATGATTTTAGAATACCCACCAGAATTGACAACTACCGCCACGGACATATAAACCATATATCAAGTGCTACCGCAAACAAAAACAGGTTTAAAAGTGTATCTAGTGATTCAAGAAATTGGTAATCCTTTCAAACGCCAAAGAGTTTATGACGATTACACCGGCTCAAACAAAACGTTGACACACAACAACATGGCCTTGTGAAAAATGCCGCCACTTATTAATGATCCTGTATCAGAGAGACGCTATGACCTGTTTATTAAGGTAAAATGTTACACTTTCTAATGGGCAATTGAGGTGTAATTCATGTTGTCTCAGGAACGATTTTATGGTAAACTAGTTGTCAGTTTATTAAGTAAGTAATGATGAGTATGAGCATTAAATGCAATGTAATTAATTATGCATTCTCTCTGACTTTGGACCCGTGCGCCATCTCCGCGGCATTGTCTACACCGTCACCGTCAAAAAATTGCATAGTTTATTTTGTAATAAAACATGCATCTAAATAAAATATGTACTGCATCTGTGAAATATTTTATTTGTGCAAAAATACGGCAGAATATGGACGCATGTCAACTTTAGGTTTGATTCAGTCTAACGTAGCCCACGGTATTCAATCGCTGACTCATTACGTAAGCATATTGGGATATGTCATGTCGCTTTATGGGGGAAAGTAGTTCCAAAATGTATGCTGCAGAGAATGCAATTATATGTAGTCTTGCAGAGATATTTCAAATACGAGGCACAAAACATTTAAATAATGTTGAATTGTGTTTCCGTGGTCAGATGTCTTATAGTTAACAGTGTTAGAAAACCGCATCACGTACCGGGATTTAAGGTATATTCATACACGTACGTTCGATGTCTATTTCTGAACTGTACGAAAAAAGTTACGATTGTCTGTCATACGCGTTTTACAACATTAATAGTCTTGAATGCGGGACTATTTAAAAAAAATATTCAATATTGATTTCTCCCGAAATGTACACGGATCTCCTTGACAAGAATTGGCCGAGGTGTTCCGACTTTCATACGGAGTAATTCATACACGTTCAACGGACAAGAATCACACCAGACCTGTGTACCAGATAATAACGACTTGTTTGTACTCCAAATTGAAGACAAACCGAAGAACTATGAATTAATGTAGGTGCAAAATGTATGATCGAAATAATACAGTTGGTGGTTTACTGAATTAGCATGTTTCAACATTAGGATGCTAGATTGTACGGTCGATTTTGTTTGAAGTGCAGTACAAACTTGAGACTTCTTATCCCAATGTATACATTATTCTTGCTTGAAGTACATGTAATTATGTTTTAGTAACCATTCGACTGACAGCTTTGGAACTAACTAACCATTACATAGGTGACTTTTAAAGCGGCAAACCACTATTTTAAGTGGAAAATACAAAACGTGTAATAAATCGTATTTAATTGCTTTATTAACATATTACATATGGATTATACAATTCGTTTAGGTATTAGCAACAACAAACTTTCAAAACATTCACTTTAAATTAATGATGTATCTGGCTCGTCTGAACATAAAATGTTTGAATGGCCTTCATTAAGTATTGTGGTTACATTGGCTAAACATCTCTAATAAGAACCATTGCAAGGTTATGACTGACTAGGTTTAAATATGTTTTCTTACCATATTACTAACTGACAAAACTTGTAAAATAGCCTGATTATTTGAAAGCTGGAAGTTTTTAAAAAAAATCTTTGTGATGTACAAACATCTTTCTCCAACAAATACGGATCAATACATTATGAGTTTATTTTTCGTTAATGCAAGTTTATTGATGATTTAACTATAGGAAATATAGTTTTCATGTTTGTTTAGGTAAACAAATGAACAAAAAATTAGCATTGATAATATTACTTTTACTGTTTATATCGGCTCTTGTGTATCTCACCTACGTGGGTTCTGTCCAAAACAGATTTTGACCCATATTATTTCTGTATATATAATAAGTACATGTACTAACGTAAAATAACACTTTCCTTATAAAAGTTCTCAAAAATGATACCAGTAATGACTAGTACATATAAACAGGGTGATGCTGTACAGGAGTGTTTCTTATGAAATACTCGATCACGTGAGCAATTTTTGAATGTTGATAAGATTTATTGCATTTCACGAGATAATTATTATCTTTGACCACTTATGATGACAACGCAGTTGGCTACTTCAGAATAATGTATTTATTTGTCTGCATATATTATTATACTTAGACATAATCTGAGTTAAAGTTGTTTTATTATGAACATTTAAAGATTCCATTGGTCTGTCGAGGAGCAATTATTTACTCATGAATTCTTCATACATAATTCATTTTCGCAGCACAGACGGATTGTAAACAATTCGAGACAATATCTCAGTGACCTCATCGAAGGTTACGTTGAAAATAGGCCACAAGTAACGCTAAAAATATATCCTCAGTCGGATATAACTGAAAACAGATGTACTCTTAGTGGTGCGATATCTGGGTACCAGAACTGAAGTTTGAAATCGTCTTATCGGTGCGATAGCTGGGTACCAGAACTGAAGTTTGAAGTCCTCTTACCGGTGCGATAGCTAGGTACCAGGAATGGAGATTGCAGTCCTCTTACCGGTGCGATAGCTGGGTACCAGAACTGAAGTTTGAAGTCCTTTTATCGGTGCGATAGCTGGGTACCAGGAATGGAGTTTGCAGTCCTCTTACCGGTGCGATAGCTGGATACCAGGAATGGAGTTTGGAGTCCTCTTGCCGGTGCGATAACTGGGTACCAGGAATGGAGTTTGAAGTCCTCTTACCGGTGCGATAGCTGGGTACCAGGAATAGAGTTTGCAGTCCTCTTACCGGTGCGATAGCTGGATACCAGGAATGGAGTTTAGAGTCCTCTTGCCGGTGCGATAGCTGGGTACCAGGAATGGAGCTTGAATTCCTCTTACCGGTGCCATAGCTGGGTACCAGGAATGTAGTTTGAAGTACTCTTGCTGATGCGATAGCTGGGTACCAGGAATGAAGTTTGAAGTCCACTTGCCGGTGCGATATCTGGGTACCAGGAATGGAGTTTGAAGTCCTCTTGCCGGTGCGATATCTGGGTACCAGGAAATGGAGTTTGAAGTCCTCTTGCCGGTGCGATAGCTGGGTACCAGGAAATGGAGTTTGAAGTCCTCATACCGGTGCGATATCTGGGTACCAGGAAATGGAGTTTGCAGTCCTCATACCGGTGCGATATCTGGGTACCAGGAAATGGAGTTTGAAGTCCTCATACCGGTGCGATAGCTGGGTACCAGGAAATGGAATTTGAAGTCCTCATACCGGTGCGATAGCTGGGTACCAGGAAATGGAGTTTGAAGTCCTCATACCGGTGCGATAGCTGGGTACCAGGAAATGGAGTTTGAAGTCCTCATACCGGTGCGATAGCTGGGTACCAGGAAATGGAGTTTGAAGTCCTCTTGCCGGTGCGATAGCTGGGTACCAGGAAATGGAGTTTGAAGTCCTCTTGCCGGTGCGATAGCTGGGTACCAGGAAATGGAGTTTGAAGTCCTCTTGCCGATGCGATAGCTGGGTACCAGGAAATGGAGTTTGAAGTCCTCTTGCCGGTGCGATAGCTGGGTACCAGGAAATGGAGTTTGAAGTCCTCATACCGGTGTGAAATCTGGGTACCAGGAATGGAGTTTGCATTACTCTTACCAGTGCGATAGCTGGGTACCAGGAATGGAGATTGCATTACTCTTACCGGTGCGTTAGCTGGGTACCAGGAATGGAGTTTGCATTACTCTTACCGGTGCGATAGCTGGGTACCAGGAATGGAGTTTGAAGTCCTCTTGCCGGTGCGATAGCTGGATTCCAGGAATGGAGTTTGAAGTCCTCTTACCGATGCGATAGCTGGGAACCAGGAATGTAGTTTGAAGTACTCTTGCCGATGCGATAGCTGGGTACTAGAACTGAAGTTTGAAGTCCTCTTACCGGTGCGATAGCTGGGTACCAGGAATGCAGTTTGAAGTCCTCTTGCCGGAGCGATAGCTGGGTACCAGGAATGGAGATTGCATTACTCTTACCGGTGCGATATCTGGGTACCAGGAATGGAGTTTGCATTACTCTTACCGGTGCGATAGCTGGGTACCAGGAATGGAGATTGCATAACTCTTACCGGTGCGATAGCTGGGTACCAGGAATGGAGTATGCATTACTCTTACCGGTGCGATAGCTGGGTACCAGGAATGGAGTTTGCATTACTCTTACCGGTGCGTTAGCTGGGTACCAGGAATGGAGTTTGCATTACTCTTACCGGTGCGTTAGCTGGGTACCAGGAATGGAGTTTGCATTACTCTTACCGGTGCGTTAGCTGGGTACCAGGAATGGAGTTTGCATTACTCTTACAGGTGCGATAGCTGGGTACCAGGAATGGAGTTTGCATTACTCTTACCGGTGCGTTAACTGGATACCACGAATGGAGTTTGAAGTCCTCTTACCTGTGCGATAGCTGGGTACCACGAATAGAATTTGCAGTCCTCTTACCAATGCGTTAGCTGGGTACCAGGAATGGAGTTTGAAGTCCTCTTGCCGGTGCGATAGCTGGGTACCAGGAATGGAGTTTGCATTACTCTTACCGGTGCGTTAACTGGATACCACGAATTGAGTTTAAAGTCCTCTTGCCGGTGCGATACCTGGGTACCAGGAATGGAGTTTGCAGTCCTCTTACCAATGCGTTAGCTGGGTACCAGGAATGGAGTTTGCATTACTCTTACCGGTGCGTTAACTGGATACCACGAATGGAGTTTGAAGTCCTCTTGCTGGTGCGATAGCTGGGTACCAGGAATGGAGTTTGCATTACTCTTACCGGTGCGTTAGCTGGGTACCAGGAATGGAGTTTGAAGTCCTCTTGCCGGTGCGATAGCTGGGTACCAGGAATGGAGTTTGCATTACTCTTACCGGTGCGTTAACTGGATACCACGAATGGAGTTTGAAGTCCTCTTGCCGGTGCGATAGCTGGGTACCAGGAATGGAGTTTGCATTACTCTTACCGGTGCGTTAACTGGATACCACGAATGGAGTTTGAAGTCCTCTTGCCGGTGCGATAGCTGGGTACCAGGAATGGAGTTTGCAGTCCTCTTACCAATGCGTTAGCTGGGTACCAGGAATGGAGTTTGCATTACTCTTACCGGTGCGTTAACTGGATACCACGAATGGAGTTTGAAGTCCTCTTGCCGGTGCGATAGCTGGGTACCACGAATAGAATTTGAAGTCCTCTTACCAATGCGTTAGCTGGGTACCAGGAATGGGGTTTGCAGTCCTCTTACCGGTGCGTTAGCTCGGTACAAGGACTGACGTTTGAAATCACCTTACTGTCGCTTAGCGATCGTGTCTAACATTAGTTCGAATGCTCTGCCTACTAGTTTTGCTGTCTAAAGCATGTGGGTTAACTATCATAGTTTTAGAACAGTTCGGAACGTCAATATTTTCTCATCGTAAAAGTCAAGTCCTTTAAATGACATCAAACTCTTCATAGCACTTGTGTCTTCCGGCTGTACTTTTGAACAAAAATGACGGCAACATCTTGAAAACACAGGTGTACATTTAATTCAGCTCAATTTTTTTTTATGTCATTTTATTTCTTCCAATAAGTAGCTCGCATATTTGCATTAGATATTTAAATGTAAAATTTAGAAAGTCCTTCAGCAAGCTTAAAATCAAAATTTGCATCAGCGCCATTAACTGCGATAAAAGTCCACTTATCAAACAATTAACATATATATGAAAATATATATAAAGCATCAAAACAGAAACCATCATTATCCTGTTACCATTTCGCCGTTGAAACCAACCTACAACAAGAATGGCATGCAAACTTATCATGGTTACTTTGATGTTCTGTGTTCTGTATGCAGGTAAGAACTTTCAAATAATCTCGAATGATTTGTTTTCTTCGAACTGTTTTATAATACATGTAGTAAATTAACATGTAATTAATACATACCTTGATTATTTCTAATTAATGTGTTGTTCATTAGTGTAATCAAGGAAGACAATGCCAGTGACGTTAAACTGATTAAAGGAAGCACCAGACACAAAAGGGATTTCTTTTGCGAATCTGTTTTATTTATTATTTTTGCTCTTTTATGCAAGGTGTTTATGATTTAGAAATTACTCTGAAATCGTTCTGTTTATGTTGGAAATTTATGATCATAAAGCGGTTAGTAAGTGCGAGTAAGTGAGTATATTTCAGTATTTTTTGTTATTTATGTTTGTAATTGTAAGTCAAATTGATTTTATTATTGTGCACTGTATGATATTTAAGTGTGCTTTATACTTGTGCTATGGGCTAGTGGCCTAATCATTTGTATTGTATTGTTTCTAAGTACTTGAACCCTAAATAAAACAAAACATAGAATTGTCATTATCTTCAAATTTGTATACGTATATAAGTTTATGAGCAAATAGTAGGACTACTACAAAACAAGCTGGAAGAATTCAATGAAATTTCAATAAGTTTTTTCAATAATTTGTAAACTTTTAAACTGATATTAATTGCAATATTAATTAGTATGTTAGAAATGGCATAGTTTTGTTCCAGTTTGTTTTTCTAATGTCGTATTTCTTCATTGTGTAGTGTATATCTTTTACAAAAATGTTTGCATGGACTATAAGCAAACAAATGAAGTTAGTTGTGTTTAAAATGAATTTTTGCCATTACTGCACTGCGAATGTCTGATTTTTATAAACGTATACTGATGTTCTTATTAGATGATACCACAATGATAATGAACGTATGTATGGCCATCCTACTATATTTAAAGAGAATTTACCAATTTCTAAAATGGTTTGACTAACCATGTGACTGAGGAAAACAAAAAAGTACAAAAACAATTTCGTGTAAATGTCTTTATTTTCCCCAGGCTAATATGCCCGTTTTTTTTAAGTACACATTTTTGCCTTTAAGATATAAATTATACAGGAATAACAAATAATGATGACATTTCATTTATCGGTTCATTTATACAATTCTACAAATATTAAGTATACGTATTATGCTATCTAAGCACTAAAAGAGATTTTATACCTTAAGTTTTGTTGTTGCTGTAGTGTTCTTTAATTTGCACGTCTTTACCCTTTCGGTCTTTGTGTCCCCTCCCTGTGTGTATGTCCTGGTCCTTTTTGTATTATTATTGTGTCACAAGAGATTGTCATGAGTTCTTTCCCTTTATCCCTTTCATAGTATACGTATATTTTTAGAGATAACTCTAGAAGGGGTAGAGGGAGAGAACTCTTGATGATATTCTGTGGATAGTGTACATTGTATTCAATGTTGGTAACACTGTAATATATCTATATCTGGTCATTTCAGCGGTTAATGCTGTGTCCAATAAATGTGATGTATGCCCATGTACATTAGACCTAGATCCCGTCTGTGGACGAGACGGAATATGGTACAACAACATGTGTGAGCTGGATTGCGCGTAAGTTCTCGTGTTTGCTCTGTAGTGAAAATAATCAGCTCTGTGTTATTTCAGTTAGTATGTTATCATACAAAGAAGTTATATTTACTAATTGATGGCAAACAGGAAACAATCTTAACGACGTGTTTATATTCGGAAAATCCAAACTATTTGTATCTGAATAATACAAATTAAGTACACGTACCATTTTGATGTACACTTGTTTCAAAATGAAAATATGTTCCATTAAACATTCTTCTAATGAATTTCGGTATACAGATTGCTGTTCGCAGATTTAATATAGTTGTTGAAATTTCTTCTAGCATATACATTTAATTAGTATCAGACATAAAAAATAGTATTACAGATTACAAGTTGGTAGTGCGTTTATGTCGAGTATATAGTTTAAACAATGCTTCATCTAATAAAAAGATATGACTGGACCAAATACAATTTATATCCGAATTGCGATGTAAATGTTCTTCATAAATACTCCAAGAATTACGCTATCATCAGTACATGTATTGACAAGAATTACTATATCATCGGGTTTGACAAGAATTACGCTATCATCAGTATTGACAATAATTACGCTATCATCAGTATTGACAATAATTACGCTATCATCAGTATTGACAAGAATTACGCTATCATCAGTATTGACAAGAATTACGCTATCATCAGTATTGACAAGAATTACGCTATCATCAGTATTGACTAGAATTACGCTATCATCAGTATTGACAAGAATTACGCTATCATCGGTATTGACAAGAATTACGCTATCATCAGTATTGACAATAATTACGCTATCATCAGTATTGACAAGAATTACGCTATCATCGATATTGACATACACTGTATAATGTTCGTTCATTTCAGAGGAGCAAAGATGACTTACGATGATTGTTGTGCAGGGGAAAAACCTGGATCGTCACTGTTCTTGACACCTTGAGTGGACAAATATTGGACCTGCCTCGGACTTCTTATAGACACTTTTTATGAACACATTCTTAAACATTGATTTAGCAAATCTTCTTTCAGATTTCTACTTGTATCTTTTCTAAGCTCTTGAATAAATACTACTGCATCCAAAATAGTTTGTATTTTCTTGTTTAATCGTAATGTTTAGTTATAACCATGATTATTATAAAAGACTTTCATGATGCCATTCCTTAGTACTCGTAATTCTGTATTTTCAACATTTTATGTACTAGTTGCAATGACTGAAGAACCGTGTTTTTGCACAGGCGATACAATATTCCAGATTAATTTGGGAACACACGGTTGTCACTGTAAATATATAATATATATCGAAACAAACACTATTTCGCTAATTCTATCACATGCGTTGAAACGTCTTGAAACAAATTTAAAACTAAACTTTGGAGCTACGGTACTCAAATGAACCCCGACTAAATATACAGCCTTTAAAAATTCAGATTAATATATTCTAAAATTTACACAATTAGGTGCTCGTGAGCTTTGCAGTTTCTTTTAAAGGTTTAATAAATTAGTCGCAAACAATATTACTTCTTTTTCTAAAATAAATTGTTAATCTTAGCAACAAACAATTCGCAGAACAACATTTGCCGGATGCATCTTTCATACAATTGCAAGTTTGAATGATTTATATCTCCCAAGTCAGCAATTCAAAATAATATCAATATTTTCTCTTGTTTACCAGTTATAATATTTTCTCAAAAAATAACATTTTTTGCATTCGTATAGCCATGCATGGTCACTTTACGATACAATGTAATACATAACATAAATAATAAGTAGTAAATATGCTATTACAGTCAACTCGCGATACTCTGACATTAATTACAAAAGACTATTCGTTTAATGACACAAATCTGGTGGGAACGAATCTGTACATTCGGTCATTGACGAAATTCAATATAACGCCAAATTCAATGCGATGATGTAAATCCATGGAACAAATATGGTCGTTACAACGTGAGTTGACTGTGCATTAAAACTGTGTATGAATGTAAGTATAATGGAATGTAAATATAATGGTAATAATCAATAACACAGAACATGATACACATTCAAAAACACAAGAAGAGAAAAACGAAAATAACGTTTACAAACAAAGCGTAAGGTCTGTAAAACGGCTCTTTATAGCATTAATGTTTTCATGTGTATTGGAGGAGCAGATACATACACAACAACCTTGTGTCTAGAAAATACAACCGTTTGCAAATGTTAGTGTTCGACAATGTTTGTAACAGGACGACTTACCCAATATAGAATACCAGCTTGCATACGTGGGCATTTATATATCAGCAGACGACAAACCTGTCATCTTTTAAACAAGTGAACCACTAGATTGGTGTCCTTAAAATCAACAAATCCTTATATTGGTGTCTCTGAAAGCAACATACCATTAGATTGGTGTTTCTGAAAGCAACATACCATTAGATTGGTGTCTCTGAAAGCAACATACCATTAGATTGTTGTCTCTGAAAGCAACATACCATTAGATTGGTGTTTCTGAAAGCAACATACCATTAGATTGTTGTCTCTGAAAGCAACATACCATTAGATTGGTGTTTCTGAAAGCAACATACCATTAGATTGTTGTCTCTGAAAGCAACATACCATTAGATTGGTGTTTCTGAAAGCAACATACCATTAGATTGGTGTTTCTGAAAGCAACATACCATTAGATTGGTGTTTCTGAAAGCAACATACCATTAGATTGTTGTCTCTGAAAGCAACATACCATTAGATTGGTGTTTCTGAAAGCAACATACCATTAGATTGGTGTTTCTGAAAGCAACAGACCATTAGATTGTTGTCTCTGAAAGCAACATACCATTAGATTGGTGTCACTGAAAGCAACATACCATTAGATTGGTGTTTCTGAAAGCAACATACCATTAGATTGTTGTTTCTGAAAGCAACATACCATTAGATTGGTGTCTCTGAAAGCAACATACCATTAGATTGGTGTCTCTGAAAGCAACATACCATTAGATTGTTGTTTCTGAAAGCAACATACCATTAGATTGGTGTCTCTGAAAGCAACATACCATTAGATTGGTGTCTCTGAAAGCAACATACCATTAGATTGGTGTCACTGAAAGCAACATACCATTAGATTGGTGTTTCTGAAAGCAACATACCATTAGATTGGTGTCTCTGAAAGCAACATACCATTAGATTGGTGTTTCTGAAAGCAACATACCATTAGATTGGTGTTTCTGAAAGCAACATACCATTAGATTGGTGTTTCTGAAAGCAACATACCATTAGATTGGTGTTTCTGAAAGCAACATACCATTAGATTGGTGTCACTGAAAGCAACATACCATTAGATTGGTGTTTCTGAAAGCAACATACCATTAGATTGGTGTTTCTGAAAGCAACATACCATTAGATTGGTGTTTCTGAAAGCAACATACCATTAGATTGGTGTTTCTGAAAGCAACATACCATTAGATTGGTGTCTCTGAAAGCAACATACCATTAGATTGGTGTTTCTGAAAGCAACATACCATTAGATTGGTGTTTCTGAAAGCAATATACCATTAGATTGGTGTCTCTGAAAGCAACATACCATTAGATTGGTGTTTCTGAAAGCAACATACCATTAGATTGGTGTCTCTGAAAGCAACATACCATTAGATTGGTGTCACTGAAAGCAACATACCATTAGATTGGTGTTTCTGAAAGCAACATACCATTAGATTGTTGTCTCTGAAAGCAACATACCATTAGATTGTTGTCTCTGAAAGCAACATACCATTAGATTGTTGTCTCTGAAAGCAACATACCATTAGATTGGTGTCTCTGAAAGCAACATACCATTAGATTGGTGTTTCTGAAAGCAACATACCATTAGATTGTTGTTTCTGAAAGCAACATACCATTAGATTGGTGTTTCTGAAAGCAACATACCATTAGATTGGTGTCACTGAAAGCAACATACCATTAGATTGGTGTTTCTGAAAGCAACATACCATTAGATTGGTGTCACTGAAAGCAACATACCATTAGATTGGTGTCACTGAAAGCAACATACCATTAGATTGTTGTCTCTGAAAGCAACATACCATTAGATTGGTGTCTCTGAAAGCAACATACCATTAGATTGTTGTCTCTGAAAGCAACATACCATTAGATTGTTGTCTCTGAAAGCAACATACCATTAGATTGGTGTTTCTGAAAGCAACATACCATTAGATTGGTGTTTCTGAAAGCAACATACCATTAGATTGGTGTCACTGAAAGCAACATACCATTAGATTGGTGTTTCTGAAAGCAACATACCATTAGATTGTTGTCTCTGAAAGCAACATACCATTAGATTGTTGTCTCTGAAAGCAACATACCATTAGATTGGTGTCACTGAAAGCAACATACCATTAGATTGGTGTCACTGAAAGCAACATACCATTAGATTGGTGTTTCTGAAAGCAACATACCATTAGATTGGTGTTTCTGAAAGCAACATACCATTAGATTGGTGTTTCTGAAAGCAACATACCATTAGATTGGTGTTTCTGAAAGCAACATACCATTAGATTGGTGTCACTGAAAGCAACATACCATTAGATTGGTGTCACTGAAAGCAACATACCATTAGATTGTTGTCTCTGAAAGCAACATACCATTAGATTGGTGTCACTGAAAGCAACATACCATTAGATTGTTGTCTCTGAAAGCAACATACCATTAGATTGGTGTCACTGAAAGCAACATACCATTAGATTGTTGTCTCTGAAAGCAACATACCATTAGATTGTTGTCTCTGAAAGCAACATACCATTAGATTGTTGTCTCTGAAAGCAACATACCATTAGATTGTTGTCTCTGAAAGCAACATACCATTAGATTGGTGTCTCTGAAAGCAACATACCATTAGATTGGTGTCTCTGAAAGCAACATACCATTAGATTGTTGTCTCTGAAAGCAACATACCATTAGATTGGTGTCTCTGAAAGCAACATACCATTAGATTGGTGTTTCTGAAAGCAACATACCATTAGATTGGTGTTTCTGAAAGCAACATACCATTAGATTGGTGTTTCTGAAAGCAACATACCATTAGATTGGTGTTTCTGAAAGCAACATACCATTAGATTGGTGTTTCTGAAAGCAACATACCATTAGATTGGTGTCACTGAAAGCAACATACCATTAGATTGGTGTTTCTGAAAGCAACATACCATTAGATTGGTGTTTCTGAAAGCAACATACCATTAGATTGGTGTCACTGAAAGCAACATACCATTAGATTGGTGTCTCTGAAAGCAACATACCATTAGATTGGTGTCTCTGAAAGCAACATACCATTAGATTGGTGTCTCTGAAAGCAACATACCATTAGATTGGTGTCTTCGAAATGTTACTTATTTCAAAAACGACAAACCCTTCGACTGATGCGTTTGATACATTTCTGTCTTGGAAATCAACTTATAAATGGATTGATGTCATTTTGAAACCAACTACCAGCCGATTTGAGTGACTTCTTTGATGCTAGTCATTACATTTATAATGTCGTCGAAACTAACGAACCATGAGGTTGACGTCTTTTTCAAACACTGTTGTTGCAAACTATCTTCTTGCGACCATCTATCCTTTAGATTAACGACTTTAACACAAACTAACTGTAAGATTGGCGTCTATAAAGCTAACCATTATATCAATATTTGGAGAGCAAGCTACTCCTTAGAATAGTGTCTTTAAAAGATTACGACATGAAAACCAACAAATCATTGCATTGAATATTTGACTCCAAAATTTAAGTCTTTGAAAGTAACTACAGTAATATGTTTATGTCTTTGACAACAACTTACCATCAGAATGGTGTCTTTGTACGAACTAATTACTATATAGGTGGCTTTGAAAGAAACTAAAACAACTGATCATTATAACTGTATTTTCTGAAACGAACTAAGCATTGGATTTGTGTCTTTGAAACCAAATAATAATTAAATTGTTGCCTTTGTAAACTAGCTCAAAATTGGATTGGAATGTTTGAAACAAAAAAATAAAAACATATTTATTGGACTGGTGTCTTTAAAACCAAATGCCCCTGAGAGTGGTGTCTTTCAAACAAGCGAACTGTCAATTGGGGATCTTTGAAAGCAAATAACCATTTGAATGCCGTCTTTGAAACCATCTAACCGTTTGCTAAATACCTTTGAAAACCAAACAAAAATATGATTTCTGACACGAACATGTACTCTACCGACTATAGTGTCCAATACATCTCCACGTTCTCTACCGATTACCATACGTCTCCATGTCCTCTACCTATTACAATACGTCTCCATTTTCTCTACCTACTGCAATACACCTACATATTCTCTACCTTCTGCAATACGTCTCCATGTTCTCAACCTGCTACAATACGTCTCCATGTTCTCTAACTACTGCAATACACATCTCCATGCTCTCTACTTACTGCTATACACCCCCATGTTATATATCTACTGCAATACACCTCCATGATCTCTACATACTGCAATACATCTCCATGTTATATATCTACTGCAATACATCTCCATGTTATATATCTACTGCAATACATCTCCATGCTCTCTACATACTGCAATACACCTCCATGCTCTCTACATACTGCAATACACCTCCATGATCTCTACATACTGCAATACATCTCCATGTTATATATCTACTGCAATACATCTCCATGTTATATATCTACTGCAATACATCTCCATGCTCTCTACATACTGCAATACACCTCCATGCTCTCTACCTACTACAATACATCTCCATGTTCTCTACATACTGCAATACATCTCCATGTTATATATCTACTGCAATACATCTCCATGTTATATATCTACTGCAATACATCTCCATGCTCTCTACATACTGCAATACATCTCCATGTTATATATCTACTGCAATACACCTCCATGCTCTCTACATACTGCAATACATCTCCATGTTATATATCTACTGCAATACACCTCCATGTTCTCTACCTACTACAATACATCTCCATGTTATATATCTACTACAATACATCTCCATGTTATATATCTACTGCAATACATCTCCATGTTCTCTACCTACTACAATACATCTCCATGTTATATATCTACTGCAATACATCTCCATGCTCTCTACATACTGCAATACATCTCCATGTTATATATCTACTGCAATACACCTCCATGCTCTCTACATACTACAATACATCTCCATGTTATATATCTACTGCAATACACCTCCATGTTCTCTACCTACTACAATACATATCCATGTTATATATCTACTGCAATACACCTCCATGCTCTCTACATACTACAATACATCTCCATGTTATATATCTACTGCAATACATCTCCATGTTCTCTACCTACTACAATACATCTCCATGTTATATATCTACTGCAATACACCTCCATGCTCTCTACATACTACAATACATCTCCATGTTATATATATACTGCAATACACCTCCATGCTCTCTACATACTGCAATACACCTCCATGCTCTCTACATACTGCAATACACCTCCATGTTCTCTACCTACTACAATACATCTCCATGTTATATATCTACTGCAATACACCTCCATGCTCTCTACATACTGCAATACACCTCCATGCTCTCTACATACTGCAATACACCTCCATGTTCTCTACCTACTACAATACATCTCCATGTTATATATCTACTGCAATACACCTCCATGCTCTCTACATACTGCAATACACCTCCATGCTCTCTACATACTGCAATACACCTCCATGTTCTCTACCTACTACAATACATCTCCATGTTATATATCTACTGCAATACACCTCCATGCTCTCTACCTACTGCAATACACCTCCATGCTCTCTACCTACTGCAATACACCTCCATGCTCTCTACCTACTGCAATACACCTCCATGCTCTCTACCTACTGCAATACACCTCCATGCTCTCTACCTACTGCTATACACCTCCATGTTCTCTACCTACTACAATGCATCTCCATGCTCTCTAACTACTGCAATATACCTCCATGTGCTCTACCTAGTGCAATGCTCAATGCACATCCATGTTTGCTACCTACTATGTACAATCCACCTCCACGTTCTCTACGTAATATGTACAATACACCTCATTGTTCTCTACCTACTATGTACAATACACCTCCACATTCACGTTCTCTACTTACTATGTACAATACACCTCCACGTTATCTACCTACTATGTACAATACACCTCCACGTTCACGTTCTCTACTTACTATGTACAATACACCTCCATGTTATCTACCTACTATGTACAATACACCTCCACGTTCACGTTCTCTACTTACTATGTACAATACACCTCCACGTTATCTACCTACTATGTACAATACACCTCCACGTTCACGTTCTCTACTTACTATGTACAATACACCTCCACGTTATCTACCTACTATGTACAATATACCTCCACGTTCACGTTCTCTACTTACTATGTACAATACACCTCCACGTTATCTACCTACTATGTACAATACACATCCACGTTCACGTTCTCTACTTACTATGTACAATACACCTCCACATTCTCTACCTACTATGTATAATACACCTCCACGTCATCTACCTTCCATAGTGCGTAATAGACTTCCATTGTCTCAGCCTACTGCAATGTACCTCACTGTTCTCTCATAACTGTAGCGCCCATTACAATTACATGTTCTCTGCCTATTTCAGTACTTAATACACCCATCTCTATCTATTGCCTAGCCTAATTCACCTATCTGTTCTATATCTACTGCAGTGCATAATTCACCCATGTGTTCTCTATCTACTGCCATGCCTTATACACCTATATGTTCTCTATCTACTGCAGTGACTAATACAGCCATATGTTCTCTATCTACTGCAGTGACTAATACACCATCTGTTCTCTATCTACTGCCGTGACTAATACACCCATCTGTTCTCTATATACTGCAGTGACTAATACACCCATATGTTCTCTATCTACTGCCATGTCTTATACACCCATATGTTCTCTATCTACTGCCGTGACTAATACACCCATCTGTTCTCTATCTACTGCCGTGCCTTATACACCCATATGTTCTCTATCTACTGCCGTGACTAATACACCCATATGTTCTCTACATACTGCAGTGACTAATACACCCATCTGTTCTCTATCTACTGCAGTGACTTATACACCCATATGTTCTCTATCTTCTGCCGTGCCTTATACACCCATATGTTCTCTACATACTGCAGTGACTAATACACCCATCTGTTCTCTATCTACTGCCGTGCCTTATTCACCCATATGTTCTCTACCTACTGCAGTGACTAATACATCCATATGTTCTCTATCTACTACAGTACCTAATACACCCATATGTCCTCTATCTACTGCAGTGTCTAATACACCCATATGTTCTCTATCTACTGCAGTGACTAATACACCCATCTGTTCTCTATCTACTGCAGTGACTAATACACCCATCTGTTCTCTATCTACTGCAGTGACTTATACACCCATATGTTCTCTATCTACTGCCGTGCCTTATACACCCATATGTTCTCTACATACTGCAGTGACTAATACACCCATCTGTTCTCTATCTACTGCCGTGCCTTATTCACCCATATGTCCTCTATCTACTGCCGTGCCTTATTCACCCATATGTTCTCTACCTACTGCAGTGACTAATACATCCATATGTCCTCTATCTACTACAGTACCTAATACACCTGCATGTCCTCTACATACTGCAGTGCCTAATACACCTGCATGTCCTCTACATACTGCAGTGCCTAATACACCTGCATGTCCTCTACATACTGCAGTGCCTAATACACCTGCATGTCCTCTACATACTGCAGTGCTTAATACACCTGCATGTCCTCTACATACTTCAGTGCCTAATACACCTGCATGTCCTCTACATACTGCAGTGCCTAATACACCTGCATGTCCTCTACATACTGCAGTGCCTAATACACCTGCATGTCCTCTACATACTGCAGTGCCTAATACACCTGCATGTCCTCTACATACTGCAGTGCCTAATACACCTGCATGTCCTCTACATACTGCAGTGCCTAATACACCTGCATGTCCTCTACATACTGCAGTGCCTAATACATCTTTCCGAACTGCATTCCATCATTCTTATCTAAAATGACCGACGTACTTTACTCACATAAGTAATAAAAAATCTGCGTAATTTTAATGCCGACCATTCACAAATTTTATTTCGAATAGAAATAGTTAAATATATTTAGCATGTATGTGTTTTACACCATACGAAAGATAATAAATAACGCACGATCAATAGCTAACCTATGGTGGCATATTTCTGCCACAAGTTAACTACTTAATTAGGTTGATAATTATGTGGTTATCACGTTAAAGAAACTAGATAACTACTTAATCCACTAGATAATTATGTGGTTAACTAGATAAATATCGTGATAAATTTCATACCAGATAGATATCTTAACACGAAAGATTGTCTGATAGTGTACACAACTGCCACCACTTCTAGTTAATTAAGTAGTTAACTGGTGGCAGAAATATGCCACCATACTAACCTCATTTTCTAAAGAAATATGCTCATTAAAAATAGTTGTTCCAAGTGGATAAAGAAAAAATATTCATAACGCGTATTAAGACATTTACAAGAAAGACAATTTTTCGACATGACAGATTGTTTATCGACATATTGTCGGGGATGACACGATTTCGAGAGTAATGAATGTACTTTTATCATTCATTGACTTTCACTAGACATTTTGTCTAGGTATCGAGAACCACACAGTTTGTACTTCAGAATCATTGAATGTGTTTATTTGTATATATTCTCATATTTACGCATACTTTGGGTTGAAGTTGATTAATTATGAATATTCCAAGATCCCTTTGGTCTCAAAAGGAGCTGTTATTTACTACTTAAAGTTAAATTACCCTTCATACATAATTCATATTTCACCACAAACCGCTCGTTAATAGTTCGAGCCCTCATTTGAGTGACCTCATTTTAGATGATATTGAAAACAGTTCACTGTATAGGGCACATAATGCCAGAAATATGTCCTCTGACGGATAAAACTGGGTACCATAACTCAAGGTTGAAGTCGTCTTATCAGTGCGCAGTCAATGATCTGCGCTTCATGGGTTTTCCATCTCGAGGAACCGTTTGAAGCAAATTCTACAGTATGACTGGGCAAAGAAAGACTTTGTAATAATTTGGAAATAAGTTTAAGCTATAACAGGGAACGCCACAAACACAAGACAATGCCTCCCCACACAGATCCCAGGAAAACATCAGCCTACGAAATATTATTGATTGAGGAGATGTAAGGGCAACATCTATGGGAATGGGGAAGTAAGGTATTGTCAAGAACAAGCATGGATGATATCAGGGGACAACTAGGGGGGGATTGAATGGATGGAATACACTTAGGGGCAAGCTAAGAAAACCAGTGCACATGGGCCCAAGGGGAACTTAACTTAACATTCATCTTAAAACGTAAAAAAGAGAAAGGCAAATACAACCTTTAGAGTATATTATCCTAAAGGACTCCTCACAAAAATAAATCGAATCGACAAAAATTGGGTGGAGGTAATGTCGTTTAAATAAGACATCCTCCTTTTCAAATCTACGGACCATAGTGTAGTTTTTAAAGCGATGTGTTATGAGTTCATTTACATAAGAGTGTTAAACTGTGTGTTAATGAAACCATTATAATAAACTAAGCAACTTGAAAGTAAGCGTTTCTTATGGACGATGAAACAAGAAACTCACTACTTTTTACAGAATAATATATCACCAAGATTTAATTAATACTGGATTTCATTGAAAATATTTTCATTTACTACCGTATATTTTGACCTGTCATGTTACTTTCTAAAAGATAACCTTTCTTGCATACATAAGGGCAGACAAGGTCACTTTAAAACGATAGCATATGTGATATTAAATGGTGTACAACAAAACATACATGTCTTTACAAAATTCCAAGAGTTATAACAACAAACTGTTCAGCTGGAGGAAAAGTATCTCCGGATGTATCATTTGCCGTCAAATTGTCACGCAGAACACACACTTCACCAGCGCTTCAACAGGGAATACAAAATACAATCTCCGGATTGGAAGTCAAGTGCAGTATTGACTTAAGTAACCGCGGGCGAGTCCTGAATAACTGTACAAATATATTCATTGGTAAACATTATTTTATTGCTTTTCCTTATACATAAAACTTTGTCATTTTTAGCCTGCAGCGCAAGTCCAACCCTGTTTAAATTAAAAGTAACTTTTTTGAGAGAACATGTAACCAAAGTATTGAAATTCATTCACAATTGTTAAACGTTCATTGATACTTGTACACTCAAACTATACTTTTACCATTTGCATTTGAAATAGCTGCATCTTAAATACCCTTAATTTCCATGATTCAGCCCACTTACTCATGGAATTCAAAGGTTACTGCAATTGAATAGCAAATTCACAAACTTAAGTCATCAACGTAGAGTTAGTGCAACTGAATTATACTTAAATGATTTATTTGTACGAGTTGCTCCCCTTGGCATGCGTTATAATTTTGAAAAAAGTGTGATATTAATCAATAATAAAACCGCTCTGGTTCTATTGCTCCGTGAACTATACATAAAATCAATTACATTGGCATCATTGTATTTTGTATTGGAATTAAAAAAAACATTTTTGAAGTTTTTGGAAAATTTATAATGGAAACATATATCGTTCACAACACCCTTGTGTTCAAGTGACCGAAACCATTTCTACTGTCCGACAATGTTTGTAGCTGAACGACTTGTTCTATGTTCAGTAACAGTTTGCATGTCGCCCAATAACGGTTGAATAGAGGTTTCGCTGGGTAACAATCGATGCGGTCATATTTAAAAGTACGCACGAAAGTCACGTGGTGATGATGACTGAAAATTTAAACATTAAAAGAAAAAGAGGTAATCGTAGAACCAATTTAGTTTGAATTATGGTTAACCTTAAATATACTCGTTATTTGGACATGGTGAATTTGATCTCACAACAAAAGCAAAATACAGAACCTATTAGATGAAGGCTCTGCCAAAATCTACGCAAAATATTATCATCAAAGTGAATTTATCGTGCAGTTAATTGACCTTGAAAACCATTCTAACAACATGAGTCAGTTTATAGGTTGAAAGCTTTTGCAGGTCGTATTATTAGGTCTACTTATAAAAGTTGCTTGTGCATCCCATTTTGCACGTATGTTTTTCGATTTCATATATTTAAAGAATTTTACCATTGGTCTGTTTAAGTGAGTCCAGTCGATGTCGTTCAACAGCCATAGGGAAAAGTGTTGGTCGTTACTTCTTTATGTCTTGAATTTGCCATCATGTAGAAAAAACAGTATGTTCAGTTAAGGACAATATTTGTTTGTTTTCTAACCAGTACTTCTGTCTTTCATCGGCCACTCCCTACTATAGACAATATGGCAACAGATCAGTGGCGGAGGAAACTAGCTATTTATCACACCTGTGTAATTTTCCTTAAACTTTAATGTAACTTTAATGAACATCCATGTCAGTAATGACCTGGTCTCATAAGACCATCACTATAATTAGTTAGTGGAACATAAACTGACATTCAACTTTAATATGCCAACATGGTCCTTGTATACAACAAATTTTCATCGGATGCTGGTAATTTGTGCCAATTATATTGAATTCCCGCCAAACATGACAAAGTTATAAACTGAACACCATCAACTATCGATTGTTATGTAATATGATTATATTGACCAAGTTCAATCATTGCCTTTGACTCTGACCTTTGAGCTAGGGACAATTTCTTTGCACAAGAACCATTCACGTTTTATCATTTATCCCAAATGTTTGCCAGATCCCACCATGTATGACACTTGATATAGACTGGACAAAACATAAATCATCACTTTAAATATATAATGAATAATGACATTTTACTGAATTCTAAAGTATTAGGATCTGTTGTTGGTGCATTTACATCGACGCATTTTAAAATGTTGGTGGCATTATGTATTGAAGCTTTCGAAAGAAGTACATGTACAACCCGGAATCACTTTATCTTAGATAATCAGAAGTCATTCTCAGAAGAGAACCATTTGTAAAATATGTCTCTGTTGCATTTCTGACTGATCTGTCTAACGCCTCTCTGATTGCTACTGTTGATACTTATCTACACATAAAGCAAGTGCAGACAATGTTGTCTCCTTAGCTTTTGTTGCTTTACCTTTAGAGTCTAATAACCTTTTACTGGGTTCTTAAGTATCAGGATATGTTGTTGGTGCATTTGCATCGACATATTTTAGATCCAATACATCTTCACCAACCGAGCTTGACATGCCAAACATTGGTATTATTTTTGGACTTGTGTCATACAGATAACCAAGTTCTTTGCCGTATATGTATGTTGAAGGTTCATTCCCACGCTTGTTGTTGTATTCTTTAATAGCTTTATATGCCTTTGTTATTGTCTGTATCAATTTATGCAATTGGGAGCCATAAACTTTCAACCTGCGGATGTCTGTCACTTGCGGTCGTATCTCAAAGTTAAATACATCTTGACAGTAGGCGAAGGATTGTCATTTGCATAGTCAGTCACTTTCACGGAACAGAACTGTGTACTTGTGTATCCAATAAACGAGTTATTCGATAATAACCAACTTATTTGGGACATGGTATACGTGGATATCAGTGTTTATTCTTATTTATGCACATACATTAAAATAAATGTTGTATATACAAACAGCCAACAAATCATTATAACATGTACAGAATAATTATTTTAATTTTAAACTGACAACTTGACAGTATAAGGTCTTAAACTGTGCATTTGGATTTTATGAAGAAATATCGGCCAGTCCATCGATCTTATCTACACTGACCGACGACTGAACGCACGTCAGCATTAATACAACGACATATTTAGATAACAAAATATTTTTATATTCATTGTCTTTATAGTTTAGTATAAATCTCTGCATAACAGTAATGACGACCATTTACAAAGTTGCACAATTTGAGTGTATGTTGTCCATGCAATAGTGTTTTAAAACAGAATATGGTTATGGTTTTAAAATTTGAAAAACATAGAAGCAGGTAAATGTATTTTCAAATTCACGACGTTTACACACTAAGAAAGATAACAAAATGACGTACACTCCATAGCTAAACACAATTTCTAAAGAAATATGTCCGATAACAATTATCCGCCGTATTAAGCTGGTTTTGCTGCAGTCCAGTACATTTTACAAATTGCAGATTTCGAACAATTCAGAGTTCTGTTACAAACACAGATCAGGTGTACACTATTTAATTCGATATTTATAATGTTAGATTTCATTGGCATATGCCTCGCTGAATAAATTCGTCTGCTCGAGAAAACATGCAGACACACGTTTCATGATTGTGCTACACATTCATACGGACAGTAACTAGAATTACTGACAAATTATTGCAGTAGATGCAAAGAGAGAAAATAAGTTGCTACAGGGAACGCCACATATATAAGACAGTGCCTCCCCAGTGCAGTTTATGCACTTTATATATCAAAATAAAAACAATGTATTTTTAGTTTTATAGTTGTGATAGTCAAATAGATTCAACATAATGAACGGCAACAATAGGATAAATGTTCGAAGAAATCATGTTTGCTTTAAAAAATGTATGAGAACTTTCTTGATCATATCCAGAGGAATATCGGATAAATAGTGTCTAGGTTTTGTACGCCTTCTTCGATTCGAAAATTTAATAAATGAACGGAAACAGAAATTTATCATTGTGTAATTTTATTTATTGACTCTACTAACATGTATACGTTTAACTCACTCATTCGAAATCTTAACCAAATAAACTACTGTATAAAAAAATACATAGAGGATATTTGTTGATTTTACAAAAGAAATATATATTTTCACGAGTGGCGACGCGTTTGATTTTATTTGAACATGAAACTAACTATTTCTACTACGCATGTTATTATTGAATATATTTATATGTTAAAACAAATGAACGAATGCATAAGTTTGATAATACGTTGTCTTTATTTATTGATTCGGTTAACATGTCAAATCTTTACCAAAAGAAAACATCTTTGCTTATCTCAATTTGCAACGATAAGATATTTCTCGTTTTCTTTTTATTTCTTTGTGCAAAACGGGATTAAGTAAGATTATTCATAACGCTCACTAAGGCGTTTACAAGAGAGCTGAATGTACTTTGATCATTTATTGAATTCCACTATTTAATTATTTTTCTACAGGAACTTAAAACCACTAGTGGGCTACTTCAGATTCATTTATTTGTATATATTATCATACTAAAGCAGAATTATTGTTTTATTTGATTAACTATGACTATTTCAAGATTCCTTTGGTCTCACAAGAAGCTGTTGTTTATTACTTAATGTTAAATAAATCTTCATACATAATTCATATTTCTCCATAAACTGCACCCATAACGTACTAGCCAAGATCGAGTAACCTCATTTAAGGTTATCTATTAGTGTATATACCCAAGCACTGTGTCCTCGAAGACGGGTAAAACTGCGTAACAGACATGCAGATATATATGTGTACACTTGTCAGTCAACGGTCTTTACATCATGGAAGAGTGGATCTCAAGAAACCGTTTGAGGCAAAGTATACAGTATAACTAGGAAAAGAATGTTCACTAACAAACATGTTTAATATAGTGTTGAAAGTAATTATTTATATGCATGTGTTCATTTATTGTTTAACATATTGTTGAATAAATCATTATAATGAACTGAATAACTTGCAAATAAGCATTTCTCAAGGGCAATGAAATCAGAAACCCACTACTTTCTACATATTCAAAACATAGTGGTTAGCAACATTAGTCTTCTGTAAACTATGCAAGAGAGAGAAAGGTGTTTGGCCGAAAATAACCACATATTTCACTTGTTACACGTGTCCATTCTTGTTGTGTTCATTATAACAAATGGCCGCTTTTGGTGTAGTGATAACGTGGTGATAACGTGGTTATCGCTTCGCTGTATACGTATGTGTACAAAGTCTATATCTATATTCAGTAAAACGTATCAACATGGTTGAATAAAGATAGGAAACTATACCTTGTGTACTTAGCAGTCCTGAAATGTCTTCAGTTTATCTAAACAAGGGCCGTTCTTCATCATATTATTAGATTATTACTTATTGAAAATTAATTATTGATACAATCGGAATGATTCGGTACATTTCGTCATCTCGAGATTCTTTAATTTCAGTCGTACTTATATAATATGTTTTCGTAAAAGATCGGTAACGCACAGATCCAATAACACATTATTCAGATTGAGCGTTTTAAGGACGTGTACCTATGGCACAGAGAAAGGACAAGACGCAAGGTATACCATTACGTGATATACGATCTCCTCGCGGAAAACAAGGTCATACAAAAGAAGAACCATGTTTTGAATTTTTTCGTCCGAAGTTCGGCTCGCAAATTTGCATATTTAATGTTGAACATAAAGAAGGTCTTTCAAAAAACTTTACTTTAAGACCCACCTGAGTTCTCTTAAAATAAGATAAAATTCCTCTTACTAAACAATTAATCTAGAAACAAATGTATATAAGGCCCGCGAAAACATCGTCAAAGCATCAGAATAATCAGCATAGAGACTTTCTTTCGTCGTTGAAAAGAAACAACCAACAACAAGATGGCAAGCAAACTTATCATGATTGCTTTGATGTGCTGTGTTCTGTATGCAGGTAAGTTCTTTTAAAAAATCTGACGATTTATTTCCATTAATTATATTGTTGTAGTAAATTGGTATGAAATAACGTATTGAATAAATAATGAAATAACATATTGAATAAATAATGAAATTATATATTTTTCTTATTTTCTAAGTATTTCCTAAGGCTTAGCAAGGACGACAATACAAGTGACGTTAAATTAAAAAAGAATGAAAAAAACATTTGTGTAACTATTATATTTTTTTATTTTGCTTACTATTCTATATATGAATTATTGACGAATAACTCTGAAATCGTTCCTGCCTTACATATATTTTACGAGTATTTGAGTGAAATTATAGAACGTTAATAAATTCAAAAGAATCCATTAACAGTTGCACTGATCTATGTTTAATTTTACGTTTTTGATATGAATTTTCTGAAAGATATTTATTGCTAATATTATGACATTTTAAATGGGCTTAAATTGGTTGCTAATATAAATAATATAAACAGTTTTTTTTTGTAAAACGTAAATAATTTAAAATAATGACAAATGTGTAATAATTACATTCGACATTCCATAATATTGTTCTAATGTCTAGTTTTTGTCTTATAAATAAGTTGTGAAGCATCTTTCTTCAAACTGAATATTGTGCATAAAATAATTCAAAAATAAAAAATCGCATTTCGATAATTTGTGAACACAGTTGTCGGTCGTTGTGTTTAAAATGACAGTTTGAAATAATTGGACGGTATATGTATCAGAAATTAAATAACACACTAGACAACCAATTTTCACATTATATTAGCAAATTTTATGTCACAATGATGCTAAAGCCATGTAAAGTGTTCCCATCTACCATAAAAGGGGTTGCAAATTAAAAATATTAATCACATAAATATCAGGGAAAATAAAAAAAATACTTAGAAATGCTTTGAAATGTATTTTACTATATATTTCTGTAAACAATACATATGCTTTGCTATACAAGAACTCTACAGGAATACTGACACATTTCCATTAATAAGTTCATTTAAAATTAAATACTACTTCAGTACGGATCCAAATAAAAGTATCACTTTTTAAACGGGGGAAGAGTGTTTCATTTTTTCAACTCGTAATATAACGTAGAGTAAATCAGTCTAAACTTCATTCCGAGTTTTATCAAACAGAAATCCAATACAATTATGAACGCATTTTTCTCTTTGTTTAAAATGAACATTTTCAATTGTAAGAATTTTATATACATTCCCAGGAAGCATTCGTATACAATTGCATATTTGTATCGATGTATCATTTAATGTGGGCTCATCAATATAAATATTTACATAAACGTTTATAAAAGACTTATATACGCTCTAGAAAGTGCAATGATTTCCACGTCCTTGTCATTTTGATCTTGTTAATAAATGTCCCTTCTGTGCACGTACCTCCCAGTACGTTTGGTATAATTCGTGTGTCCCCTTACTGTGTGCGCCTACTAGCTCCTCTGTCTAGATATATCTGGGGAAATTCTGATTTATGAATGTGGTCTCCTCTGTGTCTGCGTTTTTATTCATATATACATTCATTTCGCTATGTAATGCAAAATGTTCACCAAACATGTTTACCCTAAAAATTAAAGTGAACTTATATGAAACAGATGCATGTGAAACTAATTTCAATATTTTGAAAGCAATGCATGTTGTTTATATCTGATTATTCAGCGGTCAATGGAGAAGACAAGAAATGTAAAAAGCAAGATATTTGTAAATGTGTAAAAATAATGGATCCAGTGTGTGGCCGAGACGGAAAGTGGTACAACAACGAATGTTTGATGGAATGCGCGTAAGTTCACAATTTTTCCTCTGTAGTGAAAATAATAAGCTTTGTGTTATATCAGTTAGTATATTATCATACAAAGAAGTTCAAGTATAATTTACTAATTGAACGCAAAAAATCAATCAAAGGAAATAACATGTGCGATATATATTTATACTCGGAAAAGAAGAAGAATTACACGTATCATATTGATGCACAGTTTTTTTCAAAATGAAAATAATTATGTCCCCATTAGGCATTCATCAAAAGAATTTTGATATACCGACTGCTGTTAGCAGATTTAATATCTTTGTTATTATTTCTTCTATCATGTTCTTTAAAATAGTATCCGAATAAGAAATAAAATGTATGATGTAAAGTAGATAGTTCGTTTATTTTGTGTATGTGGGATGAGTTATAAGTAAGGTCGAGTGTTTCCTCTGTTTTGAAAATAAACAACTTTGTGTAATATCCTTTGCATATTGAAAATACGATGTCAATCAAACTAGGTTTTAATTTGCATCTGTCTTCATATAGTTTAGTGTGAGTACACAAAATTATATGACATACACTGACTGAACTTTCTTATTAGGTCAATTGAGTTTTATTGAATTGTCCTGTGAACTTTTCCAACATTAGTTTCCCCTTTCACTGTTGTCCTCTTTGATTCTCCTAGTAATTCCTTATGGTCGGCCAGCCCATTCCTTGCGCCTCTGTTCCCTTACGTATGTACCCTTGAACTTCGTCGAGTGCCTTAAGTTTTATGGATTGTTATTTTCCCGGAGGTCTGTGTGGGGAAGCACTGTCTTATGTATGTGGCGTTCCCTGTAGCAACCTAGTATTTCTCTTTTATAAAGGTAGTGAATGAAACATTTCGCCAACTGTAATGTGATTTAAATAATCTTATGGTGCAATGTATATCAATCGTGAAAATATTGGTTTATTCTGACATTCAGTTGAACTATCACGTCAGATCAACAACAACACCAATACAAACACAAGACTTAAAACAGTAATATTACGCAAGGTCTCGTCGGTGATGCAAAGTTTAGTACAGTGTATAGTCAGGAAACATACAAACGTACCATTTTGATACAATACATTTGGACAACAAAATTTCAGGATAAATATATAGAGAATATGCAACATTGAAATAAAATTTAGCTCGCAATAGGTAGATACAATCTCTTAGTTTGTCCTTACATTTACTATGATCTAGAATTAAAATCACTGATGGAATATTGGTATTGCGTTTCCTTTTTGATGAGACTACATTTAGTATAACAGTAGTTATACATTAGAGTGGACAGTTCGTGTCGACATTATGTGTACGAATATATACGTATGTAGTTACGCTTTTCGTGTCCTGATTGCTATACAAGTGGTACAGGCCTTCATGCGTTTTGTTAAAAATAATACTGTTTTCCTCTCTAAAGACATATGGGCTTCAAACGTCTATGACGCCGAAAAATGACTTTATGTACAAAAGTGCTATAAAAATCTTAAATCGACGAATTCTTCAAAAAAAAAATGTATAACATATAAATAAATATGTGAGTAATTGACCTGAATTGTCCTGGTTATTGTTAAATGAGTAATTAAACAAATCACAATACAAAAAAGTAATCCTAACAAAGATAGGACTGGACCTAACTATATATATCGGAATCGCAATATAATTGCACTGCATGAATACTCTGAGAATGAATTGCTAAACGATAGGTATTGCCTTACTCAACATATTATCTTTTTTCATTCCAGAGGAGTAAAGTGGGATTATGATCATTGTTGTCTTGGTGAAAGACCTGGATTCAAGCTATTTTAGAGAAGAAGTAAATGTTGATTGGTGTTTGAGTACAAGATTGATAGATATTGATCCGGACAAGGACTTCTTATAGACACTTTATATGAACGCATTCTAGAAAGACTATTGTTTTTATTAATTTCTTTCACTATTCTCTATGTAATCCTCCTTAGCTTCTAATAAACGCTACTGCATTCAATGTTCGTTTCTTTTTTTTTTTGATTCGTGTGTTTCTTTATTACTATTCTTACAGAATTATATCAAACTACTATCATGATGTAATGAGCATGCAGTACTGTACTGGTTTCAATGTCTAATTAACAGTATTTCGTGCAGTTCACTATTTTAGAATAATTTTGGAAGGCACGACTGTGAGTGTCGGAGTAAAATTGTTTATCAACACAATCACTATTTCGCTACGTTTATCACAAGCGACGGAAATAAATTTGATACAATCAGTTTTGGAAATATGTTCCATTGAATTAACTAAGTAAACTTGTGAGAATACGTCGAACATGAAATGCTAACTGCAAACTGCACAGACACCGCTCAAACATGACGTGAAACATATACATACATGGTAACAATTGTAAGAGCAAAAGGACACATAAAAACATAAATGATGAGAAAATATAGGAATACCGCCTTCAATGAATGTTTATGGCAAATCGCGCAATTAAAAGCACGTGTTTTGAAGAGAAATCAGAAAGGTGCATTCTATAATGTATACAATTATCAAAAGAGAGAGAATAAGTTACTACGGGGAACGTCACACACGTAAGACAGTACCTCTCAAGACATGCCTCCGGGAAAACAACAGTTCAAAAAGTTAAGACTTAATATATTAATTGCAACAATACAGCTCGACTGTTTGAGATAAATGATTGAGATAATTTATTGACCCACATAAGCGTAATGTCGATCGCACAATTCATATTACATTCACCACTCGTGTATGATTATGAGCAGATATAGTCACTTTAACACGATAACATATACGCTCTTACATGTAATTGATGTACATTGTTTTAGCTAACCGTGAATACAAAATTCCTAGAGTGATATTATACAATAGCGCTTGTATGAATTAGTGGCATGGCTACGTCCCAATCGATGCGGTCGTATCTAAACATAGTAACGAAAGTCACGTGGTCAAAATTAAATGATCATTGTAAATGATAGCAAGCAAACATTGTGAATTAAAAAAACAAACGAAAACGACTTAGTTGAATCACATGTAAACCATAATTAAAAATACTCGTTATACATGGTGAATTTGATCAGTTTGTTAATAGCAAAACAAAAATGCAGGACATTTTAAATAAAGGCTCTTCAATATCTACTCAAAAATATATCATGTGAAGATAAATGAGCTTAATACACATTTAGCAACATAAATCAGTTTATGAAAGCGATAATAAGTGCTTTATTTACCAGTGATATTAAATGTACAGTTAACTAAATGTAAAGGGGGTTACAAACTGACAGAGCGAGTCAATTGCTTTTCGAAATAATTACAGATTTAATGAGTACCAGTACTGCTATAACAGTATAATTTTATTGCATATATCAAACATTTAGATAAAAAATGCGTCAAGTGAATATATTGCGCATTTGTTTCGTAATGAATAGCACAGAGTCGCCCATTCTTCGCTGCATTACGAGGATTTGTCAGGTTAGGATTAACATGTCTGTCAATATTTGCATACACATATCATCATTAAATATTGGTAGTTTTAGGAATGTGTGACGTATTTTCCTGATAAGCTCCGATAACATTAGGACATCCGCATACCAACAGTGGGATACACTCGCGCATATTGTCGCGATTAAATCAAACTGAAAATGACAAGGGGTCTCGGCTATCACCAAATTGGGAATATCCCAAGCAATAAATTACCTTAATGGTAATATACATGTGCCAGACAGACAACACAGGTTTAACAAACAAATTCAAATAATTGGTATCAATTCTGCAAAGACTTAGGGTTCAGATTGCAACGCAAATGTAAATGACTTTGAAATGTGACGTCAATCTCTTCATTTGTCATTAAATATCAGTATTTTAGTTGTTCAATAAAACAAATCACCCGCATCAACATGGTCTTGATGCAAGCGATTTAATATATTGCAAAATATATGATTTTGGAAACAAGATAGTATTTCCTGTCCGTCCGTATGTCTGTCCGCCCGGAGCCATTACTATGATATTGTTTGGTTTATTTAAATACAACTTCATGGAATTATTGACAAAAATAGGAACACTGCGGCTATGCCAGATTGAGTCAGATTGTATGAGGAGCAACACAGTTATGGCCCTTAGTACTTTACTTTATAGGTTATATAAAGATTAAATGTTAGTGACGAATATGTGATAAAATGTGCGCAATCGTTAGTGACAGCATGATATATATGGACGTCGTCCTTACGTTGAATGGGTTTTGGCGTAATGTTGACGTGTTAAATAGACACTAGTGTAACAGGACGCGAGTCAAACAGATAGAGATAAAGTAAATCCATCGGAATCAATAACCACAATTGACATAACAAATATTAAGCTGCCCGTTTAGGTCTTCAGTTTTATCAACAAACTAAGGCTCTTTATCTCAATCGCATTGAATATATCAGTTGGTTTAATTTCTCTGTAAAATGTTGTTCCATTCCTGGAGCAAGATCTGCGGTAGTTTGTAGGTGTGTTATGCCGACGTCTAACAAAACCTACAAATGTGCTATATCTGCTAAGTGTGGACATTAAGAAAGTTAATCCTTCATAGAATACATATGGCTGCTTCGTACAAACTGAATTGTATACATGTATCTGTATGTCTCGACATCGCTGATTGAATAGTGCACTTCGTTTATTTCAAAACTTTAACTGTTTGTTTGCACTTAAGGACACTTTTCACGTTTCAAGAATCAAATTACTCTTCAAATTGTGGATGATTAGTAATCATTTATATAATATTTATGTATATAATATATCGATAAAAATTCATTCCGTTCATGAAGTTATCTTTCGGTCATAAGATTTACAAGTTTAAAAATCGTACAAATCGGAAGTTTTCCCCCATTTTTTTTCAATAGAACGCGATAAGATTGTATTCGAGTGTATATCGATACAATAAATCACTAATCCTTACCATCTTCGTTGAAATCACACGCGTCTTCGGCGTGGCATAAACTTGCATTTTCTGAAAATGCATAAGTCGAGCAGGAATTCTATATGCGACGTGTAAACATTTGAACAAAGACGAAGAGATGGTGTATTGTGATTTATAAGCAGACGGATTGCATAAAAAACGGATATACAAAAGTAAAATGTATCTTTTCTGTGTATGTGCAATACTTCCGACGCTGACACTCGTCGGTTGTATGTTAATGTTGTACTATGCTGCATCGTTATTTACGGGTACAGTAACTGCTTCGATACTTCTTATATGTTTCGTTATTGTACTACTTGATATTTTAAACACAAGACAGCACAGTGATTGTTTAAAAGATGGCTTTGTTTATTCCCTGTTCATTGTTGGACTTTGTTTGTTAACCTGTGTGATTGTTGTCGGATTACAGTATGGTTATGAAACAATCATATGTAAGGAGTGCTGTACTGATTCATGGATCGCTCCCAATGTAACAGGTAATGACCATGTTTCGAATTTTGTTTTCGTGTATGAGAAGTTAAATCAATATTTGAGATGGGCTTTGTTAAATTCAACATATTTTCATCATTAACATTTCAACTTGAACGTATCTTTTAACAATATAGTATGTGAATCGTAATAGACGATGTCCAGAGCGCCCGTCTTCTGATTCCAAGGTCATCTAGCCTTCCGTGGGGTTGAACCGATCACTAATATTTCTTTCACGCAATATGTTAAATAGAGAATAATAGGTTAGTGACGTGGAATGAGAAAATGTATCAGGCAAGGCGGAGGAATTTATCGGGTGAGCCGAAGGCGAACCCGATAACTTCCGGAGCCGAACCTGATAAACTTTCTCATTCCACGTCACTAACCTATTATCCTTTTTATCCTGTCACTTCTTGTGTTAAGTAAGGGGGAAAAACCTTTAATTCTAAATAATACAGAGTTATTATATTATTCTATATCCACGAGGAATGTATTTATCCATTAATTCCCCCTCCCCCTCCCTTCACTGTCCACTTTGATTCTCCTAGTTATTCCTTGTGGTCTGCCGGGCCATAGCTTGTGTCTCTGTTCCTTAACATGTGTACCCTTTGACTTCCTTAAGTGCCTTATGTGTTGTGGATTGTTGTTTTCCCGGAGGTCTGCGTGGGGAGGTACTGTCTTGTGTATGTGGCGTTCCCTGTAGTTACGTATTCTCTCTCTTTTACATCCCCTAAATTATGACGTATTTAAGTTTGTGACGTATTGAATATAAGTGTGGTTAGCACCTTACGCCGAGAGAAATAGTTCCCATGAGTCTGACACATGTTAGTGGCAATATGAATTTATCTGCGTTTGCGAACATTTGATGAGCATTAAACAATTATCAATAGCAAATCTAAGAACTTGCAACAATTTAGTAAGAGTCAAACATTATGATTAGCTCATACGCAATTTCCCACGGTTTGTTTACAAATGATGAGAAAGGTCAAGCGCCACAGAACACGTGAAAACAGTGATATTTACATCTATTTCATTTAAAACTGCACTAGAAAACAAGGAATTAATCTGTGGATTCAGTCTATCAGTGTCATTTACGATTGCAAAGGAATTTTCGGCACAAATCGATGAAAGCGGACTGGGATTCTAATATTGAGAAGATGGGTGTGGTACGTACTGCTATTGCTACTGATCAATATGTTATTTCATGAGAAACTCGTCCGCACGGTCAGCCCTGATAAGTTCAAACGCAGATGGACCCAAATTTCCGAAATGATTTTGTTCCAATGGTGTAAACAGCCGACAGTTTGTTTGACTACCATGTTTACTACGTGTTCCAGTAAGCACTTACATTCGGGTCAAAATGCTGACCGGGTTTGTCTAATAACGGATAAGTTTAAGCACCGCTTGAATGAAATAGAACAATTTTGTGGAAATTAATATTTTATTGTATGGATTATACAAAAAATATGAAAACTGTTATAGTATTCAGTTAAAAAATCCATTGTTTTAGTAAGTCCGGACAATGATAACAACGCGATACTTAACTAAAAATAGTCCAGCTAGTCACGTGGTCATGTGACGTGAGATAAAAGTCATGTGACTAAGTGACCCGATAAAGCAAAAAAAATCAGACACCCTGTTATTGGGTCGAAATTACATCAAGTGACAGGATAAATGCCAAAATATGGCCTGTTTTGGATATTTCTTTAACGCAAACGTGTCAAATCCCATAATAACTAACGAGCAGTCAATTTGTAAATCATTCCTCCTTCTTATTAACCGAAAATATTATTTCTACATGTATGGTCGTTGTAACCATTATTTTATTGAATAATTTTGACGCTCCGTTTTTATTAGGAAAAAGGTAGTTAACCGCTTGAAGTTTGCTATAGGATCTATATTCGATCAATATTTTACTACGAACGACTGTATGAGTAGTTACAGTTTTCCCGTTTTCCGAAAATGAACTTGTGTGCTTTAGAATATACGTATATTAAATCTGACAAGAGAAATATAAATACCTTATAACTGATACCCTTTACTGTATTGTTTATTCACTAAGAGTTATGATCTTCTTCTGAGCCTTTTTTCTACTTCTTAGTTTTTATCTTCCCTTCAGACAGTGTGTGTACTTTACAAACACAATAAGAACTTTGTACTGCATCCGATAAAACCTCATTTAGTGAGTGAAGTCAGTCTTAATGTGACCCTAACCATTTGAAGGGTTTATAGGCTGCGTGGTTAAAAGTTAAAAGGACTTCCAATCACTTGAAAACCATTTTATGTTAAAGTGTCACGTTTGGTATAATTGGTTATTAGATCAATTAAAGAAGCATTGTACATGACCTTTTTCTTTTTAATTCTTTATACCTAGGTCAATTCTTTCGTCTATATGAAAAGTTTCGTAGACATTCTTCTAAGTATTAATGGCGAAATTCTTCTATAACTTGTAGGGCTTTCACTGTTACTGCACGAGAAGGTTTTTGGACAACATTTAGCAACAAACGCTATCACAAAGCTACTTAAGGGTCATTTGGAAACAAACCCTAAGAAATCGCTTGTGTTATCACTGCACGGATTGTCAGGGACCGGAAAGAGTTATGTAACTCGTATGGTTGTGGAGAATATGTACACCAGAGGAACGAAGAGCAAATATGTTTACTATATATCAGCAACCAACGATTTGCCGAATTATATCGACCTTGATGCTTATAAAGTAAGGAGCAAACCCATATGCCTTTTTGAGTTACTGTTCATATTAGTTTATCATCATAGTAAGTCACACTATAGAGTAACTGCAATATTTGCCACAGCAACCAGATGCATCAGCATTATCAATACTATAAATGTCATTATTTTCACAATACCACCATATTCATACTTAAGTGGTTGTTTTATCATTTTATCAGGTGGCCTTAAAAACCAGAATCGAGACCGCTGTTGAACAATGTCCAAGATCTTTCTTTATCTTTGATAATATGGAGACAATGCCACGTGGACTTATGGATACTTTACACACATACATGGACTTCAATGACAACGTTAATGGCGTTGATTACAGACAGTCTATATTCTTTTTACTGAGGTATATTAGTTTGTTAAATATCATATATATATTTATATTATTATAGTTATTATACCTTTTATCAATTCAAATGAAAGTAACTGTGTGTATGCGAACTTGTTCAATACATTGTGGGTGCTATTTGTATACCATTACTGTTACATAATTAAATCCAAATTCCGAAAGAGATATACTATAATAAGTGAATAAGTTGCCACATACTTAAGACAATGCCTCCCGAAAAAGACCTCCCGGAAAACAACAGTCCATATAACATCAGGCATTTGAGGAGGTGCAAGGGGAACTACGCATGGGAACAGGGGCGCAATGAATGGCTAGTATATAAGCAAATGTGTGCGCACTTCAGCATGCTAGTATGTAATTCAACAGCCTGTGTATTTCTTGAAATTGTGTTAAATATACTTCTCATCGAATTATATTTTCTTTACATTAGCAACACCGGTGACAAAGAGATCACTAAATACGTACTTGAAAGTAAGGCTAAAGGTGTAGAGAGGAAACAGCTTGCACTCAAGGATATGGAATATGTCATCAGCGAGGCAGCATATAACGAACCAAGTAGGTTCAATGTGCAATGTTAGAATCTTTGGGCTTGGACTCGGTGTTAAGCACTTATTCTTGTGCGTAGCTAATGTCTTTGGAATACGTATTGACACACTTTTATTAAATATATTTTCATTTAAGTGGCTTGTCAATGATTTATTTTCTGCTGTCTCACATCGGGATGGTCACCATATAATAGTTTAATCATTCTATTTTGTCTCTCGTGTAATTGTCGACATTTCCTGTTGAAACCGTTCAACTAACCTTGGATTTCTATTTCAGACGGCTTGTTGGAGAGTACTTTAATAAGCAATAATCTAATATCGACCTTTGTACCATTTCTACCACTGGAACGAAAACATGTCAAGCAATGCGTTGCTGAAGAAATGCTTGCGACAGATTTATATAAGTTTGAACATCAAGTTGATAGTGATGATGTCGACATTATTGCTGAAGAGTTGGAATACTTTCCCAATGATACAAAACTGTTTTCCAAATCAGGTTGTAAACGTGTCGATGAGAAAGTCAAGTTATATTTTTGTCATGAATAAATTGATATTTTATATTTTGCATTTTGGTGAAACATTTTGATTCCGTCTGACTTCGTGGAATGCTAACTTTGATCTGCTTTATTTTGCCTATCATTTTTTATGTATCATTTAGGTGTGTTTTCAAATGTTATATTGCTTCTAACATTATAAAATTATAAGTGACGGAAACTACATAGACAGGGAACTTATTCCACTATTGCTGATAAAGGATGACAGTTCTTCATAACACGTTGGATTCTGTGTAATACCAATGCATTTTAAATCACTTGGCTGCTTATTAGAGGTATTTTTAATCTGATATAGACATGGAATGGATAAATAAAAAACACCTTAACAGAGATACGTGCTAATGACACCGTTTCGTATTCATATCAGAGGCCCTAACTTATTTATTATAGCAGAAGACATGCGTTTTAATGCAGCTGTTACAAGTTTTCGAAATGTGTTGTTTCGGTTTCTAGTGCTTATCTGTTATGTTATAGTATTACTTTTCTTGTGTCGTGTACATTTAAATGTTTAATGAAATGTAATTTGTAACTTTTCATGCTAGTGTTGACATGTTACTCTCCTAAGATGGAATTAGTAATGTTCATAGTTACTAAACTTCCTATATGGGATGAAATACATAATTTAGTAACATGATTATCCCAGCCTGCTTTATATTGTTCACACATAAGACAACAATTTGCATTTACTTTAATGACAGGCTTTGAACATTGATTGTACATCTTGTTATCCATAAACGGTATATTGACATGTACCAATATACAAACAGTGTATAGCAGAGAAGATCAACACAAACCATACCATAACAGAAGCAGAACAGAGCAGCTGAGGACTAGAACAGCATGCTTTCAACAAGTCCAACAGCACTCTTCGATGATCACTGAATTCATATTTTTACCACAAACAAGAGAGCAATATTTGCCCTTTACCACTCACCTAAGTACCTAAATGCGATACGATACGCTACGATATAATAACATACGTTACAATACAATACAAAACAATACAAAACAATACAAAACAATACAAAACAATACAAAACAATACACTACCGGTATACTTGTAATATATGACCGACGACCCAAATACAATCTGTTCATACATCTTTGTATTTCATGTATTATAAAACACTTTGCAATAAAATGTATCGGAAATGATGTTTACATACTCGGACTGAGCATCGTAATTATCAGGTTGTGTAATCAGGTTTTGACGTTTCTTATGTACCGGCTGTTGGTTTCAGCGGAGATTTGTGTCATTTCAGATGATGAATTGAAATAATAAATATGCACTACATTCTACATTTCCGTTTTTGATTTTAATTTGAAAGAACATGATCGTTTAAAGTAGTTATCCCACCCACTTTTTAAATCATACAGTTTTCTTAGTTTGAAAAATTGAATTTTACCATTTTTCTAATAAGACATTGAAGTAACGTTTCATAAACCTAGAATTAAAATATACAAAAATGTAAATACGACTTTTCGAAGATTAAAAAGACATAAACTGTTGTATCTCGGTTCACAGTTGGCAGCCCTTCTTTAAAAATCAAAGCGGAACATAATTTAACAGACCAATGCCAATTAATGCTCGTCATCATCATACGATAACCAACACATTTTCTTCAGGCAATGACACACACGATGACTAACGGGTTGTACCTAGGCATCCGCCTGAGGTCTTCCTCAATCATAATAGCTTGAAACGTCACCACATGACCCTGGATATTTATGCGACTTAAAGTCACATTAAAAACACAATTATTTCATGTTTGCTGCTTTATTTCAGTACGACGATACCTCCATGTATACGTAATCAAATGCGACTTGTACAGAAACCCCCTATTGAAACATAATTTAGATCAATAATGATTTAGATATACTGACAAAAGTGCAAAATTCGAGGTATTTTATTTTCAATTCACTGTAAGAAATTTCTTATCAGGTGCACATTAAAAACTTTATCTCGTATGTAAACAACTTAATGATAGTTCCCGGAGAATGTAAGTCCGACATATTAAACTTCACATTTTTACAAAACCCGTTGTTAACCAGTCTAAGTACAACGATTTTGATTATATATCATTCCATGTGTACACACGTTCAAATACCAACAAGTTACATGTATAAGTACAATTTTAAACAAGTTACATATATGCATACACATATAATTATTCTATACATACATAGTATTCTGTATGGTAAATGCAAAACCTAGAACCTAGAGTTTAGCAATGAATTTAGACGTGATTACAACTCAATCTGTATAATATTATTCATTGGTAACGATAAACAAAGTATACATACTCAGTACATTAAAAAACGCACAGTTTTTTACTTGCAGTATTTTCGATGTCATTTTGTTGCATTTTGTAATTATTGTTTCGTATGATAATAATCTTACGAACTCTAGCGTGTATTCGGCGTTTACACTATACATAGTATTATCCTCAATTTTTCAAAACTTGTGTTATGTGTTTTAAATGTGCTAAATAAACGAATAAAACATACCACAACTGCATTCATGTCAAAACTGTCACCAGTTAAGTTCGTGTAATACCTTAAATTTAAGGTTTGACAAGCTTTAATTATTGACAGATTTCAAGGTCAGGCATTACACCATACTTTGAATATATTCCTTGAAACAACTGCACCAAATTTGGCGGGCGGCTTGAAAAGAGACATTTTACATTTTCTTATCTAGAATATACATTAAGCATAGAAAAATCACGGCAAAAGTTTATTGAATTTCGATATCATTGCAAAAATTTCAATTTACTAGTGAATAGAATTTCAAACATGTGCATTCAATAAAAACGAATTAATTGCCTAAATGAATCAGTAAGATACTATTATTACTTGATCAATTACACGTGGAACTATGTTTAAAATCTGTATTGAAGATCTCAAATAAGATCGCTACAGAATATGTTCCTGAATGCGACGTAACATAACACTAGCATTCATTATTTCTCCGAAATTTCGGTGTCATACCTGCGTAAAATTAAACACAATCAATTTAAAATGAAATGTTTATTGATAAAAACAAAAGTGAAAGGAGTACGAATAGGAATGTATACAGATATGTTAAATAAATGAGGTGCTAAATGTTAAAACTGAGATTTGAATTTGTTTATCGATGTAACCTCGGATCCACTACACCAACACATACTGATGATGATATCACGATATTTCTATCAACCTGAAAATAATAAGGGGTCTCGGCAATCACCGAATTGGGAATATCCTCAGGTTTAAATGACCTTATGAGTAACTAACATGGGCCAGATTGACAATACCAGGTTTAACAAACTAATTCAAAGATTTGGTATCAATTCCGCAACGACTTAGGGTTCAGATTACAATGCACATGTAAAGAACTTTGAACCGTGACTTTTAAGAGTCACTTCAATATAATATGATTATGTTTTCTTCATTTTTCATTGAGTATTAGTATTTGAGTAGTCCAATAAAATTGTTTAGAGCTATCACCCACATGATGGCCTTGATACATGCAATGGAAATGACCCACGGAAGCTGTGTTTTGATTGAAGGCCATCGTTACTTTTACCTTTCGACTAATGACCTCAAAATCAATATGAATCGTCTACTTGCCATTGCTGGGAGTTAAGGCCCGGACGCGTAGTATATTTGGACTCCGGTACCCTAGGTATACGATTTTTTAACAGTAATCCGTAGAATAAATAGTGAGTGCACATAGTATGCGATTACTTCCCTTTCTTAATAGAATGGCTTCCGCAGCAAAACAAATAGTTTGTCCGATTTATGAATGAAAAGACAAAGTGACGATTGTGTTCTACTGAAGAGAAACGATATTCCCAACTCTTGCAAAACTCACCCGGAAGTACCTGCGGTCTCAGCGATGCGCGTGCCATATATCACCATATACGAATACAGTAAAACCTCACTTAAAAACCACCTCAACAACGAGACCATCTCAAAATTAAGAACAATTCTCATTTCCCCATTTTGCTGTATATTCAAACCAATATTAAGACCATCTCAACAATAAGACCAGTTTTCAAGTGTTCCAACGGTAGTCTTATTATTGAGGTTTTACTGCATATGTATTTCATACGAAATAAAGATTGATCAAATATCCCGATAATTGTTTTGATCAGATAAAAGACTATGGTCTCATGCAAAAAACGTTATATTTCAAATAAATAAGACATATCTACATTTCATTAACATGATGATGCCATTTGAAATGTAGTATTCTGTATAAAGGACATGTGTTGCGATGATATCGTCATATTGGAATTTAAACACAATCATTCCAATAATTGTACAATGAATAAATTCATTCCTCGTGGATATAGATTACTATACAGGAAATGATAAGATTGGAATGGAAAGTACCAGAATCTATCTAGGTGCCCATTCTATATTAGTACAGTACGCTATAATAGCATCCCCCGTCGAAGGCGGAGGAATATAGTTTTTGCGTTGCTCGTCCGTATTTCTGTCCGCCTCGAGCCATATAAATGATATTGTTTGGTGTATTTGTACAAAACGTCATGGAATTATTAGGGAAATCCGGCTATGCAAGTTTGAGTCAGATTGCTTGAGGAGCACCACAGTTATGGCCCTTAGTACTGTACTATATAGATTATATAGATATTAAATGTTAGCAACCGAATAAGTAATAAAACCCGTCAGAGTGAGCATGGTATACATGGACAGATAGAGATAATGTGCAATCCCTCCGAATCAATAACCACAAGTGAGATAACCACCATTAAGCTGTCCGTTTATGTCTTCGGATTTATCAACGAAGTTTCTTTATCTTAATCGCATTGAATATACAAACTGGTTTAATTTCTCTGTAAAATGTTGTTCCATTCCCGGAACAAGATCTACGGTAGTTTGTCGGTGTGTTATGCTGATGTCTAATACGTCGGTTAAGATCAACCTATAAATGTGCTGTATGTGACAAGTGTGGACTTTTAGAAAGTTAGTCCCTTATAGAATACACATGGCTGTTGCGTACAAACTGAACTGTATCTCTGTATTTCTCGACATTGCAGATTGAATAGTACATTTCGTTTAGATCAAAACTTTAACTATTTGCACTTAAGGACACATTTCACATTTCAAGAATATCAAATTCCTCTTCAAATCATGGATGATTAGTAATCATTTTCATAATATTTATGTACATGTATATAATATATCGATAATAATTCATTCCATCCATTAAGTTATCTTTCGGTCATAAAATTACATGTTAAAAAATCGAACCAATCGGAAGTGTTTTTGTTCCGGTTATAAAAATAAAACGCGATGAGATGATATTCCAGTGTATATCTCTTCACTTAAATCAATTCAATCCTTACCATATTTGTTGAAATCACACGCGTTTTCGGCGTGACATAAATTTGCATTTTCAGAAAATGCGTAAGTCGAACAGGAATGCTATATGCGACTAGTAAACATTTGAACAAAGACGGAGATATGGTGTATTGTGATTTATAAGCAGACGGATTGCATATAAAACGGATATACACAAGTAAAATGTCTATCCTCTGTGTGTGTACAATACTTCCGGCGCTGACACTCGTCGGTTGTATGTTAACATTGTACCATGTTGTATCGTTATTTACTGTTTCGATACTACTTATATATTTGGTTATTGTACTACATGGAGCTGGGAAAAAACAACACAGCGAGTGTTTGATGTTGGGCTTCTTTAGTTCCCTGTTTTGTGTTGTACTGTGTTTGTTAACCTGTGTGAGTGTTGCCGGATTACAGTATGGTTATGAAACAATCATATGTACGTTTAAGGAGTGCTGTACTGACTCATGGATCGCTCCCAATGTAACAGGTAATGGCGTTTTTCGAAATTTGTTTTCATGTTTGAGAAGTTAAATCAATAATTGAGATAGGCATTGTGTAATTCAACATATTTTCATCATTAACAAATCAACATGAACGTATCTATTAACAATATATTATGGGAATCGTAGTAGACGATGTCAAGAGCCCCCGGCATCTGATTCCAATGTCTTCTAACCTTCTATGGGTTTGAACCGAGCACTTAACAGTCCCTGAAGTACGCTGGAGTAACCTACAACCTATGATGCAATCATTGTGAGATATAAATATAAGCTGTTAACTGGCTTAACAGTCAATGGGAAATAAATATAGAATAAATATGAATGGTAATTAATTTTGAATTAAGAATAAAAACGAGACATTGGTGTGTTTTAATCGTCCCTGAAAACGAGTTGAATATTTTATGAACACGAATACAATATTTTATTTGATATAAAGAGGTTTCAAGTAAAAACTTATCGGTAAAACTTAATTGCGTGTGTTGTCACGCAACACAATTATTCCACTAGTCAGAAATTAATCGATACATGGGCTCTATTTCGCAAGTGCAACGATACTACCTATGATACAAATAAACGTTTGAAGTAAAAACAAACATAATACTTCAGCATGGATATGAGATATCAGACAGACTATTAAGGCCAATTTAAGTATATTAATTTTCAGACACAGGCAAATAATACTAAATTCGCTATTTTTGAATATTTCTTTCACGTCCACATGTTAAATGCCATAATAACTGGAGCAGTCAATTTGTAAATCATTCCTAATTATTTTTAACAGAGAACATTATTTCTACATGTATGGTCGTTGTAACCATTATTTTATTGAATAGCTATAACACTCCTTTGTTATCAAGATAACGTGAGTTAACCGCTTGAAGTTTGCATTAGGATCTACATTGAATCAATGTTATATTACGAATGTCTGTAAGAGTAGTTACAGTTCTCCCGTTTCCGAAAATGAACTAGGGTGTTTTAGAATATATATTAAATCTGACAAGTGAAATATAAGTACTATATAATTGATTCCCATTACTGTATCGGTTATTCACTAAAAAGATATGATCTTCTGGGCCCTTTTTTAATACTTTTTAGTTTTAACGTAAACAGTCATAGAGATATTTATCTTCCCTTCAGACAGTTGGTCAACTCTACAAACACAATTAGAATGTTGTCCTTCATCAGATAAACACTGTCATTGTGAGGAGTCTGTCTTCAAGTCACCTTAACCATTTGAAGGGTGTATATGCTGGATGGTTAAACGTCCAGGACCTCCAATCAATTGACAACCCTTTATATATTAAGTATCACGTTTGGTATAATTGATCATCTTATCACTGAAAGAAACCTTGTACATGGCATTCTTCTTTGTTTAATTATTTATACTTTACGAGCACCGGTGTTGTTATTTAAATTGTTCTAAGCATTTATGACGAAAACCTGCAATTACTTGTAGGGCTTTCACTGCTACAACAAGAGAAGGTTTTTGGACAGCATTTAGCAACAAGCGCAATCACTAAACTACTTAAGGGTCATCTGGAAACAAACCCACAAAAACCGCTTGTGTTATCACTGCACGGATTGTCTGGGACCGGAAAGAGTTATGTAACTCGCATGGTTGTGGAGAATATGTACTCCAGAGGAACGAAGAGCAACTATGTTCACTATATATCAGCAACCAACGATTTGCCGGATGATATCAACCTTGTTGATTTGAAAGTAAGCAGGAAATCCATACGTCTCTTGAAGTTATCGTTAATATCTTTTTCATCATCATCATCAAGCTTAGTGGCAATATAAACTGCACCATTATCAACAGCCGGTAAAGCCACATTAGCTTATTATCATCGTAAACAGCAATAACACTAATTTAAATTTAACCGCATTCTTACGAGAGTAACTGCAGTATTTGTCACAGCAACCAGATGCGTCACAATTATAACTATCGATACTATGAATATCAATATTTTCATCATATCATTATCTTCATTTATAGCGCTCTTAAATAATTTAAACTGTTTGTTTTATCTCTATATCAGGCGGTTTTAAAAACACGAATCAAGACCGCTGTTGAACAATGTCCCAGATCTTTCTTTATCTTTGATGAAATGGAGACAATGCAGCAAGGACTTATGGACACTTTACGCCAATACATGGACTTCAATGACCACGTTAAGGGCGTTGATTACAGACAGTCTATATTCTTTCTTCTGAGGTACGTCTGGTTGTTAAATACATTATCTCGTGATATTAATATTGATATCATTATAGTTATTATACCTTATTTCAATAAAAGTAATAGTGTGTATGCGATTTTGTGGAAGACAATATGTGTGGTATTTGCATACCATTACTATTAGACGACTATATTCCAATTCTGAAAGAGGTATAATATTAGAAGTTGCTACAGGGAACACAACATACATAATAAGACAATGCCTTCCCATACAGACCTCTCGGAAATCAACAGTCTATAAAACATCAGGCATTTGAGGAGGTACACGGGCAAACACGCAAGGGAACAGGGGTACAACGAATGGCAAATATATAAGCAAATGTGCGCACGCTAGCATGCTAGTATCTAATTCAACAGCCTGCATTTTTTTGAATGTTTGTTATTGAAAGTTTACCTTTATATTTTCTTCTAACAATAAAATATACAACACAGAAAAAACGGAAATCCCATTGTATTCGGTGGTACTGGTAAATGGGTTAGCATTAAAGTTAACAATTTACCACGGTTGTTTCAATAATACATTTTTCTATGTCTACTTCTTTACATTAGCAACACCGGTGACAAAGAGATCACTAAATACGTACTTGAAAGTAAGGCTAAAGGAGTAATGAGGAAACAGCTTGCATTAAAGGATCTGGAATCTGTGATCAGCGAGGCAGCATATAACGAACAAAGTAGGTTCAATGTGCAATGTTAAAATCTTTGGGCTTGGACTCAGTGTTCAGTACTTATTCTTGTGCGTAGCTAATGTCTTTAAAATACGTATTGACATACTTTTATTAAATATATGTTCATTTTAGTGGCTATTCTATGATTTATTTTGTTGTCTTACATATGGCTGTTTACCATATAACTTACCCTATTCAGTCCTTTTTTCTCTCGTGTAAATATCCTCATTTACTGTGGAAAACAGTTATATTAATATTGGATTCAACTCTATTTCAGATGGCTTGTTGGGTAGTTCTTTGATTAGCAGTAATTTAATATCTACTTATATACCATTTCTACCATTGGAACGGAAACATGTCAAGCAATGCGTTGCGGAAGAAATGTTTGCGAAAGATTTATATAAGTTTGAACATCAAGTTGATAGAGATGATGTCGACATTATTGCTGAGCAGGTGGAATACTTTCCAAACGATACAAAGCTGTTTTCCAAATCAGGTTGTAAACGTGTCAGTGAGAAAGTCAAGTTATTTATCCGAGATGAATAAATAGACAGTTTCTGTTTTGCATACAGTCAAACCGATCTGTAAAGACCACCCATGGGAACAGCAAAATGTGGTCTTTGTTTACAGGTGGTCTCTATTAACAGCTTAAATATCATTGAAAATGCAGTGATGGGAGATAAATATCTTTGCAGACAGGTTTTGCAATAGTGGTCTTTGTTCGCAGGTGGTCTTTAAAACAGGTTTGACTGTACATTTGTAATTGATGAAACCTTAGTGCGAATACTATATCAATTTAATATGTATTATTGAAAAGAACTTGGTAAATTGGTAACTAAATGCTAACCCATTTACCAGTACCACTGAATATACTGTAACTTGTTTTATGAATTTAATGATATGATATGTAATGTTTTGTTTTGTTTTGTATTGTATTGTATTGAATACAATGGTATTTCCGTTTTTTCTGTGTTGTATAGTATTTAATTGTAAAAAAATATATAATTTGATTGGAAGTGTACTTTCAATGACAACAATTCAAGAAATACATAGGTTGTTGAATAACATACTAGCATGCGCTAAAGCACCCGCACATTTGCTTATATATTGTCCATTCCTTGCGCCCCTGTTCCCTTGTGTGTTTGCCCTTACACCTCCTCAAATGCCTGATGTTTTATGGACTGATGTTTTCCGGAAGTTTGTGTGTGGAGGCATTGTCTTATTATGTATGTGGCGTTTCGTATAGCAACTTGTAACCTTATATCTCGTTCAGAGTTGGAATACAATTGTGTAACAGTAATCAATACAAATATCACCCATATCGTCTTGCACAAAATCCCATAAACACAATTTCTTTGATTTAAATTGAAATAAGGTATAATAACTATAATGATATGAATATTAATGTCACGAGGTAATGCATTTAACAAACAGACGTACCTCAGTAGAAAGAAAACAGACTGTCTGTAATCAACGCCATCAACGTGGTCATTGAAGTCCATGTATGAGTGTAAAGTATCCATAAGTCCATGCGGCATTTTCTCCATATTATCAAAGATAAAGAAAGATCTGTGACATTGTTCAACCGCGGTCTTGATTCGTGTTTTTAAAACCGCCTAATATAATGATAAAACAGCCAGTTTGAATTATGAAAGAGTGCTATAAATGAAGATAAAGATGATGATATGATGAACATATTGATATCCATAGTATTGATAGTTAAAATGCTGACGCATCTGGTTGCTGTGGCAAATATTGCAGTTACGCTCGTTAGAATGCTGTTCAATTTAAATTAATGTTATTGTTGCAGTGGCGTTCCCTGTAGGAACTTATTCTCTCTCTCTCTCTCTCGCTTTTACGATGATGATAAACTAATGTTGCTATATCAGCTGTTGATAATGATGCAGTTTATATTGCCACTAATTAATAAGCTTAATGATGATGATGATGCAAAAGATATTAACAATAAGTTGAAGAGACTTACTTTATAATCAACAAGTTTGATATCATCCGGCAAATCGTCGGTTGCTGATATATAGTGAACATATTTGCTCTTCGTTCCTCTGGCGTACATATTCTCCACAACCATGCGAGTTACATAACTCTCTCCAGTCCCTGACATTCCGTGCAGTGATAACACAAGCGGTTTCTGTGGATTTGTTTCCAAATGACCCTTAAGTAGTGATTGCACCTGTTGCTAAATGTTGTCCAAACACCTTCTCTTGTAGTAATAGTGAAAGCCCTACAAGTTTGTGCAGAATATCGTCATTAATGCTTAGAAACATTTCAATAACAACACCGGTGCTCGGTAGATATCAAGAATTAAAAAAAGAACAGTGTCATGCACAAGCTTTCTTAAATTGATATGATAATCAATAATACCAAGCGTGATACTTAATATATAATAGTTGTCAAGTGATTGGAAATCCTTAACTTTTAAACATCCATCCTATAAACCCTTCGAACGGTTCAGGTGATTTGGAGACAGACTCCTTACTTTAAGAGTGTGATTCTGATGTAGGCCAAATTTCTTATCGTGTTTGTACAGTGTTATGTTACTATGTCTCTAAGATGTGGAGATAATAATAAGAACTACAGAAGTGTTCTAACTATGATTTATTGTACTACTTTATTCTACGAGTGTGAGGTACTAACTGACCCTATGATAATGCATGCACAGCTTCATATGTGATAAGGTAGACAACTCTACCAGATTACCAGATACTATTACATACAGTAGACCCACTGTCTGACGGGAAGATAACTAACTCTATAATTATTTTCGAAGATAAAAAACTAAGAAGTAGTTAAAAAGGGCCCAGAAGATGATCATTACTCTTAGTGAATACACGATACAGTAATAGGAATCATTTATATGGTATCTAAATTTCGTTTATCATATTTAATATACGTATATTCTAAAGCACACATGTTCATTTTTGGAAGAATTGTAACTACTCATACAGACGTTTGTAGTAAAATATTATTAGAATACAGATCCTAATGCAAACTTCAAGCGGTTAACTAACATTATCTTGATAAAAGCTGAGTGTTAAAGCTATTCAATAAAATAATGGTTACAACGACCATACATGTAGAAATAATGTTCTCCATTAACAAGAATAAGGAATGATTTACAAATTGACTGCTCCAGTTATTATAGCATTTAACATGTTGGCGTAAAAGAAATATCCCAAAACAGCGAAATTAGTATTATTTACATGTGTCTGAAAATTATTATACTTAAATTTAGCCATAATAGAGGAACGTTGTATCTGTCTCGTGTCCATGTTGAAGTATTTTGCTATTTTACTTTAAACTTTTATTTATATCGTTACGTAACGTTGCACTGCGAAATAGAGCCCATGTATCGATAAATGACTAGTGGAATAAATGTGTTGCCTAACAACAAATGCAGTTAAATTTTACCGATAAGTGTTAACTTGTAGCTCTTCATATAAAATAAAATATAGTATTCGTGTTTATAAAATATATTGTTTATAATATAATTTATTAAAGTCGTTTTCAGGAACGATTAAAACACACCGATGTCTCGTTTTTATTCTTAATTCAAAATTCTTTACCATTCATGCGTATTCTATATTTATTTAACATCGACTGTTAAGCCAGTTTACAGCTGATATTGATATCTCACGATCACTGCTTCGTAGGTTGTAGATTACTAACCAGTATTCCAGCGTATTTCAGAGACGTTCTCTAAACAAAGTTCAGCTCATCAATACCGTGTGTGTCCACCATTGGAATCGATGCATGCTTGACAACGACGCCGCATTGATGTGACAAGTGTTCTGAAAAATGCCTGGGGAATACCATTCCAGATTCTGACAAGCGCACGTGATAGGTCAGGTAACGTCAACGGCTGATTTTGGAGGCCACGTAACCGTCGCTGCATCTCATCCCACACGTGATCTATAGGCGACAAATCCGGTGATATTGCAGGCCAGGGCAGCACATTCACATTGTTCTGGGTCAAAAAGTCTGTGACGACCCGCGCGACGTGCGGGCGAGCGTTATCCTGTTGCAGCGTGGCGTTACGTTGCTGCACAAATGGAAGGACGTGAGGCCGTATGATTTCGTCACGATATCTGATGCCTGTAAGTGTGCCGTCTACAACCACAAAAGCTCTTCTACCACGGGATGAGATGCCATCCCACACCATGACACTACCTCCGCCGAATGGACGTCGTTCAATCACACAACTGTCATGGAAACGTTCACCAACACGACGGTACACTCTAGAACGACCGTCGCTGCTGTCGAGATGGAACCTGGACTCATCCGTGAAAAGAATACGTGCCCAGTCCTGTTGCGTGAAGTGTATGTGTCTTCTACACCAGGCAAAACGTGCTACACGATGACGTTGCTGCAGAACAGGACGTATGGCAGGACGTCGTGGACGTATGCCTCGTTCACGCAATCTCAAGCAGTTCTGAGTCGGTCACGGAGATGAACCACCCGGATGTACGTATCCTGGCGAATTGACGTTACGCGTGGACGTCCTGATCGAGGCCTGTCTATGGTTGCCCCAAACTGTTGGTACCGTCTCCACAAGGCGTCTACAGTATTTCGATGAACGCCAATTTGTCTTGCAACGTCAGTATGACGTACACCAGCTTCAATCATGCCTACGGCGCGGCATCTGTCAGTTTCATTCAACCTTGGCATGGCGTAACAACGACGTTTTTCAAAATTATACTGGTTGTGTGTCTTACATGTAACAACACTATGTTTTAACACAGGTTTAAGCGACAAACGTGTTTGCAATTGACTGCTGCACGAAAAAAACGTGAAAAAGAAGACGTTAGCCTGATAGGCAAACTACCCGTGCAACTCATGCACCGGCCAGTGTAAATGACCGAGAGGGATACACAACTTACCTGTGTAAAGTTTCACATGCACAGTTTCTTTTTTCCGCTAGTATATATACACACGAATATAATCTCATCGCGTTCTATTTTTATAACTGGATTTTTTTTTCTTATTTGTACGATTTTAAACATGTAAAATTTATGACCGAAAGATAACTTAACTGATGGATTGAATTATTATCGATATATTATATACATAAATATTATATAAATGATTACTAATCATCCACAATTTGAAGAGTAATTTGATTCTTGAAATGTGAAATGTGTCCTTAATTAAACAGATAGTTAAAGTTTTGAAATAAACGAAGTGCACTTTTCAATTAGCGATGTCGAGAAATACAGACATACAGGTCAGATTGTACGTCCATCATGCTCACACTGACGATTGTGTACATTTTTATCACATATTCGGTTGCTAACATTTAATATCTATATATCCTTTAAATTAAAGTACTAAAGGCCATAACTGTGGTGCTCCTCAAACAATCTGACTCAAACTGGCACAGCCGAATTTCCCTATTGTTATTAATAATTCTGTGAAGTTTTATACAAATACGCCAAACAATATTCCTCCTCCTTCGACGGGGTTTATATTATAGAAGATTGTACTTTAATTATTTGAATGATTGTGTTTAAACTGGCATATGATAGTGATATATGGCACTCGCATAGCTGTGACCGACATGTACTTCGTGCAAGTTTTGCAAAAGTGGGGAATCTCGTTCCATTTATCTTCAGTAAAACACAATCGTCATTTTGTCTTTTTATTAATAAATCGGAAAAACTATTTCCAAACTGAATTTGTTTTGCTACAGAAGCAATTATATTAAGAAAGGGAAGCAACCGCATAATATGTGTACTTACTCTTTATTCTAAGGATTACTGTTAAAAGATCGTATACCCAAAGTATATACCCAAAATTACTACCTGTCCAGGCACTACCTCCTAGCAATGACAAGAATACGATTCATATTGATTTTGAGGTCAGTAGGCAAAAGGTAAAGGCTACGGTGACCTCCAATCAAATCACTGCTTCCGCAGATCATTTCCATCACATCAGGAAATGGTATATTGGTTGCTTAAAAATTCATTTACACTCCTTTGCAATATATGAAATTACATTATCAACAAACATGATCATATTAGATTGACGTCACACTTCAGAGTCACGGTTCAAAGTCTTTTACAATGGAATTGATACCAAATCTTTGAATTTGTTTGTTAAACCTGGTATTGTCAATCTGGCCCATGTTAGTTACCCATAATGTCATTCAACCCTTGGGATATTCCAAATTTGGTGATTGCCGAGATCCCTTATTATTTTCAGGTTGATAAAAATATCATGATATCATTATTTGATATTGTAGTGGATCCGAGGTTACATCAATAACCAAATTAAATTTTCAGTTTTAACATTTAGCACCTCACTTTTTTTGGCATAGTTGTATACATTCCTATGCGTACTCCTTTCACTCTTGTATCAAATGCTTTTCCATAACTTATGCGTTGATCGATAAATTGAATTTTCAAGTTTAAATATTTTGTCTCAAATGAATGTCTTTACTTTTACGCAGGTATGACACCGAATAAATCGAAGAAACAACGAATGCAGGTATTATGTCCCGTCGAGCTCAGGTAAATATTATATAGCGATGTTATTTAAGATCTTCAATACAGATCAAACAATGTTGCGATCGTTTCATGTGTAATATATTTTTCTTCTCTGGGATCAAGTTTATAACTGTATATCACAGGATAAACTTAAACACTCCATATGTTTGTATTGAATGCACATGTTTGAAATTCTATTCACTACTAAAATGAAATGTTTGCAATGAAATCGAATTTCAATAAACTTTGCCGTTATGTCTGTATGCTTGATGTATATGCTGGATAAGAAAATGTTAAATGTCTCTTTTCAAGCCGTCCGCCAAATTGGGTGTAGTGGCTTCAATGAATAGATTTAAAGTATGATGCAATGTCTGACCTTGAACTCTGTCAGTAGAAAAAACTTGTCAGAGCTTAAATTTAAGGTTTTACACGAACATAATTGGTGACAGATTTGAAATGAATGCATTTGCGGTATGTTATATTCTTTTATTAAGCACCTTTATAACACATAACATCCGTTTTGAAATTTTTTAGGACTTTTGAAAAGAACATTACATAATACTTTTATGTTTAAACGTCAAATACATATACATGCTTAAGTTCATTACAAGAGATTATAATGATACGGAAAATGAATTTCAAAATGCATCGACAATATTGCAAGTCAATCAATAACTGTACGTTTTTCAATGTACGGAGTATATACACTTTATTGAATGTTAACTTTGTTTGCTAATGAAGCATATTGTTTATGTTGTGTTGAGTGTGTTGTAATCCGATTGATGCAAACTACATTGATTAAACGAGCGCATGAAACTCTCATTATAGATAAATAATTATATGCATATTTTGCAATTGAGAATAACATTCCTATTGGCGTGCAACCGTATTTTTAATCATTATACTGAGCCTTCACCATAAAACACTCATGAACAGGAACATACGAAGGAAAAACAATTCAATGACAATCCAAACATTATTCATACTGTTACAAAAACATGGATGTTTACACATTATATATTTATCTATTTGAATGTTAGTTTTTTACATATGTGATTAAGTTTTTTGAGGAGAGATATTTACATGAGAAGAAATATCGTACAGTGAACTGAACATAAAGACGGTTGAAATTTGGAATAGGTGTACTTAGGCCTAAAATTGGCCCGGTGTCAGAATACGATGAAATTTTGATATGATGAATAAGTGCCTATCTAGCATTCAGCTATGTGGTTAATTGTGTAATACAACCAACGTAATTGCCATGGCATCCAAAACAGTAAACATTAGAAAAAAAACAAATTGTATTTCTTCTGCATATGACATCATGTGTTTATGTTTTATACTTCCAATATCTAACTTATAAGTGGCATTATCATTTCTATGATGGCCATTATAATGTTGCTATGGAAACATGTGCGAAATGAATATGCATGGTTTCGCCCCATAAACTGTTTTTTTATTTAGGCACAAGAAGGGTATTTTCTTATTATATTGGGTATAAATCTTGTAACACATTATAATAATAGATGTTGAAAACATAATTGCCATATCTTTGCACAAAACCCAACTATTAATGAATTATCATACCCCCAAACGAATTAGAAAGTTACATTTTTGCTCCGATAATATCAAATAATTATGCACGTATTGTTCAAACATATACATTATGCCTCTCGAAAAATGCCAAACGATTGTAGAGAACATTGCATATACAAAAATACACACCCCTTAAATAAAGTTCTCGTAACTGTTCTGATTAAAAAATTCATGACGTTGCATTTTGGACATCATAGTGCAATACTTAAAAATATGTTTTGCAAAAATGCGTAGGATAAACGGTATCTAGATTTAGATATATGATGTTATCTGCAGATCCTCGTCTTCCTCGTACATAATAAATCTCCGCAACGGTAATATAGTTAAATGAAAAAAAACTGATAAATCACCGATCAAACAAAGAAGCATACTCGAACTTGAAAACATGCCATGTCCGGTTGTTGCCTATCATCCGAAACGGTGCATGTAAAGGGAGGCAAATATTGTTGTTTGCTATGCAGCGTTTTTCGATACAGATCGGTGTCGTTTGATAATAAACATAGCTTCCGTTTTGTTCAAAGCTGTTGTCGTGTAGATTTTTCTGTTCCATTAAGTTTGCAAGTAAGTGTATATTATTTATTTATTAATCAACACCAAAAAGTTCTTTAATTTCGTAAAACTGTCATTATTCAGCCGCCTGTTTCCTGACCAGACGTACAGACGATGCATGATCTTGCGGTCATTCAATTATTGAATTGCTGATTATTTAATGCGGTAAAGGGTGCGGTTCGAACAAAATATATTGTAAAAAGGTTGGTTGACGTTGTTTTCTCGGAAACAAACAAAATGTTACTAAGTTTGAAACGAAAGTGATGCGCTGCAAATAACCAAAGCAGCGACAGTGCTGACAGCAAGGGGCTACTGCAGATCACAGACGTCACTTTGACAGAGATATATCTATCACAATTATTCTTTCAAGAACACTTTGTTATGTTAGTATATTCACGCCCTCCCAACACGCGCTTTTCCTCCAAATTGAGAACAGTGTAAACGAAGCGAACGAGTTTTCCGATATGCAGCGCGGGAGTAGTTTCGGTTAGTCAAAGGTGAGTAATGTCGTATATTTTTCTTTGTACAAAAAGCAGCAATGCAATACCATTTTTAAATACTTGTTCTTGATGCAGAATCCAGTCGTAGTTTGTAAATTGATATATGTGTCACCGAACATGACATGGCATTGATAATCAGTATAATTATGTAAGTAATTGTTGCGCGAAATTCCATTTCATTTCATAAGTGGTTTGTTTACTAGTCTTATTAGTTTATACATGTAAGTATCATTTCACTGAACATATTGCTGTAACCATAAAATATGATTTTTTGTGTAATGAAGCTTTAAGTAACTTAAACATTTAGGGCCGTACATTGCATTTTCAGGCTATTATGATGGAAGACCGCAGATGGACACCTGGGTAGAACCATCCTTAATTCCATCTGTTGTTCCTTTGTTTCATGAAAATATGTTTTTATATTATTATGATGAAGAGCAATGGTTTGCAATGGTCTGCAAAAGTCTTCAATCAGGCACAAAATCAATTTCACCCAAAGAGCTTGTATGGTGGATAGCCGCCGATTGAAGGTTCTTGCCACCTGAAATAAGTTGAAAACGGAAATAACCACCAATATAATGGCTACAAACAAATAATGTCAATATTCTTATGAAATTTCAAAAAATAAAACCCACCTGTCGTAAATGAGTTCCGGCCTGTATCATTCCGACGGCTCGGGCGTGTTCTTCTTCAGACATTCTCATCAAAAAGGATTTTCATCAGCAATGACAAAAGTGTACACGAACACGTGCAAATATGTGTCCATGCCCCGCACGTGCAAAACGTGCTATAAACGTCAATACGCCTATAACGATTAATTTCATAGCGAGCCGGCTAAAAAAATCAATAATTCGCTGCATTACCTGTTTAAATATCGGTATGTGAAAGTTCGTGTGAATACATGCATAATTAGAAAAATAATAATACAATATAAACTGACCGATTAGGAATTTTGTTGAGTGTAGATATCCCACTAGGATATCCTCCAACAATCAGTCTTGAGTGCTTACTGTCATAAACACCACAACATGTATATGTTCGTCCATCTTTAGTGTTTATTAGTTTCCCAACTTCCGTTCCATATTTATCCATCTGAACAATCACACCTGAATACCAGCTTCCAGCCAGGCAATATGACCAGGAAATAGACACAATGGCCTCGTATGTATGTTAACCAACAAGGCAATTTCCCTTCAACTGAAACATATTTGTAATCGAGACGCAGATTGGTTGACATTGTGTATAGTGTATTTCATGATTTATCCAGTAAGAAGTGTTGTAAGTCATTAGCCTGGATTACCTGTCCTTACCATTACATTATCAATGTGCAGACTAATTAGTCATCACCTTGGGGAATTGTCCGGTGTTGGAATGAAGAAGACTTTCTTGGTGTTATGAAAACAATCCAAATTGAGCTCTTCACAGCTGTTAACACCTCACCTCTTTCCGGGACATCAAACTATATCCATGTTATACAAAGTGTTCGAAGCATGATTAATTCACAATTGTCTTTTAGGAAGACATCAGGCGGAGGCCTGTGTAGGACCATCGACCACCCGGAAGTCATTTGGTATTCCATTGTATCATCATATGATGATAAGAGCAATGAGTTGTGTTCAAATAGTTAATATTCTATGTCATGTGCATGTAAACATATCTATTAAACATTGTCTTTTAATAATCAAGGCGTTCTTTCTCTATATTGTAAGGGGATGTTTGTCACAACATATGTTTATATCACACTAAATGTATTTTAACCATATCAACTAATATTAAAATGTGTAGTCTCATATTTGTATTCAGTCTGGTATAAATTGGAAACCGAAGTCATTCTGTATTGATATTCAACATTAAAGACATATACAATGTTATTGTAATTTCTTCATATCATATTGATATTTCTGAGGATAAAGTATATAAGCTCGCAATAAAGAAACATGTATGTTAGTAATTCCTTTAGTGCAAGTATCCATCATCGTATGACATTCGTGGTGTTAGTGATTAATGTAGTTGTGCAATTAGAAGTTCGAAAATATAGAGCGATTGGCTCCCCTTGCGATACATAAATGTTTTCACAAATATCTCTGACGACAAGTCAAGAGCAATACGCGTTACCGGCCATTTACAGGAAGGCAAAGTTTATTTCTTTTTTTCGGCGCAACCGTAGTAACATGGTTCTGCTATTTGCATATCAGTGTTGTGTAAACCAATCAAATCTTACGTAAACCACCCAGGCAATTTCTCTTCAATCGAACAACGTGTGTAACATTGACGCGGATTTGTTAATCCACTGAATTTCGGTGAAATTACCGAAATCCATTTTAGATCTGGAGAGACCAGCAATCGGCTATTTTTATGTTGCACAACGAAAGGTGCGCCGACCATCCTTTTTCACGTTATTTCTCGTTAATTTGATTCCTAATTAAATACACAAATGCATCTTAATTTGCATCTTTTATTTACAAAGTAGACTGAGGTAGTGGGTTATGAGAAATTTAAACGATCCTCTTTTTATTTTAAATTTATTTGAAAATGTAAAGCTATTTAGTAATTAGCCCGTCATTGTATAATACTGATCGCAAACGAAATAAAAATACAAAAATGTAGCTATGGGTTATCTGAATATGCGATATGCGACCAATGGAGTCAAGTCGAATTGAATCCTCGTTCTGAAAATCCGTTAACTTTTGATCATGTGACGTTCGTACATACGTCTATCCTATTATTATTATACTATGTTCGAACAGAAAATCCTTTTGCTTTCCCCACCTTGCATATCGCAGGTAACTAACTATTCATACGTATCAAAATGTGGTCTCAGGGAACTATAATATACATCGACATCTGAACCCAGGATACATCCATACATTTATCACTGTTCTAAGATCTAAGATCTGCGCGATAACATACAAATACCACGATTGATATAAACCTTAGTGCAGTTTAATAAATGTTATTTTGATATGAACCAGTATACAAACGGTGTATACCATAGCAGACAATGACAAAACAAACCAGGACAGAGGGAGAACAGAGCAGTATAAAACATACCTTATTAAGGGTGTTTTAAACTAGAGATCGGTATAAATCGCTTCGATGATCACTGAATTCATGCTTTCTTCAAAAAACAAAAGAGCAAAGATGGCCCAATATCGCTCACCTGAGTACCAGAATAGTCCGACTGAGCTTCCTAATCGTCAGGAGAATAAGTTGCTACATGGAACACTACATACATAAGACAATACCTCCCCACACAGGCCTCCGGGATAATTACAGTCCATAAAACATCAACCATTTGAGGAGGTACAAGGGAAGATGGGTGCAAGGAATTGACTAGCCGACCATAAGGGAGAACTAAGGAGAATTAAAGAGGACACATAGGGGGAATTTAATGGATGGAATACATCACAGGACAAGTCACGACAGATGGCAACAATACGCCGAAATTGGGGAGAAAATAACACGAATACTATATCAACTGAAAGAATTGCACATGGGGAAAAGGAAATTTAACATACATCTAAAACTCAAAAAGAAATAATAGCCATACAGCGATATACAGCCTTGGAACTGTCAGTAAATGTGCTGGGGGTTATAACACTATTCCAACTCGTTTTGTACTGACAGCTGTCTGTTAGTTTATCGGAGATTTTTCGGCGCAGCCGTACTAACAAGGTTTTGCTATTTGCATATCAGTGTTGTGTAAACCAATCAAATCTTACATTAACCACCAAGGCAATTTCTCTTCAACCGAACGTTTATAACCTTGACGCGGATTCGTTAACCTTTCGATAAAGGGTCCGTTACCTTACCGAAATCCACTGAATATTTGTGAATTTACCGAAATCCATTTTTGAGCTGGAGTGACCAGTAATCGTAACATCTCGGCATTGTTTTATGTTGCACAACAAATCATAAATTTCAAATTCCGCCGACCATTATTTTTCAAGATATTTCTTGTTTACGTTTCAGATGATTTATTGTAGTAATAAATATGTTCTTACTTAGATAAACTGATAAAATGCAAATATCAACGAACATTGTTTAAAATTCACTGTATCTTTATCTCATATGTAAACAACAATCAATCAAAGAGATAAATATGTTATGTGTAAATATCATGTTTTTGAAACAGCATGAATAATGTTTGGACTGTCATTGAATTACCGTAAAACTTCGAAACCTCAAACTGTCGTCGGACCGAGCAATTAGTTCGAGCCATCTACCTGTTCGAGGCATCTACCGTATACGCGTATATGTACGAACTGACTGTCACAGATGCAAATGTACTAAGCATGCTGAACGCATGGCTTTGTGTGTTGTTAGTGTTTTCATACTGAATGCACGTCGATCAATAGTCACAGCATTATTCATAATAATAAAATTTAAAAAGAAATGAAAGAAACTAAAACATATTTAATAAATGATTCGTTTATTCTTACACACATGAATAATATACAGACACGATAGTAAACAATTAAAAATTCCCGTTTGGACTTGATTAAATATTTAATAGATCCATTAAGTGATTTGTTTGTCACATAAGTACATGTACACTGTATTGCATATACATGTAGATTGATTATGTCCAATATGGGACTCCGTACGTAGAGTACAATATTGTCCATTGTATTAATAAAACAGCCGGTTAATTCTAGAAGGGATAAAGGGAAAGAACTCGTGACAATCACATGTGCTTTTAACAGAATTGTCTCGACATTTTTAAATCTAACAACTAGCTGTTAAATACATTGTATTTAATAAACAATCTCAGACAGCATGCACTTACGTCAATGGAACAAATCTCGCTCGATGGATTAAGCTACATTAATTAATTTTCTTACAATATTTTTTTTATTTCAAATAAATCAACATCTTAAACTGAATCATATCTGAAGAACAAACATATCTCCAATATCCGTACATTATTATAACCAGAAGTATTGCTGTGTTACATTTCGCCGAGTTCAGAAAACTAATTAACATGGTCTTAAAATTAGAAGTGTGATTCTTTTAATAATTCGTGTTCTTACAAAAACAGCGACTACAGTTTTATGGTTTCGACACACTCATTTCTGGACGATGCTTTTCAAATTGACCTTCTAAAAAGATCCAATCATTTAAAACGAGTTTATTTTCATTTTTAAATCTTCAAACTTGATTAAAATAAACTGGTCCGTGTCTGTGGAACTGGTCATGTTGATTTTAAAATTTCACGATCAATTAAGGACGGCGAGTGTTGATTCATTACAGACAGGTGTTCAATTTTACAAACTTGGATTAAGTGCAGTTAGGTATCTAGCGGACAGTTGACTTTTGTATATATAAATACATTTGACCTCAAAAATGGTTTATATCTCTTGGAATTGATTTTTTAACATTGAAATGTCGTTAGAGCATATAACATACATCTGAAGCAAAGCTCATGAGATAGCAAATATTCTGACAAACATTCTGATAAAAACAAAGTATGATTTCGTATCATATATAATGTTTTGTTTTTTTCAACAAATGCAATTCAAAAAGCGACCCGTGCGAAAGACATATTTGGCTGGTACCGTGTTTATATAGACATATTAGAACATTATCTTAGAAATAAATACAATCTACATGTAAACAATTGAATACGATAAATTATTTCTTACAAGAATATCACTTACGTGTTATACATTTTTGCAATATTTACTTTAATCTTCAAAATCAGTTTGTATACTATAATACGACGACAATTGAAGCAAGTATGTCTTAATCGATTTTAGCGATTTTCAGATGACATTCATAAATGTATGGGTATAAGGACGTCTTCTATCTACTGATACGACCTCTAAATCTACCAAATTTTGGGAGACATGTTGTACTAATATAAGCTGGCACAAAACATGTTTTATACATTTTGAATTGAGTTTTTCTCGTTTTGTAACTGGGGACATATTTTACATATTACATGTTATAACTCAGTTAAGATAAGTCGACAGTAAACACGACCATACCCACTTTCCAATACATGTAATGCAGCTTACGGTCATTATCATGCCTATTATCTTCAGGATTAGTATTAAACTTTGATGAACTATCGCTCAAAGCAGACAGTAGCGATAGCTCAATTGGTAGCGCTTCTGACTAGTAACTTCGACCAATAGATAGGGTGTGAGTTCGAGACACATTCCTGCCTCCCATTTTTTATGGACAATATGCATTTTTATTCATTACTCAGTGCTTGTCAATTACTTGTTGTTTGTCGTTTCGGTCTGTTTTTTTGTTTTTTTTGTTATCGTCTAATTGCTTTGTCATTAAATCAAACGTGTTTAATGATGGCTGTAGCGTCGTCGCTAAAATATTCATTTGAACCCCTTACGTTTCTCGAAGTAGCCATAGCAACTTTGTTCCATATACTGTGAGTGTGTAGCGATAAATGTACATGTAAATCTACTGCACGATGATAGTGTGCGCTTTAAAAATCATGAACCATATCGTTATTAGTGAATAGCTTATAAATTCACATGCTATACAATATTTTTAATTAATGATATTCGAGCGAACATTAATAAGTATAAGTCGTGTAAGTACAACTGTAAATGACCAACGCAATATATAATATTGCAATGAAAAAAAAAAACGACCTCCCGATGGTCTCGAACTCGGACCCAAAACTAAAAAGCTTAATTAGCATTGTAGGGCGCGGACTCACTACCATCTGAGCTATCACGGCAGTTAGTTTAATGAAATAAATATCACAATAAATAGTTTTGCTTGTTATTTGATCTACCTATTTTGATCAATAAAGGTGGTCAAACCATGTAAACATTGCATGACGTCACTCTCAACTTATCCTGGTATACTTATAGCAATGTTCAACATTATTGTGTCGACATCGAGTCCCGGAATCATGTGACTTATCCCAATATTATTGTCAATATAAGATGTTTCGGATGTGCACTAACAAGAGACAAACAGAAAGAAAGGTGCAAATCCTATCAAACTACTATTCTAATTATACGCCTAAGCAATGTGATTCTACAACGTCAATTTCCGATGATGCTCTTATTACTTTGATTCTACACAATATGTGTTTTCACTGCCAGTACTTTGATTCTACACAATCTTTAGTTGATGTTCAACTCGCGGATATCGCAATCGGCAAATTCCGATGTTGTTCGGGTTAGTCTTCGTGCTTTTCCGGGGATTTCCGTTGACAAGAAATATACACACGGCATTTCCTTTTAAAATATTAGTATATCTGTAACATACACCCACCACCTCAGTTGTATATGCTTTTATTTATCGTCGCCACCGGTTTCCCACATGGGCGACGCCTCCGGAAGAATGTTAGTCATATTAGATTTGGAGGATAGTGCATGATACAGAAGATGCCCCAGTTCCAGAAGCACCCCTGGTTCTTTTACGTGCTCGATGTAAAGCATCATACACGGGACCTCGGTTTTTAAAGTCTCGTCCGAAAGACTGTTAGTACGGTCAGTGATGGAGCGGGGAATCGAACCAGCGATCCCTGGATTACAAGTCCAGCGTTTTACCACTGGACCACTGATCCGCTACACCACCTCCCTTGCTTGCATTTGATATATGCATTTTCTTAATTGATTAAAACAGGTTTTTTTAATTTGCATATATTAAAGGGAGGTAATTCAACATACTGGTGCAGTTAGGCGTTTGTTTAAATTTGCATATATTAAAGGGAGGTAATTCAACAAACTAGTGCAGTCCGGATGTTAATTTCCGTTCTGATAGCTGGAATATTACTTTTTTGTATTATTTTTTTATTCTGATAACAGTATGATACTAAATGGAATGCAAATCATGATACGCTCGCTGTCTTGTTTCGTCCTGTTTATTAAACGTGCTTATTTGAAAACCCCATAAAACAAAAATTTGAATTTCATGAATCTTTCCAGGTGAGAACCTATTTCTAAAAAAGTCATGTTTTGAGGAACACGAAAAATCGGTCAATGGCGCTACCGGGAATCGACCCATGTGGTGAATTTTAAGTAATATTAATTGAAATAACGATAATTAAAACGTATAGATAACTTGTTTCATTGCTTGGGGAAAACAGACAATGAGCGTATCATGACCGTGCGACCACATACACGCATCATGCAGTTTGTTAGTCTCTAACAAGAGACAAACAGAAAAAAATGCGTAAAGACGTCTCCGCGAAACCCCTGACAAGGTAAACGGCTACCCCTTCTTATCTACTAGGGATAAGGGAACCAACCGCCGAATAAGCCAAGTGTTAAGCAGAAAGACGCAATTCGCCCTGTGACCGTATAACCGGTAACGCCTAACAAAACCAACACCTTTTATCCGACTGCTATAAAACTTGTGAACTGCTTTGAGAAATTGCATTGTCAATACATTTATTTAGTGATTCGTTAAGTTCAGTAATTTTAATTTAGCATAGTGTGCGATGTATTCATACGGCAAGCTAACGCCTGATTTTCAATACATGTTGTCCAAGTTGTGTAACATTTTGTTCTTAAAATAAAATAGACATTAGCAAAAATAGCTTACATACGTTTGTATTTTTACCTCCCCTTAGTAAATATCACTTCCCCCGGGGCATAATACGCAAACTATACGTAGCCATATATTAGCGCAATCATTTTCAACATAAACGCATGTTTTTATGAATGTCTATTTACCTGCGATAATGAAGATAAGGAAAAGCAGGACGACAAAGTAGAAACCCGACTATACGAGGTAAAATGACCACAGTCCTGTTGAATACTACATAATGTTTAGGAGACGTATTGGTTAAACAGCAAAGGTCATAGGTTCGAATCTTTAAGTTTTAACCTCTTTATTTTACATCGATTGTGAAACAAGTTCTTACAACTTAATGAACTTTTACTAATCGTTCTCGGTGGCTGCTTCCTTGCTACCAACAAGAACTCGCGGCACATTTAGGGATTTTGAAGTTCGTGATCAAACGAAGAGTGATTCGAATCCTGCCTTCGGTGAGTTTGAGTCGTCAAATGCACACATTGTAGATTAAGGACGAATACTGGTTAGTGCCCAAGAAGCAGAAAGTGGTTACATTAAGTTGAAATACATGACTTAATATGTTTTTTCAAATACGCGTGCCTGCAAAAGTTGGGAATGATATGTTCAAAAAACCAAGTGCTTGCTCCCTGCAAAGAATTAATAAACTATAGCGTACTGCATGTCGGTACGGTACGCTAAGATGGAGGTATGCATTACTTTCTTATAGGACATATTATGTACATGTACTCAAATTTCCTATTGTGATTTTGAATTTATAGTTTGGTGTAAATCTATTGCAACTTAATTTTGGTAAATAAACAGTTAATGTACTTTTGCAACAGCACTTGATATATCCCCTTGAAATTCAACAATATTTTACAATCCTATATAAACTTATAAAATAATTTCAACAAATGGATTCGGTAACGAATGAATACATTTTAAACTATGGTCTGGGAATATTGGTCCCATCTATTTTGGTGGCATATTCTTGCCGTAAAATATCCTAGTGATGTGATGCAAACATTATAGGGTCTGGCTTGAAACATTCCACCTGGAGTTTTTAATATGTAGTGTACAGGGGAGAATGTTTCAGTCCAGACCTCGAGACAAGCTAGTTCGAGTTAGCAAGAAAAATATCGACAACGATATATGGTCCTCGGGTTAACGATCGTGATTATTTATGGTAGGATAACTGTATTAAAAATCATTTTCAATAATTTGAAAATAACTAAACAAAAATATCTATATTAATATAAAATTGTCACGACAAATGCTTACAACTAATGTCACTGATATTGCTTTGATTTCGTCAGCCGTCATATACCGGTGCCGTTATATACACTTGTCTGTGCGGAGTGAATTGTGGAAGTAGGCCACCGGATGTACACGGAATTGCCGGCACGCCTTCGTGTACATTTCTTGACAATGGTCATTTATACTGCGTAGTTCTGATCCATCATCGTCCGCAGAAATAAGGTGACGAGTTTTTTATATAATCCAAGTTGTTTTTAGAGGTGCATAGTCTTTTTAAAAACAAAATGCTTAGCCATTCGTATGAGAATATCGGTGGTAATGCCCTCATACAGATGTACTCTGCAACACTGCATTGTCATATTTCTTCCGTGTTTCCCAAACTCACAAATACAAGTGTCCGATACGGGGTTTTCTATCATGACCTATGCTCCGAGTTAGCGCTAGCATAGGAGATACCTGTATCGGACTCGTGTTTTGAAGTTACATGTATAATGAGAAGTTAAAGATGCATCTGGCTCATCTGAACCTAAGCATTTTTAATGAGCTTCATCCAGCTTTTTTGTTACACAGTCTAAAATATCATAAAGAAGAACCATTACCATGTATAACCGTTTAAAACAATCTTGTTTAATCATATTACTAAGAGACAAAACTAGTAAAAAACACCCTTGTTAAAAAACTGGATTTCGTTTTAATTTCATGATAATACAAATGTCTTTTTTCGTCAAATACAGAGAAAGACACTATGAATGTGTTCTGTGATAATGCATATTTATGAAGTTTTAACTAGATAGAGTATATTTTTCATGCTCGTTTAAATAAACAAATGAACAAAAAAAATGAGCATAATATATCTTTAAGAAAAGTTATATTGCAATGTTTTGATGTATTAACTTTCCATTTTCCCAAATGTATTACTAAGCATATTTTGATACAAAATAAGACAATCTACATTCAAAAGTGTGAATGAGAAACACGTCGCCATCTCCTTAAACATTGTTTATGTATTACCAACAAACTAACCCTTTAAAGGTTTTTAATCGCTTAAAAATCACCTTTCTAATATTTTCGACCTCATTCAGACTTTTTCAGAAGCAAATGTAAATATATCTCTCGGCAAATATCACATACAATAGATTCGACTTTCCCTAGCAGACGATCAAACACACAAACCACAAACACGGAACACAAAAAGCACCTCACATTACAAATACAGACGATGCAAAACAATAACAAGACTGAAACAGGAAGCAATTAGATTATTTCTTTCTCATCCATCACTGATAACGCTAAAATAAACATGAACAGATGTAGATATATGCATTAAAATTGGTACTTTGCCCCCAAAGCAGGATGAAAACGGTGCAAAGATATAATGTGAATATACCCCCATCTAAAGACAGCCAACGAAATTTCTTCTAATCGAAGTTGTAAGAAATATGCATCGTCAAATACAATTTCAGGACGAATGTTTAAATATATGTTCTCGAAAAATTCAGATGAAAAATTAAGTTGTGGCACACTTTATTCAGTTTGTGTACATCTAAATTCGTATATTCATGCTTTACGCACTAGAAACCTTTCCTAGTATATTTGGTCCGTGGAAAGACGACTACATCTTGTTATTAGTTGTCTTATTTGTTTATAAATGTTAATGAACTTCACGAAGCCAAATTACCCCACCCATTGGTATTTCTGGTAAGTAGTATTTTAAATATGTTCATTTTTTTGTCAATGATCATGTTCAGACATCTCTGATATCAAAAATACAGCTTTATTCGCTTTAATGTTTTGAAATTGCTATTCTGGTCCTGAAAATGGATGCAAAAGTCGCCTATCTGGAATCTGAAGTTTTGCATGCCACATTGGCTTTTGTTACTTTTGTGAGATATCAGTTATACTAGAAGTTATATCGAAATCAAATAGCGTTTTGTAAAATTGTCGCAACTGGTTAAATAATGCCGAGAGCTAAATATTTTAATAAATGGCAATGAACTAATATCATTTATAATGCGATTTACTTAACACAGTTTTACGATTGGAATTATTGAAAAAAACACGCGCAAAATTGAATACACACTTTTCGAAAATCTTACTCTAACCACTAAACCAACTTCTCTTCAGCCGAACATCGTTTGTAACCTGGACGATTGGATTGGTTAACCTTTCGATAAGGGTACGTTACCTTACTGAAGTCCACTGAATTTCGGTGAATTTACCATCAAGTAATTATCACTACGTGTGAATAATACGTGTCACCAATCTAACCTGTCAACAAACAATAGAATATCGCTCTGTCCATGAAAGGTGTGAATTATTGTAGTGTTCGACCTATCTATGGTGAACAATGACTGAAATGGTATCTAGAGACCGCAAACCCTGTTCGAGTGTTCGACCTATATCCGTTCGAGTGATCTACTGTTCGACAATATGAAATAAGAAGGTGTTTCGCCGGGACCTTAGAATCTGTTCGAGGTATCTACTGTGTTGGAGCCAAAACTTTTCGAGGTTTCGAAGTTTACAGATAAATATGTTATGTGTAAACATCTGCATGTATGTTTTAGAAACAGCATGAATAATGCTTGGACTGTGTTTGAATTATGTTTGTTCCATGTGTTACTGTAAAGGAGTGTTTATGTTGAAGGTTCAGTATATTAATTAAAAATACGTTTGCACGCCAATAGGAATGTTATTATCAATTGCAATATATGCATAGTATTCTTCATGTAGAAACGAGAGTTTCATGCGCTCGTTTAATCAATGTATTGTGCAGTTCATCAACCGGATTACAACACAGTCTGTATAAACAATATGCTTCATCAGCAAAACAATGTTAACAGTCAGTAGAGTATATATGCTCCGTTCATTGAAAAACGCACAGGTTTTTACTTGCAATATTTTCGATGTCATTTTGAAATATATTCTTCGTGTGATACTAATTGAAGCCACTTCACCAAATTTGGCGGGCGGCTTGAAAAGAGACATATAACTCTTTTTTTTAAATCTAGAATATACATTAAGCATACAGAAATAACAGCAAAAGTTTATTTAAATTCGATTTCATTGCAAACATTTGATTTTACTTGTGAACATAATATCAAACATGTACATTTTATACCAACGAATGGAGTGTTTAAATTAATCCAATAAGATACAATTATATACTTGATAAAAGAGAAGAAAAATACATTATACATGGAACGTTCGCAACTTTGTTTGATCGGTATTGAAGATCTCAATAAGATCGCTATAGAATATTTACCTGCACGCGACGTAACATTACACCTGTATTCATTGGTTTTTGTCGATTGATCGGTTTCATACCTGCGTAAAATTAAACAAAATCAGTTTAAATGAATTATTTAAACTTGAAAATTCAATTCATTGATCAAAGTTATAGGAAAGCAGCCCATGTGTTCTTATTTAATACAATAGTGAAAGGAGTACGCATAGGAATGTATATAGATAAGAAAAACTAAATGAGGTGTTTAATGTTAAAACTGAGATTTGAATTTGTTTATCGATGTTACCTCGGATCCACTACAACAACAAATGAGGATGATATTACGATATTAATATCTGCATTCTTCTACTGATAGATTAATAATAGCCCTGAAAGGAAACACAAACATACCAATGACACGTAATGTGTCACTATCACTTTTTTATTTATCACATAAATTATAAAACAAATCCTTCTTTTTCTTGTTTTTGAGCAGATCTGTTGACACCTCTTACTTAATGAAACTAGTATGAAGTCATTGAATATAATACTTACAGTTCCTTTATATCAAAAGAGAGAGAATACGTAACTACAGGGAAAGCCACATACATAAGACAGTGCCTCTCCACGCAGATCTCCGGAAAAAACAACAATCCACAAAACATAAGGCACTAAAGGAGGTCAAACGGTACACATAATAAGGAACTGAGGCACAAGGAATGGTCCAGCAGACCACAAGGAATAACTAGGAGAATCAAAGTGGACAGTAAAGGGAGGGGGGGGGAATAAATGGATGGAAAAGATCACAGGACAAATCAAGACAACTGGCCTTAATAGGCCAAAAATGGGCAAACAAGTCTAAACAAATGAAAGGACATTGAAGAAGACATGTGTGACCTGATGCCAATGAGAATATACAGAAAATGCCATGATTAAGACACATGAAACTTAATTATGTGGATTTGCAATGTATTTATAATATGCCATTTAAAATATCGAAAGATTCACCTCTTCAACGGTTTCAGTTTAGAATCGATCATATGATACTAGGAACTGATAACATTTCATTAAAAATGGGTTTGTGTAGCAACGATTTAGTTTCTGTTTATATTTTTTCCCCCAGAAACTATCTCTCATATGTTTTGTGGTTGAGATATCGCTCAGAGATTTCAGCAAAACAAAACATAAGGCTAAATGTGGATGTTAACTGAAATATGTTTGACGTAAACTTGGGAGCAGAACTATCCAAACTGCCTTAAACAAAATTGCAAAATATCACATTTATCAAAGTCAAATGTACGCAACAATATTTAACATTGATTTATTCAAGATGCTGTTAAATCTAGCAATTAAAACTGAAAAATATAATGCCTTGAAATATTTTAGTGTCCACAAAGTCGAAAAGACATATGCGACTTTGACAGCACTTACACTGATACAGGGCACGTTATCAGTGATTAATGTATGTACTACGTGTATGTTGTTTACAAGGATGTGTTGCTCATTAGTTCCTTTCTTGCTCTCCTCTTTTTTCTTTGTATTTTTCCGTTAACCACCCAACTGATGTATTTTACCTTTTTATAAAATATTTCTTTTCATAATTTATAAAATACAGACCAGCATTTACACACAATGACTAAGATTTAGTTTGGATAATATTAGACGCTCATATAAGTATACATGTTCTTCTGAGTAGTCATAATTTATTATTTGAAATTAATTTAAAAGTGCGAATTTCATATTAAGTACAATAAGAGTTATTATGAGCCTTTTCCAGATTCACCAATTCAAATGTAACTTCAGGTTAAACTATTAAACTTTTGTTCGAGCAGGTGTTATTACACAATAAAAACATCTATTTATGACATTAATATAATACATAATCAATAAGATATAAACATTTTGTTTAAACAAGTCAATGTTTTCTCTGTGATGGTGACATTCGTTATTTTGCATTTATATATGCACTTGGTGTGATTTCCGCAAGGAAAGCTACTGAAAGGAATAGCAACGTTCGACACTGATATCGAAATAAAATAAAATTTAACTCCTATGTTATTTAAATCTACCTGATACCCCCTTCACATACACGGATTTTTCTTACGAGTCCTTACGGATCGCACAAATTCACCGATCCTTACGGATCCTTACGATTAGGCCACTTTTACGACCAATTTAAGAGTTGTTACGAGTTATTACGAGCTATTTACGGTTTATTACGGATTATTACGAGTTATTACGATGTTTTTACGGCAAAATTCCACGATTTGTTACGAGTTGTCACGGATAACTACAGCAACTTACGGGCTTGTTACGAGCTTTTTACGGATTGTTACGAGTATTTTACGGAATGTTACTATTCATCGAAGCTTTTACGTGTTAGTTATGACCTGTTTACGTGTTGTTACGAATAGTTACGAGTTAGTTACGAGTATTTACGAGTCCTTACGATTTTTTGCCAAAAAATATATAAATCCTGCAAATCTCAATGTATCATCATTCGACAACTGACACTCAGAGAGACAACATGACATATGAGAGAAACAGATAGCCCAGAGGGAAGAGGACGCGGAGATTTTCGAATAGCAGGAGACTTCTTGTTGACTGCCTTCTTCTTTGAAGGCATGCTTGTAGATATTGTAGAGTAGATATGCAGAGATGTGACTTCTATGACTAGTTAATAACAACTGAAAATGAAGTGTTCGATTTTGCAGCTTTTATACCTTTCCCCAAATCGTAAACAATACGTAAGAATACGTAAAGTAAAGTACTCGTAACTACACGTAAAGTGCTCGTAATAACTCGTAACAATCCGTAAAGCCATCGTAACACGACCCGAATGAAATCGTAAACAACACGTTCAGATTTCAATGCACATGTAAAGAACTTTGAACCGTGACTTTTAAGAGTCACTTCAATCTAATATGATTATGTTTTCTTCATTTTTCATTGAGTATTAGTATTGGAGTAGTCCAATAAAATTGTTTAGAGCTATCACCCACATGATGGCCTTGATACATGCAATTGCATGTACTGCAAAGGGGTGTTAACGATTTTTAAGGAAACAATATACCATTGATGTAATGGATATGACCTGCGGAAGCTGTGTTTTGATTGAATGCCATCGTTACTTTTACCTTTCGACTAATGACCTCAAAATCAATATGAATCGTCTACTTGTCATTGTTGGGAGTTAAGGCCTGGACGCGTAGTATATGTTGACCCCGGTACTCTAGGTATACGATCTTTTAACAGTAATCCGTTGAATAAATAGTGAGTGCACATAGTATGCGATTACTTCCCTTTCTTAATAGAACGGCTTCCGCAGCAAAACAAATAGTTTGTCCGATTTATGAATGAAAAGACAAAGTGACGATTGTGTTCTACTGAAGAGAAATGAAAAGATATTCCCAACTCTTGCAAAACTCACCCGGAAGTACCTGCGGTCTCAGCGATGCGCGTGCCATATATCACCATATACGAATACAGTAACACCTCACTTAAAAACCACCTCAACAACAAGACCATCTCAAAATTAAGAACAATTCTCATTTCCCCATTGTGTTGTATATTCAAACTAATATTGAGACCATCTCAACAATAAGACCAGTTTTCAAGTGTTCCAACGGTAGTCTTATTATTGAGGTTTTACTGCATATGTATTTCATACGAAATAAAGATTGATCAAATATCCCGATAATTGTTTTGATCAGATAAAAGACTATGGTCTCATGCAAAAAACGTTATATTTCAAATAAATAAGACATATCTACATTTCATTAACATGATGATGCCATTTGATATGTAGTATTCTGTATAAAGGACATGTGTTGCGATGATATCGTCATATTGGAATTTAAACACAATCATTCCAATAATTGTACAATGAATAAATACATTCCTCGTGGATATAGAATACTATACAGGAAATGATTAGATTGGAATGGAAAGTACCAGAATCTATCTAGGTGCCCATTCTATATTAGTACAGTCCGCTATAATATCATCCCCCGTCGAAGGCGGAGGAATATAGTTTTTGCGTTGCCCGTCCGTATTTCTGACCGCACGGAACCATGTAAAGGATATTGTTTGGTGTATTTGTACAAAACGTCATGGAATTATTAACAACAATAGGGAAATCCGACAATGCAAGTTTGAGTCAGATTGCTTGAGGGGCACCACAGTTATGGCCCTTAGTACTGTACTATATATTGTATATAGAGATTAAATGTTAGCAACCGAATGAGTGATAAAACTCATCAGAGTGAGCATGGTATATATGAACAGATAGAGATAATGTACAATCCCTCCGAATCAATAACCACAAGTGAGATAACCACCATTAAGCTGCTCGTTTATGTCTACGATTTAATCAAAGAAGTCTCTTTATCTTAATCGCAAATTAATATACAAATTGGTTTAATTTCTCTGTAAAATGTTGTTCCATTCCCGGAACAAGATCTACGGTAGTTCGTCGGTCTGTTATGCTGATGTCTAATACGTCGGTTAAGATCAACCTATAAATGTGCTGTATGTGACAAGTGTGGACTTTTAGAAAATTAATCCCTTATAGAATACACATGGCTATTGCGTACCCAATGAACTGTATCTCTGTATTTCTCGACATTGCAAATTGAATAGTGCACTTCGTTTAGTTCAAAACTTTAACTGTTTGCACTTAAGGACACATTTCGCATTTCAAGAATATCAAATTCCTCTTCAAATCATGGATGATTAGATTTTCATAATATTTATGTACATGTATATAATATATCGATAATAATTCATTCAATCCATTAAGTTATCATTCGTTCATAAACTTTACATTTTAAAAATCGTACAAATCGGAAGTGTTTTTGTTCCGGTTATAAAAATAGAACGCGATGAGATTATATTCGAGTGTATATCTTTGCACTAAATCAATTCAATCCTTACCATATTCGTTGAAATCACACGCGTTGTCGGCATGACATGAACTTACATTTTCAGAAAATGCCTAAGACGTACAGGAATTCTGTATGCGACGAGAAATCATATAAACAAAGACGGAGAAATATTCGTGAATTGCATAAAGAACGGATATACGAAAGTAAAATGTCTATCATCTGTGTGTGTACAATACTTCCGACGCTGACATTTGTCGGTTGTATGTTAACATTGTACCATGTTGCATCGTTATTTACAGGTGCAGTTACTGTTTCGATACTACTTATATATTTCGTTATTGTACTACCTGACTATTTGAGAAAAGGTCACGATAGTGATTGTTTAAAAGATAGCTTCACATTGTCCGGGTTCATTTTTGGATTGTGTTTGTTAACCTGTGTGAGTGTTGTCGGATTACAGTACTGTTATGAAACAATCATATGTACGTTCAAGGAGTGCTGTACAGGTTCATGGATCGCTCCAAATGTAACAGGTAATGACCATTTTTCAAATTTTGATTTCATGTTTGAGAAGTTAAATCAATGTTTGAGTTGGGCATTGTCAAATTCGACATATTTTCATCATTAACAATTCAACTTGAACGTATCTATTAACAATGCATAATGGGAATCGTAGTAAAGGATGTCAAGAGCGACCAGCTTCTGATTCCAAGGTCATCTAACCTTCCATGGGGTTGAATCGTGCACCTAAAAGTCCCTGAAGTACGCTGGAATACTGGTTAGTACCTACAACCTACGATGCAGTCATCGTGAGATATCAATATAAGCTGTTAACTGGCTTAACAGTCAATATGAAATAAATATAGAATACATATGAATGGTAATGAATTTTAAATAAAGAATACAAATGAGACATTGGTGTGTTTTAATCGTTCCTGAAAACGAGTTTAATAAATTAAATATGAACGCGAATACAATATTTTATTTTATATAAACAGCTTACAAATAAACATTTATCGGTACAACTTGACAGCTTGCTTGTGTTGTTAGGCAACACAATTATTCCACTTTTCATAAATTAATCGATACATGGGCTCTATTTCGCAAGTGCAACGATACTTATGATATAAATAAACGTTTAAAGTAAAAAATAGCATAATACTTCAGTACGGACATCAGACAGATAAAACATTCATCTATTACGCCAAATTTAAGTATAGTAATTTTAAGCCATAACACTCCGTTCTTATTAAGACAATGTTAGTTAACCGTTTGCATTAGGATCTATATTTGATCAATATTATATTACGACATCTGTACGAGCAGTTACAGTTCTCCTGTGTACCGAAAATGAACTTGGGTGCTTTAGATTGTATATTATGTTAAATCTGACAAGTGAAATATACATGTAAATACCATTATGACGAAAAACTGCAATTACTTGTAGGGCTTTCACTGCTACTACAAGAGAAGGTTTTTGGACAGCATTTAGCAACAAGCGCAATCACTAAGCTACTTAAGGGTCATTTGGAAACAAACCCACAGAAACCGCTTGTGTTATCACTACACGGATTGTCAGGGACCGGAAAGAGTTATGTAACCCGCATGGTTGTGGAGAATATGTACGCCAGAGGAACGAAGAGCAACTATGTTCACTATATATCAGCAACCAACGATTTGCTGGATGATATCGACCTTGATGATTATAAAGTAAGGAGCAAACCCATATGTCTTCTGGAGTTATTGTTAATATATTTTTCATCATCATCATCAAGTTTAGTGGCAATATAAACTGCACCATTATCAACAGTTGGTAAAGCAACATTAGTTTATTATCATTGTAAGCAGCAATTACACTAATTTAGATTTAATCGCATTCTTTTACGAGAGTAACTGCAATATTTGTCACAGCAACAAGATGCGTCAGCATTATCACTATCAATACTATGAATACCAATATTTTCATCATATCATTATCTTCATTTATAGCGGTCTTAAATAATTTAAACTGATTGTTTTATCTCTATATCAGGCGGTTTTAAAAACACGAATCAAGACCGCTGTTGAACAATGTCCCAGATCTTTCTTTGTCTTTGATGAAATGGAGACAATGCCGCAAGGACTTATGGATACTTTACGCCTATACATGGACTTCAATGACCACGTTAAGGGCGTTGATTACAGACAGTCTATATTCTTTCTTCTGACGTACGTCTAGTGTTAATTACATCATCTCGTGACATTAATATTTATATCATTATACTTAAAATAAAGTATTTTAATTTAAATGAAAGTAATTGTGTGTATGCTGAAAGAGATATACTATTATAGGTTGCTACAGGGGGTGCCACATACATAATAAGACAATGCCTTCTCATACAGACCTCCCGAAAAACGACAGTCCATAAAACATCAGGCATTTGAGGAGGTGCAAAGGCAAAAAACGCAAGGGAACCGGGGCGCATAAAATGACAAATATATAAGCAAATGTGCGCGCTTCAGCATGCCAGTTTGTAATTCAACAGCCTGTATTTCTTGATGTTTTGTTATTGAAAGTTTACTTTTATATTTTCTTTTAACAATAAAATATACAACACAGACAAAACAGAAATCCCATTGTATTAAGTGGTACTGGTAAATTGGTTAGCATGTACTAAACAATTTATCACGGTTGTTTCAATAATACATATTTCCATCTATGTCTTTTTCTTTACATTAGCAACACCGGTGACAAAGAGATCACTAAATACGTACTTGAAAGTAAGGCTAAAGGTGTAGAGAGGAAACAGCTTGCACTAAAGGATCTGGAATCTGCCATCAGCAAGACAGCATATAACGAACCAAGTAGGTTCAATGTGCAATGTTAGAATCTTTGGGCTTGGACTCAGTGTCCAGTACTTATTCGTGTGCGTATCTAATGTCTTTGGAATACGTATTGACATACTTTTATAAATATATTTTCATTTTAGTGGCTATTCTATGATTTATTTTCTGCTATCTCACATATGGCTGTTTACCATATAACTTACCCTATTCAGTCCTTTTTTCTCTCGTTTAAATATCCTCATTTACTGTGGAAAACAGTTTTATTAATCTTGGATTCCACTCTATTTCAGATGGCTTGTTGGGTAGTACTTTGATTAGCAGTAATTTAATATCGACATTTGTACCATTTCTACCATTGGAACGCAAACATGTCAAGCAATGCGTTGCGGAAGAAATGTTTGCGAAAGATTTGTATAAGTTTGAACATCAGGTTGATAGAGATGATGTCGACATTATTGCTGAGCAGTTGGAATACTTTCCAAATGATACAAAGCTGTTTTCCAAATCAGGTTGTAAACGTGTCAGTGAGAAAGTCAAGTTATTTATCCGAGATGAATAAATAGACATTGTCTATTTCGCATACTTGGTGAAACATTAGTGCAGTTTTAATGGACACTTTAAAAATACTAACTTTGGCATTTAGATGTGTTTTGCCCTAGCTGCTTTTATCGTTATATTTCTTCTAACTTTATGAAAGTATAGTGGACGGAAAGTACATGGACACGCAACTTATTTCATTTCTGCTAAAAAGGGGGATGAACGTTCTTTATAGAATGTTGGATTCTGTGTAATATTAGTGACTTGACTTTTAAATCAGTTGCTTTTTGGAGGTATTTTGTAACTGTATACATATGACATAAACATGGAATGGATGAATAAAATGATTCCATATGAAGAGATGCTATTTTCATGTTGCTGTTTTCGAAATGTGTTCTTTCGGTTTCTAGTTCTTATCTATTTTGTTATAGTATTACTTTGCTTGTTTCGGTTACCTTGAAATGTTTAATAAAACGTAATTTGTACCTTTTCATGGTAGAGTTATTATTTTGCACTCCTTGGAATTAGTTATGTTCATAGTTACTGAACTTATATAGTTATGAGCTACTTGAGGGGAAATACATAATTTAGTAACATGAGTATCCCAGTAGATACTGATTCTGTGTGTGTGCAATTATGTTTGTTTGGATTTTATATTCTGTCCAAGTTAACCTGGACATCACAATATAATTACAACAAATGAAAGTTCAGTATAGTTCCTGCCTTATATTATTGCAAGCATTGTTCCAATTACAGATTTTGAACACAAACGTTTTATATCTTTTGTTGCATATCTTGTTATCAGATCCATAAATGTTATTTTGACATGTACCAGTATACAAACGGTGTATACCATAGCAGACAATGACAAAACAAACCAGGACAGAGGGAGAACAGAGCAGAATAAGACTAGAACGACAAGTCAAGCAGAAACATACTTTATTAACGGTGCTTTAAACTAGAGATCAGTATTAATTAGATGATCACTGAAGTCATGCTTTCTACACAAAACAAAAGAGCAATGGTGGCCCAATATCACTCACCTGAGTACCTGAATATTCTGACTGAGCTTCGTAATCGTCAGGAGAATAAGTTGCTACATGGAACACCACATACATAATACAATACTTACCTACACAGACCTCCTGGAAAACAACAGTCGATAAAACATCAGACATTTGAGGAGGTACATGGGTAAATACGTAAGGGAAGAGGGGTGGAAGATATTGACTAGCCGGAAGGACAACTAAGGAGAACTAATGAGGACAAATAGGGGGAGTTTAATGGATGGAATACATCACAGGATAAGTCAAGACAGATGGCAACAATAGGCCGAAAGGGGGAGAAAATAACATGAACACTATATCAAGTGAAGAATTGCACATGAGGAAATTTAACATACATCTAAAACACAAATAGAAATAATAACCATACAGCGATATACCGTCTTGGAACTGTCAGTAAATGTACTGAGGGTTATAACACTTTTCCAACTCTTTTTGCACTGACTGTTGTCTGATGGTTTAGCGGAGATTTTTATGTTTCATAAATTTATATGGTAATAAATATGTTCTGAAGTCTACATGTTTGCATTTTTTTGGAAATATTTTTGAAGTCTTTATTTGAAAAATTGAATCATGCCACTTTCTAAACATTTCTAGACATTAAAGCGATGTTTCATAAACCAAGAATAAAACACATACAATAAATGTAAATACGCTTTTTGCGAATATTAAAAAGATATAACAAATTGAACGTTGCAGTACGGAGACCAATGCGATTTATAATATATTAACTCATTTTCTTGAAACAATGTAACATCAGATGGCTTGCGGTTTTAGGGTGGTTCTACCCAGGCGTCCGCCTGAGGTCTTCCTCCATCATAGTAGCTTCGAACGTAACTTCATGACCCTGGATGTTTTTGCGACTTAAAGTCCTTTAACAAAAAAAACACGATGGAACATATTTTATGTCAGTGAAATGATACCTACAAGTATCCGTAATCTAATCCGACTAGTACAGAAACCCCAACTTAAACAAAATTTAGACCAGAAATTCCTTAGATATACTGTTAAAATGCAAATATCAACGTACTTAATTTAAAATCCACTGTAAGATTTTTCTTATCAGGTAAATATATCTCCACAAAAAAACTGTATATCATATGTAAACTACTAACAATCAAAGACATAAATATGTTATGTGTAAACATCCATGTTTTTGAAACAGCATGAATAATGTTTGGTCTGTCATCGAATTATGTTTGTTCCATATGTTCCTGTTTAGGAGTGTTTTATGTTGAAGGCTCAGTATATTAATTAAAAAAGTTGTTTGCACGCCAGTAGGAATGTTATTATCAATTGCAATATAATTATGCATAGTATTCTTCATGTAGAAACGAGCGTCTGTATAAACAATATGCTTCATCAGCTAAACAATGTTAACCGTCAGTAAAGTATATATGTTCCGTACGTTGAAACAACGCACAGTTTTTACCTGCAATATTTTCGATGTCATTTTGAAATTCATTTTCGTGTAATAATAATTGAAGCCACTGCACCAAATTTGGCGGGCGGCTTGAAAAGAATCTAGAATATACATTAAGCATAAAGATAATATAGCAAAAGTTTATTTAAATTCGATGTCATTGCGAACATTTGATTTTACTTGTGAATAGAATTTCAAACATGTACATTTAATACAAACAAATTGAGTGTTTAAATTGATCGAATGAGATACAATTATATACTTAATCAAAGAGAAGAAAACGACATTACACATGGGACGGTCGCAACAGTGTTTTATCTGTATTGAAAATCTCAATAAGATCGCCATAGATATTTACATGAACGCGACGTAACAGAACACCTGCGTTCATTGATTTTTGTCGATTGGTTGGTTTCATACCTGCGTAAAAATAAACACTATCATTTGAAATGAAATATTTAAACTTGAAATCAAATTTATTGATCAAAACATAAGTTATAGAAAAGCACCCCGTGTGTTCTTATTTAATACAAGAGTGAAAGGAGTACGCACAGGAATGTATATAGATATGTAAAAATAAATGAGGTGATAAATGTTAAAACTGAGATTTAAATTTGTTTATCGATGTAACCTCAGATCCACTACAACAAGAAATGATGATGATGATATCACGAAATTAATATCTGCATTGTGATAGATACATAATAACGCTGAAAGGAAACCCAAATATACCAATGACATGTAATGTATCATTATCACTTTTTATTTATCACATAAATTATAAAAATACATCCTTCTTTTTCTTGTTTTTGAGAAGACCTGTTGACACCTCTTACTTATTGAAACCAGTATGAAGTCATTGAATATTATACTTACAGTTCCTTTATATCAAGTCTAAACAGATGAAAGGACATTGAAGAAGACATGCGTGACCTCACACCAATGAGAAAATACAGAAAATGCCTTGATTTAAGAACGATGAATCTTAATTTTGTTGATATGCAATATATTAATAATCTGCTATTTAAAATATCGACACTCGACGGTTTTAGTTTAGAATCAATCATAGAATACTAGGAACTGATGACATTTCATTATAAATGGGTATGTGTAGCAATGATTTATGTTCTTTTCATATCTCTTTCCCAGAAACGTCCACACATATATGTTATGCAAAACAAGAAACACAAGGCTAAATGTGGATGGTAACTGAAATATCTTCGACGTAAACTTGGAAACAGAACTATCCAAACTGCCTTAAACATAATTGCAAAACATCACATTTATCAAAGTAAAATGAACGCATCAATATTTAACATTGATTTATTCAAGATGCTGTTAAATCTTGCAATAAATACTGAAACATATAATTCCTTGAAATATTTTATTGTCCACAAAGTCGAAAAGACATGTGCTACTTTAATAGCACTTACACCGATACAGGGCATGTTATTCGTTGATTAGTGTATGTACTACTTGTATGTTGTTTACAAGGATTTGTTGCTCATTAGTTCCTTTCTCTCCTCTTTTTTCTTTGTATTTTTTCCGTTAGCCACCCACCTGAAGTATTTGCCTTTTTATAAATTATTTCTTTTTACATTTTATAAAATTCAGACCAGCATTAATACACATTGGCTAAGATTTAGTTTGGATAATATTAGACGCTCATATAAGTATACATGTTCTTCCGAGTAGGCATAATTAATTGATTGTAATTTATTCTCAAAAAGTTTACATTTCATATTAAGTGCAATAAGTGTTGTAGGTATTGATATGGGCCATTTTCAGATTCACCAATTCAAATGTTAACTTCATGTACAAATATTAAACTTTCGTACGAACAGGTGTTATACCACAATAAAAAACATGTTTTTATGACATTAATAAGATATAAACCTTTTGTTTAAACATGTATCAGTCAATGTTTTCTCTGTGATGGTGACATTCGTTATATTGCATTTATGTATGTACTTGATGTGATATCCGCACTGAAAGTTACTGAAAGGAATACCAACGCTCGACACTGATATGGAAATTAAACTAAAATGATCTCCTATATTATTGAAATCTACATGACACGATATAAACTAGATAACAATATTATGTATGCCATTGATGTTCAGAAAATGTAAAATCGGAACGTTTGTACTAAGCGTTGGGTTAAAGATAAATATATTCGTGAACTACCGGCGTAAATAAAAAAAATATTTTGGATAAAAACAAGGCAAAAATGAGACTAGATATTTTTCATTAGTATTGAATATATGTTATAATATATTAGCCGTTTACATAGTTCATACTTCAGATGATGTATAAACCACCACTTGGCACAGCGTGGCACAATATAACACACGGGTGTCAAACACACAATGTAGCCATCGACGAGAAGACACGATCCTTCTTTTGATTTCCACTAACTGTTGTGTTGCTTCATTTAAGGGTCATAGACAACAAATAACATCGTCTCATCAGTAGTTATGAGATTAAGGATATTCTAATTTATATCGCCTCAAAATCGCTAACTATGCGTTATCCGTTTTTCTACCTCCTGTTCCTCCTTTGCCTTGGGACACATTTCGCACTAATAACTAAGGCTTTGGTAAATATTCATGCTCAGTGTTGTGGCTAATATCTGTAGCGTGACTAATTCACGAAATGTCATTACGTTGACGCTTGTGCGTTGTACATTTTACCGCCATGTCGTCTATTATCATCGACAGTATGTATTCTTCCTTTATCTCTAAATATTTTATGCCATTCGTAAACAAGGGATCTTTCCTTTCCTGAAGCATTCTCAGCATATTTTATTTCGTGTGTTGTGGTGTCATTCCAATATTTGTGCAAATCTTGCCCCAAATTATAATCTGACGTCGTATAATGATAATTGATGGTCTCTATTAAAATAACTAAAATCAACCAGTACAAGATCAATCGTTGTTTACTCCCGGTTGCACAGACGTCGATGTAATTTCTGTTCCATATGCTTACGTGCAAAAATTATAACTAAACATATTGTTTAATTTCCAACTTGTGCTTTTGAGATGAAATATGTTTACTACAGATTGTGGCTATGTTTATCTTTAGATAAGTCCATTTGACACTATATTAATATTAATTAAGATATTTTCCATGTTTATTCTGATATATTTGTCTGTGTAGTGATCGATTTTTAGTTTAATTTAGAACAAAATGGCGACGGCTAATGTTCACCGTGTTTGGACGATGGAAGGAATACCGCAGCTAGGCATTACTGTATTGACTGTGATATGTATTTCTGTACAATGTATGTGAAAGGTCACAAGACAATTCCAGTTTTGAAAACACATCAGGTCAACGATGTTAATTCTTCTGATTCCACTGATTGGATGATGAGACTATAGAGCGAGGAAGTGAGTCTGTCCACGGTTTGACTTGTACATTACATCAAGGAAAACTTATTGATACATTCTGCAAGAAAATGACGAACTTTGCTGCGGAACATGCTCCGTGGTTAAACACGGGTAAATGCTAGTTTTATATACCGTAGACAAAAAGGTTAAAGATAACCGAGCAATATGAATGGTTAATGTGTTGCACTATCCTGATATGTTGTCTTTATAGGGAACACTATTCAAAACAGGTTAATATATAGTTACAACTTATACTCGCAACATATATACTGACCATTATGAATGGTATGGGTGTTTCACTATCCTGATTTATTGTGGTTATAGACGACAATAGCCTAAACAAGTTAATATGTAGCTTACACTGATTCCTTTTACATCGATTATGAAATATGTATATAACACATCGATGACTTCCCACTAACTCTGTGTTACTCAACGCTCTGCCCCTTCTCTGATACACTTGCCTCGATTAATAATTATGTATCGTTAAGAGGGCCATTAAATGTTTAGATGTGATTTCGTACTCTTCTCAGATACGCGTATGCATTTTACAGAAAGATGAAATACAAAGTATTGTGCATAAATGTACTTCGTGACGTTGTATCGAGTTATTATTTCATTCGAGTGTCTTACTTGTATGTAATGAAACAATAACAGAACTAAGCACAACAGTAGAACGCAAATTAACCTAAAGCGTGACTGAATGATACGTTCATGCCACTTAACGATTTGCCATTCAAAACGCTGTACAATGTATAATAACTATGTCATGATTACAATGTTTATGCCGTCCGTCCGTCCGCCACGTAGAAATTGGTTTCCGATTAATAACTATTGAAAGGATTGGTGGATTCAATTCATATTTGGCACATACGTATAGGATTATAAACTACAGGTCAAATTTGATATCGGTAACCATGCCGTCCGTCCGTCCGCCCGCGCAGAAATTGGTTTCCAATTAATAACTAATGAAAGGATTGGTGGATTCAATTCATATTAGGCACATACGGATAGGATTAGAAACTACAGGTCAAATTCGATATCGGTTACAATTCATCAAATTTTGGAGGAGATACGACACTTTTTCGATTAAATTCTTTCTGATTAATAACATTTGAAATTATTGGTGTATTTAACTCATATTGTATATTGTGCACATACATATAGGATAATGAAATACAGGTCAAGTTCGATATTGGTTACAATCCACCATTGTTTAAGAGTCGTATTGTATTGGTGACGAATTTCACTATCTACTCGAATATGACCAGTTCAACGATTCAAGAATAAAATAAATCCCAAAAACCTTTTATCGTCACCCTTACATTCTAAAACTAAAACTACAGTAACTCATGGACCAATACTTTAATAACATAATAGAAAGTAGGAAACTTTGTGTGTTCATTAAAGAAGTTATTTGTAAATTTAAATAAATGCCGGACTTGAAACATCCGAAAATAACATATTTTTCTTGTATACATATTTTAAACAAAATTAGAATAAAAATACCTTCTCCCGCAATATATGTTTATCATATATGTATTGTACAATTGTGTTTCTTGTACTTTACCATTGTATTAGTAATTTGTATATGATGTACTCATGTTGTCATGTTTTACATGAACTGAGATATGTAAATAAACTGTAAACAGTTACAATTCACCAATATTTTTAGGAGTTATGGCCCCATTTTACCTAAAAAGTTGGTTTCCAATCAATGACACTGAAAAGAATGGATGGATTTATTTCATATTGGGCACTTAAACATATGATAATAAAATGCAAGTAAAGTTTGATTTCCGCCATCGTCTTAGGAGTTATGACCCTTTTAATTTAAATAAAATGCTTTCCGATTATATGACTATTGGAAGGATGAGTGGATTAAATTCATATCGGGCACATAAACATGGGATAATAAAATACAGGTCAAGTATGATTTCATCTATGTTTAAGTAAAGAGTCGATACAATTGTAGTATTATACGTATGAACCCTTTGTGTTGAATGATTATGTACTGGTGTTTTACCAAAAATATACTACGTTGATATCATGACGTAAACACTGAATAATCTGGATATCTTTCTGAAATATTGTAGATCTTGTACAACTGCATCGACAGCTATCGCTGCTAAGGATTTCAAAGCATGTCCCGAGTTGAATAACTGCAAAGAGTCCCTTACTGAAAGCATTGTGAAATTAACAGAAGAGAAAGAGAAACAAATACAAAACATTGACTGTATTGATAATCAGAAGCAGGATCTGATTGGAACTGTTGACAAGGATGAGGAAAAGATTATTTCGAAAATTAAGGAGCTGGCCAATATTTCGAGACAGGAAATACGGTCGAAATTTGAGGAACGCAAGACAGCCCTAGGTATGGACATTGATGCTTTAGATGTTGTTATAACCACAACCAAAAATCATGTCGACAATCTAGAACATTCTGATGATGAACAGCTGTTCGTCACCGTCAAGTCCAGTATGACAGTAACAAACGACGGAGAACGTCTACTCCAGGCCATGACGAAGGACTGGAGAAAGAATGAAATCTGATTCTACATGGACGAGACATTGGATAACCATGTTCTCGAAATGAAATCATTTGGTCGATTAGAAGAGGACTGTGCTGTTAATGGGTACATGACAACATTATCAATATAAAGAGGAGTAACGATCCGAAAGACACACATGTACGTGATGTTTGTTTGATGGATTGTGGCGAACTACTTTTGACAGATAAAAAAACTAAAAAGTTGAAACGATTCAATTCAGATTTGCAATTTAAAGATGAGATACTTTTACCGGTTTCACCTGTTTGTTTTGTAAAATTGACAATACTGCAGTAGCTGTGATAATCTGCAGTAGTAAAGTAATTCATATTGTATCAGTTGGTCAAACAAAGGAATTAGCATCGTCAGTTACACTTGCTAACAATGATACGGGATGGCGTATGATTCGGGTACTGGGGAAATGTTTGCCTGTGAAGAAGATAAAGTCAGCGTTTACAATAAAACTGGAAAAAAACTTAGGACATATAATAGTACTATTAATGGCGAGCAGATGTTTTCAGAATGTAGACATATTGCATTGAGTGTGTACAAACAATATATATACGTGACGGACAGTACCGAAGGCTCGATTGTTTTTGACAAGGGGGATATTTGAAAATGAAAGTGGCTTTATCGGATATTGACGGTATATGGCCATTATGCTTATTACCTAGCCATTTTTGTCTGGCAGGAAGCTGTCGATTAGGTGTGATTGTTCAAATAGATAAAGATGGATATCAAGTTGAACAGTTACTTGAAAAAGCGGATGGACAAAAAGCAATCAAGATTAATCGTTGGAGGGCCCCAAAATATGATATCTGTTTACGCAATGGCTGCCAGATGAACATGTAAGCTTCGTGTTTATTCACATGCTCTATTGGACAGATGATATTTGTAAATCAAGTATTTGACTATTCGTGAGTGCTTTATTTTATTGTTGACTAGGATTCATTTATAACTGTGATCAATATTCTGATGCCGTTTTTGGATGATTCCGTCATGACATTTATATCAAGAGTGATATTTTTTATGTTATCGCGCAGATCTTAGAACAGTGATAAAAAATGTATGGATGTATCCTTGGTTCAGCTGTCGATGTATATTAAAATTCCCTGAGCCAAAATTTGATACGTATGCATAGCGAGTTACCTGCGATGTGCAAGATGGGGGCAGCAAAAGGATTTTCTGTGCGAACATCAGTATAATAATAATATGATAGACGTATGTTCGAACGTCACATGATCAAAAGTTAACGGATTTTCAAAACGAGGATTCAAATCGACAAGACGCCATTGGTCGCATATCGCATATTCAGATAACCCATAGCTACATTTTTGTATTTTTATTTCGTTTCGAGCAGTATTATACAATGACGGGCTAATTACTAAATAGCTTTACATTTTCAAATAAATTTGTTTCAAAGAGGAGCGTTTTAATTTCTAATAACCCACTAGCTCAGTCTACTTTGTAAATTAAGATGCATTTGTGTATTTAATTAGGAATCAAATGAAACAATAAAAAACTTGAAAAAAGATGGTCGGCGCAATCCGAATGTAACTTTTAGTTGTGCAACATAAACAATAGCCGATTTCTGGTCTTTCCAGATTCAAAATGGATTTCGGTAATTTCACCGAAATTCAGTTGATTTCGGTAGAGTAACGTACCCTTGGTCGAAAGATTAACCAATCCGCGTCAAGGTTACATACGTTGTTCGGTTGAAGAGAAATTGTCTGGGTGGTTCACGTAAGATTTGATTGGTTTACACAACACTGATATGCAAATATCAAAACCATGTTAGTACGGCTGCGCCGGAAAAAAGAAATATACTTTGCCTTGCAGTAAATGGCAGGTAGCGCGTAAATTGCTCTTGACTGGTCATCAGAGATATTTGTGAAAACATGTATGTATCTAAAGAAGAGCCAATCTCTCCATCATTTCGATCTTCTAACTGCACAACTACATTAATCACTACCACCACGAATGTCATACGATGATGGATACTTGCACTAAATGAAATACTAACATACTTGTTTCTTTATTGCGAGCTTATACTTTATCCTCAAAAATAGCAATACGATATGAAGAAATTACAATAACATTGTATATGTCTTCAATGTTGAATATCAATACAGAATGTCTTCGGTTTCCAATTTATACCAGACTGAATACAAATATGAGACTACACATTTTAATGTAAGTGGATATGGTTAAAATACATTTAGTGTGATATAAACATCTCTGTTGGCAAGCATCCCCGTAAAATATAGAGGAAGAACGTCTTGATTATTAAATAACATGTTTAATAGATATGTTTACATACGTATGACATAGAATATTCACTATTTGAACCCAACTCATTGCTCTTATCATCACCATATGACATAATGGAACACCAAATGGCTCACGGGTGGTCGATGGTTCTACACAGGCCTCCGCCTGATGTCTTCCTACATTACTCTGGGTGTACCCATGCTTCGAATACGTTGTATAACATGGATATAGTTTGATGTCCCGGATAGAGGTGAGGTGTCAAAAGCTGTGAAGAGCTCAATTTGGATTGTTTTCATAGTTTAAAATATTAACAAATTATTACTTGAATTTCAGATTATATAATATGCCTATTTGAAATAAATAACAGTTCATGTAAAACATGTTTTAAAAATAAAAATAACCGTCTGCTCATATCTTGTGACTATTGTAAATATCATTTCATTCGGCTACTTCAGTGCAGTACACCTGTAGATATGAATGCAATGTAGGTCATTTATTTTCGGAAAATATAAATCTGAACGACTATGTTTAAGTGTAGGGTAATATCAACGTGCAGTCGTATGATAAAGATTTGATAAACAAAACGCCCCAAAATGGCGACAGCAGAAGAAACTAAGTATTATTGCTGTTCACCGTGTTTGCAAGAAGGTAGGACTACCGCAGCTAGGTATAACTGTGTGGAGTGTGAAATGTTTTTCTGTACCAAGTGTGTGAAATGTCACAATATAATTCCATCTTTGAAGACACACCAAGTCAACGATGTTAATTCTTCATATTCAACTGCATTGGATGATGAGACTACGGTGCGAGGAAGAGAGTCTGTCCACGGTTTGAGATGTACATTACATGGAGGCAAACTTATTGATACATACTGCAAGGACCATGACAAACTTTGCTGCGGAACATGCGCCGTGGTTAAACACAGGTAAATTTTAATTTTAATTACTGTAGAGATATCTTTTTTTATATTGAACCGATCAATATGAATGGTTCACGTGTTGCACTATCCTGATTTATTTATTTAGGGGTCAATATTCAAAATAGGTTAATATGTTGTTTAATCTAATTTTTTTACATCAATTATGAAACAAGATTTTACAACTTATACTCGCAACATATATACTGACCATTATGAATGGTATGGGTGTTTCACTATCCTGATTTATTGTGGTTATAGACGACAATAGCCTAAACAAGTTAATATGTAGCTTACACTGATTCCTTTTACATCGATTATGAAATATGCATATAACACATCGATGACTTCCCACTTACTCTGTGTTACTAAACGCTCTGCCCCTTCTCTGATACACTTACCTCGATTAATACTTGCGTACCGGTAAGAGGGCCTTTATTCTGTAACGTTTGTTTGTAAGACGTAAATACCGTTGTTAGCGAGGCCAAATAAATGTGTCTCCTGTGGATCCTGTTACATGCTGAAAGCAGTTGTGTCTGGAGATAGGGGTTTCAATTTTATATATAACTTTAATTAACATTGTACTACTAACTTCTGGCCACACTTCACAATGTCCGACTTTCATGCTTATCTGCAGTCTGACTACATAAAACATACATTTAGGCTTTATCAGTGAAATTGATGAACCTGGGGTTTGTTTGGGGAGGCATTATCTTCTTTATGCGGTGTGCCCTGTAACAAATTAATATCTCTTTCATTTGATTCATCGCATTTCATTTGACCTCTCACGGGACATATAGTGCATAAATGTACTTCGTGTCGTTGTATTTGGTTATATTTTCATTCAAGTGTCTTACCTGTATGTTTTGAAACAATAACACAAATAAGAACAACAGTTGAAAACAAATGGATCTGAAGCCTTGACGGAATAATACGTTCATGCCACTTAACGATTTAACATTCAAAACGCTGTGCAATGTATAATAATTATGTCATGATTACAGTGTTTATGCCCTCGCCAATCGAAGTCTTAACCCCGTCCGTCCGCCCCGGAGAAATTGGTTTCCGATGATAACTATTGAAAGGATTGGTGGATTCAATTCATATTGGGCACATACGTATATGATAAGAAACTACAGGTCAAATTCGATATCGGTTACAATTCATCACATTTTGGAGGAGATATGACCCTTTTTCGATTAAATTCTTTCCGAAAAATAACACTTGAATGATAGGTGGATTTAACTCATATTGTGCACGTACATATAGGATAATGAAATACAGGTCATGTTCGATATTGAATTTTCAACTTCAAAAACTGGTTTCCGATCAATTACTCTTGAAATGATGGATGGACGCAATTCATATTGAGCAAATACGTACAGGTGAATAAAAAACAGGTAAAGTTCGATATCTGTTACAGCTTTAAATGGGTTAGAAATGTTAAAGCAATAGTCTGGAAATGTGGACTTATACATATATGGGAAAGTCGTATTTTTTTCAAACCATAAATGACTCAAATGTTCTATTAAACAACACATAAGCGATGTTTGTTATAACCGGCTGATTTTCTATTCTTAATTCTTCAAGAAAATGTAAATTTTATAGATTAATTAAAATTAAGTTAGAAAATTATTTAGTAAAGATTCCACCCAAGTATGTAAGAGATATGATCAAGTTTAGAACCAGAAATAATCGAATTCTGGTAGAAAAATTAAGCTGGGAAGAGTCGTATTGTATTGGTGACGAATTCCACTATCTATTCGAATATGACCACTTCAACGATTTAAGAATAAAATACATCCTAAACAAAACTTTTATCGTCTCCCTAACATACTAAAACTACAGTAACTCATGGACCAAGACTTTATTAACATAATAAAAACTAGGAAACTTTGTGAAACTTAAAGAATTTATTTTGTAAATTTGAATAAATGCCGGACTTGAAACATCCGAAAATAACATACCCGTTTTTATTTAAAGAAAAATGCTTTACGATCATATTACTATTGGAAGGATGAGTGGATTACATTGGTATCGGGCACATAAGCATAGAATAATAAAATACAGGTCAAGTGTGATTTCGTTTGCAATTTGCCATTTTTGGCAGTAGTTAAGGGCCTATTTTTGTACTTAAAGAATTGGTTTTCCAATTAATATTGCTTCAAAATTGTTTAGCCTTTACAAAGTGTTTGTATTTTACTGAAAAGCCAAAAGCGGGGTCCTCCGTGTCCTATGGACGCATCTATGTTCAAGTAAAGGTTAGATACAATTGTAGTATTATATGTATGGACCTTTTGTGTTGAATGATTATGTACTGGAGTTTTACCAACACTCTACTTCGTTGACATCAGGACGTAAACACGGGATAATTTGCATTGTTTCAATATTTTTCTACCATAAAACTACTGCAATGAAATCGGGACGCAAACAATTGTTATATTTTAATTTCAATGTCTTTTAATATTTTAGATCATGTACAACTGTATCGATAGCTATCGCTGCTAAGGACTTCAAAGCAAGTCCCGAGTTGAATAACTGCAAAGTGTCCCTTACTGAAAGCATTGCGAAATTAACAGAAGAGAAAGAGAAACAAATAAAAAACATTGACTGTATTGGTAATCAGAAGCAGGACCTGATTGGAACTGTTGACAAGGATGAGGAAAAGATTATTTCGAAAATTAAGGAGCTGGCCAATATTTCGAGACAGGAAATACGGTCGAAATTTGAGGAACGCAAGACAGCCCTAGGTATGGACATTGATGCTTTAGATGTTGTTATAACCACAACCAAAAATCATGTCGACAATCTAGAACAATCTGATGATAAACAACTGTTCGTCACCGTCAAGACCAGTATGACAGTAACAAACAACGGGGAACGTCTACTCCAGGCCATGACGAAGGACTGGAGAAAGAATGAAATCAGATTCTACATGGACGAGACATTGGATAACCATGTTCTCGAAATGAAATCATTTGGTCGATTAGAAGAGGACTGTGCTGTTAATGGGTACATGACAACATTCCAGAGAAATATCAATATAAAGAGGAGTAACGATCCGAAAGACACACATGTACGTGATGTTTGTTTGATGGATTGTGGCGAACTACTTTTGGCAGATGAAAAAAATAAAAAGCTGCAACGATTCAATTCAGATTTGCAATTTAAAGATGAGATTCTATTATCGGGTTCACCTGCTGTAGTTTGTAAAATTGACAATAATGAAGTAGCTGTGAGAATCTGCAGTAGTAAAGTCGTTTACATTGTATCAGTTGGTCAAACAATGGAATTAGCATCGTCATTTACACTTGCTAACAATGGATACGGGATGGCGTATGATTCTAGTACTGGGGAAATATTTGTCTGTGAAGAAGATAAAGTAAGCGTTTACAATAAAACTGGGAAAAAACGTAGAACATATTATAGTACTATTAATGGCGAGCAGAAGTTTTTAGAATGTAGAAAGATTGCATTGAGTGGTGTGGACAAACAATATATATACGTGATGGACAGTACCGCAGGCTTGATTGTTTTGGATAAGAGGGGATATTTGAAAATGAAAGTCGCTTTGTCGGATATTGACGGTATATGGCCATTATGCTTATTACCTAGCCATTTTTGTCTGGCAGGAAGCTGCCGATCAGGTGCGATTGTACAGATAAATAAAGATGGAAATAAAGTTGAACAGTTAATTGACACAGCGGATGGACAAACAAACACATATTGTATGGTGTATGATCGTAAGCAATCAAGACTAATCGTTGGAGGGCCCCAAAATATTATATCTGTTTACACAATGACTGCCAGATGAACATACATGTAAGCTTCGTGTGTATTCACATGCTGTATTGGACAGATGCTATTTGTAAATCAAGTATTTGACTATTCGTGAGTGCTTTATTTATTGTTTACTAGAATTCATTGATAACTGTTGATAATACTCTGATGTCGTTTTTGGGTGATTCCATCATGATATTTATATCAATCGTGGTATTTGTATGTTATCGCGCAGATCTTAGAACAGTGATAAATGTATGGATGTATCCTGGGTTCAGATGTCGATGTATATTATAGTTCCCTGAGACCACATTTTGATACGTATGAATAGTTAGTTACCTGCGATATGCAAGGTGGGGAAAGCAAAAGGATTTTCTGTTCGAACATAGTATAATAATAATAGGATAGACGTATGTACGAACGTCACATGATCAAAAGTTAACGGATTTTCAGAACGAGGATTCAATTCGACTTGACTCCATTGGTCGCATATCGCATATTCAGATAACCCATAGCTACATTTTTGTATTTTTATTTCGTTTGCGATCAGTATTATACAATGACGGGCTAATTACTAAATAGCTTTACATTTTCAAATAAATTTAAAATAAAAAGAGGATCGTTTAAATTTCTCATAACCCACTACCTCAGTCTACTTTGTAAATAAAAGATGCAAATTAAGATGCATTTGTGTATTTAATTAGGAATCAAATTAACGAGAAATAACGTGAAAAAGGATGGTCGGCGCACCTTTCGTTGTGCAACATAAAAATAGCCGATTGCTGGTCTCTCCAGATCTAAAATGGATTTCGGTAATTTCACCGAAATTCAGTGGATTAACAAATCCGCGTCAATGTTACACACGTTGTTCGATTGAAGAGAAATTGCCTGGGTGGTTTACGTAAGATTTGATTGGTTTACACAACACTGATATGCAAATAGCAGAACCATGTTACTACGGTTGCGCCGAAAAAAAGAAATAAACTTTGCCTTCCTGTAAATGGCCGGTAACGCGTATTGCTCTTGACTTGTCGTCAGAGATATTTGTGAAAACATTTATGTATCGCAAGGGGAGCCAATCGCTCTATATTTTCGAACTTCTAATTGCACAACTACATTAATCACTAACACCACGAATGTCATACGATGATGGATACTTGCACTAAAGGAATTACTAACATACATGTTTCTTTATTGCGAGCTTATATACTTTATCCTCAGAAATATCAATATGATATGAAGAAATTACAATAACATTGTATATGTCTTTAATGTTGAATATCAATACAGAATGACTTCGGTTTCCAATTTATACCAGACTGAATACAAATACGAGACTACACATTTTAATATTAGTTGATATGGTTAAAATACATTTAGTGTGATATAAACATATGTTGTGACAAACATCCCCTTACAATATAGAGAAAGAACGCCTTGATTATTAAAAGACAATGTTTAATAGATATGTTTACATGCACATGACATAGAATATTAACTATTTGAACACAACTCATTGCTCTTATCATCATATGATGATACAATGGAATACCAAATGACTTCCGGGTGGTCGATGGTCCTACACAGGCCTCCGCCTGATGTCTTCCTAAAAGACAATGGGTGAATTAATCATGCTTCGAACACTTTGTATAACATGGATATAGTTTGATGTCCCGGAAAGAGGTGAGGTGTTAACAGCTGTGAAGAGCTCAATTTGGATTGTTTTCATAACACCAAGAAAGTCTTCTTCATTCCAACACCGGACAATTCCCCAAGGTGATGACTAATTAGTCTGCACATTGATAATGTAATGGTAAGGACAGGTAATCCAGGCTAATGACTTACAACACTTCTTACTGGATAAATCATGAAATACACTATACACAATGTCAACCAATCTGCGTCTCGGTTACAAATATGTTTCAGTTGAAGGGAAATTGCCTTGTTGGTTAACATACATACGAGGCCATTGTGTCTATTTCCTGGTCATATTTGCCTGGTTGGAAGCTGGTATTCAGGTGTGATTGTTCAGATGGATAAATATGGAACGGAAGTTGGGAAACTAATAAACACTAAAGATGGACGAACATATACATGTTGTGGTGTTTATGACAGTAAGCACTCAAGACTGATTGTTGGAGGATATCCTAGTGGGATATCTACACTCAACAAAATTCCTAATCGGTCAGTTTATATTGTATTATTATTTTTCTAATTATGCATGTATTCACACGAACTTTCACATACCGATATTTAAACAGGTAATGCAGCGAATTATTGATTTTTTTAGCCGGCTCGCTATGAAATTAATCGTTATAGGCGTATTGACGTTTATAGCACGTTTTGCACGTGCGGGGCATGGACACATATTTGCACGTGTTCGTGTACACTTTTGTCATTGCTGATGAAAATCCTTTTTGATGAGAATGTCTGAAGAAGAACACGCCCGAGCCGTCGGAATGATGCAGGCCGGAACTCATTTACGACAGGTGGGTTTTATTTTTTGAAATTTCATAAGAATATTGACATTATTTGTTTGTAGCCATTATATTGGTGGTTATTTCCGTTTTCAACTTATTTCAGGTGGCAAGAACCTTCAATCGGCGGCTATCCACCATACAAGCTCTTTGGGTGAAATTGATTTTGTGCCTGATTGAAGACTTTTGCAGACCATTGCAAACCATTGCTCTTCATCATAATAATATAAAAACATATTTTCATGAAACAAAGGAACAACAGATGGAATTAAGGATGGTTCTACCCAGGTGTCCATCTGCGGTCTTCCATCATAATAGCCTGAAAATGCAATGTACGGCCCTAAATGTTTAAGTTACTTAAAGCTTCATTACACAAAAAATCATATTTTATGGTTACAGCAATATGTTCAGTGAAATGATACTTACATGTATAAACTAATAAGACTAGTAAACAAACCACTTATGAAATGAAATGGAATTTCGCGCAACAATTACTTACATAATTATACTGATTATCAATGCCATGTCATGTTCGGTGACACATATATCAATTTACAAACTACGACTGGATTCTGCATCAAGAACAAGTATTTAAAAATGGTATTGCATTGCTGCTTTTTGTACAAAGAAAAATATACGACATTACTCACCTTTGACTAACCGAAACTACTCCCGCGCTGCATATCGGAAAACTCGTTCGCTTCGTTTACACTGTTCTCAATTTGGAGGAAAAGCGCGTGTTGGGAGGGCGTGAATATACTAACATAACAAAGTGTTCTTGAAAGAATAATTGTGATAGATATATCTCTGTCAAAGTGACGTCTGTGATCTGCAGTAGCCCCTTGCTGTCAGCACTGTCGCTGCTTTGGTTATTTGCAGCGCATCACTTTCGTTTCAAACTTAGTAACATTTTGTTTGTTTCCGAGAAAACAACGTCAACCAACCTTTTTACAATATATTTTGTTCGAACCGCACCCTTTACCGCATTAAATAATCAGCAATTCAATAATTGAATGACCGCAAGATCATGCATCGTCTGTACGTCTGGTCAGGAAACAGGCGGCTGAATAATGACAGTTTTACGAAATTAAAGAACTTTTTGGTGTTGATTAATAAATAAATAATATACACTTACTTGCAAACTTAATGGAACAGAAAAATCTACTCGACAACAGCTTTGAACAAAACGGAAGCTATGTTTATTATCAAACGACACCGATCTGTATCGAAAAACGCTGCATAGCAAACAACAATATTTGCCTCCCTTTACATGCACCGTTTCGGATGATAGGCAACAACCGGACATGGCATGTTTTCAAGTTCGAGTATGCTTCTTTGTTTGATCGGTGATTTATCAGTTTTTTTTCATTTAACTATATTACCGTTGCGGAGATTTATTATGTACGAGGAAGACGAGGATCTGCTGATAACATCATATATCTAAATCTAGATACCGTTTATCCTACGCATTTTTGCAAAACATATTTTTAAGTATTGCACTATGATGTCCAAAATGCAACGTCATGAATTTTTTAATCAGAACAGTTACGAGAACTTTATTTAAGGGGTGTGTATTTTTGTATATGCAATGTTCTCTACAATCGTTTGGCATTTTTCGAGAGGCATAATGTATATGTTTGAACAATACGTGCATAATTATTTGATATTATCGGAGCAAAAATGTAACTTTCTAATTCGTTTGGGGGTATGATAATTCATTAATAGTTGGGTTTTGTGCAAAGATATGGCAATTATGTTTTCAACATCTATTATTATGTTGTGTTACAAGATTTATACCCAATATAATAAGAAAATACCCTTCTTGTGCCTAAATAAAAAAACAGTTTATGGGGCGAAACCATGCATATTCATTTCGCACATGTTTCCATAGCAACATTATAATGGCCATCATAGAAATGATAATGCCACTTATAAGTTAGATATTGGAAGTATAAAACATAAACACATGATGTCATATGCAGAAGAAATACAATTTGTTTTTTTTTCTAATGTTTACTGTTTTGGATGCCATGGCAATTACGTTGGTTGTATTACACAATTAACCACATAGCTGAATGCTAGATAGGCACTTATTCATCATATCAAAATTTCATCGTATTCCGACACCGGGCCAATTTTAGGCCTAAGTACACCTATTCCAAATTTCAACCGTCTTTATGTTCAGTTCACTGTACGATATTTCTTCTCATGTAAATATCTCTCCTCAAAAAACTTAATCACATATGTAAAAAACTAACATTCAAATAGATAAATATATAATGTGTAAACATCCATGTTTTTGTAACAGTATGAATAATGTTTGGATTGTCATTGAATTGTTTTTCCTTCGTATGTTCCTGTTCATGAGTGTTTTATGGTGAAGGCTCAGTATAATGATTAAAAATACGGTTGCACGCCAATAGGAATGTTATTCTCAATTGCAAAATATGCATATAATTATTTATCTATAATGAGAGTTTCATGCGCTCGTTTAATCAATGTAGTTTGCATCAATCGGATTACAACACACTCAACACAACATAAACAATATGCTTCATTAGCAAACAAAGTTAACATTCAATAAAGTGTATATACTCCGTACATTGAAAAACGTACAGTTATTGATTGACTTGCAATATTGTCGATGCATTTTGAAATTCATTTTCCGTATCATTATAATCTCTTGTAATGAACTTAAGCATGTATATGTATTTGACGTTTAAACATAAAAGTATTATGTAATGTTCTTTTCAAAAGTCCTAAAAAATTTCAAAACGGATGTTATGTGTTATAAAGGTGCTTAATAAAAGAATATAACATACCGCAAATGCATTCATTTCAAATCTGTCACCAATTATGTTCGTGTAAAACCTTAAATTTAAGCTCTGACAAGTTTTTTCTACTGACAGAGTTCAAGGTCAGACATTGCATCATACTTTAAATCTATTCATTGAAGCCACTACACCCAATTTGGCGGACGGCTTGAAAAGAGACATTTAACATTTTCTTATCCAGCATATACATCAAGCATACAGACATAACGGCAAAGTTTATTGAAATTCGATTTCATTGCAAACATTTCATTTTAGTAGTGAATAGAATTTCAAACATGTGCATTCAATACAAACATATGGAGTGTTTAAGTTTATCCTGTGATATACAGTTATAAACTTGATCCCAGAGAAGAAAAATATATTACACATGAAACGATCGCAACATTGTTTGATCTGTATTGAAGATCTTAAATAACATCGCTATATAATATTTACCTGAGCTCGACGTGACATAATACCTGCATTCGTTGTTTCTTCGATTTATTCGGTGTCATACCTGCGTAAAAGTAAAGACATTCATTTGAGACAAAATATTTAAACTTGAAAATTCAATTTATCGATCAACGCATAAGTTATGGAAAAGCATTTGATACAAGAGTGAAAGGAGTACGCATAGGAATGTATACAGCTATGCCAAAAAAAGTGAGGTGCTAAATGTTAAAACTGAAAATTTAATTTGGTTATTGATGTAACCTCGGATCCACTACAATATCAAATAATGATATCATGATATTTTTATCAACCTGAAAATAATAAGGGATCTCGGCAATCACCAAATTTGGAATATCCCAAGGGTTGAATGACATTATGGGTAACTAACATGGGCCAGATTGACAATACCAGGTTTAACAAACAAATTCAAAGATTTGGTATCAATTCCATTGTAAAAGACTTGTGTGACGTCAATCTAATATGATCATGTTTGTTGATAATGTAATTTCATATATTGCAAAGGAGTGTAAATGAATTTTTAAGCAACCAATATACCATTTCCTGATGTGATGGAAATGATCTGCGGAAGCAGTGATTTGATTAGAGGTCACCGTAGCCTTTACCTTTTGCCTACTGACCTCAAAATCAATATGAATCGTATTCTTGTCATTGCTAGGAGGTAGTGCCTGGACAGGCAGTAATTTTGGACTCGGGTATATACTTTGGGTATACGATCTTTTAACAGTAATCCTTAGAATAAAGAGTAAGTACACATATTATGCGGTTGCTTCCCTTTCTTAATATAATTGCTTCTGTAGCAAAACAAATTCAGTTTGGAAATAGTTTTTCCGATTTATTAATAAAAAGACAAAATGACGATTGTGTTTTACTGAAGATAAATGGAACGAGATTCCCCACTTTTGCAAAACTTGCACGAAGTACATGTCGGTCACAGCTATGCGAGTGCCATATATCACTATCATATGCCAGTTTAAACACAATCATTCAAATAATTAAAGTACAATCTTCTATAATATAAACCCCGTCGAAGGAGGAGGAATATTGTTTGGCGTATTTGTATAAAACTTCACAGAATTATTAATAACAATAGGGAAATTCGGCTGTGCCAGTTTGAGTCAGATTGTTTGAGGAGCACCACAGTTATGGCCTTTAGTACTTTAATTTAAAGGATATATAGATATTAAATGTTAGCAACCGAATATGTGATAAAAATGTACACAATCGTCAGTGTGAGCATGATGGACGTACAATCTGACCTGTATGTCTGTATTTCTCGACATCGCTAATTGAAAAGTGCACTTCGTTTATTTCAAAACTTTAACTATCTGTTTAATTAAGGACACATTTCACATTTCAAGAATCAAATTACTCTTCAAATCATGGATGATTAGTAATCATTTATATAATATTTATGTATATAATATATCGATAATAATTCAATCCATCAGTTAATTTATCTTTCGGTCATAAATTTTACATGTTTAAAATCGTACAAATAAGAAAAAAAATTCCAGTTATAAAAATAGAACGCGATGAGATTATATTCGTGTGTATATATACTAGCGGAAAAAAGAAACTGTGCATGTGAAACTTTACACAGGTAAGTTGTGTATCCCTCTCGGTCATTTACACTGGCCGGTGCATGAGTTGCACGGGTAGTTTGCCTATCAGGCTAACGTCTTCTTTTTCACGTTTTTTTCGTGCAGCAGTCAATTGCAAACACGTTTGTCGCTTAAACCTGTGTTAAAACATAGTGTTGTTACATGTAAGACACACAACCAGTATAATTTTGAAAAACGTCGTTGTTACGCCATGCCAAGGTTGAATGAAACTGACAGATGCCGCGCCGTAGGCATGATTGAAGCTGGTGTACGTCATACTGACGTTGCCAGACAAATTGGCGTTCATCGAAATACTGTAGACGCCTTGTGGAGACGGTACCAACAGTTTGGGGCAACCATAGACCGGCCTCGATCAGGACGTCCACGCGTAACGTCAATTCGCCAGGATACGTACATCCGGGTGGTTCATCTCCGTGACCGACTCAGAACTGCTTGAGATTGCGTGAACGAGGCATACGTCCACGACGTCCTGCCATACGTCCTGTTCTGCAGCAACGTCATCGTGTAGCACGTTTTGCCTGGTGTAGAAGACACATACACTTCACGCAACAGGACTGGGCACGTATTCTTTTCACGGATGAGTCCAGGTTCCATCTCGACAGCAGCGACGGTCGTTCTAGAGTGTACCGTCGTGTTGGTGAACGTTTCCATGACAGTTGTGTGATTGAACGACGTCCATTCGGCGGAGGTAGTGTCATGGTGTGGGATGGCATCTCATCCCGTGGTAGAAGAGCACTTGTGGTTGTAGACGGCACACTTACAGGCATCAGATATCGTGACGAAATCATACGGCCTCACGTCCTTCCATTTGTGCAGCAACGTAACGCCACGCTGCAACAGGATAACGCTCGCCCGCACGTCGCGCGGGTCGTCACAGACTTTTTGACCCAGAACAATGTGAATGTGCTGCCCTGGCCTGCAATATCACCGGATTTGTCGCCTATAGATCACCGTGGGATGAGATGCAGCGACGGTTACGTGGCCTCCAAAATCAGCCGTTGACGTTACCTGACCTATCACGTGCGCTTGTCAGAATCTGGAATGGTATTCCCCAGGCATTTTTCAGAACACTTGTCACATCAATGCGGCGTCGTTGTCAAGCATGCATCGATTCCAATGGTGGACACACACGGTATTGATAAGCTGAACTTTGTTTAGAGAACGTCTCTGAAATACGCTGGAATACTGGTTAGTAATCTACAACCTACGAAGCAGTGATCGTGAGATATCAATATCAGCTGTAAACTGTCTTAACAGTCGATGTTAAATAAATATAGAATACGCATGAATGGTAAAGAATTTTGAATTAAGAATAAAAACGAGACATCGGTGTGTTTTAATCGTTCCTGAAAACGACTTTAATAAATTATATTATAAACAATATATTTTATAAACACGAATACTATATTTTATTTTATATGAAGAGCTACAAGTTAACACTTATCGGTAAAATTTAACTGCATTTGTTGTTAGGCAACACATTTATTCCACTAGTCATTTATCGATACATGGGCTCTATTTCGCAGTGCAACGTTACGTAACGATATAAATAAAAGTTTAAAGTAAAATAGCAAAATACTTCAACATGGACACGAGACAGATACAACGTTCCTCTATTATGGCTAAATTTAAGTATAATAATTTTCAGACACATGTAAATAATACTAATTTCGCTGTTTTGGGATATTTCTTTTACGCCAACATGTTAAATGCTATAATAACTGGAGCAGTCAATTTGTAAATCATTCCTTATTCTTGTTAATGGAGAACATTATTTCTACATGTATGGTCGTTGTAACCATTATTTTATTGAATAGCTTTAACACTCAGCTTTTATCAAGATAATGTTAGTTAACCGCTTGAAGTTTGCATTAGGATCTGTATTCTAATAATATTTTACTACAAACGTCTGTATGAGTAGTTACAATTCTTCCAAAAATGAACGTGTGTGCTTTAGAATATACGTATATTAAATATGATAAACGAAATTTAGATACCATATAAATGATTCCTATTACTGTATCGTGTATTCACTAAGAGTAATGATCATCTTCTGGGCCCTTTTTAACTACTTCTTAGTTTTTTATCTTCGAAAATAATTATAGAGTTAGTTATCTTCCCGTCAGACAGTGGGTCTACTGTATGTAATAGTATCTGGTAATCTGGTAGAGTTGTCTACCTTATCACATATGAAGCTGTGCATGCATTATCATAGGGTCAGTTAGTACCTCACACTCGTAGAATAAAGTAGTACAATAAATCATAGTTAGAACACTTCTGTAGTTCTTATTATTATCTCCACATCTTAGAGACATAGTAACATAACACTGTACAAACACGATAAGAAATTTGGCCTACATCAGAATCACACTCTTAAAGTAAGGAGTCTGTCTCCAAATCACCTGAACCGTTCGAAGGGTTTATAGGATGGATGTTTAAAAGTTAAGGATTTCCAATCACTTGACAACTATTATATATTAAGTATCACGCTTGGTATTATTGATTATCATATCAATTTAAGAAAGCTTGTGCATGACACTGTTCTTTTTTTAATTCTTGATATCTACCGAGCACCGGTGTTGTTATTGAAATGTTTCTAAGCATTAATGACGATATTCTGCACAAACTTGTAGGGCTTTCACTATTACTACAAGAGAAGGTGTTTGGACAACATTTAGCAACAGGTGCAATCACTACTTAAGGGTCATTTGGAAACAAATCCACAGAAACCGCTTGTGTTATCACTGCACGGAATGTCAGGGACCGGAAAGAGTTATGTAACTCGCATGGTTGTGGAGAATATGTACGCCAGAGGAACGAAGAGCAAATATGTTCACTATATATCAGCAACCGACGATTTGCCGGATGATATCAAACTTGTTGATTATAAAGTAAGTCTCTTCAACTTATTGTTAATATCTTTTGCATCATCATCATCATTAAGCTTATTAATTAGTGGCAATATAAACTGCATCATTATCAACAGCTGATATAGCAACATTAGTTTATCATCATCGTAAAAGCGAGAGAGAGAGAGAGAGAATAAGTTCCTACAGGGAACGCCACTGCAACAATAACATTAATTTAAATTGAACAGCATTCTAACGAGCGTAACTGCAATATTTGCCACAGCAACCAGATGCGTCAGCATTTTAACTATCAATACTATGGATATCAATATGTTCATCATATCATCATCTTTATCTTCATTTATAGCACTCTTTCATAATTCAAACTGGCTGTTTTATCATTATATTAGGCGGTTTTAAAAACACGAATCAAGACCGCGGTTGAACAATGTCACAGATCTTTCTTTATCTTTGATAATATGGAGAAAATGCCGCATGGACTTATGGATACTTTACACTCATACATGGACTTCAATGACCACGTTGATGGCGTTGATTACAGACAGTCTGTTTTCTTTCTACTGAGGTACGTCTGTTTGTTAAATGCATTACCTCGTGACATTAATATTCATATCATTATAGTTATTATACCTTATTTCAATTTAAATCAAAGAAATTGTGTTTATGGGATTTTGTGCAAGACGATATGGGTGATATTTGTATTGATTACTGTTACACAATTGTATTCCAACTCTGAACGAGATATAAGGTTACAAGTTGCTATACGAAACGCCACATACATAATAAGACAATGCCTCCACACACAAACTTCCGGAAAACATCAGTCCATAAAACATCAGGCATTTGAGGAGGTGTAAGGGCAAACACACAAGGGAACAGGGGCGCAAGGAATGGACAATATATAAGCAAATGTGCGGGTGCTTTAGCGCATGCTAGTATGTTATTCAACAACCTATGTATTTCTTGAATTGTTGTCATTGAAAATACACTTCCAATCAAATTATATATTTTTTTACAATTAAATACTATACAACACAGAAAAAACGGAAATACCATTGTATTCAATACAATACAATACAAAACAAAACAAAACATTACATATCATATCATTAAATTCATAAAACAAGTTACAGTATATTCAGTGGTACTGGTAAATGGGTTAGCATTTAGTTACCAATTTACCAAGTTCTTTTCAATAATACATATTTCCATTTATGTCTATTTCTTTACATTAGCAACACCGGTGACAATGAGATCACTAAATACGTACTGTGATCCGCCAGGCAGCATATAACAAACCAAGTATGTTCAATTTGCAATGTTATAGTCTTTGGACTTGATTAATTGTTCCATACACAGTCTTCTTGTGCATAGCTAATGTCTTTGGAATACGTTTTGATATACTTTTATCAAAATATCTCAGGAGTTTAGTGGCTATTCTATAATTTATTTTCTGCTGTCTCACATCGGACAGGTTACCGTATAGTATTTTATTCAGTCCTTTTTGTTTCTCGTGTAATTGTCCTAATTTACTGTGGAAAACAGTTCAACTAATCTTGGATTCAACTCTATTTTAGATGGTTTGTTGGAGAGTAGTTTAATTGGCAATAATCTAATATCGACTTATATACCATTTCTACCATTGGACGGAAAACATGTGAAGCAATGCATTGCTGAAGAAATGTTTGCGAAAGATTTATATAAGTTTGAACATCAAGTTGATAGAGATGATGTCGACATTATTGCTGAACAGGTGGAATACTTTGATAGTAGTCTGTTTTCCATATCAGGTTGTAAACACGTCAGGGAAAAAGTCAAGTTATTTATCCGAGATGAATAAATAGACAGTTTCTGTTTTGCATACAGTCAAACCGATCTGTAAAGACCACCCATGGGAACAGCAAAATGTGGTCTTTGTTTACAGGTGGTCTCTATTAACAGATTAAATATCATTGAAAATGGTCTGATGGGAGATAAAAATCTTTGCAGACAGGTTTTGCAATAGTGGTCTTTGTTCGCAGGTGGTCTTTAACACAGGTTTGACTGTACATTTGTAATTGGTGAAACCTTAGTGCAGTTTAATGGCACGAGTTATTTTGCCAATCATGTTTATATATCATGTAGGTTTGTTTTGCATTAGCTGCAACTAATTTCATTTCTGCTAAAAAAGGGATGAAAGTTCTTTACATAATTTTGGATTCTGTTGAATACTAGTGACATTTAAATCAGTTGGTTATTAGAGGTATTTTATAACTGTATATAAATGACATAAGCATGGAATGGATGAATAAAGTAATTCCATATGAAGAGATGTGTTTTTCATGTTGCTGTTTTCGAAATGTGTTGTTTAGGTTTCTAGTTCTTATCTGTTATGTTATAGTATTACTTTTTATGGTAGAGTCAATATTGTGCACTCCTTGGAATAAGTTATAGTTACTGAACGTATATATAAATATGAGCTACATGAGGGGAAATACATAATCTAGTAACATGATTATCCCAGTAGATACTGATTCTGTGTACGTGCAATTATGTTTGTTTGGATTTTATATTCTGTCCAAGCTATCCTGGAAATAACAATATAATTACAACAAATGAAAGTTCAGTATAGTTCCTGCATTATATTATTGCAAGCATTGTTCCAATTACAGATTTAAAACACAAATGTTTTATGTCTTTTGTTGTATATCTTGTTATCAGATCAATAAATGTTATTTTGATATGAACCAGTATACAAACGGTGTATACCATAGCAGACAATGACAAAACAAACCAGGACAGAGGGAGAACAGAGCAGTATAAAACATACCTTATTAAGGGTGTTTTAAACTAGAGATCGGTATAAATCGCTTCGATGATCACTGAATTCATGCTTTCTCCAATCATGTTTATATATCATGTAGGTTTGTTTTGCATTAGCTGCAACTAATTTCATTTCTGCTAAAAAAGGGATGAAAGTTCTTTACATAATTTTGGATTCTGTTGAATACTAGTGACATTTAAATCAGTTGGTTATTAGAGGTATTTTATAACTGTATATAAATGACATAAGCATGGAATGGATGAATAAAGTAATTCCATATGAAGAGATGTGTTTTTCATGTTGCTGTTTTCGAAATGTGTTGTTTAGGTTTCTAGTTCTTATCTGTTATGTTATAGTATTACTTTTTATGGTAGAGTCAATATTGTGCACTCCTTGGAATAAGTTATAGTTACTGAACGTATATATAAATATGAGCTACATGAGGGGAAATACATAATCTAGTAACATGATTATCCCAGTAGATACTGATTCTGTGTACGTGCAATTATGTTTGTTTGGATTTTATATTCTGTCCAAGCTATCCTGGAAATAACAATATAATTACAACAAATGAAAGTTCAGTATAGTTCCTGCATTATATTATTGCAAGCATTGTTCCAATTACAGATTTAAAACACAAATGTTTTATGTCTTTTGTTGTATATCTTGTTATCAGATCAATAAATGTTATTTTGATATGAACCAGTATACAAACGGTGTATACCATAGCAGACAATGACAAAACAAACCAGGACAGAGGGAGAACAGAGCAGTATAAAACATACCTTATTAAGGGTGTTTTAAACTAGAGATCGGTATAAATCGCTTCGATGATCACTGAATTCATGCTTTCTTCAAAAAACAAAAGAGCAAAGATGGCCCAATATCGCTCACCTGAGTACCAGAATAGTCCGACTGAGCTTCCTAATCGTCAGGAGAATAAGTTGCTACATGGAACACTACATACATAAGACAATACCTCCCCACACAGGCCTCCGGGATAATTACAGTCCATAAAACATCAACCATTTGAGGAGGTACAAGGGAAGATGGGTGCAAGGAATTGACTAGCCGACCATAAGGGAGAACTAAGGAGAATTAAAGAGGACACATAGGGGGAATTTAATGGATGGAATACATCACAGGACAAGTCACGACAGATGGCAACAATACGCCGAAATTGGGGAGAAAATAACACGAATACTATATCAACTGAAAGAATTGCACATGGGGAAAAGGAAATTTAACATACATCTAAAACTCAAAAAGAAATAATAGCCATACAGCGATATACAGCCTTGGAACTGTCAGTAAATGTGCTGGGGGTTATAACACTATTCCAACTCGTTTTGTACTGACAGCTGTCTGTTAGTTTATCGGAGATTTTTCGGCGCAGCCGTACTAACAAGGTTTTGCTATTTGCATATCAGTGTTGTGTAAACCAATCAAATCTTACATTAACCACCAAGGCAATTTCTCTTCAACCGAACGTTTATAACCTTGACGCGGATTCGTTAACCTTTCGATAAAGGGTCCGTTACCTTACCGAAATCCACTGAATTTTTGTGAATTTACCGAAATCCATTTTTGATCTGGAGTGACCAGCAATCGTAACATCTCGGCATTGTTTTATGTTGCACAACAAATCATAAATTTCAAATTCCGCCGACCATTATTTTTCAAGATATTTATTGTTTACGTTTCAGATGATTTATTGTAGTAATAAATATGTTCTTACTTAGATAAACTGATAAAATGCAAATATCAACGAACATTGTTTAAAATTCACTGTATCTTTATCTCATATGTAAACAACAATCAATCAAAGAGATAAATATGTTATGTGTAAATATCATGTTTTTGAAACAGCATGAATAATGTTTGGACTGTCATTGAATTACCGTAAAACTTCGAAACCTCAAACTGTCGTCGGACCGAGCAATTAGTTCGAGCCATCTACCTGTTCGAGGCATCTACCGTATACGCGTATATGTACGAACTGACTGTCACAGATGCAAATGTACTAAGCATGCTGAACGCATGGCTTTGTGTGTTGTTAGTGTTTTCATACTGAATGCACGTCGATCAATAGTCACAGCATTATTCATAATAATAAAATTTAAAAAGAAATGAAAGAAACTAAAACATATTTAATAAATGATTCGTTTATTCTTACACACATGAATAATATACAGACACGATAGTAAACAATTAAAAATTCCCGTTTGGACTTCATTAAATAATTTAATAGATCCATTAAGTGATTTGTTTGTCACATAAGTACATGTACACTGTATTGCATATACATGTCCAATATGAGACTCTGTACGTAGAGTACAATATTGTCCATGGTATTAATAAAACGACCGGTTAGTTAAACACATTTCCTCTAGCAGGTATATACATTACGACGACTTGTTTTAAAAAGACATGTACAAAATGCCAGTTCTAAATTGACTTAGGATTGAACGTTCATTTCTTAGTAGGTTGATGAGTAAATAATTCTCACTTCTAAAGGTCTCTTTAAAAAGTATGTATGTTCTAAGTTTTGGGATCAGTTTAACGTTTATTGTCCAGATATCAGAGTAATAACTTTTAATTAAATTTGTGGCGTGAGTAAAGTTTATAACTGATCTATTGTTAAACTCAGTCGATAATCCAAGCTTTGTCATCACTTGCTGTAGGTCACTAGACCAATTATTGCTGCATTTTATATAGTCCATATTAAAAACTTTCTTTGTAACTCTGTTGTCGTCCATTAAAATGAGTCTGTTCCACATGCGAATCATAGTCCCCCATCTACGATACATACATGGTAACCAGCCAGTGTCACCAATCATAGCAAGAATGGGTGTGAAACGATGTACACCAAGATGGTAACGTATGGCTCTGTTCTGCACATTGTCTAATTGTTGATAGGCTTTATATCCCCATACAGAGGAACAATAATCTAGTATAGGCACAACACATGAATCATATAGTTTTTTGAATGATTTAAATCCGAATTCTTTCATATTATGAATTTTGCTGATAATACTACCCAAGGCACGACCTGATCCCCTTCCTAATGATTCACTATTTAATGTAAAGTTGTGGTTTTCATGGAATATCACCCCTAAATATTTATAACTGCTGACTGTTTCAAGCGACGTATCACCAAGTTTGAATCCATATTCACTTTGGACTGTTCTACTATCTCTAAAATGAACACATTTTGATTTTTCAGTATTAATTATAACTCTCCATCGTCTGCACCAATCATATACTGTGTCTAACATAGTTTGCAATTTTTCCTCGCTATCTGCCATCAAAACTATGTCATCAGCATACATTATAATCGAAAGTTTATCGTTGTCTATTTGGATACCAATGTCAAGGTCGTTAACTTCTTGTACCAAATCATTTGCAAATACTGAAAATAACGTAGGTGAGAGACAACAACCTTGTTTCCCCCCTGTATGACACTCAAACCAATCAGTCATTTTATCGTTTATCCGCACACATGACACAGAACTAGCATATATCGTTTTGACAGAGTTATATAATTTGCCGTCGATTTTGTGCAATAGAAGTTTGTAAAGCAACATGTCTCTGTTTAGATAGTGAAAACAGCGCTTCAGGTCAATGAATGAAGTGAAATATTTTTATTATTACGGATGACACTATTTACCGATTTTGGTAATTAAGTGCTAAAGTAATGACATTTAACTGAACATTGTATTCTCTTCCGCAGCAAACGATCACGTACACTCACTTCCATGTATATAATAAGACCATGTTTGGGACCCTTGAAATCTGTTTTTTTTATTGATGTGGTCTTAATATTGAGGTTGAATAAAGAACGGACTTAGAAATAGTGTACATAACTTTAAAGTGGCCTTATTATTTAGGTGGTCTTTATGTGAGGTTTAACTGTATTTGCTAAAATCTCAGGCGACTGTAACGAGTTATTTCCCTTTAAAGCCTACTAAAGTTCTCTCATTTTGTTCCTTATGTAGTCAATTTATATATAGTACCATAATAGTATATGCATATACTACAGAAGGGATAAAGGGAGATAATTCTAGAAGGGATAAAGGGAAAGAACTCGTGACAATCACATGTGCTTTTAACAGAATTGTCTCGACATTTTTAAATCTAACAACTAGCTGTTAAATACATTGTGTTTAATAAACAATCTCAGACAGCATGCACTTACGTCAATGGAACAAATCTCGCCGTGAGGTGGTTTGATTATCAACTTAAAATATGGAATGTTTTTTATAACCTGGGCCGTGACAATACGGTCTAATTCATGAAGTGGTTTTAATTTCGAGGCGGTCTTTACGGCAGGCTTTGACTTATGCATTTATTAAGCATTTCTTATGCCTAAGTCACAATTAAAGCGGTGGCCGGGCGGCGTTTTCTAGGCATCGATCGGCGTGTTGAGGTCGGCGAAATATCGCGCGGTCACAGTCACATTTAAAAGTGCCCCGCACGCTGCCATGAAAATGGGGTAAAATTCTGGACCCGTTTATCGGCCAGTGTCCGTAAGATACTCGTCCGATGTCTTGTCTATGTCCCTGCGATAATCTGGTCGATGTCTGGCTGGTTTCCGGCGTCTGACCGATTTATTGGAGATCAGATTGCGATGCGAAACGCCGCACCAGGTTTTAAGTCCGAGTGAAAAGTAACTCGATGCCCGCCCGATTCCCAAAAATGACCCGGCAGCCGCAATGAGTCCCGTTGGGCCCCGGCCGAAAATGCGTAGAAATCCGTCGCAAACTACTCGCAAACCCATCCACGGCAAGCTTATTACAAATCCCGATGATGATGCCGACATTGGACTTAGCATGAATTTTGGGGCTCTTCTCAACATTATACCAACAAATTTGTTACTTTCCCCTTTTGTTTTCACGCTGTATATTACGTAGTTAAACTGACAGAACAACAAATTGACGAGTATGGGAACATTTAAATCAGTCTACATTTAATCAATTCATGCATGAATGTATTAATTTATCAAATCCGTGATTATTCTATAACCTGTAAATTCGTCACTGTCGTTCATATATGTTCTTATCAGATGCGTGCGTTCTTCGTACAATACAAACACTGATCCAACCTCCAACCGACCTTACTTTAAATTATTTTCATTAAGTATTGATGCCTTAATGATACAATGTATTTCAATCGATTTTAGCGATTTTCAGATGACATTCATAAATGTATGGGTATAAGGACGTCTTCTATCTACTGATACGACCTCTACCAAATTTTAACTATGCATGGGAGACATGTTGTACTAATATAAGCTGGCACAAAACATGTTTTATACATTTTTCTCGTTTTGTAACTGGAGACATATTTTACATATTACATGTTAGCAATGTTCAACATTATTGTGTCGACATCGAGTCCCGGAATCATGTGACTTATCCCAATATTATTGTCAATATAAGATGTTTCGGATGTGCACTAACAAGAGACAAACAGAAAGAAAGGTGCAAATCCTATCAAACTACTATTCTAATTATACGCCTAAGCAATGTGATTCTACAACGTCAATTTCCGATGATGCTCTTATTACTCTACACAATATGTGTTATCACTGTCAGTACTTTGATTCACTAAACAATCTTATGTTGTATGTTTGAGGGCTATTATCATTCAATCGAGAATTCGATGTTGTGTCGGGTTAGTCTTCGTGCTTATCCCGGATTTCCGTTAACAGAGAGAATTAGTTAAGTCTGGCATTTCCTTTAAAAATTTTTGTATGTCTGTACTATATCGACCACCGGTTCGTGTATGGATGCTGTAATGTATAGTGGGTATTAGATTTGGAGGATAGTGCAATGATACAGAAGATGTAGTCATTGTTGGAGGATAGTGCATGATACAGAAGATGCCCAGTTCAGAACACCCGGGTTCTTTACGTGCTCGATGTAAAGCATACACGGACCTCGGTTTTTAAAGTCTCGTCCGAAAGACTGTTAGTACGGTCAGTGATGGAGCGGGGAATCGAACCAGCGATCCCTGGATTACAAGTCCAGCGTTTTACCACTGGACCACGGATCCGCTACAACCCACCACTCCCTTGCTTGCATTTGATATATGCATTTTCTTAATTTATTAAAACAGGTTTTTAATTTGCATATATTAAAGGGAGGTAATTCAACATACTGGTGCAGTCCGGGCGTTTGTTTAAATTTGCATATATTAAAGGGAGGTAATTCAACAAACTAGTGCAGTCCGGATGTTAATTTCCGTTCTGATAGCTGGAATATTACTTGTTTGTATTATTTTTTTATTTGGATAACAGTATGATACTAAATGGAATGCAAATCATGATACGCTCGCTGTCTTGTTTCGTCCTGTTTATAAAACGTTCTTAATAGAAAACCCCATAAAACAAAAATCAGAAATTCATGAATCTTTCCAGGTGAGAACCTATTTCTAATAAAGTCATGCTTTGAGGAACACGAAAAATCGGTCAATGGCGCTACCGTTAATCGACCCATGTGGCGAATTTTAAGTAATATTAATTGAAATAACGATAATTAAATCGTATAGATAACTTGTTTCATTGCTTGGGGAAAACAGACAATGAGCGTATCATGACCGTGCGACCACATACACGCATCATGAAGTTTGTTCGTCTCTAACAAGAGACCAACAGAAAAAATGCGTAAAGACGTCTCCACAAAACCCCTGACAAGGTAAACGGCTACCCCTTCTTATCTACTAGGGAACCAACCGCCGAATAAGCCAAGTGTTAAGCAGAAAGACGCAATACGCTCTGTGACCGTATAACCGGTAACGCCTAACAAAACCAACACCTTTTATCCGATTGCTATAAAACTTGTGAACTGCTTTGAGAAATTGCATTGTCAATACATTTATTTAGTGATTCGTTAAGTTCAGTAATTTTAATTTAGCATAGTGTGCGATGTATTCATACGACAAGCTAACGCCTGATTTTAAATACATGTTGTCCAAGTTGTGTAACGTTTTGTTCTTAAAACAAAATAGAAATTAGCAAAAATAGCTTACATACGTTTGTATTTTTACCTCCCCTTAGTAAATATCACTTCCCCGGGGCATAATACGCAAACTATACGTAGCCATATATTAGCGCAATCATTTTCAACATAAACGCATGTATTTATGAATATCTAGTTACCTGCGATAATGAAGATAAGGAAAAGCAGGACGACAAAGTAGAAACCCGACTATACGAGGTAAAATGACCACAGTCCTGTTGAATACTGCATAATGTTTAGGAGACGTATTGGTTAAACAGCAAAGGTCATAGGTTCGAATCTTTAAGTTTTAACCTCTTTATTTTACATCGATTGTGAAACAAGTTCTTACAACTTAATGAACTTATACTAATCGTTCTCGGTGGCTGCTTCCTTGCTACCAACAAGAACTCGCTGCACATTTAGGGATTTTGAAGTTCGTGATCAAACGAAGAGTGATTCGAATCCTGCCTTCGGTGAGTTTGAGTCGTCAAATGCACACATTGTAGATTAAGGACGAATACTGGTTAGTGCCCAAGAAGCAGAAAGTGGTTACATTAAGTTGAAATACATGACTTAATATGTTTTTTCAAATACGCGTGCCTGCAAAAGTTGGGAATGATATGTTCAAAAAACCAAGTGCTTGCTCCCTGCAAAGAATTAATAAACTATAGCGTAGTGCATGTCGGTACGGTACGCTAAGATGGAGGTATGCATTACTTTCTTATAGGACATATTATGTACATGTACTCAAATTTCCTATTGTGATTTTGAATTTATAGTTTGGTGTAAATCTATTGCAGCTTAATTTTGGTAAATAAACAGTTAATGTACTTTTGCAACAGCACTTGATATATCCCCTTGAAATTCAACAATATTTTACAATCCTATATAAACTTATAAAATGATTTCAACAAATGGATTCGGTAACGAATGAATACATTTTAAACTATGGTCTGGGAATATTGTTCCCATCTATTTTGGTGGCATAGTCTTGCCGTAAAATATCCTAGTCATGTGTTGCAAACATTATAGGGTCTGGCTTGAAACATTCCACCTGGAGTTTTTAATATGTAGTGTACAGGGGAGAATGTTTCAGTCCAGACCTCGAGACAAGCTAGTTCGAGTTAGCAAGAAAAATATCGACAACGATATATGGTCCTCTGGTTAACGATCGTGATTATTTACGGTAGGATAACTGTATTAAGAATCATTTTCAATAATTTGAAAATAACTAAACAAAAATATCTATATTAATATAAAATTGTCACGACAAATGCTTACAACTAATGTCACTGATATTGCTTTGATTTCGTCAGCCGTCATCTGCCGGTGCCGTTATATACACTTGTCTGTGCGGAGTGAATTGTGGAAGTAGGCCACCGGATGTACACGGAATTGCCGGCACGTACATGTACATTTCTTGACAATGGTCATTTATACTGCGTAGTTCTGGTCCATCATCGTCCGCTGAAATAAAGTGACGAGTTTTTTATATAATCCAAGTTGTTTGTAGAGGTGCATAGTCTTTTTAAAAAACAAAATGCTTAGCCATTCGTATGAGAATATCGGTGGTAATGCCCTCATACAGATGTACCCTGCAACATTGTCACATTTCTTCCGTGTTTCCCAAACTCACAAATACAAGTGTCCGATACGGGGTTTTCTATCATGACCTATGCTCCGAGTTAGCGCTAGCATAGGAGATACCTGTATCGGACTCGTGTTTTGTAGTTACATGTATAATGAGAAGTTAAAGATGCATCTGGCTCATCTGAACCTAAGCATTTTTAATGAGCTTCATCCAGCTTTTTTGTTACACAGTCTAAAACATCATAAATAAGAACCATTACAATGTATAACCGTTTAAAACAATCTTGTTTAATCATATTACTAAGAGACAAAACTAGTAAAAAACACCCGCTTGTTAAAAAACTGGATTTCGTTTTAATTTCATGATAATACAAATGTCTTTTTTCGTCAAATACAGAGAAAGACATTATGAATGTGTTCTGTGAGAATGCATATTTATTAAGTTTTAACTAGATACAGTATATTTTTCATGCTCGTTTAAATAAACAAATGAACAAAGAAAATGAGCATAATATATCTTTAAGAAAAGTTATATTGCAATGTTTTGATGTATTAACTTTCCATTTTCTCAAATGTATTACTTAGCATATTTTGATACAAAATAAGACAATCTACATTCAAAAGTGTGAATGAGAAACACGTCGCCATCTCCTTAAAAATTGTTTATGTATTACCAACAAACTAACCCTTTAAAGGTTTTTAATCGCTTCAAAATCCCCTTTCTAATATTTTCGACCTCATTCAGACTTTTTCAGAAGCAAATGTAAATATAACTCTCGGCAAATATCACGTACAATAGATTCGACCTTCCCTAGCAGACGATCAAACACACAAACCACAAACACGGAACACAAAAAGCACCACACATTACAAATACAGACGATGCAAAACAATACACAAGACTGAAACAGGAAGCAATTAGATTATTTCTTTCTCATCCATCACTGATAACGCTAAAATAAACATGAACAGATGTGGATATATGCATTAAAATTGGTACTTTGCCCCAAAAGCAGGATGAAAACGGTGCAAAGATATAATGTGAATATAACCCCATCTAAAGACAGCCAACGAAATTTCTTCTAATCGAAGTTGTAAGAAATATGCATCGACAAATACAATTTCAGGACGAATGTTTAAATATATGTTCTCGAAAAATTCAGATGAAAAATTAAGTTGTGGCACAATTTATTCAGTTTGTGTACATCTAAATTCGTATATTCAAACCTTTCCTAGTATATTTGGTCCGTGGAAAGACGACTACATCTTGTTATTAGTTGTCTTATTTGTTTATAAATGTTAATGAACTTCACGAAGCCAAATTACCCCACCCATTGGTATTTCTGGTATGTAGTATTTTAAATATGTTCATTTTTTTGTCAATGATCATGTTCAGACATCTCTGACATCAAAAATGCAGCTTTATTCGCTTTAATGTTTTGAAATTGCTATTCTGGTCCTGACAATGGATGCAAAAGTCGCCTATCTGGAAACTGAGGTTTTGCATGCCACATTGGCTTTTGTTACTTTTGTGAGATATCAGCTATACTAGAAGTTATATCGAAATCAAATGGCGTTTTGTAAAATTGTCGCAACTGGTTAAATAATGCCGAGAGCTAAATATTTGAATAAATGGCAATGAACTAATATCATTTATAATGCGATTTACTTAACACAGTTTTACGATTGGATTTTTTGAAATAAACACGCGCAAAATTGAATACACACTTTTCGACGCAGTCGTACTAACATGGCTTTGCTATTTGCATAGCAGTGTTGTGTAAACAAAGCAAATCTTACTCTAACCACTAAATCAACTTCTCTTCAGCCGAACATCGTGTGTAACCTGGACGATTGGATTGGTTAACCTTTCGATAAGGGTACGTTACCTTACTGAAGTCCACTGAATTTCGGTGAATTTACCATCAAGTAATTATCACTACGTGTGAATAATACGTGTCACCAATCTAACCTGTCAACAAACAATAGAATATCGCTCTATCCATGAAAGGTGTGAATTATTGTAGTGTTCGGACCTATCTATGGTGAACAATGACTGAAATGGTATCTAGGGACCGCAAACCCTGTTCGAGTGTTCGACCTATATCCGTTCGAGTGATCTACTGTTTGACAATATGAAATAAGAAGGTGTTTCGCCGGGACCTTAGAATCTGTTCGAGGTATCTACTGTGTTGGAGCCAAAACTGTTCGAGGTTTCGAAGTTTACAGATAAATATGTTATGTGTAAACATCTGCATGTATTTTTTAGAAACAGCATGAATAATGCTTGGACTGTGTTTGAATTATGTTTGTTCCATGTGTTACTGTAAAGGAGTGTTTATGTTGAAGGTTCAGTATATAAATTAAAAATACGTTTGCACGCCAATAGGAATGTTATTATCAATTGCAATATATGCATAGTATTCTTCATGTAGAAACGAGAGTTTCATGCGCTCGTTTAATCAATGTATTGTGCAGTTCATCAACCGGATTACAACACAGTCTGTATAAACAATATGCTTCATCAGCAAAACAATGTTAACAGTCAGTAAAGTATATTTGCTCCGTACATTGAAAAACGCACAGTTTTTTACCTGCAATATTTTCGATGTCATTTTGAAATTAATTTTTCGTGTAATAATAATGGAAGCCACTGCACCATATTTGGCAGGCGCTTGAAAAGAGACAGTTACCATTGTTTAATCTAGAATATACATTTAGCATACAGATATTACAGCAAAAGTTTATTTAAATTCGATGTCATTGCAAACATTTGATTTTACTAGTGAATAAAATTTCAAACATGTACATTTAATACAAACACATTGAGTGTTTAAATTGATCCAATGAGATACAATTACATACTTGATCAAGGAGAAGAAAAATGACATTACACATGGAACGTTCGCAACATTATTAGATCTGTATTGAAGATCTCAATAAGATCGCTGTAGAATATTTACCTGAACGCGACGTAACATAACACCTGCATTCATTGATTTTTGGCGATTGGTCGGTTTCATACCTGCGTAAAATTAAACGCAATCAGTTTAAATGAAATATTTAAACTTGAAAAAAAAAGAAATGTATCACTATCTCTATGTTTTAAATCACATAAATTATAAACAAATATCCTTATAGGTTTTTAGCAGATCTGCTGACACCTTTTATTTATTTAAACCAGTATGAAGTCATTGAATATAATACTTAGAGATACGACCTACAGCCCCTCCATATCAAGACTAAACAGATGAAAGGACATTGAAGAAGACATGTGTGACATCACGCCAGTGGGAAAATACAGAACATGCCATGAAAGAGACATGAATTTTAAATTTGTTGATTGGCAATTTATTTATAATCAGCCATTTAAAATATCGAAAGATTCAACACTTTAACGGTTTAAGTTTAGAATCAATCATAGAATACTAGGAACTGATAACATTTCATTATAAATGGGTACATTTGTATGTGTAACGATGAGTTATGTTATTTTTATGTCTCTTTCTCATAAACTATCTTACATATACTTTCTAGTTGAGAGATATCTCATAGATTTCGGCAAAACAAAAACACAAGGCTAAATGTGGATGTTAACTGAAATAAGTTTGAAGTAAACTTGTAAACAGAACTATCCAAAATGCCTTAAACAAAATTGCACAACATCACATTTATCAAAGAAAAATGTACGCATCAATATTTAACATTGATTTATTCAAGATGCTGTTAAATCAAGCAATTAAAACTGAAAAATATAATGCAATGAAATATTTGAGTGTCCACAATTTCGAAAAGACATACGCTCCATTAGCAGCACTTACACAGATATAGGACAGGTAATTTGTTGATTTTAATGTATGTAAAAATTGTATGTTGTTTACAATGATTTGATGCTCATAAGTATATTTCTTTGTCTCCTCTTTTTTGCACGTTTCCGTTAACCATCCACCTGATGTCTTTTACTTTTTATAAAGTATTGCGTTTCATAATTTACACAATTCAGACCAGCATTTAAACACAATGACAAAGATTTAGTTTGGATAATTGTAGACGCTCATATAAGTATACATGTTCTTCTAAGTAGGCATAATTAATGGATTGTTATTAATTGTTAAAAGTGTGGCATTTCTTATGTACTATTATTATTTCAGATTCACCAATTCAAATGTTAACTTCGGGTAAAAAATTTAAACTTTCGTACGAACAGGTGTTCTGACACAATAAAAACATCTATTTATGACATTAATGAGATATAAACCTTTTGTTTAAACATATATCAGTCAATGTTTTCTCTGTGATGGTGACATTCGTCATATTGCATTTATGTATGTACTTGGTGTGGTTTCCGCACTGAACGTTACTGAAAGGAATAGCAATGCTCGACACTTAAACTAAATTTAATTAACTCCTATGTTTATATTGAAATCTACCTTACACGATAAACTGGATAACACAATTATGTATGTCATTGATTTTCAGAAAATGTAAAATCGGAACGTTTGTGTTAAGCGTAGGGTAATGTTAACGAGGGCTGATAAAGATATTCGTGAACATCCGACGTAAATAAAAATATTTTGGATTAAAAAAAGGCAAAAATGAGGCAAGATATTTTTGTTATTATTGAATATATATTATGATATAATAGCCATTTTCATAGGTATAATGCCTTCCGATGATTTATAAACCACCTGGCACAGTGTGGCACAGTAGAACACCACGGATGTCGAACAAACAATGAAGCCATCGACGAGAAGACACGACCCTTCTTTGGATTTCCACTACCTTTTTTGTTGCTTCATCTAAGGGTCGTAGAAAACAAATAGCCTCGCCTTATCAGTAGTTATGAGATTAAGGACATTCTCATTTTTATCGCCTCTAACTCGCTAACTATGCGCTATTCGGTTTTATTCATCCTGTTCCGCCATTTGCCTTGGAACACATTTCGCACTAATAACTAATGCTTTGGTAAATATTCATGCTCAGTGTTGAAGCTAACATCTATAGCGTGACTAATTAATCGAATTGTCATTACGTTGACGCTTGTGCGTTGTACATTTAACCGCCCTCGTCTATTTTCATCGACCGTATGTATTCTTCATCTGTCTCTAAATATTTTATGCCATTCGTAAACAAGGGATCTTTCCTTTCCTGAAGCATTCTCAGCATATTTTCTTTCGTGTGTTGTGGTGTCATTCCAATAGTTGAGCAAAACTTGCTCCAAATTATGATCTGGCCTCGTATCATGATTATTGATGGTCTCTATGAAAATTACTTAAATCAAACAGTACAAGACCAATCGTTGTTTACTTCATTTTGCACAGAAGTCGATGTAATTTCTGTTCCACCCGCTTACGTGCAAAATTATGACTAAACATATTGTTTAATTTCTAATTTGTACTAACAATTTTGAAATGGAATATGTTTACTATAGATTGTTGCTATGATGATTATTAGACAAGTCCATTTGACACTACATTGATAGATATTATCCATGTTTATTCTGTTATATTTGTGTTTGTTATAATCGAACTTTAGTTTAATTGAACCATTTTATGAAATCATACGTCTACGAAATTATTGATCAGCCCTCGTACAGTCATAAGCGTTATGCTCGATAAACAAAATGGCGACGGCAGGTGAAACTAAGTATTCTTGCTGTTCACCGTGTTTGGATGATGGAAGGAATACCACTGCTAGGCATTACTGTGTGGACTGTGATATGTATTTCTGTACCAAGTGTATAACATACCACAATAGAATTCCATCTTTAAAGACACACCAAGTCAACGCTGTTAATTCTTCAGATTCGACCGCATCGGATGATGATACTACAGAGCGAGGAAGTGAGTCTGTCGACAGTTTGAAGTGTACATTACATGGAGGCAAGCTTATTGATACATACTGCATGGACCACGATGAGGTTTGCTGTGGAGCATGCACCGTTGTTAAACACAGGTAATCATAAATTGCATATACTGTGGACATAATAGTAAACTATAACCGATCATTATGAATGGTTAACATGTTGCACTATCCTGCTTTATTGTGTTTATTGGGGACAATATTCAAAACAGGTTGAGATGTAGTTGGTAAGAGAGATAACCACACTGATTTATTGAGTTAATATGTTGTGTACCCTGTTTATGTTCTATCGATTGTCAAACAAGCTTTTACAAATTTTACGTCCGATGTCTGTTCTCTGTGTTACTAACGAGTACTACCGACACATTGGTGGACTGTTAAGTTCGTGAACAGACCAATCTCAACGCGGGGATCTTACTCGATACCTCTAGATCAGAAGTCATGCGCTCTAACATTCCACCGATGTTCCTCCCTCGGTTAATTTGTGTGTATCTTAAGAGAACCGACATTTATTTTTTAAATGTGAGATGACAATAGAGTAAACACAAAGAAAGACCTGGAAAATGTATGTGTTTCCTGAAAGCGACATCACATATTTTACGCAATTTATGTATGTTAGGATACTTTTTTTACATATTTTGTAAGGAATAGCATTTTTATCGACAAAAATATATCTATTTCACTGAATTTGACATAAAATGAAATTTCGCAGTTACGGTAGAAACATAGACAACATCTGAATGTGACAATTTCTGACATGACAACACATGGAAAACGATATGATGAAATGTAATCTAATGCCAATACATGATCTTTATCAAAAGTATATTTAGTAAAACAAATCCGTTTTGTCAACATCCCTACTTTCGTTTTGATTATTAAAATGAGCTACTTTCGGTTTAGAAACATGTCAATGTCAAACTAACAGAAGGTATTTGGAAAGATGAAATGCGATTTGAGTGTTTTATAACTGCTGTATAACGAAGAGAAAAAAGCTATGCCGCTTTAAATATGCTGAAACATGTTGAGTTGTCAAGGAAAATTGTTTCATAGCATTTGTCATACATACATACATTTATAAACGCAAAATGTAAGATTTCTCAAATTTCATGAACTTGCCAAGGGATGCAAGATAAGAACTTTACATGTTGCTTTTTCATTTTATACAGTGATGAACACTAAATCAACGGGTTTTTTCCTACAAATTTGAAAATGAGATTTAAAACGCTAAAATGACATTTAAAAGACACATCACAAGTACAATTTTTTTTTTAAATGTACTGAGTACAGGGTGTTAAAAAAGTTTTTTTTATTGCTTGTTCCATCTATGTCGCTATATACCTATACATGTAGTTTACTTCTGCGTAAGAGTTCAATACAAAACATCGTATTTCACTTGATTCTTTTGCTGGACTTACGTAAATGTTAAGATTTATTTCAGATACGCGTATACGTATTACACAAAGATAAAATTGACTAAGGTGTTTGCAGTGCATACAATTTAATGTACTTCGTGTCGTTGTTACTGATACTATTTTTATTCTAGTTTCTTATCTGTATGAAATGAAGTGATAATAAAAATAAGTTAAGTGTAACAGTAGAAAACAAATCGATTTAAATCTTCGTTTATGCCACGGAACGGTGATTTATTCAAAATGCTATGTACCATATATCTTATGATTTTAATTAAACCGCCGCTACGATTGTGTACTATTTTTTTACTATCAATATACTACAATGACATCGGGACGCAAACACTTGTTATTTTTCATTTCAATGTCTTTTACTATTTTAGATCATGTACAACTGTGTCGATAGATATCGCTGCTAAGGATTTCAAAGCAAGTCCCGAGTTGAATAAGTACAAAGAAGCGCTTACTGAAAGCCTTGTCATATTTACAGCAGAGAAAGAGAATCGAATAGATAACATTGAGTGTATCGGTAAACAGAAACTGGAACTGATTGAACTTGTTGACAAGTATGAGGAGAAGATAATTGCGAAAATTAAGGAGCTGGCCAACCTTTCGAGAAAAGAAATACGTTCAAGATATGAGGAGCACAAGACTTCCCTTGATCTGGACATTGAAGCATTAGATGTTGTGTTGACAACACACAGAAAACATGTCCATCAACTAGAACAAACTGATGATGAACAACTGTTCGTCACCGTCAAGACCAGTAAGACAATAACAAAAGACGGGGAAAAGCTACAACACGCCATGACGACGGACAGGATAAAGAGAGAAATCAGATTTGACATTGACGAGACATTGGATAACCATGTTCTCGAAATGAAATCATTCGGTCGAATAGAAGAGGACGCTGCTGTTAATGAATACACGGCAACATTCCAGAGAAATATCAATGTAAAGCGAAGTACCGATTCAAATGACGCGCAAGTATATGATTTGTGTTTAATGGAGTCTGGCGAACTGCTTTTGACAGATTATGAAAATAAAAAACTTAAACGTTTCAATTCAGACTTCCGGTTTAAAGATGAGCTCATAGTATCGGGTAATCCCGTTGCAGTTTGTAAAATTGACAAACATGAAGTAGCTGTGAGAATCAATGGCACCAGAGTCGTACACTTTGTATATGTAGATCAATCGATGCAGTCTAAGTCTTCATTTACACTTACGGACAATGGACACGGGATGACGTATGATTCTAGTACTGGGGAAATATTTTCTTGTGAGGGGAATAAAGTAAGCGTCTACAGTAAAACTGGAAACAAACTTAGAATGTATGAGAAGAACACAACTGGTGAACAGTTGTTCGAAAGTTGTAGGTATATTGCATTGAGTGCGAACAAACAAGACATATACGTGACTGACCATAACAAGGGCATGGTTGTTTTAGACAAGAGCGGACATGTGAAAATAAAAGCCTCTTCATCAGAAATAACATATGCAAGGTTATTGTGTCTATTACCTGGTCATATTAGCCTGGTAGGAAGCTGGTTGTCAGGTGTTATTGTTCAGATAGATAAATATGGAAAGGAAGTTGGGAAACTAATAAACACTAAAGATGGACGAACATATACATATTGTGCTGTTTATGACAGTAAGCAGTCAATACTGGTTGTTGGAGGATATCCTAATGTGATATCTATATACAAACTTTCTGACAAATGAATATGGATATTGACATGCGAACGAATGGTGCTCTAATTATCAAGTATTAGATGGTTTGTGAGACTTTGTGATATATTGATCAGCGTGACAACTTTCTGGTCCTTTTTTGTGACATTCCATCATGACCTAAATACGAATCGTAGTATTTTCAACAAGTTAAGCTTAAAAACGGTGATAAATGTATGTATGTAATCATGGATCATCTGCCGATTTATAATATTATTATCTTAGCCCACATTTTGATATTTTGTGCTGTGCAATCATAGGTCTTATAATATAAATTTATGCATAAATATGAGTTTATCGGATAATAATTTACCAAAATTTTTTCCCTCTCCAGTATCTCCCTCTCTGAAACAAAGAAATCACTTCAAAAACAGTATAAATTTCTTTTCATGTAGTAACAATGTGCAGTAAGTTTAACTTCAAAAGCAGTCGGAATCATCTCCCAAAGGGTGTTGCTATGGAGAGGTTGAACTGTATTATGTCACACTACAACGGGACATCAATGCAGGAATTTTTGTTCCGGAGATTCTAATAAGATATTCACCACATAAATCAATATGTGTTTGAAAGAATACATGGTAGATTCTAGAAGATAAATTTTATATCACAGTAAGGCATACAACACCACAGGACTTCTCTCGCAACATCAAGTGATGTCAAAAGCAAAATATAAACCCATCATAGGGTTGTTCAAATAATGTTGCTACATCATCATCCATAGCGGTATACCTGAAAAGAAAATTATATTTTCGCTTATTCAAAAAATCAATATATACATTTCGTTTTTTAATTTCATTTTCGATTTGAACACCCATAGTATACAATGACGGACTAACAACTTTTTTCCATTTTCAACAACACATATTTCCCCGAGGATAAGATTACTTCTTGTAATTCACTACTCTTTCAGATTTTTAAAATAAATAATGCATACTAATATATATGTAGTGAGGTATCAAATGAACAAAAATAACAGAAATATGTGTTACAGAATAAATTTCGTTGCTTTACATGTTCTTGACCTGTAATCCTCATGAGATAGTTTAGAAGTCATTAATGTACCGCACGGGGAGGCAATCTCTGCCTGTTTTTCAAACTCTCCACTGCACATATCTCCCTCAGTATATTAATTAATTACTGGCGTTGCGAATCTCACGTGATAACAGATACTTGCACGGATGCAAAATACTCGTTTCTTTAGAGCATGCTTATTCTTTATCGTAAAAGTATCAACTTATCAGTAGCAAATGAAGACATTACAGAATGTCTTCAGTTTTCACTTCATACCAGTATGTATGCAAATACTATACTGCATACTTTAGCGTAAGTGGCTGGGGTGTAAACTTACTTTAGCAAGACTTTAATTTCAAACAACTCGTGAGGCATACATCCGTATAAAAGATAGAAAGCTTACTAATAAATATGTATATATACGCATCAAATAGAATATTCACAAATTGAACAAAATACTTAAATTAGTCCAACATTGTGACAAAATTTAGCAGACTGATGCAAGTCATTGCTCTTCATCATGATAACATTACAGCATATGTTCGTGAAACAAGAAACACCAGATGGATTTAACGATGTATCTATCCAGGCGTCTATCTGAGGTCTTCATCCGTCATAATAGCCTGAAAAGTCAATGTATAAGCTTCATTACACAAAAAATTGATCTTATTTTATGGTAACAGCAATATGTTCAGTGAAATGATACTTGCATGTATGAACTAATAAGACTAGTAAACAAACCACTTATGAAATGGAATTTAGGGCAACAATTACTAACATAATTATACTGATTTTAAATGTTCAAGGTATGGTATTTAGTGTCAGTTTACTGTAAGATGTTTTTATCAGGCAATATTTTGTACCAAGGGCGATTACTACTAAGATTCTTCCCTTAAAATCCGGGGAGGTCACTCTGAAAAACTGATAAAATTATGTCGGTGAGAGTGACTTCCCTTGAAAATCAGTAGAGGTCACTCTGAAAAACCGAGAAAAGTAAGTCGGTGAGAGTGACTTCCCTTAAAAATCAGGGGAGGCCACTCTGAAAAACCGAAAATATTAAGTCGGTAAGAGTGACTTTCCTTGAAAATCAGGGGAGTTCCCTCTGAAAAACTGAGAAAATTAAGTCGGTGTGAGTGACTTCCCTTGAAAATCAGGGGAGGTCACTCTGAAAACCGAGAAAAGTAAGTCGGTGAGATTGACTTCCCTTGTAAATCAGGGGAGGTCAGTGAAAAAACAAAAATATTTAGTCTGTAAGCTATACACATACTTCTTGTTCTTCCTTGACAAAATACATCAGATGACATTCGAACATTATCTGCAAGGACAGCAATTCCGCTGGGAAAGGCAATCAAGTCGAATTAATGAGTTGATTGAATCTTGTTTGAATCAACTGATGAATATCTTATTCCGCATTTGCAAAATACTTTGAAATGATAATAAAAAAGTTTGCCGGGCATCAAAATCTCTGGGAAATGCAAAACAGTTATATTGGTGAGTAGATTGAAACTGTTGAACCAATTCAGAATATTTCTTATTCGTTTATGACAATACAGTAAAACCTCATTTAAAGACCACCTCAATAATAAGACCACCTCAAAATCTCTGGGAAATGCAAAACAGTTATATTGGTGAGTAGATTGAAACTGTTGAACCAACTTCAGAATATTTCTTATTCGTTTATGACAATACAGTAAAACCTCATTTAATGACCTCCTCAATAATAAGACCTCAAAATTAATAACACAATTTTTAAGTCAATTTTTGCTGTTTTGCACTTTATTCAACTACAATATAAAGACCGCCTCAATAATAAGACCAGTGTTCAATGGTTCCAATGGTGGTCTTATTATCGAGGTTTTACTGTACTTCAGATACTACACACGCATAGACTGCAAGGGCAACCATTTCACTAGGAAACCTATCCAGATCTGCTTGAAACTTTCCATTCGCATCTCTTTCTTCTGCAAGCCAAAAATCGTCAATGATAAGGCCTAATCAAAACAAGTTTGTTTCAGGTTTCATGCCCCAAAAATAGGGTAGGTAGGTAGGTAGGTAGGTAGGTAGGTAGGTAGGTAGGTAGGTAGGTAGGTAGGTAGGTAGGTAGGTAGGTAGGTAGGTAGGTAGGTAGGTAGGTAGGTAGGTAGGTAGGTAGGTAGGTAGGTAGGTAGGTAGGTAGGTAGGTAGGTAGGTAGGTAGGTAGGTAGGTAGGTAGGTAGGTAGGTAGGTAGGTAGGTAGGTAGGTAGGTAGGTAGGTAGGTAGGTAGGTAGGTAGGTAGGTAGGTAGGTAGGTAGGTAGGTAGGTAGGTAGGTAGGTAGGTAGGTAGGTAGGTAGGTAGGTAGGTAGGTAGGTAGGTAGGTAGGTAGGTAGGTAGGTAGGTAGGTAGGTAGGTAGGTAGGTAGGTAGGTAGGTAGGTAGGTAGGTAGGTAGGTAGGTAGGTAGGTAGGTAGGTAGGTAGGTAGGTAGGTAGGTAGGTAGGTAGGTAGGTAGGTAGGTAGGTAGGTAGGTAGGTAGGTAGGTAGGTAGGTAGGTAGGTAGGTAGGTAGGTAGGTAGGTAGGTAGGTAGGTAGGTAGGTAGGTAGGTAGGTAGGTAGGTAGGTAGGTAGGTAGGTAGGTAGGTAGGTAGGTAGGTAGGTAGGTAGGTAGGTAGGTAGGTAGGTAGGTAGGTAGGTAGGTAGGTAGGTAGGTAGGTAGGTAGGTAGGTAGGTAGGTAGGTAGGTAGGTAGGTAGGTAGGTAGGTAGGTAGGTAGGTAGGTAGGTAGGTAGGTAGGTAGGTAGGTAGGTAGGTAGGTAGGTAGGTAGGTAGGTAGGTAGGTAGGTAGGTAGGTAGGTAGGTAGGTAGGTAGGTAGGTAGGTAGGTAGGTAGGTAGGTAGGTAGGTAGGTAGGTAGGTAGGTAGGTAGGTAGGTAGGTAGGTAGGTAGGTAGGTAGGTAGGTAGGTAGGTAGGTAGGTAGGTAGGTAGGTAGGTAGGTAGGTAGGTAGGTAGGTAGGTAGGTAGGTAGGTAGGTAGGTAGGTAGGTAGGTAGGTAGGTAGGTAGGTAGGTAGGTAGGTAGGTAGGTAGGTAGGTAGGTAGGTAGGTAGGTAGGTAGGTAGGTAGGTAGGTAGGTAGGTAGGTAGGTAGGTAGGTAGGTAGGTAGGTAGGTAGGTAGGTAGGTAGGTAGGTAGGTAGGTAGGTAGGTAGGTAGGTAGGTAGGTAGGTAGGTAGGTAGGTAGGTAGGTAGGTAGGTAGGTAGGTAGGTAGGTAGGTAGGTAGGTAGGTAGGTAGGTAGGTAGGTAGGTAGGTAGGTAGGTAGGTAGGTAGGTAGGTAGGTAGGTAGGTAGGTAGGTAGGTAGGTAGGTAGGTAGGTAGGTAGGTAGGTAGGTAGGTAGGTAGGTAGGTAGGTAGGTAGGTAGGTAGGTAGGTAGGTAGGTAGGTAGGTAGGTAGGTAGGTAGGTAGGTAGGTAGGTAGGTAGGTAGGTAGGTAGGTAGGTAGGTAGGTAGGTAGGTAGGTAGGTAGGTAGGTAGGTAGGTAGGTAGGTAGGTAGGTAGGTAGGTAGGTAGGTAGGTAGGTAGGTAGGTAGGTAGGTAGGTAGGTAGGTAGGTAGGTAGGTAGGTAGGTAGGTAGGTAGGTAGGTAGGTAGGTAGGTAGGTAGGTAGGTAGGTAGGTAGGTAGGTAGGTAGGTAGGTAGGTAGGTAGGTAGGTAGGTAGGTAGGTAGGTAGGTAGGTAGGTAGGTAGGTAGGTAGGTAGGTAGGTAGGTAGGTAGGTAGGTAGGTAGGTAGGTAGGTAGGTAGGTAGGTAGGTAGGTAGGTAGGTAGGTAGGTAGGTAGGTAGGTAGGTAGGTAGGTAGGTAGGTAGGTAGGTAGGTAGGTAGGTAGGTAGGTAGGTAGGTAGGTAGGTAGGTAGGTAGGTAGGTAGGTAGGTAGGTAGGTAGGTAGGTAGGTAGGTAGGTAGGTAGGTAGGTAGGTAGGTAGGTAGGTAGGTAGGTAGGTAGGTAGGTAGGTAGGTAGGTAGGTAGGTAGGTAGGTAGGTAGGTAGGTAGGTAGGTAGGTAGGTAGGTAGGTAGGTAGGTAGGTAGGTAGGTAGGTAGGTAGGTAGGTAGGTAGGTACGGTAGGTAGGTAGGTAGGTAGCTAGGTAGGTAGGTAGGTAGGTAGGTAGGTAGGTAGGTAGGTAGGTAGGTAGGTAGGTAGGTAGGTAGGTAGGTAGGTAGGTAGGTAGGTAGGTAGGTAGGTACGGTAGGCTTACGTACGTACGGTACGGTAGGACGTAGGTAGGTAGGCTTAGCGTAGCTAGCTTACGGTAGGTAGCTTAGCTAGGTAGCTTACGGTAGGTACGGTACGGTAGCTTAGGTAGGTAGGTAGGTAGTTACGGTAGCTTACGGTACGTAGCTAGGTACGGTAGCTTAGGTAGGTACGGTACTGACTTAGGCTACGGTAGAGTAGGTACGGTACGGTAGGTACGGACTTTCCCATAAAGAAAACTCAAATCCAACCTACCCCTAAACTCACCCCCATCCCCCACCCCCCAAAACCACCATACACCCCATCCCTCCCCCAACCCATCCACATATAACCCTACTCCATCACTATGCTATCGGCGAGCACCTCCTGACCTCTTCATCTTCATGAGATATTTGCGCAAATAGTCATTTATATACCGCAAGGGGAGGCAATCTCTGCTTGTTTGTAAAACTCCTCATATCGCTTAACTCCCTTTACTCACTGCCTCTAACGAATGTCACTTGATGTTTGAATAAAATATCCATTACACCTTGGAAATAAAGTATTTCTTGTGTGAACTATCTCATTTCAGCCACTAACAATAACCTTATTTCTCCGTAATATATCTAGAAAAATGTCAATATCTATTATATACATAAAATCAAAATTCAAAAGGATACAGCTAAGAACTAAATGATGACAGAGGTCTCTGTTTACAAAGTACATAGGCCAAGTGATGGGATAGATTGTCTCGTTCTATTTCAAATTATGTTTTCTTTTCCCATTTTTATTGCTGTTTTAATACACAAAGTCATTTAACACAGATTCAAATCAAACTAATAACACATCATTCGGGCGCATCAAACGCTCAACTCTCGTGGATTAAGCCATAATTCTGATCTATACCTTTGTACAGAACTAACCATGCTTGACTGACGATAAAATCGTTACGCACTATGGTTGTGAACATTTATGCTACATTAACCTACACTCTTCACGTATTGACTGAGTACAAGTACATTAAGTAGCAAACATTTATTTCATTTTTGTTCCTTTTCAGTTTAAGTCAGTTTTTATATCGTATTGTAGATGTTTTAATAATTTACTTCAATATTCTGTAGCTGTATTGTAATATTTGTACGTGTGTTTTATAGATGACACCAAGTTAGATAAGTCTCTGGCTTATAGAGTGTTTTCAACCTAAAATAAATATTTCAGTAATGTTATCATTTTTAGTATAACATAACATGGCCATTTCTAAAAAGCATTAATATATATATATATGACATAAACAAATATTGGTAAGGTGTTCCCTCAAATGATCATGTTTAAAACATTTATTACAGTGCAGTCTCTCCCGAACAACGTCCTTTGAAAAAGTGTGAATTTTGCTGAGTGGGGTTGTTGCTCTAGAGAGGTTAAATTGTTGTTCAATTCTTAACCCATGAACAATGGATACTGTTATTGATGGGAGGTCGTTGTTCAAGAGAGGATCGCTTTCCAGGGGTTGCTCTGTATTTGACACGTTCGTTAAAACGCATTTAATGCAGCCGAAGTAGTTATTTTGTACAAACTTATGGTACTAACGAAACAAACGCTTTTAAGTTTTTCGCAATGGTAGACAGTGACAGTCGTGTAGTGATGTATATTATTACTTATGTATTTTGTATGGTGGCATGTATCTGCCTATCAGACCATATTTTGTGTTAAGATATGTATATGGTATGAACACTTATCACGATGCTTATCTAGTTAACAACATAATTTTCTAGTTAATTATGTAGTCAACTGGTGGCAGAAATATGCCACCATAATTTTGGACTGCCTGTACAAAAAAAAAACAACATAGATGTGTGTACTTTAAAAAATGCAACTTTAATTGCGCAGTTTGGAGTTCTGATTCAGTATTGTATTATAATAGTTTCCGTGCGATACTTAAAAAATAGCTTATGTTTGAAATATGCAAAGTTTCAACGAGTTCTTCACAGGTCTCCAGTTTAATTCCCCTTACTTTCGTCACACATCAGATTAAACTGCCAATTATATTAAACATTTGAAAATCGTGATCAATTTTTTTCCAAACAAGATTTATGAGAAAGCCTGTAAAGAGTATCCATGCCTCACCCATCAAACATTTCACAAACCATATAAAATATACGTGTCTTGGTCTCCCTCCATTGAAGCATGTGATTATGTACTGGTATGTCACTGAGTTAAATGAACCACATTGAAGAAAAACATGTATTTATAACAGTTATATAGTGATATTGTCTGTGTGTGCGTACTGGTGTTTTATATAAAGGAATACGAACTGCTGGTAACACTATCTTTTTCCACGGAATTTCATCACAATGTTTCTACAATATATTCTGATATTTACATCACTGGCACGTGAGTACCAATTTTTCAAATACGTTTTAATTGCTGTTGAAGTAACTGTCATTTATTCATGGCCGTAGATTGATTGATAGATTTATTGATTAATTGATCGATTGATTGATTATTAATGGATTGATTGATTGAACGAGAGAGTTCCATTCTAGAGTTATCTCCATTTATCCCTTCTAAAGTAATATTACATATACAGTAACTAACTCTTACAACGATATTCAGGGGACCGTAAGATTTATATCGTTGAATCCGAATATCTATAAATCCATGGTTGACTTATCGGAAGTAAGAAGGGAACTAAAATTGCTTGTTAAAGAATTTTGCGTCAATTATGAGATTGTACAAGAAATTTCAGTATTTGAATATTCGATGAACATTGAATGAAGAAATAATATTATCTGAAAGTCATCTTATCACAAGAAACCCCAGCATTTTTTACCTTCGTTTTCAAACCGGAAGAAGTACCATATCTACTCGACTTTATGCGCAGGCTGTGTCGTCAAATGATCAACAAATACACTGATATAAGCAAATAGAACATACCATTCTAAAAAATAGATTTGATATATCACTATAAATGACACTCCATAATTATCGCTAACTTTACACTGAGACAATCTTCGCTAACTCTCCACTGACACAATCTTCGCTAACTCTCCACTGACACAATCTTCGCTAACTCTCCACTGGCACAATCTTTGCTAACTCTCCACTGACACAATCTTTGCTAACTCTCCACTGACACAATCTTCGCTAACTCTCCACTGACACAATATTCGCTAACTCTCCACTGACACAATCTTTGCTAACTCTAAACTGACACAATATTCGCTAACTCTCCACTGACACAATCTTTGCTAACTCTCCACTGACACAATCTTCGCTAACTCTCCACTGGCACAATCTTTGCTAACTCTCCACTGACACAATCTTCGCTAACTCTCCACTGACACAATCTTCGCTAACTTTACCCTGACACACCCGCGATTTTGTATCAATATGTGTGAGTGTCTGATAAATATAGTTTGACAGTGCATGTTCCAAATTTGTATTTATATCCGAAATTTGTATTTACAGCAATTGTTACTGGTGTCACTCCTCAGTGTTATGATCAAAGAGAAGCGACACTTGCTTGTGATAGACAGCTACTTAATCTTCTAAACGTGAAGCTGGCATCATTCGATGAGACATATAAAACAATCAATAAGACCAATGCACAAGAACTACAACTTCTCGTCGAACAAACACAAGCAGTCCTCTGCAAGTAAGAATCATATAAGTATATTATATAGTGCGATATCATTAACCGCGAACGTATGATATATCACCCGGACCATTACATTTCAAAATAGCTGTATTGAAATGAGCGTGTTTATCCGTAAGCTGGGCAGAGAAAAAGCTTGGGTTGTGTTTTGATAGAAAAGTAATTCAAAGAGCAGTTAAAGCTTTACGAACGAGTGCATTTCCTTACCCAAATTGGTACGGATTGTTCCTGAAAGTTCATACATTGTTCGCGGTCAATCTTACAGCACTATACATGCAGCTGAATAAGTTTATCTTTTTTTTTTAGCTAAATGACAATCATTTTCATATTAATTATTATTGCACTATTATTATATATGTGTACGACATGTATTGTATATTTGCCCCCTAATGAGTTCGATATGAGGAGTTATGTATTCGTCAGTGTGTTTATGTACAAAATACGCATAATTAGCCTTTATTTTCTTTGATATATGGAAGGATTTCACCATACCTGTGCTTAAATACACATACAATCGTAAACAAGAAATATCTTTAAAAAAAGATGAACGGCATAGATAGAATGATGTGTAAAGAATTGCCCTATTTCGGAACTCTGATTTCGACAGAGGGGTACGCTACGGGAAACTGAATTTTCGTTTTGAGGCAACCCGTTTTGTGCCTCTCCGCTTAAAATATGAACCAATCAAATCGTATAATTGGTTGCATATTTAAACAACGCGTTTCATAAACAACATTTGATTGGTCTAAAATGTAGGTCAAAAGCTGCGCCGGAAAATATATTTTATTGAATCCTGATTCAATCATCAAGAAAAGCTGACCATCTATCTTAGTGCTAGCCAAATATGTATTGGTTGAGGATCTGCTCAAATGTTGATGTAAATGATAGCTTTGGATTCCAAAAAGATGTAGAGACTATGCTCGGTCCAAATATACAATTCAGTACAAGCGTAGCTAATCCCAGACTGGTTCTGTAGCGGAAGTGGCGCAATGAGCGGAAAGAGGCCCAAATCACCACACAGGGTTTATTGTAAGATATAAGTAAAATAACGATCATTGTGCTTCATTAAACTCGCGTGTTGTATCATATAGCAACGATAAATTCCTTACTTAAAACATACATGAACACCTGTCTGTCTCGGTACTTTGTAACATATCCGACAAATTATCATTGTATGACAAATACATCGAGTGTATACTTGATTCCCGGGAACGTACAAACGTGTATATATTCATATTCAATGCCACTAACACAGTAGAATGAATTACAGTAACAAGTCCTTTAAAGAGCACTTGCATATATTGAACACATTTTAAATCCCTCAATGAATATTTTACATTCAAATCGAACGTCATATGTTAAGAACCGTTTTTCAATGTCCTAATTCCTTATAGATAAGTTTTACAGTTTTCAAAACTTAAGGTTGTGTTGTAGTCACTACATACATTCTTAGTGTAACTACTTTGTGGTTTTATTTTTAGTTCTTCGAATGTTGTCTCAGTTGGATGTATCCTCAACAGTTTTGACGTTTGTCCGGAGATACTTTATGATTCAAAGATAAGGAACACTTACTTGGCTAATTCCATGGCTGACAATTATGCCGATCACTCCACGACATCTTCAGTGTGTGGTAAGCAGTTATATTCGTTTTTTCTGTGTTGTCACATAGTAGTTAGAACCTGGTTAGAGCTGAAAATCAAGGGTCCAGGCCCATGTGCTGCTCTCTAATAAACCATGGTACTATGCACTATGCACGTGAACGAGGTGAAGAAGAACATGGTTTAAAACCAGTCCACAGGTGATTGGTGTTTGGCTATAAGCTTGGTGCGATAAATACGCTTAAGTTAGTTAAAACACAATATGATGATTCAAAATAAGAACACATATTATATTGTATATATTTATATACAGTATAACACTATTGATACTTGCACATGTGTTACGATAATGTGATAATGATTGTTAACATGTAGTTTCCTCTAGTGTATATGCGTATTGAGGTGTATATTTATTGCTTACGCAGGCTTGTTCTCTATCACATTTATGTTTTTATTACATAGTCATTTCAGTTTGTTCTTCAACTGTAACCTTATATGTATGTTTGAATATGTTATAGTGTTCCTTCTCAGTCTCATAGATGTATGTTTGTATATATGAGCGCCGCTGTACGATTTCCAACTTCTTATTTAAGTGAGGTCATTTCGAGAAAACATCACATGTGACGTCACCATGTACTGACAGTAAGCAATATTTGCCCCATATGGCCATATGGAAACGAAGAGACCATATGGAGAAAATATTGTTTCCTGCTTGCAAATAGTGACATCACATGTCACGTTTTCGTGAAGAATCAATGACAGAAGAGGTTGTAAATCCTATAGCAGCGCTCATATGTACATATTTGTGTGTCTGTATGTGCCATATGGCTTACTGGACTGAAAATAAAATAAAATAAATGTTACATTTAAACATTATGCCGTGTTGAACGACTTTGTAAATAATATTCTCATAAGTACAATGAATCATCTGACTCGATTGGCGATAAAGATAGAAACACTTGTGGTTATGTTATTTAATGTCACAGATAATACATAAACTCGTTGAAGTATAACTATCCCATATACATTACAGCATACCATAAAAACAAATATTGTGATTATCGTAAAGTAGAATTCAACAACTGTTATACAACCATAACTGTGAACATTGAGACGGTGGACCCACTTAGTACAGAACTTTGTGCGTAAGTATATGCTGTGTCCCTAACTTAAATATCCCCCGCCACATACCCGCAAAATTACCACTACCCGAAATATTTTATTACACATTTGAAAGCAATACTATTTAATAGACGATGAGGTTCTAATTCTACAAGAATCACCTTCGTTCTCTCATTATCAACTTATAGAGACATAGTAACGGGTGAAGTTTTTGGCCGAATAAGGATTTTGTCATGAAAATGCAGGAGGCATAGACTGTGAGGTAGTTCGATCAGCAACTATAGTGACTATGGTTGAATGATAAAACTCAGCCTAGTTTATCTATAATCTGGTTATTCTGGTCAGAGTAATAAATCGGTGGTTGAACCAAAGTTAATGTTCGGAACACCTCTATATATTATTCAAACCTCCACGTTCGAAGAGTGACCAGAATAACTAGACCGTAGATGAACTAGATTGAGTTTTATCCTCCAACCATAGTCACTATAGTCACAATAGTTGCTGATCGAACTACCTCGGTAGTATATCACTTATTATATCATAAATATTGTCAATTTTGCGTTGCATTTAGGTAGAAATACAGTAACAACTCACTTAAAGACCACCTCAGTAACAAGACCACCTCGAAATTAAGAACATAATTTTCAAGTCCATTTGCACTGTTTTGCTCTTTGTTCAACCTCATTATTAAGTCCAACTCAATAAGAAGACGAGTTTTCAAGGGTCACAATGGTGGTCTTATTATTGAGGTTTTACTGTATACTAGAATTGATTATCAACCTACCCAAACGTTCAACGCATGGATCACGGTAGAAGTCGCGACAAATATGTTTTAAGGTTTGCCTTTAGATGTAAATCGCAGGAAACACTCGTATGGATTCTGTGAACCGGGTTTTGTATTTGTTCCGGCTGAGCGATAAGTGCAAATGGCAAACCTTTCGGCTGCCGAAAAGGTTCACTATGTCTATTATCAAATAGTCTGAACTTATATAAAAACATACGTAACATCATAATGATGTATTGATACGAAAAGTGTTGCGTAAATTTATAATGACATTATCATTTCCGAATGGACATGACTCGAAATGGTTGTAGATTCTAATTGTTTTAACAAGTATGTTTTCACACCCTATATGGCAGTCAATGTACTAGCGACGGCCCCTGTTTGGTAGCGTATTAACTATCTTGGCTGAATGCCAATAACATGTGTGGCTGGTTTTTATTAGTTTAAGATACAGATGAGAAGTAGGGGTCATAAAATGTCCATGCATGTCTAAAAGAACGACAATCATCCTCAATGCCATACTTTTGTTTGCAAGTTATAGGTGCCGAAAATTGGATGCTACGACATCCCCAACTTTCCAATAAAACTAAAATCGACACGAAAGTATCCTTGATATTGCTGTTGTTTCCTTTGGTGACGATAAGTAAGAGATTGTTGTAATGTACATTTTATGTCTGCTCTCATACAAGTCACCCTCGCGGATATTTACAAGAGTATCGTTGAACATGTTGGTATGTGCGGGATGATCACTCGGGTTTCTCCTAACGCATACGTATCACCCAATTGGTTTTATGTTTGTATCAGATTGGTCGATGTTAATTTAGGTTTGAATAAATCGACATTCTATAGTTTTACATTATATACATGTATATATCAACCTTCAATTAGGAGCACAAAATAAGTCAGGGACATAAACGTATGTTTGTATTTCAGTTCAGCAAATTTTGATGACATCACATGTATGATCGATCAGTACAAAGATTGCCGAACATATATGGATTTGAATGCTAATACAGTGTTGAATTCATCTCTGAAACAAAACATTTCTGCACATAGATGGGAGACATTCACATCTGGCGCTCAGCTTTGTGGTAAGTGCATACCATGGTGGTACTATGAGGCTAGTATATTAGTTTTGTGATTATTAAATGTGTGCCTACTTAAAATGATAACAGCATTTCAACATGATTGTGGATAATATATCAGTCAGATTAAAAAACAAATACACCTATTACCTATTAGGTACCCAGGCTGTCCATAATATAGAGAAAATCCTAGATTGATACAATTACACTGTATTACTTTAGCTTAGCACTGAACTCATAAGAAAGGTCGAATAATGCTCTTGTTCGTTTGCAGTTCAATATCCATCGCCTATTCGTGTGTCTTATCGTGTAACTTTCCACATTTGTCGCTAACTCATGTGACTGTATATACTGGTGGCCTTTTCATGTGACTGTCCATATTCGTCGCTTTGCATGTGACTGTCCATATTCGTCGCTTTTCATGTGACTGCCCATATTCGTCACTTTGCATGTGACTGTCCATATTCGTTGCCTTTTCATGTGACTGTCCATATGTATCGCCTCTTCATGTGACTGTCTATATTCGTCACTTTGCATGTGACTGTCCATATTCCATGCCTTTTCATGTGACTGTCTATATTCGTCACTTTGCATGTGACTGTCCATATGTATCGCCTCTTCATGTGACTGTCTATATTCGTCACTTTGCATGTGACTGTCCATATTCCATGCCTTTTCATGTGACTGTCCATATGTATCGCCTCTTCATGTGACTGTCTATATTCGTCACTTTACATGTGACTGTCCATATTCGTTGCCTTTTCATGTGACTGTCTATATTCGTCACTTTGCATGTGACTGTCCATATTCCATGCCTTTTCATGTGACTGTCCATATGTATCGCCTCTTCATGTGACTGTCTATATTCGTCACTTTGCATGTGACTGTCCATATTCCATGCCTTTTCATGTGACTGTCCATATGTATCGCCTCTTCATGTGACTGTCTATATTCGTCACTTTGCATGTGACTGTCCATATTCCATGCCTTTTCATGTGACTGTCCATATGTATCGCCTCTTCATGTGACTGTCTATATTCGTCACTTTACATGTGACTGTCCATATTCGTTGCCTTTTCATGTGACTGTCTATATTCGTCACTTTGCACGTGACTGTCCATATTCGTTGCCTTTTCATGTGCCTGTTCATATGTATCGCCTCTTCATGTGACTGTCAATATTCGTCACTTTGCATGTGACTGTCCATATTCGTTGCCTCTTCATAATACTGTCCATATTCGTCGCCTCTTCTTGTGACTGTCCATATTCGTTGCCTTTTCATGTGACTGTCCATATTCGTTGCCTCGTCATGTGACTGTCCATATTCGTCACTTTGCATGTGACTATCCATATTCGTCCCTTGGCATGTGACTATCCGTATTCGTTGCCTTTGCATATGACTGTCAATATGTATCGCCTCTTCATGCAACAGTCCATATTCGTCACTTTGCATGTGACTGTCCATATTCCTGGCCTCTTCATGTGACTGTCCATATTCGTTGCCTTTTCATGTGACTGTCCATATACGTTGCCTTTTCATGTGACTGTCCATATACGTTGCCTTTTCATGTGACGGTCCATATGTTTCGCCTCTTCATGTGACTGTCCATTTTCGTCACTTTGCATGTGACTGTCCATATTCGTTGCTTCTTCATATTACTGTCCATATTTATCGCCTCTTCATCTGACTGTCCATATTCGTCGCCTCTCCATGTGACTGTCCATATTCGTCGCCTCTTCATGTGACTGTCCCTATTCGTTGCCTTTTCATGTGACTTTCCATATTCGTCGCCTCTCCATGTGACTGTCCATATTCGTCGCCTCTCCATGTGACTGTCCATATTCGTCGCCTCTCCATGTGACTGTCCATATTCGTCGCCTCTTCATGTGACTGTCCATATTCGTCGCTTTTCATGTGACTGTCCCTATTCGTTGCCTTTTCATGTGACTTTCCATATTCGTCGCCTCTCCATGTGACTGTCCATATTCGTCGCCTCTCCATGTGACTGTCCATATTCGTCGCCTCTCCATGTGACTGTCCATATTCGTCGCCTCTTCATGTGACTGTCCATATTTATCACCTCTTCATGTGACTGTCCATATTCGTCGCCTCTCCATGTCACTGTCCATATTTGTCGCCTCTCCATGTGACTGTCCATATTTGTCGCCTCTCCATTAGACTGTCCATATTTATCACCTCTTCATGTCACTGTCCATATTTGTCGCCTCTCCATGTGACTGTCCATATTTGTCGCCTCTCCATTAGACTGTCCATATTTATCACCTCTCCATGTGACTGTCCATATTTGTCGCCTCTCCATTAGACTGTCCATATTTATCACCTCTTCATGTCACTGTCCATATTTGTCGCCTCTCCATGTGACTGTCCATATTTGTCGCCTCTCCATTAGACTGTCCATATTTATCACCTCTTCATGTGACTGTCCATATTTATCACCTCTTCATGTCACTGTCCATATTTGTCACCTCTTCATGTCACTGTCCATATTTGTCGCCTCTTCATGTGACTGTCCATATTCGTTGCCTCTTCATGTCACTGTCCATATTTATCACCTCTTCATGTCACTGTCCATATTTGTCACCTCTTCATGTCACTGTCCATATTTGTCGCCTCTTCATGTCACTGTCCATATTTGTCACCTCTTCATGTCACTGTCCATATTTGTCACCTCTTCATGTCACTGTCCATATTTGTCACCTCTTCATGTCACTGTCCATATTTGTCGCCTCTTCATGTGACTGTCCATATTCGTCGCCTCTCCATGTCACTGTCCATATTTGTCGCCTCTCCATATGACTGTCCATATTTGTCGCCTCTCCATTAGACTGTCCATATTTATCACCTCTTCATGTGACTGTCCATATTCGTTGCCTCTTCATGTGACTGTCCATATTTATCACCTCTTCATGTCACTGACCATATTTGTCGCCTCTTCATGTGACTGTCCATATTCGTTGCCTCTTCATGTGACTGTCCATATTTATCACCTCTTCATGTGACTGTCCATATTTATCACCTCTTCATGTGACTGTCCATATTCGTTGCCTCTTCATGTGACTGTCCATATTTATCACCTCTTCATGTGACTGTCCATATTTGTCGCCTCTCCATGTGACTGTCCATATTTGTCGCCTCTCCATTAGACTGTCCATATTTATCACCTCTTCATGTCACTGTCCATATTTGTCGCCTCTCCATGTGACTGTCCATATTTGTCGCCTCTCCATTAGACTGTCCATATTTATCACCTCTCCATGTGACTGTCCATATTTGTCGCCTCTCCATTAGACTGTCCATATTTATCACCTCTTCATGTCACTGTCCATATTTGTCGCCTCTCCATGTGACTGTCCATATTTGTCGCCTCTCCATTAGACTGTCCATATTTATCACCTCTTCATGTGACTGTCCATATTTATCACCTCTTCATGTCACTGTCCATATTTGTCACCTCTTCATGTCACTGTCCATATTTGTCGCCTCTTCATGTGACTGTCCATATTCGTTGCCTCTTCATGTCACTGTCCATATTTATCACCTCTTCATGTCACTGTCCATATTTGTCACCTCTTCATGTCACTGTCCATATTTGTCGCCTCTTCATGTCACTGTCCATATTTGTCACCTCTTCATGTCACTGTCCATATTTGTCACCTCTTCATGTCACTGTCCATATTTGTCACCTCTTCATGTCACTGTCCATATTTGTCGCCTCTTCATGTGACTGTCCATATTCGTCGCCTCTCCATGTCACTGTCCATATTTGTCGCCTCTCCATATGACTGTCCATATTTGTCGCCTCTCCATTAGACTGTCCATATTTATCACCTCTTCATGTGACTGTCCATATTCGTTGCCTCTTCATGTGACTGTCCATATTTATCACCTCTTCATGTCACTGACCATATTTGTCGCCTCTTCATGTGACTGTCCATATTCGTTGCCTCTTCATGTGACTGTCCATATTTATCACCTCTTCATGTGACTGTCCATATTTATCACCTCTTCATGTGACTGTCCATATTCGTTGCCTCTTCATGTGACTGTCCATATTTATCACCTCTTCATGTGACTGTCCATATTTGTCGCCTCTCCATTAGACTGTCCATATTTATCACCTCTTCATGTGACTGTCCATATTCGTTGCCTCTTCATGTGACTGTCCATATTTATCACCTCTTCATGTGACTGTCCATATTTGTCGCCTCTCCATTAGACTGTCCATATTTATCACCTCTTCATGTCACTGTCCATATTTGTCGCCTCTCCATGTGACTGTCCATATTTGTCGCCTCTCCATTAGACTGTCCATATTTGTCGCCTCTTCATGTGACTGTCCATATTTATCACCTCTTCATGTCACTGTCCATATTTGTCACCTCTTCATGTCACTGTCCATATTTGTCGCCTCTTCATGTGACTGTCCATATTCGTCGCCTCTCCATGTGACTGTCCATATTCGTCGCCTCTCCATGTGACTGTCCATATTCGTCGCCTCTTCATGTGACTATCCATATTCGTTGCCTTTTCATGTGACTGTCCATATTCGTCGCCTCTTCATGTGACTGTCCATATTTATCGCCTCTCCATGTGACCGCCATATTCGTCGCCTCTTCATGTGACTGTCCATATTTATCGCCTCTCCATGTGACTGTCCATATTCGTCGCCTCTTCATGTGACTGTCCATATTTATCGCCTGTTCATGTGACTGTCCATATTTATCGCCTGTTCATGTGACTGTCAGTTGGAATGTCAGTATGCGTCGTGTGCTCGAAGGAATAGCCATATTTGTCGCTTAATTGTGTATAAGCTTTGCGTTCGATATCAGCACTTACTCGGATTTGAATGATAATTATTCAATTAGATCAGTACTAAATGTTAATGTACGGTGTACGATCGCAGTGCTTACTTCAAGAAGTCTATACATCCGATGACTGATGCTAAGCATTAACAATAATTGTAGATTATGTACTTTATCAGTATTTTAATTTATTTTGGATTATAGAGTGTTACGAAGGACAAGCGTGTTACGCTCTGATGCAACAACAAATCTCAAACAACGCAGTGCCTTTAACATCTGTTCGAAATAAATACATTAATGCAATAAACTCGGTGGAAACGTTGTGTGGGTAAGTAATTAGGTTAACTGCTGATACAAAACGTTCTGTAACACCAAAACCACAGTAAAATACCCATCAACTTGCAAAAACCTTACATTCTTGTAAAATTTCAGCCTTATTGTGGCATATTTCTGTCGTATGGTAGCCTGTTAAGGTTAGCAAAACTTTCGCGTATGTCACCATACAAGCCATTGATTTTTTTCTTAAAATGTCATTATATAAGCGAAACAATAGCCTTTCTCGAATCATTAAAAACATGCCCTGTAAAGTCGAAATGTGGTTCTCCACCGCATTATAATAATGATAACAAAGTTCAGGGAAATGTGATACAGTCTAATAAAGTCGTCGATGACTATGTAATTTTATTTTCACAAAGCTCAAATTGTATTAACAATTTGTGGACCTGTTGTATTTTTCAGCGACAATGCTGCGTTGATTTGCTCCATGAGAGCCAGCGATAGTGCATGTGAATTAATGTTAGAAGATTTCGATAATACGCGAGCAAAGATTAATCAATACATGACGACACTGGATGTTATTTGTGATGATATCGTAAAAGACGGTAAGTGAATTATAATTATACAAATGTTATCACTTATAACGAGAACACGGTCGTTTATTTTATCAGGTTTGCGTCTTGTCCTTAAGTATCGCTTCCAAGACATCGCCAGCTTCTCGTTGTCTGCACTAACATTTCCATCGTATGGACTTCCACTCAAATACGTTTCTCATTAGTCACTTCATATATCATGATATTTTTCAAAATAAAACCCAGTTGTTTTACTTCATTCTGATCCATACTTCAATCTTTTTGAACCCTAAATTCACGCATGTTTAGTATTATCAAAATGTATAAACTGAAGGAACGTAGGGTAACTGATTAATAGAGTATCGTAGTGTATGTATTTCGCTCCATAGTACAATAGCACATTTTTGCCGATTTCCCTGGGACTGTGAAAATCAATTTTTCAATTACGTTCCCGCTGTCGAATATCCAATACACATGTCCAAGCGTATTTATTCTTGTGGTGACGACTTATGGTAATGTTTCATTCCTATTTAAAGTTTTCCCGTTTTATAAATACACTTTTAAGTTCAGATGTATACAGAGTTTCTATATCTGGTCTATGTGAATATGTGTACATACACATTGCGTACCGACATGGTTCCTGATATTTCTAAATTATCTTACATTTCTTAATTGTCCCTTTATGATATTACAAATGTACCTACCGACTTCGACATTGAAATCAGTATGAATTTGTAATTACATGTGTGTGTGCATTATAGCCGATGCACTTGTTGGTTGTTCATGTGTTCTTTGTTAATGTTCGTGTATCTTGTGTATTGGCAGACATCAAAGACAATAAAGAATGCATTATTACCCAGTTTACAGACGTCCTCCATCCCTGTATGGCAGACAGCTATCTTCTTGAAGACATTAATTCATGCAGGTATGCTAGTATAGAATAGTTAGTAGATCACTATATACGTATAAACATGTACATGATTCAGAGAAACACTATTTCCACTTGTCATTAATCCGACACAATACCATTTGAGTATCTTGCAGTGATATTTGTATATATTGAACCAAAATAATTTCACTGTTGTCATGTTATAGTAGAATCCAATACATTTGTATTATCTACTGTGCACGATCCTTTATGTTGCTACAGCATGTATTTTGTCAATTATACGGAATGAAGATTAGAGCAAACTAAATCGTATTCTACTTGCGTGCAGGGCTCTAGAGAAAGTTTTCAAAGACACTTATCCCGGACTAATGAAATTGTAAAATTTGACTTGTCCGACATAGGAAGCTAGTTGTCCGAGAATATTGGTCAATTTAGTAACAAATAAACACACAGAATGGTAGCTCTACAATCTAAAATCTAATAATCGCATGTATGTATTTGTGTGATTCCAAGGTTTGTCTTAGCCCAAATCAGCATTAGACTAGTCCGGGACGTCGGGCTAGTGAATTTCTAGAGCCATTGTGTGGCTTCTCCTGTTTGAACACTTTTTCTTCATTGTTTCAGGCTTGTTCAGAGGCTGTACAATTGTCTCAGATACGCTTTTCCCAATGGACAATGTAATGGTAACCATTTAGGTTTTGCATACGAAATCATTCGAGCACAATATGGTACATTACCTGTATGCGAACTCAACACTGCCATGACGACAATACCATCACTAGCTATGACAACATTGCTCGCAATGGTATTGTGTATTTATGGAAAATATGTCGCGTCCTAATCGCATGTATATATCATGATCTATTTTCTAAACGTACGGACCTTCCTGCTGTTGTATATGATGTGATATGCACCGAAAATATCTATATATATTTTTCGGTGTAGTGATAGATTTTGCATATTTAACCAACCCATCATATTCCTACTTAAGGCGACGCATTATTTGTTACATACAAGATGGCCAGTTTCTCTTTTACGTGCGGCTATGAATGCAAGTACACTTACTTAAAGAAATTATATTGGCCATCCTTTATTTCAACACAGTAAAACCTCAACAATAAGACCACCCTTGAGATCCTTGAACACTGGTAATCTTATTTTGAGGTTAATGTGTTCTTAATGTTGAGGTTGAATAAATAGCAAAACAGTGAAAATGGACTTGAAAATTGTGTTCTTAATCTCGAGGTGGTTATAGTTGTGTGCGTGTGTCTTTGCCATATATAATGTGAAATGGCCAAAGGCTATTTACGAGGGGCATTCAATATTTATTAGTGAAAAACAAAAAAAGCACACATGATAGAAAACGATTTTAATTGTTAAATCCTTCAAAGTAATCTCCCTTAATGTCGGCCCATCTTTTTTGGTAGAAATTCTTCACGTTAGATAACACCACTTCCTTGATAACCTGCGTCCAGATGAAACAGGAATCTGAACAACAGCACCTTCCTTAGTAAAGAAAACTGAGTACATAATGTTCTAGGCGCTCTTAGTTCCCTTAGTTATGATTTTTTGTTAAATTGCATTTAACATGAAACAAACTATTTGTACCACGCAAGCCTATTACTATTGAATATTATGTTGAAATAAAAGCAATTTAGCAGAAATTGAATACTTCGTTGTCTTAATTCTATGAGCATGTGTTCATGCTATAAATTAAAATATTTAACAATAAAACTACAACTTCTTTGCTTATTTCAATTTGTGCCGAACATCTCAATAACGACATTTCTTGTTAACACTGTACTTAAGTTATAGATTGGGGAAGAATGTCCAATATAAACAATATAAAACAAAACTTTTCAATCACCACCCACTGACTTGTTTCAATTCATGTCTGTGTAGAGTCCTTAAGGTCATGTTTTCCGTGAACACACTATTCTATACACAGCTGAACGAGACAAATACTATGAATATTTTATGAGAAACAATTAAACATTGAAGGGAACAGAAAACAAGACAGTACGTATTCAGGCACACTTAAGGATGTATGACTTTACTTTATACTATTTGCATTTGCCTCCTGTGTGGTACATTGTTTATTGTGTTAATATTCATAGTTTAAATAAACTTCAGTAAGTCTTAGTACACTGAGCAAACATGCGTATTGGTGTCTTTGTTTTTGTATTGAAGTTACCATACCATATATAACTGAAGTATTAGTTTTACTTGTATGTTTGTTCCTGTTGATCTGTCGCAAATTGCAACATATGATTAAAGTGGAATAATATTTTCAGAAAAATTGCACGAAGAAATTATTTATACGATACGATGGTGTTTGCATTATTGAATTTTCATGCACTGTTAAAATATTTATCAATAAAACTCAAGTGACCAATTAGAGATTTTGTTCAGTGTTTATTTTAGCAACGGTGATTTAAACACAGTTTGAATTTACTTTCTGTCCCAAAAGGTTCGTATCTAAAGGAAGGCGAACGTAGCAATTAGACTACTCCAAAGTAATCACATCACGCTCGTGTTCAACAGTTTTTCAACGGAAAAGTAAATTACCGATAACAAATCATGTAAAAAAAACAATGATCAATCATAAGGACATATAAACAGTGTCATATTTATGCTTATTCTATTATACAAGTTTAATGATAGATCATTTAGATCAATTTAATGTATTGGATTCAAATGTCGTCTTACAGGCTTACTGTTTGCCAGGCCATTCCTTGCGCCTCCGTTCCCTAATGTATGTACCCTTTAACCTTTAGCCCTGTGAGTAGGATAGCCAATGAAAGCATGTTTTGCCACGTATTGACCAACATACATACTGTATACAATAATGGTATTTTAAACTAATTTTGAATGGACAATATGCACATAAAACTGAACAATGTTGTTAATTGTGGTTACACAAAACAAATATAAGGAAACGGAACATTCTATAGTTGATAAATATAACTACTATCATTGCTTGTTCTATTATTGATAAATATAACTATTGTCATTACTTGTTCTATTGGTGTAAATATAACTACTGTCATTACTTGTTCTATTGGTGATAAATATAACTATTGTCATTACTTGTTCTATTGGTGATAAATATAACTATTGTCATTACTTGTTCTATTGGTGATAAATATAACTATTGTCATTACTTGTTCTATTCGTGATAACTATAACTATTGTCATTACTTGTTCTATTGGTGATAAATATAACTACTGTCATTACTTGTTCTATTGGTGATAAATAACATACTTCAAGTTTGTATCATATACATTTTAGGCAATATTATGGTAAACTGCGTTCAAAATAATAAAATTAAGTGCAATAATAAATCGAAAGCATATATCGTCAAATTAACCGTCTAAACTGCGGCTCTTGAGACACGGTGTACAATATGAAAAAAAAACATAATGATTCCGTGTCAATAGGCTTATTTGTAATCGGCACGTCTTATTCATACTTCAAACCAGCAACTTATCAACTGATCGCCATTGAAAATGCAAGTTACATAAAACTTTTCTTCTTTTTTCAATTCCCGTTGCGTACGATAGTGACTTTTAATTCATTATATCTCCAGCAGTCTCATATCACAAAAGGAGCAATATTCTAAACTTACGCTAATCATATATACATAATAATAAATAAATCTGTATTATTTCTATAGAAAAAAGAATCCCAGAAAATCTTATTTTCTACTAAAAGTATCGAGCTAATCACATCTTAAACAAAGATAAACGCAAAACAGCATGTCCTGGCTTTATAAACAATTATCAATTAACTTGAATTATTTATACACACACTGATTATTTCCACATTTTTGTATTCCTGGATTCGTTATTCGATTGCACAAGATGAATGAATATTATGAGAGTTTTCCGATATTTCTTTCTATTCATCAAACCAGAAGAGATAAGTATATCGTTTTGCGACTGAGCAAGAGGTTGTGTAAAATTGGAGAGATAGTCGCCCGTTAAATGTTTGAAAAGTATCTTCTACTCCGTACCGTTTCTCTTGAAATATCTGTATAGCTTCAGAAGATCAATACATAACATAGTTCCGAAGATAATACTTAACACAGCAATGCCTATGATTCCAGAAATTAATGACGATGTTCTGTTGTCTGGCCGACTTTTAAGTGAATATTGTGACAAAGTCGTTTCCTTGGAATTTATTGCGGTATCAGCGATCAGCTTTGCTATGATTTCATCTTCAGTCATGTTGATAAAGAAACTGCCGGTGCTGCAGGCGCATGGCGTAATGTACAAAGCTCGAGGCGGGGTATTCACTGAATTACCTGAAAATTACATAAACTGTAAACACACTTGATTGACAAAATAGTTAAATTCACAAACTTCAAAAAAAGCATATTGGTTATAATTCACAAGATAATGATTTTTTCAGGAGAAGACCTATATAAGTCTTTGGCTTTCGGTCCCATCCATTTCTCATTACTACTGAACAAACTTGTTTAGTGTAAAATGTTGTATATTGTATTGTATTATTATGATGTTCATAGTATGTAAATAAAATATGTTTAAACTAATGATTTTGGAATATTTTGCACATATGATTGCTACTAGTAATGCATGACTTATATTGTTTCCCTTCAACACTTCTAAAAAATGTCTTTTCTTTAAAGAACGTCCAGAGTTCGAACCCACGACCTCTAGATGATTATCATTCGAGCACTCTACCGACTGAGCTAACCGGATGGGCTTCATCAAGCAGATTTATTTTTTCTGAAATTGGAATGTATATACAAATGATTGGAGCTATTGTTTACCTTTAGGAGCACATAACACCATTGGTTGTGTCCAGGTACCATCGCCTTGGCAAGCAATAGTAGGAGGCCCAACTCGTGCATGACTGGTAAAACAAGTGTAAGTCGCATATGATCCGTATGTTGTCGCAGTAAAACTGACAGTGGCATTCGTTACATTAGGAGGAGCCTGGCAGTCTACTAGACTACAAGAAGGTATGCTTGGTCCCCATTGCCCGTCGTCTAAACATGAGACAGTCGCAGTACCAACTAAGGTGTATTGCGCTGCACATGTGTAAGTAGCTGTTGAATTATAGGTTGTGGTCATTGCAACAACGGTTGCATGTGTAACATTTGGAGGAGCCTGGCAGTCTACTAGACTACAGGAAGGTACGCTTGGTCCCCATTGCCCGTCGTCGAAACATGACACAGTCGCAGTACCAACTATTGTGTATTGCGCTGCACATGTGTAAGTAGCTGTTGAATTATAGGTTGTGGTCATTGCAACAACGGTTGCATGTGTAACATTTGGAGGAGCCTGGCAGTCTACTAGACTACAGGAAGGTACGCTTGGTCCCCATTGCCCGTCGTCTAAACATGAGACAGTCGCAGTACCAACTATTGTGTATTGCGCTGCACATGTGTAAGTAGCTGTTGAATTATAGGTTGTGGTCATTGCAACAACGGTTGCATGTGTAACATTTGGAGGAGCCTGGCAGTCTACTAGACTACAGGAAGGTACGCTTGGTCCCCATTGCCCGTCGTCTAAACATGAGACAGTCGCAGTACCAACTATTGTGTATTGCGCTGCACATGTATAAGTAGCTGTTGAATTATAGGTTGTGGTCATTGCATCAACGGTGGCATGTGTAACATTTGGAGGAGCCTGGCAGTCTACTAGACTACAGGAAGGTACGCTTGGTCCCCATTGCCCGTCGTCTAAACATGACACAGTCGCAGTACCAACTATTGTGTATTGCGCTGCACATGTGTAAGTAGCTGTTGAATTATAGGTTGTGGTCATTGCATCAACGGTTGCATGTGTAACATTTGGAGGAGCCTGGCAGTCTACTAGACTACAGGAAGGTACGCTTGGTCCCCATTGCCCGTCGTCTGAACATGACACAGTCGCAGTACCAACTAAGGTGTATTGCGCTGCACATGTGTAAGTAGCTGTTGAATTATAGGTTGTGGTCATTGCATCAACGGTTGCATGTGTAACAGTAGGTGGGCCATTACAGTCCACTATCTGACATGAAGGTAAGGTGCTTTCCCATGCACCACTGTCTAAGCAATAAACATACGGAGAACCGCTCAAATTGTAGCCTGTCTCACACCTGTAAGTCACAGACGATCCATATATGGTTGATATTGATATTGCTGATGGATCTGCTGGAGATACTACTGCCTGCGCCACAGTCGGTGGTGTATTACAGTCGACAATCTGACAGTTTGGGAGTGGTGTACTCCACTGAAGGTCGGCTTGGCATGTAATGGTCGCTGTTCCAAATAATTCATACCCAATGTCACAATAATATGTAGCCGTAGATGATATACTCATGTCCGTATAGTTAACATTGCCGTTACTTATGGTGTCTGGTGTCTCACAAGTTCGAACTTAAATACATACATGTAACAGTATTATTAAAACAAATAGTGGAAAGAGGGCTTAATATAAATCATAACTTAAAAAAACTGGATTACCTTACTGTCCAAACCTTTTAGCCATAACTAATGGCGGCTGGTGCCTCGCAAGTTTTAACTTGAAAATACATTAATTCAATGCATATATATTAATACAAATAATGGAAAGATAGCTTAACATTCATCCGGAATCGAACAAACAGAATACCGAATGTCAATTTTATTAAATTGCTTGCTCACTTATCATTGCATTAACGACAATAAAAATACATAAAAGGCACAGAAAAGGTCCCTCCCTTTTAGGCACCATTTTAAAGCAAATATGCATTAGGTCAAACATCGGTCTAAAACAGCAAACGCACGTAACGCATTATAGATAACAATTCATTAAGCTCTAATTATATCGACTTCTTGCGACGTACGAACCTGTGTTATGATGCGTTTTTTATCAACGCTATTGCTACAATCTCTGATTTGTGATACACGCTTTAACGAAGTAAATGCAATCCTTAAAAGTCGTTTGTTATATGGTTAACATTCTGTGTATCAGACGACCGGACTTTGTTCCTTCAACTTATTCTACTATACGCAACGGACTGTCGGAATAATCATATGTATAGATCGCTAAACCTAGATTAACAGTACCACTACCAACATTAAGGGTTGGTCATGTTGGCCAATAGTTTCATCCTTCGGAGTTGCTTCCTTTTTAACATCAACAAAAAAGCGGACGAAGAAGCCAACAATTGTGTCACGGTTTTATTGGAGTGTCTATCCGGGATACATAAACAAGCGAGTTTCACACGACTGGGGAAATATTATTCATAACTGAATAAAACTATGTTTCAAACCTAGGATTTATTCAGCGTTATCTACTTCAAATCAAGCTAATGCTAGATTAATAAGCGATCATGACATTTCCTATCCTAAGCATTTTAGATATAATATTATATTGCGATTAATATGGTCAAAGGGATTGGGCACAAGTTAATACAACATTATTAAAGCCCTCTCCAAGAACCCTCTCATAGAAAATGTAAAATAAACATTATTACAAATTCAAAATTGCAACTTGTTTAATGGTCTATACGTATAATCTGTATTTTATAAGTGTGCTTATTGAAACGGCCAAAAATTGTTTTAGATATTTAATATATATGGAAACGACCGGAATGGTTCGGCGATTTAGCACTAAATTAGCATAACATTTCTACGGGGTAAACAATCGATAATTTGAATTTTATAACTTGAAACTTGTTACCAAGTGTATGTCCTCTTACCTTGAACATCTGAAATATAATAATCTGAATTTAAATATCCATACATGTATATTGTTCCTTGATTAAAGCATTGTATAATAATAGGGAACTGATATCTTAATACATATATTGTATCTCGTAATTAAAGGAACAATGACAAGGGAATGCTGCATGCATAAACTGTATTTCTTATCGATTTACAAATGTACATATATTTACAATTATGGAAACATTTGTTAATATTTTAATAGCATGTTCTTCAACGAACTTTGCTTTACAAATAACACCTGTCGAAGTGTATGGATTACAAGTAGAATTACATATACAGTAATTGGATTAATTAAAGCATGTACGTCTAGTTTGTATAGCCCATGCCTCGGTTAAATGAAACATACGGACGGTCCCGGGCTCGTACGACTTGGGGGACTGTTTGGGCCTAGAGCCCGTGTAAAATCAGCTGCCGGGAGCTTCATGTGACCAACAAAATAGACAGTTTATTTTAAAACTCACACTTTTTATACCAGAAATGTGTCAGATAAGCGTCATTTTAATGCATTTTTAAATGCATTGTTATGGAATTAGTCATTAATTGTAATAAAACTCGTAAATATTGCGTGAACGTAAAAAATATCGTACAGAGTTCCTTTCTAGGTATCCTTAAGTGCATTAAATTTGGGAAAACATGCATCGTGCGTTATTAAAGTGAATGAATATAGTTACAGGGTTTCTTAGAAATATATTGTATTAATTATATTTACTGTCGTAGCAGGTCACGTAATATGTTATCTGTGACGATCCAGTTTGTATACAAGATGGTGAATCTGAAGTGTCCACATTTTCAAACACCTCACATTCTTGAGAATTTGAATCGTAGGCCACTATGCATGACTTTGTTGGTGGCAAACAGTTTTGAAGACATTCGATCTCAGAAGATGCGATGTATTGTAGCTCTAGTACCGCAGGAGGAGAAGGCTGTGTCCAACAATAATCGTAATACGCCAGGGTATAGTTCAAGCATCCTGTAGGGGAAGTTAGTGTGTTGGTAAAATTCGGGCTTTTGAGAATAGTGGACATTAAATGGTGTCTGTGTTCCAAATTGCATTCGAAACAGTACAGTGTATTGTACAATTTATCCATGGCAACATCCTTTGGGAGATGCAATTTTTAGATTAAGAGGTTGTTGCTGTAGAGGTTAAATATATACTACAGGAAAATATTATATTGTTTGTAAAGAGAAGTTGTTGCTAAGAGATTAACACAAAATGGAAAGTTTACACTATGCTTCAAAATCCCGTTAGTCAAAATCCCTCGAACAAGGGGATATTACACGTTGTACTGTTTTGCAAGGATCACTTTTTGTGTTGTGAATAACTGTATTGTTTTATTTGTCTAGTACATGTTACGATAGGGGTCCCTCGCTTAAATGTAGTAGTGGATTATTGATAGATACTTTATGGTAGTTACTTTGGTAGTTCAGCTTGTTTGGGGTAGTTTAGATTGGTGCGTAACTAATATGGGAGAAGCGATACTCAACGAAGCCGTATTGCGCGCAAGTCGACAAGTAAAGACCCTTTGTTCAGTTTCTTAATGCAGTGACTTAAGTGTGTACTGTATGGTTGGGGTTTGTGTCAATGTCATTCCGGTATTTTAACTCGAAAATATAATTTGAATGTTTATGCAAATTAGACATTACTATTCTTCTCGGACTTCCACTTGGACTTAAATTTGCATTTGAACATTGCATTTATATCCTTAAACTTGTTTTCACATTTGACCATTAGATTGGAGATTGAGATACTAGTAAGTATTTATTCCAATAGTTATACCAATAAACGGTTATAACATTACTAATTCAAAGAAACCATTTTCAGATTTTCAACAGATACAGATTTTTGAACTAATAATTCTGCGGAACACTTTGATTGGCCATCTTGTAGTTCCCTTACATTGTTTGCATCTATTTTGAGTGTGAATTGATACCACTATTTTAGTCAAAAGAGTATAAGGGAACTCAATATACACAAAACAATGCCTCTCAACACTGACCTCAGATAAAACAACAGTCCATAAGCATCATGCATTAAGGAGGTGCATGGTTAAATACGCAAGGGGAGAGAGGCCCTGGTCGACCATGAAGGTGAACTAAAAGAGTGATAATGAGGAAAAACAGGAAGATTATACACCAAATCGCCCATTAAGGATATTGCTGATCTTTGCTACACATAACAGAACCCCCAACTAGGTTTTCTTTCGTACGAAATGCAGAAACACATTTTTACGTAAAATAATGTTTGAGGTTGATTGGGATGCGCTTTCGCGAAGTTGATTGTGAGCGTATGTTCTCGAAAACAGGGGGGGGGGTATACGATCGATGTAAACGTTTATGACATACAATTACTACATGCGGGTATGATGGACAGCATATCATTTCCACATCGATCCGTTTACAACGAATAAAGAATTCACCGAGTCGACGTGCTTTTGTCCTATCAACACTCATGGAAGTGTCGTGTGCAATTGGTAAAGACACACATTACTAACCTTGTATACAGTACTTTCCAAACTTGTATTTCTTGTCTGATGTTATGACCAAATTAGACCAACTATGTGAACAATAAGGCAGTTATATGGTTTTGATGGTTTCTATAAGAATTGGCAGAAGATTTATTTACCTGTGTCACATGTTTTACGGTACATTATCATTCCATAAATTGACCTTCTAATCGCATAGGTGGTGTCACATTCCGATACTCTACATTCCTGCGAATCGGGTTTATAGTTGACAATCCAGACATTTGATGAATAAAGCATGTTGTAACAGCCGTACTCACTCATTGGGTAAAGGTTGTAACACCAATCTGATACAAATGTATGGTAACCCACTTGTACATTTGTACAAGTTCGTGTGCCACAGCCGCATCTTGCGTTAGAATACTGAACTTGGTACAGCGCTGTAATAAATTTACATGCTATAGCTAGAACAAGATAAACTAATTGTATAATTGTAAATTAGTACGCATGTGCAACACAAGTCAGTCATATGATCAATGTTTATATCGTTACGACTAGTCAATATATTAAATATTATGTAAACTGAGATTGCATATGCATACGATCATCGTCGGATACGCACGACAAAAACATTCTGTTACTTTCTATTTTCTAGTGTATCAAAAGTCTTTGTTTTGTTTTTTATACCTCTGTTTCATTCTCAATACAAAAGTTCCGTTTTCCTAAGAAGGGACATTTTTACTGTCATCAACAGAAATACTATTAACATGGTGTAAGTTTTTATTAGTATACCCTAATTTGAACCCTCATATGCCTAAGAAGAGTTCCTACTGTCACCAACACAAACTGATATCAACCGGGTGATATTTTAACTGTAAATCCCAGCAAACCCAACAACGTGACGTCTTATGTTTTATATGAAAAATACTATCAAGCGGGTGATAGATTTTACAGATAACCCAATTGAACGCAATGACGTCACGTCATATGTACTCGTATATAGCAGAATGAAATAAAGAGCGTGAGCGGTTTGAAACAAAATTTTCAGTTAACATCGTAGATCTATTTCGGCATAATAAATTAAATACCAGATAGTTTTTAGTGGGACAGAACTATTGCCAACCCTTTGAAGATATATCATTACCCTCGGCATCGTGCTTTGAGTGACAATATGTCTGTCCCACGAACAGCTTGATGTGTGATATTTATATATTGTCAACCACATGGACCGCAATGACGTCACGCGAAATTTAAACTATATGTAGTAGAATTATAAATAAAATAAAGTGAGAAAGCGGCTACCAACTATTTTTAAAGCATAAATTGTAACACAATTCTAATTTCGTTTTTGGTAAAATAAAATAAATAGCACATGTTTTTATTGGGCAGTAATATTGTCATCTTCGGAATAATACCTTAACTCCTGGATGCGCCTCGAATGACAGTATTGCCCACAGGTTGACAATGTTACTCATCCGCTGTTTGCTATTTATAGTTCACTGTCACCATGACCAAGGTCTATCTAAATACTTTGAATACATGTTGGACATTAAATATATAGTCTAATATATACATTTACTTACTTGTTAGCGAAAGACAACAAGCCAAATAGATTAATCTCATAATTCAAAGTGTCGTAAATCGAAGATCAAATGTATTCTGGAAAAAAAACACAATGTTTAATTTAAATGATAAGAAATATACATATACTGTCATAAAATTAGATTGCGAAGTTCTACAATGAGTTATTGATGTAAAAATATAGCTTATGTTTAGAAAAGAAACAAATAAATACCCCTAGACTTATATGAAAACAGTGAATTATAGAGATGGTGCAGAAAGTTTAAAATACAACACCTTTATTAAAATATGCCACACATATCTGCTTGTTTTATTTTACAAATTTGATAGATAAAGATTAATCACGTAAGTTAAAATATTTCAACACATACTGTGTTAATTCCAACGAAGTGGTCACAGCTAGGAATAACTGTATTAAAATGTGCCAATCCCTAACCCTTTGCGCAATGAACTTTCTAAAGATCAGTTAAAACAACAGGTTGTTGGATTTAATAATTACCTATGTACACACTGTTTTTAAACTTGAATGTCTTAGGATCAATTGTGTCAATATCATAGGTACATTATCAAATGTCTTGCGTCAACAACCAACACCGAGTATTTATTCGTCTATTTGAAACATCATTGTCCAAATAGCAACTTGGTATATTGTCAGAAACAATTGTTCATTTTGTCGTAACTCTTGAACAGTCCGACAGGTTATACAATTCTTGTAATCAGTTTCATTTCAAAATAATTTATCTCAGGTTAGGTTGGGTTGACCTGAATAAGTATTATCGTAATACTATTTATAATACTTGCGCATCGTAAAATTTTGGCTTAAAATCGTAAATAGTAAAGATTTAAAATTTCGTAAAATGATTTGCAATACATTAAAAAGAGATGCCGAGATATTCCCGAACAAAACATCATGGGTGACGTCTGTTAGGGATCTATTATCTAGATTAGGTTTTCATGATGTATGGCTCCAACAAGGAGTAAGGTAATACAGATATATTACTGCATGTTTTTAAACAACGTTTGTATGATAACAGCTTACATATATGGCATACACGATTAACTAATTCGAGCAGATCCGTATTTTATAAAGAAATAATTCATTTTGGTTTCCAAAAATTCCTTAATACTCTAGATATTCCTAAATTTAGAATTGCTATGACTAGACTTGTTGTATCCTCTCATAACCTAAGAATAGAATCCGGCAGATGGCAAAGACCAAAACTAGAAAGATAAAATAGAAAATGTTTTTATTGTGATAAGTTGGAAGACGAATATCATTTCATTCTCGAATGTGAACTTTATAATGAACTCCGTAAACTGTATATAAAGAGTTATTACTGGAAAAGACCAAGTATGTTAAAATTGAGGTTATTATTTGAAAATCAAAACTGTCATGAAGAAAATAAGCGTATTCATCTTCAAAGCGCTGGAAATACGAAAATATATTTAATTAAAATTGTAATATGAATATATCAAACAAAACATATTGTACACTTTGTTTTTTCATCGACTTCACAAATGTATGTAAACTATTGCACGTCGCAATGTTATACTGATATAGATAAGAAGTTTACAATAAATACACATATAACATTGTATTATATTTATATACAGTATAACAATATTTATCTTACACATTCGTTACGATCATATGGTAATTACTGATAACATAGTATATATACGCGTATTTATATGTATTATTATTTCATACACATGTTTTTTCGCTATCGCATGTATGTTTTATTACATAGACATGTTCAGTTTGTTCTTCAACTATAACGTTATATGTTCGTATATGTGTTATAGTGTTCCTTCTCCGTCTCATAGATATATGTTTGTATATATGTATATATTTGTTTGTCCTCATGGGCCATATGGCTTACTGGACTTAAATGAAAATAACTTAAACTATTTGAATGCAAACAAAATGTATACAAAAACAATATGCATAAATGGTTCCTAGTAGCTCCGAATTTTCTGACCTTTCTTAGCTGTCCCTCCATGATATTCCATATGTATCTAGTGACAATAGTAGGGCCTAGATATGATGGCACAATAATATTTACTTATGCTAATTAACCGACGGTTTCATTTTGCATAAAGAGGGGTGATCATTTAAAGTCTCGATCAATAAACGCTTGTGTCGTACAAGATTTTCGAAACATGAACAATTATCCAAGTATGTTCTTACGTGTGCCTCTGTAGCTCAAATAGGTATCAGTAACTTAGCAATAGAGGTTACTGGTTCAAGCCTCACATAAACGTTTTGAAAACTTTTATTTTTATTCACAGTGATAAAATATTTTATACTTCTAGAAAAAAATATGTTTCGTTATTTATCCTTCTGTAGGTAAATTATAACGTCATATTTGATTTCCATTTCTATGCTGTTCTTTGTTATCATCATATATATATTCGTTATATTTTGAACAATTAAAACAATAACATAAGCATATCAATATTGAACAAACTCGTATAAAATATTGCTTTAGAATATATATACAATTCAGTATGGCTCATCAGCAGTGTCTGTTGGACTTATTAAAATGGCTGATAAATCTTGTTTAAAGTCATATCATTTACTGTCTTGCGAACCACAGCGAGATCAAAGCAATCCAGTGATATGTTATTTTTCTTCAAACATTTTTCACCGTCGTCCTTTTAATTCGCCACTACGTCCCTTCTGACATCCCAGTCATAAAAATGTATCTGTAGTTCTTTTTCTTGGGCAAGACAACGGAATCACAAGCTGCTCCATAGAAGCCTCTTGTACACAGAAGTCATGAACTTTTGAAACAATGTATCTGTCCGGTTGGGACAACACGAAACGCTTTCAAATCTTTTTTGCCAAAATAGTATTATATTAAAACATATTTATCTAGTTTGCTGAAAAGCTTGATACTTTCGCGCTATAAAAAATATTTAAAAAACATGTATGTCAGGAATCGAACCCGAATAGTCTGCGTTTATATTCTGATGCATAACCATTGTGCTATTTAATAAACACGCTGATTTGATATCTATGCAATTATATGTTCTTTTTCAAAATCAGAAAATGCGCCTATATGATCATGGTCATTGAACTAACCTGCAATTTGATATGGACTGATCCAAACAATGACGTTTTGTCAATGTTATTGTGCTTTCAGATTTTTGCGGTTCTATTGTATAGATTTATTGACCTGTCAAAATTTGCATATTTTCAAAGTCAATCCTCACGATAAATTCGGCTTTATATCGAAAGTGGCCCAATTACCAATTTAGCATTGAATTGACCATGAAGATATGCAAATATTGACAGGTCAATAAATCTATACTATATACGATATTGAAATAAATATGAATTATAATTACATATTTGTATTTTATTACTGCTGCGCCTATGGGTTTATCGTGAGATTGATGCCGAAATATGTATCGAAGACAATAAGGAATGCATTGTCACGTTGAAAGACGTACAGTACATTATATACGTATATACATGTATAAGGCTTCACGAAGTATCTTTAGATTCATGGAAACAATAGTTCAACATATCATTTATCCAGCATAACACCAAAGAAGTATTATACAATACTATACTAATTGATACAAAATGCATTGATGTTATAATGAAACTAGACAACGACACAGACTGGCCTCTAAAAACTGTATTTAAAATTGCCTTGGTTGAATTCACATTAGGATTTGCGTTTTTATGCTTTTTTACACAAAGATAAAGAAGCTGCATTTAACGTCGCATATGAAAAGTAATATGAGCTTCAAAGACCGTGAGTGACCAACAAGGTATCAATCCACATTTACTTTTCTCAGCTTTTTTCCTTCTGGTTCTACCATTTATATTTTGAGTGCCAAGTTAAGGTAATACAAGTGCTAACTTTCACATATTTGATATAAACTAGTTAGGGATCGAACCTCCCGTACTCAAAACAGGCACTCTTCCAAGCCTTGGAGCTGTCAGTAAAAATACTGGGGGTTTAAATCGATGTAACAGCTAGATAACCTCACACTTGTTCGCTATATGGTCATTGATTTCCAACACACATACACACACATACGCACACAAATTGACTAAGTAGGCAGAAATTAATCATTGAAAGCAACCAATCGTTACGCACATAACAACAAACACGCTGTGTATAAACCAGCACAAAGAAACAAGCAGCCTCAGACTGACCTTGCTCTCAGTAACTACAATATTTACATCAAACTCGAAAGTTTTGAATTTTATATTATTATTTAAAAATAGTTCGGATTTATCTAAAATACTCACAACTGCACTTTTCTTTTTTAAAACGGCCACTAATCGTCTCAATTTTAAGTTTGAGGCCTTACATCTAGGGTTTGCTTCCAATATTGTACATGAACGTTTTCTATTTTGTTTGCATCAAAGAACCGTATAGTTTGTAACTACACCAAAGTATAGGTAAACATCCGTTTATCAAAGAATTCTGGCTTGTGACTGTTGAGCATATTTGGAAAATTGATGAGGTATGCTTTCAGCCCTTAAATGTAAAAGCTTTATTAAATGTAAACACATTCATACCGAAACCTTAATGACATACAACGGTTCTGAGGAAAGTCGCTCTTATTAATGAAGTGGTCTGGTAATTGATAAAATGCTATGTTTATGGTCTTATGAACTGGTCTAAATATTGAGGAAGTCTCTAAGTGATACTTTTTTGTATAACATGGCGTATTTCCATATACCTGTACATGTATCTGACACAGGGACAATGTACTTGAAACTGAAGAATGAAATCAACGAAACATAATTTAATATTGCAATAATTTCATTTTATATTATGGGCTTGTCACAGTTGAGTTTTATTCAAATCATTATGACATGAAAATAACAATACGCCATTTTTATTCAGCTCTTATCCAAAATATTTATTACTCATACCCAACAAACTAAAATTATCAATTAAAAACGAAGAATTCTTCAATTTTTATCTTTAAAATAGTTAATTACCTCATAAGCCAAAAGACGACAAAACGTTCCTTGGTCAGAAAAAAAATATTAGGCCCAATAAATGCACAAGCTATATTCTACAATGTCGGATAGTTTTATTGCACATACATGTTTAACTTTTATATAATCACGCTCTCACTACACGCAAGGGGACAATTTTTCTCTTTCATAAAATGAAAGCAAAAGTATTGGACACATGTAAGAAGTAAAATAGTTGGTTACTAGCCGAAGTCAGCGACTCCATTTTCAATCCCTTTTCATTTTGTTCATGCGAGAAGCAGTTATTGTTTACGTGGTATTAAACATTTCAAAAGCGAACGTTAACAGAATTAAAACAACGGATTTGGGTTTCAAAATAAGATCGGCGTTCGGAACTGCAAATCTTACCGTCTGCTAGTTGTTATACGTTCCGTATGCATTGATACACCTTTCCTAAAAAAGATTGCGCATCGGGTTTAAGTACCCTGTGTATTTGTTTACTAAAATTGATAACACCTACAAAGCCTATATTAAGAATGATATGTTTAGTACAGACTATTATATATAAGGATGAAAAAGACAAATACTATTAATAATTTAATAATGTGTGAATCAAGTTTGTACGCGAAACAATAAGGTATGTAAAAAATATGTATGCGAAACAATTATGTATGTGAAACTACTGAACAGAAAATAAATCAGTCTGTATTTAGTCACACATGTGAACATGACTTGATGATTAAGTCTTTTATGTGACTCTCACACTCTGCCGTGTAGGCCTACCGTGTGCCACCGTGCGCGAAAATGTCTGCGGACGGTGGAGAACGGCGAGGGCACACGGTGGTTCGTTATCAAAGCGGGCAACACGTTAATAGGGCGTTGGCGCTTATTTACACCCGGTGGGACCCGGCGAAAGTTTTGGGCATGTTCAAAACTTTGGCCGGCTGGCACCGGCCACAAGTAAGCGGCAAGAGGACGGTGTTGAACGGTGTGAGGACGGTATGAATACGTTATGAAAACGGTCACACTGTATGAACACGTTCGCAACACGCTCATAAACCGTTACAGAACGGTGATGAACGGGCAAAAAAAAATCCACCGTCTGCAACGGGTTGTAAGCGGGTTGTGAACGTGTCATGAACGTGTTGATACCGTGCCACCGTCTTCATAACGTATTCATACCGTCCTCATTACAGTGTTCATACCGGACTGCCAACGGGTGTTTCCAAAGCGGTACCGCCTGATTCTGACGGCGCCGCCTCCCTAACGCATGGGTAACATCCTGTTAACGCCTTGACGTTCCCATAACGTCCTATAACGGGTCCATAACGTGTCCTTACCTTCACAGTAGCGTCATATGAACGTGCCATTACCAACAAATTTACTTTTCTCACCGTGTGCCACCGTTTGTCACTAATTATTGGGTATATATAGAGGGGTTTCGTCAGATGAGCTTTACTTTTTCTTGTGTACATGGTCGTATGAGTCGGTGACCAACTGACCAACTGACCATGGATTGTCCTGACAGGGTCAGACTCATGTACATGTTGGCTATTGCCCAGCGTGAGCGTGATGAGTTGGACCTGGACGTCAATGACCACATTGTCAGGAGAAACCAGAGAAGGACACGGAGAGGCCAACGCAAGAGATGCGCTTGGACGAGTGGGTGGGTGAGGCATCGCCGTGAGTTTGGCATTTACGACCAGCTCATGGTTGAATTACGCAGAGAAGATCCGAAGGCTTTCAAGAACTTTCTGCGGATGCCCCCCGACATGTTCGATATTTGTCAGGATTGAACATCGTCTGACCAAGCAACACACCAGGTACCGGGAACCTCTCGAGCCTGGTCTCAAGTTGGCCGTGACACTTAGACACCTTGCTTCCGGGGCTAAGTACACAGACCTACAGTATAGTTGGAGGATCCCAAAAAACTCCATCTCAATCTTCGTCAAAGAGGTCTGCAAGGCTATTTGCGACGAGTTCATGGATGAGGTCATGAAGCCACCATCAACAGAAGCTGAATGGCAAGCCATTGCAGATGGCTTCTTGACGAGGTGGAACTTCCCCAATTGTCTTGGAGCTCTGGACGGGAAACATGTCGGCGTCAAATGCCCCGCCAATTCAGGATCCCTGTATTATAACTACAAGGGATTCTATTCAGTCATATTGATGGCATTGGTCGACTATGATTACAAATTCATCTGGGCGGATCTTGGTGGTAAGTACCTTAATTTATATCACAAGTATAACTTTGTACTGCTTTTATAAAATAATATAAATTTCAATGTTATTTATTACCCACCTGAGATGATTGATATATGATCAGGTAAATAAGAAGGTAATAATCAATTTAAATTGCTCATAATTAATTATTATTGTTGCATAATTATGTTTCTAATATTATTCTTTGTTGTTATGTATTTTCAGGCAAGGGCGCAGCATCCGAAGCTCAAATCTACAACGCATCTGAGCTGAAACAGTGCTTCGAGGATGGCTCGCTGAACATACCGAACCCCACACCACTTCCAAATGACACTCAGGATGTCCCTTTCTTCATAGTGGCTGACGACGCCTTCGCCCTGAAGCCCAATCTCATGAAACCTTATGGTGGGCGCGGCAGAGACAAAGAAGAGAGGATCTTCAATTATAGATTGTCTCGGGCAAGGCGAGTCGTTGAGAACGCGTTTGGCATACTTGTCAACCGTTTTCAGGTGCTCATGACAACCATGGGCCACGACCCCGCTACCGTCCGTCTCATCGTAACAACGTGTATGGTCCTGCACAACTTGATCCTGATCCTGATCCTGAGCCTCAGCAGCAGTAGGCTGTTCTTCCTCAGAACTAGAGGAGGTAGGAACTTCTTCATCAACAGACACATCAGAGACAATAGAAGGAGGTTTCCTCTTGGCCCTCTTCTGTGGTGGTGCTGATACATCCGCTGCTTTGCTTCCACGGCGTCTGCCTGACCCTCCCCCCCTAGGCTTACCCTTCTTGAGTGGCATAATGCAGTAAATATGTGATCAAAAGATGAGGAGAAGTGTCGTGGAGTTTCCTTGAAGAAAAATGGAGAGCGGACTGACCGTTGCCGTTCAAATCGGGGTATTTATGGCAGTCGTGTCATGACGTCAGCAGTCCGGGGACTCGCTCACAGGACGCTCCGAGCGGTGAGGGGACGCTAAGTGACTGGTAGGTGGCTGCTACAAACCCGGTGCACACGTTCGAGACCCGGTATGGGCCCGGTATGGAAACGGCCAAAATTTTCAACAAAAGTCAATCTGGGCGGTGAAGACGGTAGAAGCACGTTCAACACCCGGTATGCGCCCGGTGAGAACGGTCAGAAGATGGCAACGAAACGGTGAAAAGATTAATTTTATGAATTTTTTTTGCGGCCGGGGACAAGTTCGCTCAAAACCCAACGTTCTGGACTCTGTTTTTTTTAATAGCCCGGCAGGTGGACGGTAGGCCTACACGGCAGAGTGTGAGAGCTCCATTAAGATTATGTTCGGGATTTTTTATGCATTAAATGTCTGCTAGAACGAACAGAATGTGTTCCATGGAGTATCTCATAGCTATTACACAACCCTTTTGATATTATATTGTACTGTGGTGTTTAATGTTTTAAGTTCATGTTGATGTGTGTCCCTTGTTTCATGTTGTGCTGTCCACAGTTTGTCCATGTATGTCGGAGTATTAATTAGGTTGGCTAAGTTGAATAGGTTCATTCAGCTGCCGTCCACTTCGCTTTGCATTACATCCTTATCATTGACAAATTTATTTTATAGCAATGATAAATCATAAAGACATACAGCGTCGAACATATGCTTATTCACTTAAACAAGATATATTCTTGATGTTCATCTCATCTTAATCTATAGATTTACAATAAATACAGAGTCTACTGTTAGTTTATAACCATTCTAAATAAGACGTACAATAACTAGACATAACAAATACATGGCAATATCCCACGATTCGTTAAGACATTAAACAATACACAATATTTGGTACACAATAAATATGAAAACACGTTTTCTAAAATATTGATCAATAGACATAGTGTATACAATAACAGTATTCACAACTAATTTTGAATCGACAGTATGCGTATACAACTTTACAAAACAGTTTTTTTATTTGTTAAACATAACACATATGAAAGAAACTGAGCACGATAAATCATAAAATATACGACGTTTAGGTAGATCAAGTTAGTATTAATGAACTTAATGCATTCTATTATGAATTTCGCTTGAAAAGCAATGATTTGATCATTAAAGCATATATCGTCAAATAACCGTTCTGACTGCGTCTCTTGAGACACGGTCGTACAATGTATATCAATATGAAGCAACAGTACAATGTTTTCGTGTCAATAGGCTTATTTGTAATCACCAGCTCTAATTTATACTTCAAAGCAACAACTTATAAACTGATCGCCTTACAAACGCAAGTTACATAAGAAATCTGGATCCATTTAATTTATAATTTCCTTTGTTAACGATAGTACAAATGTTTTTTATTTGTTTATTGTACATTTCTAGTCGTCTTGTAGAAAAATAATTTCGCTGACTTTTAATTAATTATAGCTTGTGCAGTCTCATTCCAAAAGTAGCAAAATTCTTATCAATTATAAATCAAATTATAATAATATCTATAAAAACATATAAAGCTAATCACATCTAAAACAAAGATACACGCAAATTATTATTTCCTAGCTTCATTAACCATTATCAATTAATCTAAATTACGTCGTCTTTATTTTAATTATTAAACTGTAATTGGATTGCAAAAAAGATGAATGAATTTCATGAAAATGTTCGTTATTTCTTTCTACATGTGCATATATTCATCTAATCAGAAGATATGAGAAGATCGTGTTTGCGAATGACTTAGAGTCTGTCTCAAATTAGAGAGACAGTCACCAGTTGAAGTATCTTCTACTTCGCACCGTTTCTCTTGAAATATCTGCAAAGCGTCAGAAGATCAAGACATAACATAGTTCCGAAGACGATACTTAACACAGCAATGCCTACGATTCCAGTAATCAATGACGATGTTCTGTTGTCTGGCCGACATTTGAGTGAATATTGTGACAAAGTCGTTTCCTTCGAATTTATTTCGGTATCGGCAATCAACTTTGCTATGATCTCATCTTCGGTCATGTTGATAAAGGAACTCCCGGTGCTGCAGGCGCATGAAGTAATATATAAAGGTCGAGGCTGGGTGTTTGCTGCATTGCCTGAAATTTACATAAACCGTAAAACACTTGAATGACACAAACAGATAACTAACTAATTGGTAATAAATCATGAGAAAATGAAAGTGGAATGGCATCCGCACTTGTCATCTGATTTCTACTTTAGACATGCACGATTGATATCGTTTAACCTTTGTGTTTGTTGCCTATAATTATCAGTGTCCTAGCCAAACATGCATAACAGTGGACGACACATCGCCTTTCGTCAAAGAAATCTATATTTTTTGCTAGCGTCTTACCCTTTCACTTAAGTCACGAACCATATTTCGTCAACTGAAGATGTCGGTATTTAACATTTTGAATGGAGCATACTTGTCCATAGACCAACTATTTAAGTATTAACCTCTCATATATGACTTTAAATGCATACTCCGTTTTCTTTCTATTCTTCCACCACAAGGTCTATGACCTTGACCCGCATTCCCTTGTCCCGGGCTAAATATCCCCGATTGATAGTAAATTGAAATTCTCGACTGGAACACTGATTGATTGTAATTGTTAATGGTCATTTTTTTAACTCAAAAGTGCTCCAGGGCTACCAACTACTATCAGTCTGCTACTTCGCAAGCAACTGACAAATACATCACATTAATTAGAGTTCATTGATGGAATTCCAATAACTTACGATGATTAGTTTTCAGTCAAACTTGTACGAAACAAGATATTCCCGGGGTTTGAACCCACGACCTATAAATTATCAATCAAACGCTCTAACGACTGAGCTAACCAGATGGGATACATCAAGCACATTTACTTAAATTGTAATATATTAACAGCTGAAATGGAATTATCGTTTACCTATAGGAACACATGATACCATTGGTTGTGTCCAGGAACCGTCGCCTTGACAAGCAATAGTAGAAGGTCCAACTTGTGTATGGCTGGTAAAACAAGTGTAAGTCGCATATGATCCGGACGTTGTCCCAGTAAAACTGACAGTGGCATTCGTTACATTAGGAGGAGCCTGGCAGTCTGCAAGACTACAAGAAGGTATGCTTGGTCCCCATTGCCCGTCGTCTAAACATGACACAGTCGCAGTACCAACTATTGTGTATTGCGCTGCACATGTGTAAGTAGCTGTTGAATTATAGGTTGTGGTCATTGCAACAACGGTTGCATGTGTAACGTTAGGTGGGTCATTACAGTCCACTATCTGACATGAAGGTAAGGGACTTTCCCATGCACCACTGTCTAAGCAATACAAATTCGGGGAACCGCTCAAAGTATAGCCTGTCTCACAACTGTAGGTCACAGACGATCCATATACTGTTGATAACGATGTTGCTAATGGATCTGCAGGGGAAACGTCTGCGTACGGCACGGTCGGTGGTGTATTACAGTCGACAATCTGACATGAAGGTAAGGGGCTTTCCCATGCACCACTATCTAAGCAAGAAATAGTCGGAGCCCCGCTCAAATTGTAGCCTGCCTCACAACTGTAAGAGACAGTCGATCCATATACTGTTGATAATGATATTGCTAGTGGATCTGCTGGGGACACTACTGCGTATGCCACGGTCGGTGGTGCATTACAGTCGACAATCTGACAGTATGGGAGTGGCGTACTCCATTGAAGGTCGACTTGACATGTAACGGTCGCTGTTCCAATTAGTCCATACCCAATCTCACAATAATACGTAGCCGTTGACGAGACACTCATGTCCGTATAAGAAACACTACCAGAACTTATGGCGGCTGGTATCTCACAAAGATGAACTTAAATACATACATGTTAAATAATTATTAAAACAAAGATAGCTTAATATAAATCATAACTATACCGATTGTCAATTTTATAAAATTAGTTGCTGAATCATCATTGTAAAAACGACTGTAATAAAATCGTTCGAAGTAATGCAAAGAAATAGCCACTAACCTGGCATACCTTACTGTCCCTCCATTTTATGCAACACAGTGAAGAAAGTGTGTATATTATATCATAAACCTCAGCGTCAAACATCACGCATACATTCAGTATTATCGTTAATAATCCATTAAGCTCTGATTTTATAAACTGTTTGCGAGTTACGAACCTTTATGAGCTACGATTTTGCTAAACACCAATGCTTTAACAAATACTTATTTCTGATATGTGACCTTAAAATTCGTTTGTTTTATGGAACAACATTTGTTTTTCCTTTATCTTATTCTACGGAACACAATGATGAGCAGCGCCATTGACCGATTTTTCGTGTTCTTCAAAAACATGACTTTATTTGAACATAGTTAGGGTTGGTTAGATTGGCAAATATTTTCATCTTTCGAAGTTTTTCGCATTTTTAAACATCAGCAAACAACCCTGCGAAAAAGCCAAAAAAAATACTCGAATATATTTACCAGTTAGTTTCACCCGACTTTGGAAATATTATTCATAACTGAACAATGATATGTTTAAAACCTAAAATGTATTAAGTTTATCTGTATTACTTTAAATCGATCAAATGACATTCATGCAATTTTCTATCATAAAGATTAAATGGACTTTAGATTAATAATATTTTATAGCGCTTAATATGAACAACGGGGTTTGGCACTAGTTATTACAACTGTATTGAAACACTCTCCAAGAACATTTACAAATCATGGCTACTGCAAGAAAATACATGTTATTACACATTCTACAAATTTTGAAATACAATTGACTATATGAATAGGTAATTATAATTATGTATCGGTATTTTATATTCGTGCTTATCGGAATATTCAACATTGTTTTAGATTTAAACACACTATATGGAAACAAATAGCAGACGGTTTGAGCTTTCCACTCGCTTACTGTACGTAAATATGAGGTTTTATGAAGTATTGAATATTCTATTACGATCCAGGTAATATATCAGGAAACACCGTAACGGATTAAAGATTTAGCATTATCATTTTCCGATAATTCGTATTTAATAAATTGAAATGTGTTACCATGGGTATGTCCTCTTACCTTGAACATCTGAAAAATAATATAGGCACGTCTGAATTTGAAGAGAGAATAAGTTTCTACAGGGAACGCAACATACATAAGGCAATGCCTCTCCACACAGACATCTGGGAAAACATCAGGCATTTTAAGAGGCGCAAGGGTAAATAATCATGTATGTACGAGGGTTGTCCCATAAATCGTAGACTATGTCTATAATATAATAATTTGACGTTTCAATGAAATAAATTTACACACCGATACTATTTAATCATTTTTGATCATTTTTGTTTCGAAAATAAAGCATACTTGTGTATTTTGTGTAACAGTATGGAAATTCACATACACGGGAGCGGCGCACGTCTTGTGATAGCATAATCGAAATGGCTTTAAATAAGTGGTATCGTGTATGGACCAGTTTCGGTGGCCTTAACCTTAATTCCCTATACACTGGGTAAATATATTAAAACAAAAAAATATCGACTCAACACTTCTAGTTTACTTTATTTTGCTTTGATCTATTCCAAAATTCCTCAAACATCTTTTACATAAACAATGGAAGCAGCCAATGTGTTGACCTATATTGTATCGGGTCACAGAAAAAGAATGGTACCAGTTTCGGTGATCTCTGATATTATCCATTAATACAGAGTGTGTGCAAATGTTTTACAATTGTAAAAACTAACAATCAACTTCACTTTAAACTATGAAATGTCAAATAAACGAATTTGCAATACTTTTAAGTGTATTTAATACAATTATTCATCAGAATGGCAACGACAAACAAAATGCCAAAAAGTCTTACAAATACAGCCTTTCATTTTAACACGAAACGAAACAAATTTGTTCAGAAAAAGTATGCGTATGTAAGACCACTTTATATACTTTTGGGCACACGCTGTACATAAGAATAGACAGGACTTACGTAAATCACCTGTCTTGCAGAAGACCAGCACCTGATCGAAAAATTAAAAAGGTGTTGTTGACAGTTTTGGGGTCATAAAAGTTGTTATGGTAGAAAAGTGTTAAGATAATTGACTGATTTGTAGCATGACATTGAGAAATAGCGAATAATTTCGTCTTTGAAGCGCATTTTCGATATTTTTCTTGACGTTATGACAGGTATTTGTTTTCATAAAAGTACGCGATTACCGATGACGTACTTCGGCATTCACTTGGTGATAGCACGCGCGGAAGGCAAGTCACCGAAATAGGACAGTCACCGAAAAAGGGCAATCGACGATACTATTTGTGCCATGCTTCAAGTGTATTATCCCCAATACGCCCCGACCTCGAACCCCTGGAGTTTGCTTACATTCTTTGAAGTTTAATCTGCGAGGGCGAATGTTTGAACATTGCGATGAGATCAGGTATGCAATTTAAGTTTAATCTTAATAAGGTTTGGTTTAAATATGATTTTTGAGTTGGGTGCAGTGCCATATAAAATACGTCAATATGGCGGCAAATATTTCGAGGAAAAGTAAATGTCAGAGACACCAAAATTACAAAACGACGTTATGACGTTGAAATGCGCTGTTATTCATTATAATGTTATTTCAACTACTTGCGAGACAGTTGATATACGTGTTGAGATGCTGATAATAGAACACTGAACATTTTGAGTAATTTTGTTAATGTATTGTTGTCTACGATTTAATGGAACAACCCTCGTATATTGTTCCATACGTTAACTATTGTATAGCTCAGAAAACTGATATCTAAATACATAAGCATTTTGCTTTTTAATTAATTCACCAAGTACTATGTAACGGATGTCACACATATGAAAAGTAATATATAACAATTGACAAGTGTACAATCAATGTTAAATATTAATTTTGCCATACAGACAGCACCTTTCAACGTACATGTATTACATGTAGAATAACATAGACAACAATTTCTTTAATTTAAACATATATTATTGCTGTTTTTGACATATAGAAATTACCCTTTGGACATTGAACACAGTCCCTGGTACAGATTCAGTACATTTTAAAAACGCACGCATTTATACCTAAATCATGTATTCTAAGTAAAATATGCTCATTTTTACCCGCACACTTAAATAAAATGAAAATCGTATTGAGTATCACTATCCTTACGTCAGTGCAATTTCTGAAAACTTGCATAGTGCGGTTTAAAATGTTATGACAATAGTTACGTGTTTATTAGAAAACTAATGTATTTATTATATTTACTGTCGTAACAGGTCACATAATATGTTATCTGCGACCATCCAGTTTGTATACAAGGTGATGAAGCTGAAGTATCCACATTTTCAAACACCTCGCATTCGTCAGAGCTTGAATCGTAGACCACTATGCAAGACTGTATTGGTGGCAAACAGCTTCGTAGACATTCTTCCTCAGAAGATGTGCTGTATTGTTGCGCAAGTACCGCAGGAGGAGAAGGCTGTGTCCAACAATTTGTGTACTTCTCCAGTGTGTAATTCAAGCATCCTGCAAGGGAAGTATGTGTTTGCTGAATATTGGATTGTTGAGAATAGTAGACATTTAATAGTATATATATTCAACGAGTATACAGTGCAACATCTCCATGGCAACAATGTTTCGAAGACGAACGTTTTAGCTGTTGTTTAGATGTTGTTGCTCCAGTAACATTATATCTAATTACTTCTTACTTCCAAATAAGTAGTTATAGTTGGTAAAGAGAGGTTGTTGCCCTAGAGAGAGCCGCCAAATGGACAGGTTCTAAATATCGTTAGTCCAAATACATTGGTTCAAACAGGGGCACGGAGGCCACAATCCCTTTAATGGTCATAAAGTCATGTTAGTGGAACACGAACATCGGTCAATGGCGCTACCGGGAATCGAACCCGGGTCTACGGATTGCCGGTCCGCCAGTCAAAACCCCCAGGGCAAAAATGATACGTCGAATACTCACGACACATACATTCCGTTATTTTCATGAACACTCTATAAAGTGCAAGAATTGCACAGGGAGATTTAATTTAACATACATCTAAAACACAAATAGAAATAGTAACCATACATTGATACTCAGCCTTGGAATTGACAGTAAAATACCGGTGGTTTAATTAGTCACAAGAATATAACATTATGTTGTACCTCTGCATTTTTAGCGGGGTGTATTGTTTCCATGATGATAACTCTTGCACTTGAGTTATGAGGGAGCTTATTTCCACGGTTCTAGTTTTGAATTGAATTATACCAAATGTCGTAAAGTACGTTATCAACAAGTGCGCGCCACGCTGCTCAATATTCATTTTAGACTACAAAATAAAATATGTGCGTATTTATCGAAATGGGTTGTGCCCTGATGTTCTCGGAAACGGAAGGCTCATTATAAAAACTAGTAATACATGCGGGTATGAAGGATCATTTCATTTGATATCATTTCCACATCGAATTGATATCAATGAAAAAATCGCAAACATACTCAATCCAATCGATGCGTTTTTCGTCCTATAAAGCACATCGGGAAGTGTCGCTCATTACCACCCTTGAGTATTACAATGTCTGATGTTACTATCAGACCGAAAAATAAGGCTGTGATATAGTTATGCGTTTTCTTTAACAAATTGCTTATAAATGCATTTACCTGTTTGACATGTTTTACGGTACATTATCATTCCATAAATCGACCTTTTCATCCCAGGGGTGGTGTCACATTCCGATATTCTACATGCTTGGTTATCGGGTCTGTAGTTGACAATCCAGACATTTGGTAAAGTTAGCTTGTTGTAACAGCTCGACTCACTCATTGGGCTTTGATCGTCACAATTCTCGGGTATATAAGTATGATAACCCACTTGTATATTTGCACAACTTTGTGTACCACAGCCGCATGTTTGGATGGCATACAGAACTTGACACAGCGCTGCAATATGAATTCATGCTATAGCTAGAAGAAGATGAAACTAAGTTTATCTGGGTAAGCTAGTACGTACTTGTAACATAAGTCAGTCTTATCTACTATGTATTTATTATTATTGCGACGAGTCAATAAGTTGAATATAATATAAAACGAGATGCAAAAGCGTAAGACCATCATGCTCACGACACATACATTCCGCAACCCCCTTATTTTTGAGAGTAGCACAAAATGGCGTTATTTCGTATTTTATACCTCAATTTCGTTCGTAATTCAAAATTTTCATATATTTAGAAGGGACATTCTTACTATACATAAAATAAAGAGAGTAAACGGTATGCAGTAAAACATTTACTGAACTCATAAATAATATAAAAAAATTTTCGGTATAATAAAACAAATATCACATAGATTTTCGTGGAAAAATCATATTGTCATCCCTCGACTGAGACTGGAGTGACAATATTACTATCCGAATCACAGCTATGCGATTGTATATGACCAACAATGTCGTCATGTCATATATATATACATAGAATATATCAGATAAGGAGAGTAAGCGGCTTGCAACAATTTTAATGCATCAATATATTAAGATACTATAAATTTCGTGTTTTGATATAATACATGTAAAATAAATATCACATTTATTTTTGTTGGGCAGAAATATTGTCAATCTTCGGAGTCATAGCATTACTCTTGGATGGGCCTTATGTGACAGTATTTTCCACAGGTTGACAATGTTACTTTCCCGTTCTGTGATATTTATATTTTTCTGTCACCATAATTAAGATTCTAAATACTTTAAACACATTTTGTGCATTACATATAGTGTCCAATATATACATTTACTTACTTGTAAGCAAAAAATAACAAACCAAATGGATTAATCTCATAGTTCAACGTGTTGTAAATCGAATAGTAATTGTATTCTGTAAAAACAACAAATTATTAATCAGAGTAAATGCCAGTTTATTGTACTTTATTTAATTTAAATGCCACAAAATTGTGTTTGTTTAAACTACACAGATGATAGAAAAAAATAGATCACGTAAGTTAAAAAAATTAAACACGTTTTGTGGTAATTCCATTATGAAGTTGTCCGAACCATAACTGTATTAAACATGCCAACCTCACACACCCTGCACAAAAAAACTTTCGAAAGATCTATTAAAAGCAATAGGTTGCTTGATTGAAAGTTTACATATGCACTCGACGCTTTTAAACTTGAAAGTCTAAGGTTCGGTTATGTCAATACCATGCGTTTATAGTCCTATAAAGCTCACCGGGAAGTGTCGTGGGATTCAGCCATATGTGTGCCACAGCCGCATGTTGCGTTATAATACAGAACTTGGCATAGAGCTGTAATAAAATGACATGCCGTAGCTTGAACAATATAAAACTAATTGTATCAGTGTAAACTAGCACGTATGTGTAACATTAGTCAGTCATATGTACAATGTTTATATTATCGTCGCGACTAGTCAATGTATTTACTATTATGTAAACTGATATTGCAAAAGACATCGTCGGATACTCACGACACATGCATTCCGTTACTTTCCATTTTCTAGTGTAAATGACGTTTTATTATACATTCGGTTGACTTGAAAAAGTTATGATAATAATATTTGAGTGCAAACAAAATGTATATGAAACCCAAATAACATATATGGTTTATCGTGAGTTCAATGTTGAAATATGTATAGAAGACAACAAGGTACGCATTATCACCAAGTTCACAGAAGTTTCCCATCCCTATATTGTATACACCAATCTTACTCTCGACATTGTTTCACGCATTGTTTCTTGCAGGTCTAATAGGATATGTACACTATACGTATATACATGTACATGTATAAGGCTTCACGAAGTATTTTTAGATTCAGAGACGCACTATTTCAACATGTCACTTAATCATCATAACGCCAATGGAGTATCCTGTAATGATATCCTAATTGATACATTAATCCAAAATAATTTCACTGAAGACATAGTAAACAACGACACGGACCGGCCTCTAAAATCAGTGTTTTAAATTGCCTTGGTTGATTTCACATAGGGATTTACGTATATATACATACAAGGTAAAGAAACTACACTTAACGTCGCATATGAAACGTAACATGAGCTACAAAGCTCCTCTTTGACTAGCAAGATGTCAATCCACATTAACTTTCATGTGCCTATTTACCTTCTGATACTACCATTTATATTCTGAGTGCCAAGTAAGGAAATACTAGTAAATGTACTAGTTTTCACATAATTTACATAAAGCAGGGATCAAACATTTCGCACTCAAAGGCACTTAATCCAGCCTTGGAAATGTCAGTAAAATACTGGGGGGTCCTGGGGTAAATCGCTCTAACAGCTAGCTAACCTCACGCTAAATCGTTATATGGTCATTACTATCTAACCCACGCAAGCACACACTCAGTCACTCCTCACGCAAACATACATACATAAATTGACTGAATAGGCAACATTAAGAAACAAGCATCCTCAGTCTGACCTTGCTCTCAGTAATGAAATTTTTTACATCAAACTCGAAACGTTTGAATTTTCTAATATCACTATTCCAAATGTGTGAATAGTTGACGTTAAATTGTCAAACAACAGCAAAATATACTATTTCTAATATAGTTAGCCAACAGGTACAATTTGGGTATGATTCCAATTCATTTAAATGTATTTTTTATTAATAATACTAATGTTCTGATAGTTATCTACTACGCTCTCAATATATAACGCTACATGCAATTTGGTGATTGAGGCTTTACATCTAATGTTTGCATCAAACATTATCAATGAACGTTTTGTAGTTTGTTTGCCGAAACCGTATGCCTCAGTCACATTTCCAAAGGTCGCCGGAGGATTTTTGAAGATCGGAGGGTTTCATCGATGTCTTGGCTTCGGTGAGAATCTGCAAGACACCGGTGACACATCCTTGTAGTGGTCACTATTCGGCCGAAATGTGTGACCACTTCTCGACCGGGTGCTGGACGGGCCGCCCGTAACCTAATCGCTAGAGCATCTATTCCCTAATCTGTGGAAATGTGACTGGGGCATTAATAATAGACCACCATCGGTTCTGAGGAAAGTCGGTATTATTAATGATGTGGTCTGCATATTGTTAAAATGAGGATGAAATATATAAAGTACGGGTGGTCTTTAAGTGAGATGTTTTGAATAACATAGCGTATTTCCATATACCTGTACATGTATCTGACACAGGGATAACGTACCTGAAACTGAAGAATGAAATCAACGAAACATGATAATTTAATATTGAAATAATTTCATTTTATATTAAGGACTCTTCACAGTTGAGATGTATCACAATCATTTAAATTTAGCTCTTAGCAAAAATATTTATTTCTCATACAAAAAAAACATTAAAAATTTAAATTCAAAACGAAGACATAATTCACTTAGCACGGAACAAAAGGCGCCGTTTGTTCAAATAGAATAAATAAAGTATTAGGCCCAATAAATGCTCAAGGTATATTCTACAATGCCGGATAGTTTTATTGAACATAAATGTTTAACTGTTATATAAACACGCTCTCACTACACGCAAGGCGACAACTTGTCTATGTCATTAAAATGTTAGCAAAATCATTGGACACATGTAAGAAGTGAAACATTTTGTTATTAGCCGAAGCCACCGACTCCATTTTAATCCCTCTTCATTCTGTTCATGGGAGGAGCAGTTATTGTTTAAGTGGTGTTAAACATTTCAAAAGCAAACTTTTACAGAATAAAAACAATCGAAATGGGTTTCAAAATAAGACCGGCGTTCGGAACTACAAAACGTTTCGTCCGCTAATGACAAGTATGTATGTGAACATACTGAACATTAAAGGGAACAGAAAATAAATCATTATGTATATTAGTCAGACTTGTGTACATGACTTGATAATTAAGTCTTTAAAGATTATGTTCGAGATTTTGTATGCGTTAAATGTTTCTCTTGAACTAACATAATGTGCTCCATTCTATAGCTATTACACAACCCTTTTGATATTATATTGTACTGTGGTGTTTAATGTTTTAAGTTCATATTGATGTTTGTCCCTTGTTTCATGTTATGCTGTCCACAGTTTGTCCATGTATGTCGGAGTATTATCTATGATGTATCTATGACGCATGTCTATCAGTTTAAATTTCTCCAGGAGTTATTATGACGTAATGTTATACACATGTCAGTGGCACAAAAGATTTTCTCTCCGTTCCATTGGTTTTAGCAAAGGGGCTCGTCAGAGCCAATTGCTATAGTAGGCGAAATCCGCGGACACTCATCGGATGAGTCATCCCAAGTCTTACATTCTGTACCGCCAAAGGCTACATACTATTGAAGACCTTGTCTAACAAAACATAGGGGTAAACATTTACGATATCAGCTATAAAACGGAAAAAGAAAGAACCCCAAAGAAACTTGTTGATCAAATATTGCAAATTACAGAAATGACTGCCTACGCCGCAGCCGTATCACGAGTAAAGTGCACTGAAAACAAGCTAGCGGACGATAGTATAAGATAGGGTACAGTAGGCAGCTGACGATAGCAGTAGGAAGAGATATGTATACAAGAAAACGGTGCAACATATAATATAACCAACGAACAATTATACGTATATTGAAATCATGGGAAATGCAAATTTCTGTCATCAATCCGTTGAATATCGACGATTTACGGAAACGTACTTTTTGTTGTATTGTCATCCTGTCTGTAGGTCGGTCGATTGGTTGTTCTGTCCAATATGTCCAACATACAACAAATGTAGTTTGTGTAAAACCTTATTCTCTCTCTTTTTTAACTACTTCTTCAGTTTTCAAGGGATTACAATGCCGTTTGATAATACAAGTACCATGATACATGATTTGTACATGTGGAATTTGCTGTGCATCCATCAAAATATTTTAGAATTCTGGCCCCTTTGAACTGAAGTCTCCTTTTAGAACACATGTAGCGAAATACTTTAGTTTTCTATGGATTGCATTGAAACTTGGCATATAATCAACATTTAAGCACTGCTTACTTCTTCTCCATCCATCTGTCTGACTGCCTTTACCAATTCTTTGTATACAATCTTGTGTGTTTAAGTCCTATATTATTTTATTTACTGACATTACAAAGTGATAGACTATTGTGATAGGTAAAATATATATGTCAAAGTGACGTCTGTACTCTGCAGTGAGCCCCTTGCTGTCAGCAATTTCGGTGCTTTGATTATTACACAACTTGTTCCCCCCTTTGTGTTGGAGTGGATTTAATGAATAATATGTTATATTTATTTATGTTATATTTCCCCGTCACCAGTGTTTAAGATTATTTCTAATTTATAACTTAATAACTTTCTCGGTTGCCTCTACATAAGGTATTTTATTTACGATTTTGTGATTATTTCGCATTCAAATAATTTAGTCACTGAGAGCAACTTCATTATAAGACTGCTTGATTCTTCGTACTTGATTATATATACAATGTATGTGTTATTGTATATGTAATGTTTAATTGCTTTTAATGATTAGTTACTGCCCTCTTAGTCATTTGTTGTGTATACGTTGGAAATCAATTACGCAGTTAAGTGTGAAGGTAGTTAGAGCTAGCTGTTTAGATTAAACGTCCAGTATGTTTACTGACAGTTTCAAAGCTGTTAATCGCTGTATGGTTTCTATGTATGTTTTAGATGTCAAGTTCCCCTTGTGGGGTTCTTTCTCTTTATTATGATATGCATGTTCTTCCTCCCTTTCGGCCTATCACTGCTTTCTTTATTGACTTGTTCCCGGATTTATTCTATCCGTCAAATAACCCCCCTTATTGTTCCCCAATAATTTCCTTAGTTGTTCTTAATGGTCGGCCAGACTATTCCTTGCACCCATATTCCCATACATGCTTACCCATACAAACAGATTCCCGTATATTTTACCCTTCCATCTCCACAGTGCTTATCTTATAGACTGTTGTTTCCTTGAGAATTTGTGTGGGAAGGCATGTGGCGTTCCCTTGATTTGCCTCCTGTGAGTTATACTGTTTACGTAGACCTGTGATGACATAGTTAACCAAACTTCTTCAAATATTAATACACCGAGCAACATTTCTAATCGGTTTCTTTTTTATTGAAGATACCGCACCATATATCACTGTTTTATGAATTTTAGTATGTGGGTTTTCCTGTTGATCTTATGCAAATTTCACATAAATATTAAAGCGGAATAATATTTTCAGAAAAAAATGCACGAAGAAATGATATGTACGATTATGTTTGAACTGTCATGCTCTGTTTAAAAAGTATTAGTCCAAACTAAATGAAAATTAGACAGTTTATGCAGTATTTATTGAAGAATCACTAATGCATACAATTTTCAGAAAGATTGTACGAAGAAACGATTTATACTATGGTACTTGTATTGTTGAATTTTCATGCGCGATTTAAAAAGTATCAATAACACTCAGTATACTAATTAGAAAGTTTGCTCAGTGTCTATTGAAGCAGCACTTATTCATACACATTTTTGTTCAATTTACTGTCTCTGCCAAATGGTTCGTATCTAAGGGAAGGTGAACGTAACAAGTTAATTGTTCCGAACTTATCAGTCTGTTCATCACTGTGTCCATATCACTCCCGTTTTCAACATTATTTCAATGTCCGAGAAAAATTACAGATAACAACATAATCCTGTAAATAAAGCAATGATAACTAATACACACATACAGAGTCAAATAATTCACGCTAAACAGAATTATACTTGTTGTTCCTCATCTATGTCAACACATTCACATTAACATAATCAAAGAGCCAACTACAAGTATACAGCCACTCTTAATAGCTAACGAGACTGACATTACAAAAACATCAAAATATCACATGACTCCTTCAGACATTAAACATAGTCATGTGAGGTGGGCAGCCAATAAAAACAGTTTTTGCAAAATATTTATCATAAGACATAGTTGACACAATAACGATATTCTCAACTAAGTTGCAATCGACAGTTTGCATATCAAGCTTAAAAACGGTTGTTTATGGTTGCTATACAAAACACATACGAAAAAAATGAGCATGATAAATCATAAAATATACAACGTATGTTGTTTAGGTAGATCAAGTAAGTATCAATGAACTTAATGCATTCGTATTAATATATGGTCAATATGAAGCAATAACAGTATGGTTCAATAGGCTTATTTGTAATCGGCAGTTCAAATCTAATCTATACTTCAAAACTTATAAACTGATCGCAACAAAAAACGCAAATTAAATAAATAAATCTAGATCTTTTTAAATTATATCGTCCTTTGCTTTCGATAGTAAGACTGTTCTGTTTTATTTATTTGTTATTGTACATTTCAAAGTCATCAAGTAGAAAAGTTCACTGACATTTAGTTCATTATATCTTGTGCAGTGTCATAAATATCCCATAAGTAACCTAAATTATATTATAATTCTAAACTTACGCCAAGTATAAACACTTTGTATATATAATTATAAATAAAATCTGTATTATTTCTATAGAAAATAGAATCCCAGGAAAGTATTATTTTCTTCTTAAGGTATCAAGATCGTTACATTTCAAACAAAGCTAAACGCAAAACATCATTACCTAGCTAGATTAACCATTATCAATTAATTTGAATTATTTGAACACACCTCGATTATCTCATATTTTTCGGCGCAGCCGTACTAACATGGTTTTGTTGTTTGCATATCAGTGTTTTGTAAACCAACCAAATCGTAAGTTAACTACCAAGGCAATTTCTCTTCAACCGAACAATGTTTGTAACCTTGACGCAGATTGGTTAACATTTCGTTAAGGCAGATATATTTGTTTACCATACCTAAACATATTACTTTGTTTATTGTTATGTAACTTTTCTTCAAAGCAAAGTAAGGAACACAATTATTGCGTAAATGGTGTTCTATTTGCCAAAAGAAATCTTGATCACGATAGAGGCTCTATTATTATAATTGTATACATGGCATTGTTGTATGAAAACCAGATGAACATAATATTGTTTGCCTTAAAAACTGCTTCTGAGATTGGATCGTATTGTGTATTTCAAGATTTATCCAGTAAGAAGTGTTGTTAGTCATCCCCACGGGGAATTGTCCGCTGTTGGAATTAAGAAGACTTGCTTGGTTTTATGTACCAGTCGCGAACATCTATATTGTTTTAATCAGATAAATCGCTATGTAACAAGTGTATTAACATCAATGTGTGAGTTCACGACTTATGCAATAAGTAATGATGAACTATATTAAAACAGACTATACTGTGTCTATGACTAATCACACTGCGGAGTTATTTTTATCCAGTATCCTACGCAGTGATCTCACCTTATAAAAGTATTGGAGTTTATGTAGTGTGGCGCAATTGACTGACCGGCAGTCGTAACATTCATGAAAGTTTTATGTCGTACAACAAATGTTAACCTTCAGATTGCAACACATTTAATACTTCAAGTTGAGCCAATTATCTTTTTTAAAGATATTTCTTGTTTGCATTTATTGATTTGTAATTGTATTGCACAAGACGAATGAATATCATGACAATGTTCGTTATTTCTTTGTACATATATTATATTCATCAAACCAGAAGAGTTGAGTAGATCTTGTTTGCGACTGACTTAGAGTTTGTCTCAACTTGGAGAGACAGTCGCCAGTTAAATGTTCGATAAGGATCTGCTACTCCGCATCGTCTCTCCTATATATCTGCATAGCGTCAAAAGATCAAGACATAACATAGTTCCGAAAATGATACTTAACACAGAAATGCCTACGATTCCAGTAATAAATGACGATGTTCTGCTGTCTGGCCGACATTTGAGTGAATATTTAGACAAAGTAGTTTCCTTCGAATCTATTGCGGTATCAGCAATTAGTTTTGCTATGATCTCATCTTCAGTCATGTTGACGAAGAAATTCCCGGTGCTGCAGGCGCATGGAGTAATGTACAAAGAACGAGGCGGTGTATTTGCTGAATTGCCTGAAATTTACATGAACAGTTTAACACTTGAATGGCAAAAACAGATATCTAACTAATTGGTTATAAAGCATGATACAATAATAGTGGAATGGCATCCACACTTGCCATGTAAGTGATTGCTGCTAGAACTCAATAGACAAGCTAGATGTATATCGTTTGCCTTTTGTGATGTTACCTATTGCTATCAGTGCTCCAGCCAAGCACACACTGCAGTGTACGACAAGCTGCACTTTCCTGACCCTTTCTCGTATGCCACGGCCCTTCTATTGTCAAGTAAAAATACCGGTATATAACATTTTGAATGGAAAGCATTTGTCCATGGAAATCTCTTGCGTATGACTTTAAACGCATATACGGTGTTATTGCTATATCTTTCACAACAAGGTATATGTCTGTTACTCTCATACCCTTGACCCCGGCTAAGAATCCCCATTTCACACCAAATAATTGACCTTTCAAATTCTTGACTGGAGCACTGATTGCTGTAGTTAAAAGTTTTGTGTTTGTTTATTTCGGGCTCAACGCCGTTTCTCAGCTAATTCAATTATATACGGCGGTAAGTTGATCTTAACAGTGCTCCCGGGATACCATGCAGTACAATCCTGCTCCTCAGCAAGCAACTGACAACCTCAACACATAAATCAGAGTTCAGAGGTGGAGGACAACTACATTTGGATGCATTGTCTTCAATCAAACTGGCACGGAAGAACATACGCCCGGGGATTCTTTCAAACCACGACCTATAGATTATCAATCGAGCGCTTTACTGACTGAGCTAACCGGTTGTGGTTCATCAACCAGATGTATTTTTATTACATTGCAAGATATACATAGATGAAATATAGCTATACTTTACCTCTAGGGGCACATAACACCATTGGTTGTGTCCAGGTACCATCGTATTGACAAGCAATATTTGGAGGTCCAACTCGTGTATGACTAGTAAAACAAGTGTAAGTCGCATATGATCCGGACGTTGTCCCAGTAAAACTGACAGTGGCATTTGTAACATTTGGAGGAGCTTGGCAGTCTGTAAGACTACAGGAAGGTATGCTTGGCCCCCATTGCCTATCGTCGAAACAAGACACAGTCGCAGTACCAACTAGTGTGTATTGCGCTGCACATGTGTAAGTAGCTGTTGAATTATAGGTTGTGGTCATTGCAACAACGGTTGCATGTGTTACATTAGGTGGGTCATTACAGTCCACTATCTGACATGAAGGTACGGTGCTTTCCCATGCACCACTGTCTAAGCAAGAAACATTCGGAGAACCGCTCAAAGTATAGCCTGCCTCACAACTGTAGGTCACAGACGATCCATATACAGTCAATAACGATGATGCTAATGGATCTGACGGAGACACTACTGCATATGCCACGGTCGGTGGTGCATTACAGTCAACTATCTGACATGAAGGTAAGGGACTTTCCCATGCACCACTGTCTAAGCAAGAAACATTCGGAAAACCGCTCAAAGTATAGCCGGCCTCACAACTGTAGGTCACAGACGATCCATATACTGTTAATAACGATGATGCTAATGGATCTGACGATGACACTTCTGCATACGCCACGGTCGGTGGGGCATTACAATCAACTATCTGACATGAAGGTAAGGGACTTTCCCATGCACCACTGTCCAAGCAGGAAACATTCGGAGAACCGCTCAAAGTATAGCCTGCCTCACAACTGTAGGTCACAGACGATCCATATACTGTTAATAACGATGATGCTAATGGATCTGACGATGACACTACTGCATACGCCACGGTCGGTGGGGCATTACAATCAACTATCTGACATGAAGGTAAGGGACTTTCCCATGCACCACTGTCCAAGCAGGAAACATTCGGAAAACCACTCAAAATATAGCCGGCCTCACAACTGTAGGTCACAGACGATCCATATACTGTTAATAACGATGATGCTAATGGATCTGACGATGACACTACTGCATACGCCACGGTCGGTGGGGCATTACAATCAACTATCTGACATGAAGGTAAGGGACTTTCCCATGCACCACTGTCCAAGCAGGAAACATTCGGAAAACCGCTCAAAATATATCCGGCCTCACAACTGTAGGTCACAGACGATCCATATACTGTTAATAACGATGATGCTAATGGATCTGACGATGACACTACTGCATACGCCACGGTCGGTGGTGCATTACAGTCAACTATCTGACATGAAGGTAAGGGACTTTCCCATGCACCACTGTCTAAGCAAGAAACATTCGGAGAACCGCTCAAAGTATAGCCTGCCTCACAACTGTAGGTCACAGACGATCCATATACTGTTAATAACGATGATGCTAATGGATCTGACGATGACACTTCTGCATACGCCATGGTCGGTGGGGCATTACAATCAACTATCTGACATGAAGGTAAGGGACTTTCCCATGCACCACTGTCCAAGCAGGAAACATTCGGAGAACCGCTCAAAGTATAGCCTGCCTCACAACTGTAGGTCACAGACGATCCATATACTATTAATAACGATGATGCTAATGGATCTGACGATGACACTACTGCATACGCCACGGTCGGTGGGGCATTACAATCAACTATCTGACATGAAGGTAAGGGACTTTCCCATGCACCACTGTCCAAGCAGGAAACATTCGGAGAACCGCTCAAAGTATAGCCTGCCTCACAACTGTAGGTCACAGACGATCCATATACTGTTAATAACGATGATGCTAATGGATCTGACGATGACACTACTGCATACGCCACGGTCGGTGGTACATTACAGTCGACAAGCTGACATGAAGGTAAGGGACTTTCCCATGCACCACTGTCCAAGCAAGAAACATTCGGAGAGCCGCTCACACTGTAGCCTGCCTCGCAGCTGTATATCACAGACGATCCGTATACTGTTGATAACGATGTTGCAAGTGGATCTGCTGGAGATAGTACTGCCTGTGCCACAGTCGGTGGTGCATAACAGTCGACACTTTGACAGTATGGGAGTGGTGTACTCCACTGAAGGTCGGGTTGACATGTAATGGTCGCTGTTCCAATTAATTCATACCCAATATCACAATAATACGTAGCCGTAGACGATACACTCATGTCCGTATAGTTAACACTGCCATAACTAATGGCGGCTGGTGTCTCACAAGTTGGAACTTAAATACAAACATGTAATACTCATATTAAAACAAATAATGGGAAAAGGGCTGAAAAATAAGTCATAACTCGAATAAACACTATACCGAATGTTTATTGTATAAAATTAGTTGCTGGACCATCATTGTATAAACGACTGTATTAAATATTTCGAAGCAAGTTATGCAAAGAAATAAAATTCATTTAGGCACATGAACCTGGAATACCTTACTGTCCAATCCTTTTAGACAACATATTGAAGAACATAATACTATTTTATTGAGATTAAAGGGATTACGCACTATTAAAGCCCTCGCCAATAACATTTACAAATCACGTCAAATGCAAGAAAATACATGTTATTGCAAACATTTTGTAAATATACTCAGCACATTTAATAACGCACAGTGTGGGTTTTCTAAATGTTCATTGACTGACATTTGGGATACAAGAAAAGAACTGGACATGATATTATTGCATGTGTACGCAACATGTATGCTAACGTTCATGACAATCAACAAATATGTTCAAAATGAGTCTCGGAAGTAATAAAATGAATTTAAATGACGTATGGTTGGTAAAATATTGCGCGTTTTTAAATGTACTGAGTAAATAATGGACTTTACGTGTAGGTGTTTATAATTATGTACCGGTATTTCATGATCGAGCCTATCGAAACAGTCAAAATTGATTTAGCTTTTAAACACACTTTCAGGAAATATCAGACCGTTTGAGCATTCCACTCGCTTAATGTACGCAAATATGAGGTTTTATGAAGTATTGAATATTCTATTACGATCCAGGTTATAAATCTGGAAACACCGTCACAGATTTGAGATTTAGCATTATCATTTTCCCATAATTTGTATTTAATTAATTGAAATATGTTACCAAGGGTATGTCCTCTTACCCTGAACATCTGAAATATAATATAGGTACGTCTGAATTAAATGTTCTTCTATGATCCAGCTAATAAATATATCTGGAAACACACAGAACTGTTCGACGATTTAGCATTAAGTAAGTATAAACATTTTCTACGGTGTAAGAAAATCATTAATTTGAATTTTAAAACCTGAAACGTGTTACCAAGTGTTTGTCCTCTTACCTTGAACAACATCTGAAATATATTCAAAATATGTCTAAATTAAAATAACAATATATGAATTTTGGATTGTACAGTACTAGGGAACTGATATCTAAATACATATATATTTTATTTCTTAAAATTAAATCAACAAGTACTAGGGAACGAATGTACATGTATTTACAATTATGGAAACATTTGATAATATTTAACAGAACGTTCTTCAAAGAACTTTGCTAAATAAATAGCACCTGTCGAATTGTATGGATTACATGTAGAATTACATATTGCATTAACAAATTAAAGCATGTACGTCTAGTTTGTTGTTATAGACAGTAATACATTGCCCTCTGAACATTGAATACAATACGCGTTATGTGCCTATGCCATATGAAGCCCCTGACGAGCCAAAGCCTGAGAACCCGAGGGTTATCGCACCGCAAGACATGCCCATAGGATAACCGTATAGCCCATGGCTGAAAGTTGAGCTTGTACCTACGGACTCGAACGATATCGGGAACTAGAGCCCGTGGGAAGTCAGTATGTCGGAAGCTTCATATACGTACACAGACAATATACAGTACATTTATAAACGCACACTTTTATACCTGAAACATGCCTGTTGAGCGTCATTTCATTGCATTTTAAAACACATTTTTATACGAAATTAGCCGTCAATTTTAATAAAACGTGCATGTTGCGTAAGCATACAATAAATATCGTATCAAGTTTCTTTTCTTGTATCCTTACGTCCACGAAATTGGAGAAAACATGCATTGGGCGGTTTTAAATGTAATGAGTACAGTTACATGTTTATTAGGAAACTAATGTATTTTGTATATTTACTGTCGTAACAGGATACATAGTATGTCATCTGTGTCCATCCAGTTTGTATACAAGGTGGCGAAGCTGTAGTATCCACATTTTCAAACACCTCGCATTCGTCAGAACTTGAATCGTAGACCACTATGCAAGACTTTATTAGTGGCAAACAGTTTAGAAGACATTCCTTATCAGAAGAGGTGGTGGTTTTTAGCACTAGTACAGCAGGAGTAGTAGGTTGTGTCCAACATCTTGTGTACTTCGCAATGGTGTAATTCAAGCATCCTGTAAGGGAAGTTGGTGTTTGGTAAATATTGTGTTGTTTTATAAATGATGTATATATACTAAATTGCATTCAGAACAGTATTCCATAAGTATACAGTACAACATCTCCATGGCAACACCTTTTATAAGACGCAATTTTAGATGCTGTTCTGTTGCTCTAGTGAGGTTATTTTCATAGTAAAGTCATACTAAAGGAGAAGTAGATATTGTTGGTAGAGAAGGTGTTGCTCATGATAGGGCAGCTTACAGCTAAATGGAGATGTTACACTATAGTTCAAACTCCTTTAGTCCAAATCCCTAGGTTCAGAAATGGCCAGGTGGTCACAACCCCTTTAATGGTCAGTCAAATTCCCCATGGCAAAACTGGTACGATAGCCAAAATCACATTAATTAGTTAGGTAGTTATAATTCTCTTTAGAAATTTGACTGCACTTTTCGTATTACATGTTGTATGGTTGTGCCAAGATGGCTTGTTGTGCTTTAAATGACGGGACATTTACTATAGGATTAAAAGAAGACTATTTTTTGGCGTTCACACCTTTTTAAACCCCGATCAGAATGCACACATTGAATACACAAAAACGTACCGAGTTCAACAGCCAAAAATCCCTTGAAAATAATTGTCAGACCATAACAGGTATTGATATTGACTTGTAAAAGGTAATGAAATTTCTTCGTAACAGTTATTATTCCACGCCGATCATTTAGTCCGTGCAAACAGTAGGCTAGTAATGCAGTTCAAGGTCGCGCTAGATAAACATGTCAGATGAACGCGCATCGGGTGAAATTCTCATGTTAAAACGTTGTTGAAGGGTATAAACATGGACTACGTGCTTCTAACAGAATAGTATATGCTGCTGTCCATTGTTTGTCCGTGTGTCAGAGCAAATACGTTGGACAGCTTGAGTTTTCTTCCCCTTTCTCTATGCATTACGTACTTATCATTAACCGTTTTCATTCAGACAGCACTCTGTAAAACATAATTCTTTGTAGATATTATCACATTTGGTTCCTTAAATATATCCAAAAAGGCAATTGAAAATTGTATTGATTCAATCTGTACTATATGTCCATTCAAAATCTAGCTATTGCTAGCGGCAGCACGTGAAGTTTGTTGTTGGCACGATTTATATTACACGACAACAAGCAAACACTATGTAATTAAGCGAGCATCTAAACTAACCTTTGACATATGATTTCGCGACAATTTCTTTCGGTTTCACAAAACGTGTTATCAACAGCACAAGATAAAACAAGGACGAACATCAATATAAACATAAAACATTAAACACCACAGTACAACACAATTTCAAAAGGGTTGTTTAACAGCTTTAAGATACTTCATGGAACATATTATGTTAGTTCCATAGCAAAAGTTAATGTCTACAAAGTCCCGAACATAATTCCAAAAGACATTCTCGTCTGTCATGGCCTGCCATACCATGTATGGTTTACATATATAAATTCATTTAGTCTTAAAACATTAGTGTCAGACGTGCAGTTAAACATGTACGTACATCTCTCAACTGCTGATTTATTTAAAATCTTACAAGCGATAGTTCTCAGTATGTAAGGATTAAAATATTTCCTTATCAACTGATTAAAGTTACAACTGTTATGAATTTTGCGAATTTTGAATAACAGATCTCCATAAAAATTTGGTTAGTAATTCCTGTCTCTAACATAAATTTGACACTACATGTAGTTCAATATTTCAAAATAATAGATGGGTATTTATAGCAAAATTTACGAAACGTCTTACATACTAGTAATTAATATATGATAACGATAACCTTGTTTAAGACGTTTACCTGTACGAAGAAGGTTACGCTTATTAAAGTTCTATAGCTTACTATTACCTATTAGAAATCAGTTTAAATACTTCCATAGTACAAATTTAAAAATAATAAGTTCATATGGCACTAAGAACAGTGTAGAACAAAATGTCATTGATTAAATGTGGATATTGTACGATTCGATCTAACAATGAAATCACACAATAAAATTCTTTAAAATCCAAAGAAAATAAGAATATTAAAAACGAAAATACATAAAATATTTCATAAATGAATAAATTAAAATGCTTGTCACCAATATTTGCATCAATGTCTAAGTTAATAGCCTCAGTCACAAAAGAGGTACGGTGTACATGTATTTACACAATTTTCTCAAAATGCACTATGTTCTATTACAAGAAAATTCGGACGCCAAAGTGGGGAAAGAATAGAAAACACTCTAGAAGCAATCGGTAAGTCAGGATTTGCAACTATTCAGACTGTGAACCGAGATGGCAGAATATAAGTACGTCAATGTTTGGAAAATTTGCCACTTAAGACACCGCTGGTAATTGCTTCATATAACATAACCCCAGTTAGCTAACCCCCTTTTGGTTCGTCAGAAATTCAGTAAAACATATTTACGTGAAATTATGTTGAGAGGTGGATTGAGATGCGAATATTCCCGGGAAGAAACCGTCTGTGACAAACGAGAGATAAATGTGGGTATGGTGGATAAGCACACCGGGAAGCGACGAGCTCTTGTTTATTACGTACTTTACCACCCCATCGTATGATTCGTATTAAAACTAGAAACGTAGATAAAGCTCACTCATAACTCAAGTTATGGAAACTCCTGGAAACGACAGAATCGCCACTAAAAATGTGGAGATACAACCTTACACAATCATTCTTGTGTCCTGTCCTTTGCATATTTTTGTTTCTTATCTGAAGTTACTATTAGACTGAAAATTTGAATAATATGGCCGTGGTATAATTTTGGCATTTTTTGAAGAAACGGCTGAAAATGCATTTACCTGTTTGACATGTTTTACGGTACATTGTTGATCCCTTAACCGACTTTTGAATCGCAGGGGTGGTGTCACATTCCGATATTCTACATTCATCTGTATCGGGTCTGTAGTTGACAATCCAGACATTTGGTGATTTTAGCAGGTCGTAACAGCTGGACTCACTCATTGGACTTTGATTGTCACAACTTTCGGTTATATAAGTATGATAACCCACTTGTATATTTGCACAACTTTGTGTACCACAGCCGCATGTTGGGATACCACACATGACTTGACACAGAGCTGTAATATGAATACATTGTAAAGCTAGCAGAAGAAAAAACTAAGTGTATCTGGTTAAACTAGTACGTATGTTTAACATGAGTCAGTCATATCTACAATGAATTTATTATCGTGTTTGGAATTGTCAATTCTGTGTATCCGCCAATGCGCACTGTTACTAAAGTATTGAACACTTTTAAAATAAAAGCTACTATGGCTGTTGAAAAAGTAGTGATGATGATAGCATCTAAGTTCATGCGTAAAAAACGAATTGTAGATAAAAGAAAATGGACACCAGTTGTATTTCTAAATACATAAAATACATGCTGGTGTCCAATATATACAATTACTTACATGTTAGCGAAAAATAACAAGCCAAATGGATTAATCTCATAATTCAAACTGTCGTAAATCGAGGAGCATATGTATTCTGCAAAATAACAACGATATATTAACCAGAGCTATTCTAAATATACATTTTATAATCTATTTTTGATATGATAAAATTGCATACAAAAATATACAGTAGTAAAATAAATTTCAGAAAAAAAGCATTTTACAATGATTTATTGACAAAAGAAAAGTTATAATTACATACGAAACCAATTTAAAGAAAAGAACTAAAGTCCTTTTTTAAAATACCAAGTGGTTTATAGAGATTGTACAAATAAACTTATAAATACAACATCTTTATTTAAGCTGAAAGAAAAGATAAATTACGCAAGTTAAAATATTTCAACACATACTTGGCGATTATTCCTACAAGAAGTGGTCAGAACTATGAGTTGTATTAAACATGCCAACCTCACACACCATGCTCAAACAAACTTTCGAAATATCACTTCTAAAGAGGTTGTTGGAGAGATCGATGACCTTTGAATCAGTATGGGGCAGGTTCTTACGCACTTCAAAAGAATAATTCATATCACTTTAATTATTAACTATGCAGAGTCAAAGAGATAAGAGTGCATGAGATATCATGAACACTCTCGATACCATGTGGTATACACATTGACATTTGTACCAACTGAAAGATGATTTGAATTTCTACCTGGTGGTATATGTTTGTTTTCTGCATTGCACATTGATGGGTATATTGACCAATATTATTTAATTGAAAGTAACAGCGAATCGCGCCATGCACATTTTCGTTTTTGACTCAATATATACACAACGATTGTGGTGCAAAAGCGTAGGTAGATGTGGACAGCAGTTGCACAACGAGATGTGATCGATAACCATACGCAATACTTCCCATTCCATGACGGAATCACTGCTACCTTACCGACCGCGTTGTGATGGGCCTCAAAGTCACATTAAACAAGTAATAAATCTAGCTAGTACGGTGGAGAATCCCAGGCTGTGACCTGAATAGAACCACTGACCTTCCGTAAACCAGCTTAATGGCCTCCTCACTTACAAAGTGCAATACCCCGCAGTGAGGTGAAGTGATTTGAAATCAGCGACTTTAACCACGCGACCAAGAAGACATCCGATTTGTTTAAACACACAACAGTCGGCATAGGCTCGTTTCTACGGTATATTTGTGCCCTGTCATCACTTGATAATTGAAAATCTCGACTGGTCAGTTTGTCAACTTATCTGGTTGCTATGATAGCTTATGAGCATCTGGGTGTTAGAACCAGTGGTGACTGTTGATCACGTATGTGAGTTATGTACAACCATAGCGGTCATGCCGACGCGTCGTACCGCGTCGTTGCCCACGACGAGACAAGTCGTTAGTACGTGGGCTTTTTAAAATCATACCAATCATATTTTCACCCAAGAACCACCAAACGGTGTTTACACAAGAGACACCACATGGGGTTTTCGTTTGGTGTGCGTTCGTGAGCAATTCGAAACTTGCCGGAAGTAGTTGATCAAAATACATGATACATAGCTTCGTTAGCACTTTGTCTAAAATACGATTCGTTTCTCATTTTAGATTAACCATCTGGTATTGCAATTTTTTCATTTATTGTCAAACGTAGCTTTGTCAGAAAATAATAAAATCGCAAAAAACACAAAACGATGTCACATTTATTGGACTAGTTAACCAAGATATACTTCGTCATGATATGTCACCATCTTTTTACGTCTTCAAATTGTTTACAAACCAGAACGAGGCAGAACTCAGGGGCACGAATCTAAAGAGAAAGCTTCCAGACGATCCAGATCACTGACCTTGTGTTTTAAGCACATGTTTCATTGTAAAACATTAACACATGTTGCTTCAGACTTTGTTATGGTTAACATTAATGGATTTTTTAGTTTAACATGAAAAATAAGAAAGTGAACTGTGTACTGAATGAACTTGCAATTACCTTTCTGCGTAGGGTCGCGAATCTACGAAAACAGCATATATACAATGACCATGATAAGACAGGTCCATGAGTATAGTATATATATAGATCCGAATTAATTCTTGCAAGGATTTATTTTTCAAGATGTTGCGCAAAAAATATTGCATTTAATTTAAGGTATTAAACCCATAATGGACATATCTCCGAAGGCAAATGAAACTTGTTATGATTGAATCTGTACTATAATGTGGATACAATTTTTAAATTTCCTATTTTTTTACCGTTCTAAAAACAAGTTATGACTTTTTTCTACGTAAACTTCCTTCCTGAAAAAAGTTAGGCGTACAAAATGTACCAGTAAATGGAAATTAACATTTCACTTCTCATTTTGTTATATTTCTTGCTTAGTAATGTAAGAAACAGCTACAAGAAATTCAAGGAAAATGTTTTTTTTTTACATTTATGCATATATAGCATTTAAGAAATGGGCAAATTTCCTTTCAAAATAAAAATATTGTTAATTGCAGATGACCTAAACTAAATTGATATATCAATGGGGCATCAAATTGTCTGTCATAAAAATTATTTACATTATCTAACACAGAATTTATTAAACTTCCAGAGACTTATACCGTCCGGTTACAGCGAATTTCATTTTGAACAGAATTACGTGCACATTTCTCACACGTGTTTTGTGTTTCAGATAAGTAAAATTCGTAAATTAACCTTCTCATTTTGGGATGCACGATGTTAATGAGATCGCTCTATATAACTGTTTGGGTTGTCTTTACGCTTCTTACCACCCTTATGAAGTGTTATTATGGTGGCGTTATTCATTTCTGGAAGAACAAATCCATGGGAAAGCATATATCGTTCCCGCATGTAAAGTGTTCATAGCAGATTTTATCGACGCCACAACCTTTCCCTAGTTCACACTTCATAACTGCATGGGCGACATCTTCTGTGCTTATGTATGGTCTTTATCGAGTGTCTGAATGTTGGATATTTGCACCAGGATTGCTTATTTCGCCATCAATGATTGATTGCCATTCCTCATTGAATGATATATTTGGTTTCGGATTATACAGGTTCTCAAAGTAGTGTTTCCATTGGTTACCTATAGATTCAGTACTCCTGTATACAACATTGTCGAGTTTTAAAGTAGTAAAATTAGCCTACTTATGTTTTCATATGTACACACAAAAGACTTTATCGAAAATAGTAGAATACATTATGAGAACTCTTTGTAGTCGGTAAACACACGTCTATTGCTATACCAATTAAATAAATAACAGTTACCGACGTTGACATACGATACGGAATGGAGATCAACAACAGATGTTGTTTCTTAGGGTTACCTTTTTTCAAGTACTCAACTCAGTGTCAAAGAGCAAACGAATCAATTATAACGATTTGGTAAATAGCCGATTTCTTTTCAATCGTTAAATAATAAACATAGTACTTGTTTGATATGTTTGGAAATCTATAAGTTTTATATCACGTAAAGTAGGGAAGGGCACGAGTACCAGGATATTTTTCGAACGATTTTATTTTTTGTAATGAGGCTTTAAGCCCAAAAAAATATGTTCGTTTCAGGTTTCCCGACCCTAGAACATTGTTTCGCGTGTTAACATTTTTTTGTAAAATTTCTTCTTTTTGGTAAACTTTCTTTATGCTCATATTTCTGCCAAGTTATTAGACGCTCCACGAGTATTCAAGCTATATAGCATAGTATTCAGCTTGATTAAACATTATCCATGTGTATTTTAACAAAAAATATTCATTTAACTATATGTTTATATAAACAATTAGTGTGTGCTTCCAAAAGTGTAAATGAACGTTTTCTATTTTGATTGCGGGCAACCTCTATATTTCACAATTATAACAAAGTATAGGTACAAATCGTTTATCAAATAAATCTGACTTTTGACTGTTGGGCATATTTGGACAATAGGGGAGACATGCTTTCACTTTGAATAAAGATTTCTCGCTTAAACGTAAAGCTATATTAAATGTAAATACATTTACATCAAAACCTCAATAATAGACCGTCAGAAGAAATTATCCATGTAGTGGTCGGATTATTCTAGGTAATTTACGGTTTTATGAAGTGATCTTAATATTGAGATGGTTTTCAAGTAAGAGGTTTTGTATAACATGACGTATTTCCATATACCTGTATATGTTTATGACACAGGGACAATATGCTTAAAATGAGGAATGAAATCAACGAAACATGAAATTTTATTAAAATCGAAATAATTTTATTTTTTGGACTCGTCACATTTGAAATTTATAAAAATCACTACGATATGAAAATAACAGATATTTAGCTCTGATAATTTATTTCTCATACCCAAATAGTTTTACCTTTTACACAGAAAACAGCAAAGCGATAATCATACTCTCACTACCGGCGAACAATTTTCTCATTCATAAAATGTAACGAAAATATTACACACGTGTGAAAGTGAAGTACTGGGTTATTGCATTTTTAAAAATGTTTTCTGTAAAGTACATCGCTAAAACTCGATGAGTCTAGACGCTATGTTTCGGCTATGTATTGATTAGTTTCTTGTTTAAAGCTCCACTTTCTTTTACTTTAAACATATATTAAAATTTAATTTAGCATTCGAATGTTAATGAATACATAACTAGACTCTTTGTAACACTGTACTAAATGTATTATATTAATGAAAGATTTCTAATATAAATGTCAATTGTAAACAAAACTTCAATTCATGTCTGTGACGAGTCCTTAAAAGGTTCATGTTTACCGTGTACACATTTTTCTACATACGGTTAAACAAGACAAATACTATGAATAATATATGTATTAAAAGTACGTATGCGAAACAATTATGCATATAAACCTATGAAACATTGAAGGGAACAGAAAACTATACAGCATGTATTTTAGAACTCTTGTGAACATACTACTTGACTTTACATAATGTTTGCATTTGCTTCCTGTGTGTTATCCTTTAAACTGATCGCCATTAAAAAATGAAAAATTCAATATATAAATCTGGATCTTTTTAATTTGTAATGTCCTTTGTTTACGACAGTAAAAATGTTCTGTTTTTTCTGTATTTGTTTATTGCACATTTCAAAGTCATCCTGTAGAAAAACAATTTCACTGACTTTTAATTCATTATACCTTGTGCAGTATCATAGATATCCCAAAAGTAGCCAACTTCTTTCTATAGAAAATAGAATCCCAGGAAAGTCATATTTTCTTCTTAAAGTATCAAGCTTATCACATCAGCCAAAAATAAAAGGCAAACATCATTTCCTTGGATTGCGCGAGATGAATGAGTATTATGAAAATAATCGATATTTCTTTCTACATGTACCTATATTCATCCAATTAGAAGAAATGAGTATATCGTTTTGCGACTGACTTAGAGTTTAACTCAACTTGTTAAATGCAGCCAGTTAAATTTTTGATAAGCATCTGCTACTCTACATAGTCTCTCTTGAAATATCTGCATAGCGTCAGAAGATCAAGACATAACATAGTTCCGAAGATAATACTTAACACAGAAATGCCTACGATTCCAGTTATCAATGACGATGTTCTGTTGTCTGGCCGACATTTGAGTGAATATTGTGACAAAGTCGTTTCCTTCGAATTTATTGCGGTATCAGCAACCAGCTTTGCTATGATATCATCTTCAGTCATGTTAATAAAGAAACTTCCGGTGCTGCACGCACATGAAGTAACGTACAAAGCCCGAGGCGGGGTATTTGCTGAATTGCCTGAAATTTACATATACCGTAAAACACTAGAATGGCAAACACAGATAACTAATTGGTTATAAATCATGAGATAATGAAAGTGGAATGGCACGCACACTTGCCATATATGTGATCGGTTCCAGTTCTTATTAGACAAGCACGATGTATATCGTTTGCCTTTTGTGTTTGTTTCCTATTATTATCAGTGCCCCAGCCAAGCATACACAGCAGTGTCCTTACCCTTTCTCGTAAGCCACGACCCGTCTCTTTTCAAGTAAAGATGCTCTATATCATTTTGAATGGAACGCATTTGTCCATATACCAAATTTAGAAATATAAAACTCTTACATATGACTTTAAACGTATAAATGGTTTTATTGCAATTCTCCCACCACAGGGTCTATGTCTTTGACCCGCATCCCCTTGACCCTGGCTAAGAATCCCCTTTTCACACCAATTAATTGACCTTTCAAATTATTGGCTGGAGCACTGATTGCTATTGTTAAAGTTTTTGTTGTTTGTTTGTTTGTTTCGGGCTTTACACCGTTTCTCAGCTAATTCAATTATACACTGTTGAACTTAACAGTGCTACTGGGATACCTCCGCAAGCAACTGACAACTTCAGCACATAAATCAGAGTTTTTAAATTGGAATATATAGATAGATGGCATGTAGCTATCCATTACCTTTAGGGACACATAACACCATTGGTTGTGTTCAGGTACCATCGTCTTGACAAGCAATAGTAGGAGGTCCAACTCGTGTATGATTAGTAAAACAATAGTAAGTCGCAAATGATCCGGACGTTGTCCCAGTCAAACAGACAGTGGCATTTGTTACATTTGGAGGAGCCTGGCAGTCTACAAGACTACAAGAAGGTATGCTTGGTACCCATTGTCCGTCGTCTGAACATGACACAGTCGCAGTACCAACTATTGTGTATTGCGCTGCACATGTGTAAGTAGCTGTTGAACAATAGGTTGTGGTCATTGCATCAACGATTGCATGTGTTACATTAGGTGGGTCATTGCAGTCCACTATCTGACACGAAGGTAAGGTGCTTTCCCATGCACCACTGTCTAAGCAAGAAACATACGGAGAACCGCTCAAATTGTAGCCTGTTTCACAACTGTAAGTCACAGACGATCCATATATGGTTGATATTGATATTGCTGATGGATCTGCTGGAGATACTACTGCCTGCGCCACAGTCGGTGGTGCATTACAGTCGACACTCTGACAGTATGGGGTGGTGTACTCCACTGAAGGTCGGCTTGACATGTAATGGACGCTGTTCCAATTAATGCATACCCAATCTCACAATAATACGTAGCCGTAGACGATACACTCATGCCCGTATAGTTAACACTGCCATTATCAATGGCGTCTTGTGCCTCACAAGTTGGAACTTAAATACATACATGTAATACACATATTAAAACAAATTATGGAAAGAGGGCTGAAAATAAGTCATAACTCGAAAAAAACACTATACCGAATGTCAATTTTATAAAATTAGATGCTAAACCATTATTGTATAAACGTCTGTATTAAAATATTTCGAAACAAGTTATGCAATGAAATGTCAATGCATTTAAAGCACACGAACCTGGGCCCACCCTTTTAGACAACATATGAATATATCACAATTTAAGTCAACCTCAAACACCAAGCGCACGTTCAGCATTATTAGTAATAATTCATTAAGCTCTAATTTAACCGACTTTTTGCGAGTTACGAACTTTTAATATTCTACGTTGTTGCTCAAAGCTATTGTTACAATTTCTGTACCAACTGGTTTCAGAACAAGACATTGTACATAACGTAAACAGCTTTATATGTATTGGAACCTACAAATATTGTCATAAATACTATGTTATCTAAGAACACTGAGTAAATCAACATGTTGCCTCCTGACGCCGAAAAAGCAGCAGTTCATCTTTTTCCCAGTAAGTACAGGGCGGCCACTCTGTGGCATCGACGCACTGTGTGTATATGTATACATGTGTTGTGGGGCGTTAACAAATGTACAGTCTAACAACGATAAAATCACGTAGTATGTGGATTACTTCAGAGTGACCATGCAGTCCTGCCTTGAAGCTGTCATTTCGACCTCGCTGTAGGGAAACAGTCGCAGGATGCAGGATCTGGTCAGCTAGAATGTCTATCAGGCTGTTCATGATCCTGTAAATGAGTATCAGCTTAGCATCAGTACGTATTTGTTTCAAAGTTAGCCATCCTAGGTAGCGTAGCAATCATCTGGTTTGTACCGCTTATAAGTGGTTTTGTAATCAATTGTATTAATTGATACATATGCAAAATATATACATGTATACACTTACTATCATAATATACAAGCGATACAAGAAAAAGAATATTAGTTTTACTAATGCTATACATTTGTAATACGCGAAAGGCGTTTATGCATTAAAATAGACTTGAAAATATTGGTGACGAAACACGCCTCAAAATGCGGGATTTGATACGGCTACATTGGACTTTACGCTAAACAAAATGTCGGCGTCCAGTTGAAAACGTTTGTTAAGTTCGATTCTGATTATATTGCATTTGACACGCTTATATCCGATACAAATACAATGGCAGAGGTAAAACAATTGTTGTTTTGTGGCAATATAATATATATTTAAATTTCCATGGTACAATCTCGTGGAAACAATGTTACTGAAAAGTGACGAAGTTCGTCTAATTATTTTCGGATAAAATTGTTTGGGAAAGAATTATCAGTGTTTGCTGGTTTAGATAATGAGTTTGAATAGTGAATATTCTTCTAAATTCATAAGAATTTATGAAGGTGTCGTATATGGTTGAAGTTTGTACGTGCAGTATAACATCGTAGAACATTATTATTAATTATATATTGTGAGCAACAGAGTGAATTGAACATCAGTAAATGTTTATAACTCAATAACTATCACTCATTGTGACCAACTGTAACAGTGAGTTTCAGTGCTCCTTATTGAAACATGGGAGTTCCAAATAACGTAATATCTAGGAAGAAGTTGTATCTCACGTTAAGTTTCATATATTTACAGAACATCCTATAAATTACACTCCAGCTTGCTGAGTGTTAGAACTTGTCCTAGTGACTCATTCTTAGCTCAAAAGCATATATATGTTCGAGTTCTTCCCTGTTGCACTCTCAGTTATTACATAGAACTCATTGTTATATCAGCTTCTCAATATTTGTTCCTCATTTTGCTGATTGTGAATTCAATGGTCGCTCGCTTTGAGTCCTGACTGAGGCATCGATTGAATTTGCAAGAAACTGTGTTATTAGTTATCTTTAGATGGAATGAAGTAAGACACAGGTGTCTCGGAAAAAGATACTCTACAGCATATTGGCAGTGCTTGAAGAACATTCAGTTGCACTGTGACTCTTTTGAGGCTCATCTGGTTAGAGCCGCATGTGAGCGCATTGCTAATTTTTTGAGTCTACATACCAACTCTATTAGTTTGAGCACATGAGTGATTTGCTCATTTTGAGTGAGTGTTTAGATTTGAGTTTTGCGTCCACGTCTGTAGAGTTAGCTGGAGAGCGATACTCATCCATCACCATTTTACAATCACACAGTCTTGTAAATATTCATGTCCTTCTTATTTTCTTTGTCCGCAGCGCATGGTACTAAGTTGCCGTCCCGTGTAAAATGAGTTGTAAATCGTTGTTTTTCACCTTTTATTAGTTTTGAGTAATCATTATAACATCAATTACCTTCATGTTTTTCTCATTGTTGTTCTCATTATGTTCTATCATTCTTATTTTGAGTAGTTCTATGTGAATAGAACTCCGCCCTCAAAATGGCTGGAGGCTTACCCATCACTTACCAGTCATGGCGAATGACTTCCAAGACTTGTCAGTCATTTGGTCTGACAACCTTGGAAAACTTGTCGGACCGAATGCAAACTTGTCAGTCCAAAAACATGTTGACATACGGACCGACGCACATGCCTTCTGTATCGGACCTGGCCGGTTTTTATCGGTCAGGTTCGACTGTCCGATGGGTTTTCGCCATGACTGACTTACTAAATTTAGTGCAGTCCACACTTTAAATTGCAGCAGAGAACACCGACATTCGGCTGTACGTTACAGCACTATAAACATTTTAAAGCACTAAAAGTGGGTTTTTGCCAATGGTACAAACAAAATTTGATTTTAGATCCATTAAAGTTCAGTGAAACGCGAAATCCTGTCTTTGATTCCATTGTGATTCGAACTGTATAGTTTTGTTTGAACTGCAGGATTGGAGGGAAATACACATATTTATACCTTTGCAGAGTATATCTATTAACAGCAATGGGGACAAAGGAATTCCCCTTTTCTTCTCTGTCAGTTGGAATGTTATCATTCTTAACAGCATCGTAAGCTTGTAATAGCAATTCTCAACTGTATTGCTTAGATCATATCTTTGTGCGTGCCTGAAATGAAGTAGAAATTGTCTATATAAAAAAGAAATATCATTTATTGATCATTCTAATGTTAATGAATGAAATTAAATAAAAGGTAATTTATAAACTTTATTCTTATTTAATTTATTCACATGCCAGCATGTTTAGCGAAATACAATATTTAATCTTTTCTCTATTCTAGTCTTAAACAAAAGTTTTGTGAAACATTAATGAACAAAAGTCCCACATGCATAAAGCTCCAAATTCATAATAATCTGTCATCGCCGGTACGAAAAATGTAAACAAGCGAGAAGAAGCAGCTCAAGTAAGACGGTTACTATGGCAATTACAGCTGTTTAAGAAAAAACAAGCAAAACCGGTGATATTTGAATTGTTGGCTGATCAATATCGGTTTCAGATTGTTTCTGTATCATGAACATGATGCTTCTCTTCAAATGACCGGAGAGAATGTTTGAGGATTCGATTGTTTCTTCCTTAGAAATGCACATGCTTTACTTACCCACTACTTGGAGAGTTAAGGAAAGGCAATGTATGTAAACAAATAATGTATGGTTTGTTTGTTTGCATTGGGTTTATGCCATTTTTCAACAATTTATCAGTCTTATATAGTTGACCTAACCAGTTTTCCGGGAATTAATTATATTAACTTACTCTTTCTCAATCTATTAAAAACTTCTCCACATGTAGAGTACATGAGTCACATGACTGTTACAGAAAAACTTGAACGACCCAACCCTTGAATTGAACCCGGATCTGCTGTGTGACAGTCTATTGCTCTTCCAACTGCGCAAGCTGGGTTGGTAAATAAATACTGTACTACAGCCTCCATTTCAGTCAATAAAAATCCATTTTATATACGTCAATTATTCATGCAAAAACGTTGTTCAAACACAATTGCAGATTTGCTAATGTTCGCACATGTAAGTTAAACAGAGTGCCTAACACTTAAATGTTTGATCAATTATATCTTAATCAACCGTCATAAGTAGAAAAAAATTTGCTTTTAAACAATGGCTTCTGTGTCTAATTATTCCCTAGATGTTATAATAGAGATAAAAGCTTTTAAACTTTTTGTAAATTCACGTGTCAACTCAAAATAGGATTCACAATAATTTTTTTGGGTCCCATTTTTCCAGAAAAAAGTTACACCTAAATTTAACATCTTGATTAATTTCTAAAAGTTCAAATGACACAAATCAGAAATATCGGCTAAATTAAAGAATATCAACACATTTACCATCACTGTGCTAATTAAATTTGCTTGACAACTTGTACAACTTGGACCCAAAATATGTCAAAGTTCTGACAGCTGTAGACACAACAAAGCAATAAAACCCTAGTTGATCTAAATATTTTTTTGATAGTCGAGGCAACTGCAGTTTTGGTAATATAATCCCTTTGATTTTCAAGACTGTACTGTTATCTAACAGATTGAAATTTGATAGTATTAACAGTAAATAATGCTTGTTAAAACAAATAGTTTGGGGAAACATTAAAGTTTCTTAAATATTTATAAGATACTTTGGTCTACCAAAGTCCTTGCGTGTCTTTGAGTTACTAAATTCCGAATATGACGTACTTACTGAATAGTTAACCTACTTAAAGTTTTTGTACGCCAGTGAAGCAAATTGGAACATTGCCAAGTGTCTGTAAATGGATCACACAGAATATTTATGATACAAATGCTTGTGTGGTGAAAATCTCTATCTATGATTGTTTAAGCGCTATGCATTTGCATTTAACAGTTTTCCTGTTTGTGATTTTTGTCATTATAAGTTTCAGTTTTTGTGATAGAACTTTGTGTTGTCTGAGTGTTATGCAACATCAAAAATTTACCATTAGGTAGCATAATCAGCTCTGATATAATCAAGACCAGAAAGGACAATAATTAATCCAGTCGGACCATACCTGATGATTATATTGAATTTAGAGTACAAGTTGTGTAAATATGAAATCATATAGTGTTCAGATTTTTACTTGTATCGCTATGGTTAGGCCATACTGTTCCTTATATATGTTAAGCATCTACTAGCTTTCGAAGAAATGCAAAGCCAGATAATAGAGGATGTATCATTTCACAGTCGTGTTTTAATGAGGTTAATGTGATAAAAAATAAACACCTTTTTTTTCTATAAAACATTAGAAGTCTAACAGAAAAACTGACTACTTTTCACTCACTTTTTTCAAACATGCAAGTTATCAAAATATATACCAAAACATATGTAAATACCACACAGTGGTTACTTCCCTTGGCAATTTTTTAAACTTGCAAAAATGTTGTGTTTTTTGGCTCAAAGAGCTAAAATCCCAGGTGCATGCGGACGCTTAACAAAAATATAAAATGGTATGGCCTTATTAATAAGCATTCTTAATATGTATGTGACTTTTTCATATTTTTCAGGAAGTACAAAAGCACTCGGTGCATACTTTGGTCTTCAGATCCTTGAAAAGGACTCATGATATGTTTATATCTGACCAGGGTAACGTGCCATCTAAAGATGTAAGAAGGTATGTTATTGGAACAGCGGTGTCTCTAATATTTTAATTAGCATGGAAATCATCAAAAGTAGGCAAGGGTCTGAGGGGTACTTCCCTTAATTATGATCACTTATACAAGAAAAGTAGCCAGGTGATGATGCTTAAGTTACTGGGTAATTTTTACCAGCTCTTATTGACAACTCTGTTTGAATATAATGAATATTTGGTACTTTCATACTCTGTAAGATACCTAAAACACAAATGAACTTCAGTCAGACCTCGTTCATTTGAATTCATTGGGTCTGAAATTTTATTTCAAATAAAACATGGTTTCAAATTGTCCACTTCAATTCGCCGTGCCTAAGAATATACACCAGGACCTGATACTTATTTTCGATGATAGCAAGTATTCAGATCTAGAAGGTTGTCATACAAATGAGGTCCGACTGTATTTAGTGTATATCATGAAGGTTGGTAAGGATACGGTTGGCTTAACTGATTCATAATTATACCCACTATGTTGAAATTTCCTTCTTATACATGAGTTGCGTGTCAACTGAATTCATTAAAAGACATCGCTAAGTATGAATCTGTCTTGTTTTAGATGTTAATGAAAAGAAATCTATAGCCATAACATTATACTGATGTTTGAAAAAATTTCTTCTGAATTGTTTAGAAGGAATTTTGGAGATGTTAAAAAATCTTCATATGTTTGAAAATATTAGATACAAATGATTTTTTAAATTTATGTATCTAGTAATAAATATTTTCAGTGAATGGTTCAGAAGGATGTGTAAAATTGATGATGAGTATGGCATTGTGAAAAATTTACCAAAAGAAAGCAGTCGTGGTAAACAGCAACATGCGGGGGATCCTAATAATCCATATGGAACTTGGCAGGGTAAGTTTAATGTATAAGTGTAGCCATTCCATGTAGGGGCCCTCTCTTGGATAACAGCCTCTCTTCCACCATGTTACAGTTTTTCTGTTGTAAAAAAGTAATAGATAGTTCCCACATTTACAATATTTACCTCCCTTGTTCTGAATAATAGGGCATATTGATAGGCAAATTTCCTTAAAGTTTAGAGGGAATATAATGTAAGCGATGATAAAATAATCAGATAGAAAAAAATTACTTATTCATTATGCTCATGTGGGCAGTTGGCTTAGTAAGTTGAAGAAAAGTGGTTGTCACATGCAAATTCTCTTGGTATTTTCTCAGTTATCGCATACAGTCCACTCTCGTTATGACAAACTCGCTTAAGACGAATTTTTTGTTTACTCGCGGTTTTTCAAAAGTCCCGATTTTATCCTTCTTTGTCTATATGTAAAACTGTCGGTTAAGATGAATTTTTGTCTGAAGTTTTCCATTACCGTATGTCGAAGCTTTTCAAAGTCCCGCTTAACAAGTTCGCACCTTAAATCTATTGTTTAACACGAAGTCGGATCGTATCATGCTGGCGATAAATGTTTTCACACATCACTGAGATGAAACCAACGATTTACCTGTATTTTCGCACATTTAATTATCGATTATTTACACAATGGTAGGATTTGAACATGTTTGCAGAATGTTAGACTGTTAAATGCAAATAAGTCAAATTGTTCAAAACTGCGATCAAACCAAAAGTTTGTAAACATACCAAAATTAGTGATTTGATAATGCTCATACTTTAATTAAATCATGTCATCTTTAAAAATTGTTTTATGTCTCATATGATTACACGATATCATGTTTGAATTAAAAGAGGTATTATTAAACACATCGTTCTTAATGAGCAGTACATAAAGAGCGATTTAAGCAATTTTCACCAAAAAAATCGACATAACAAGAGTGGACTGTATTTGGAATTGCTCTTATAAGGGCTTATCAGTTTTGCCTATCAAAATGACCGATGATAAAGAACAAGGGAGATAAATATTGTAGATGTGGAGACTATCTATTACCAGTTTTATCCTCTTTAGAGCAACAACTGCTTAAATTTGCATTTCCCGAACCGTGTTAATCTGGAGAGTTTGCACTGTACAGAAACATCCTGAGTTCATTTTTATGGCTCAATATTATCATATGATTCAGAAATTCAACATGTAGATAAACATACGTATAAATGAGCATTCCTGACAGAAGAGTGATTATTTTCTTTCTAGATGCCTTGTTCTTTAGTTTTGAGATTATTACAATCAAGTTTATTAAATACACAAGTAGTAAATAGTTACATATAGTAAAGTTGCATTTTGGTTCAAAGCTTTCAACAATGCAATATAGTTGCAATTTATGAACAACTGCTTCTGTGTAATGTAAACAATCTCCTGTCCACATTACCAAATGAAAATAAACATTGTGATCTAAAAGCTTCGGTTATCCACCTCCTGTGATAGCTCTAGTTTCATAGTTTCATATACATTTGTCTTGAAGTTGGATCAATTTGTTTCTTGGAATGGGTTAATAATGATATTGTTGATTACTTACTAGTAATATATTAGTTTTCAAAATCATAGTTAAAAATGTCAAAAGCTATGAAGTGTTGCATTGAATAAATGATCAATTTAAACATCAATTGCGACACAGGTTTTTACGGAGTATATGAATCACTCTTGATGGCTGCTTCTTGGGTTTCCAAACAGTGCTTGTGCCTTATAAAGTAAATGTGAAGCTCATTTGTTCAACCTTGCCCTAAGTGGAACCCGAAATCAAAAACTTTGGATCGGGACTCGGGCGCTATACTGTCCAGCCACCATGCCTTCCAGACATACTTTAGAGACATAGACATCAAATACAGTCAGACCTAGTTTACTAGACAACCTTCTGTCCGAATATTTGGTATCATCTGAAGAAATGTCAGATGCCAATGTTTCTTCTTTGGAACGTCAAATTGAAATGGGCTATTTGAATCCACGTTTTATTCAAAATAGAATTTTGGATCCTAGAATTTGCATGAACAAGGTCCAAGTGCACATGCATCAGAAATATAAAAAAGTAAAAAACAAATCCATGGTCCCTATTTGATGGCAGATATTAGAGGATTATTTCCCTGTTGTTGTTTTCTGGTGTTTCTGGAAACTAGTTACCGTATGTAAAAACTTCAAAGACTTTGCTACACATTCTGAACTATGTCTCAAACATTACTTTATTTCACTATTTACTACAGCTGGTGTTAAGTGCTGTGTGGCGGATGTAAAAATTCGCCCCGTACTTCGTCCAAAGTGTAGTTTACCTTAATCATAAATTTATATATGATAAATTAACACGAAAATGACGTCAGGTCGCTGTGGTGTAGTGGTTAGCATAATGGACCGGCAATCCGTAAACCTGGGTTCGATTCCCGGTAGCGCCATTGACCGATTTTTCGTGGATTGATTTATTGCTTTTATTTTGTGTAGACACCAGAAGTAGCGGAGGACAAACAGGAATTCAACAACCTGGAATGGAGCTTGTTCCGGTTGAGCAGAACAGGTAAGGCCCTAATTGCAATAACCTCATCTACCTGTGAAAGTGGCCCCTACTCAGAATGGTTTTGAGGTGTCTGAGTGGGATATTTTTTTAGCAATATATTAATAATTAACACCAGTATGATCATACAAAATCAATTACCTACCTACTTACCCATTTAAAGTTTGCTAGGTAGGGTTATGCCAAACAAACATTGGATTGGATGGCCTAATTACGTAGTTTTATAACTTTATGAATGTAGAACCCTTCCCAAAAAGAGCTATGTAGTAGTCAAGTCTGTATGATAGTTAGTTTGTTCATTTGTCCCAAACTCGTTTTGTCACAAGCTATTACTTAGAATTTCAATGGAATCCAATGAAACTTAACTCTAGTAATACACATGGTAAGTAGGTGTGTTGTACCCACAAGTCATGTCTGTACTTCGGCGGCAATCAACACTCACAAGTGACATCTTTTGCTGGTAATTTGATAGAAAAAAATGAAACAGCAATTTCTAGAAGTTTAGGTAGAAAATACTTAACAAATATTTGCATGAAATTTCAAATGTATACATAGTGTTGAAAACTCATTTTGCATTTTGACATATGGAAGCCAAATACTGGTCGTTATATTTCCTTTATCTCAGTTAGCTTACCTGTATTGCTTTTACATTGATTATGAAGCAAGTTATTACTACTACATGTTATACTAATCACAGTCATTGAATGCTTTCTGGGTTATTGACATGTACAGTTGCCAAATTTAGGGTTTGCATGCTAAATGCTTGCTTCAAACTCACAGCTATCAGATCAGGAGTTGGCCCCTCTGTCCCCAGACCTCTCTCCCTTTAAGTTGGTTAAATTAAATCAGAGGTATCTTACTATGAAAATATAATAAAAAATATAGAAATGTGCACGCAAAGTATGTTTACTAGTTTGTATATTTGTCTTGAATTCCATCTGTGTAACCAATGACTGTTTCTGCTTTATTGATAAGTCTTGCTTGGATCATGGAAACACTAATGTCCTATGTGTAGACTATTGTGGTTACACTTCTATGTCCTATGTGTAGACTATTGTGGTTACACTTATATGTCCTGTGTGTAGACTATTGTGGTTACACTTATATGTCCTGTGTGTAGACTATTGTGGATACACTTATGTCCTGTGTGTAGACTATTGTGGATACACTAATGTCCTGTGTGTAGACTATTGTGGATACACTTCTATGTCCTGTGTGTAGACTATTGTGGATACACTAATGTCCTGTGTGTAGACTATTGTGGATACACTTCTATGTCCTGTGTGTAGACTATTGTGGATACACTAATGTCCTGTGTGTAGACTATTGTGGATACACTTCTATGTCCTGTGTGTAGACTATTGTGGATACACTAATGTCCTATGTGTAGACTATTGTGGATACACTAATGTCCTATGTGTAGACTATTGTAGATACACTAATGTCCTGTGTGTAGACTATTGTGGATACACTAATGTCCTGTGTGTAGACTATTGTGGTAACACTAATGTCCTATGTGTAGGCTATTGTGGATACACTAATGTCCTGTGTGTAGACTATTGTGGTTACACTTATATGTCCTGTGTGTAGACTCTTGTGGATACACTAATGTCCTGTGTGTAGACTATTGTGGATACACTAATGTCCTGTGTGTAGACTCTTGTGGATACACTTATGTCCTGTGTGTAGACTATTGTGGATACACTTATTTCCTGTGTGTAGACTATTGTGGATACACTTATGTCCTGTGTGTAGACTATTGTGGATACACTTATTTCCTGTGTGTAGACTATTATGGTTACACTTCTATGTCCTATGTGTAGACTATTGTGGATACACTTATGTCCTGTGTGTAGACTATTGTGGATACACTTATTTCCTGTGTGTAGACTATTGTGGTTACACTTCTATGTCCTGTGTGTAGACTATTGTGGATACACTTATATGTCCTGTGTGTAGACTATTGTGCATACACTTATATGTCCTGTGTGTAGAATATTGTGGATACACTTATATGTCCTGTGTGTAGACTATTGTGGATACACTTCTATGTCCTGTGTGTAGACTATTGTGGATACACTTATTTCCTGTGTGTAGACTATTGTGGATACACTTCTATGTCCTATGTGTAGACTATTGTGGATACACTTCTATGTCCTGTGTGTAGACTATTGTGGATACACTTATTTCCTGTGTGTAGACTATTGTGGATACACTTATGTCCTGTGTGTAGACTATTGTGGATACACTTATTTCCTGTGTGTAGACTATTGTGGTTACACTTCTATGTCCTATGTGTAGACTATTGTGGATACACTTATTTCCTGTGTGTAGACTATTATGGATACACTTATGTCCTGTGTGTAGACTATTGTGGATACACTTATTTCCTGTGTGTAGACTATTGTGGTTACACTTCTATGTCCTATGTGTAGACTATTGTGGATACACTTATTTCCTGTGTGTAGACTATTGTGGATACACTAATGTCCTGTGTGTAGACTATTGTGGATACACTTATTTCCTGTGTGTAGACTATTGTGGATACACTTATTTCATGTGTGTAGACTATTGTGGATACACTAATTTCCTGTGTGTAGACTATTGTGGATACACTTATTTCCTGTGTGTAGACTATTGTGGATACACTTATTTCCTGTGTGTAGACTATTGTGGATACACTAATGTCCTGTGTGTAGACTATTGTGGATACACTTATGTCCTGTGTGTAGACTATTGTGGATACACTTATGTCCTGTGTGTAGACTATTGTGGATACACTTATGTCCTGTGTGTAGACTATTGTGGATACACTTATTTCCTGTGTGTAGACTATTGTGGTTACACTTCTATGTCCTATCTGTAGACTATTGTGGATACACTTATGTCCTGTGTGTAGACTATTGTGGATACACTTATGTCCTGTGTGTAGACTATTGTGGATACACTTATTTCCTGTGTGTAGACTATTGTGGATACACTTATTTCCTGTGTGTAGACTATTGTGGTTACTCTTCTATGTCCTATGTGTAGACTCTTGTGGATACACTTATGTCCTGTGTGTAGACTATTGTGTATACACTTATATGTCCTGTGTGTAGACTCTTGTGGATACACTTATGTCCTGTGTGTAGACTATTGTGGTTTTGTCTTGTTTACATGTGTCCATGTAATTTGATTTATGTTTTATTTTACAGGGGAGATAATCCTGCTATGTCTGGAACTGGAATAGACTCAAACAAGGTAAGTACTCTTTATTTACTTGATTGCTTTTATTATCATTCTTCTATTTCGGACGACTTTTAACTATGGATGGGAATATTCAATCGCTTTGCTAACCAGTTAACCAAAAATTCTATCTAACAGTTAACTGGTTAATGGAACAAGAACACAAATATACATGAACCTAGATATATATGCCAGCTGTGGCTCACACGTAATTGATCGTGCATTTTAATGAGCATTTATGTCAATGTGGTTTGAAATAAGTCAATACAATTACTGACTTCTGTCATTGCAAATATGCCATCCATTACAAACACTTAATCAATTATTCCTTCTTCATGAGATGTTATGTAAATTAGTTTTAATTCAGTCATGTTGACATTAGGCATATACATGTACAATAAATCTATCTGTAAACAATTTTGTTAACGTAAATAGTCAAGGCAATAATACGACATGCCATTACATTTTAAACCTGTATATATAAATAAACTGAGAGAAAATATACAAAGCATGTTTATGTAATTCATTGTCCACGAAGAAGAAGAATTCTATAAGGCATTTTCTTTCATTCTTGTCCTTTTCTGCATTTTGTTGTAAATCCAATTTATGTACATTGTATAAATATATTCAATATTTCTGTGAATAAATAAGTTTAAACTAAACTGACTGAAATATATTTCCTTCTGAGTTAAAAGTATGATATTTTTCTTTTATTACCTTTTCATTTCAACATATTTAGCTGTGATTTTGCTAGCTTACTTGTCTTTGACTTTAATCTGTGGATTTAAAAAGGGATTTTTAGTATATACATGTATATAATATCATGATTCTTAATTATTGTAGACATTAATAACAGTTGGATCACAACAAGCTCTTGTACCCAAGAGAGCCCCAACAATGCCAAAACCAGTGTGGCATCCACCATGGAAGCTCTATAGGGTAAGTCTTGTAGTACCATATATAGTCAGCCCAACTACCTGTTTGTATTAAGAGTATTTTCACAAAAATAACCAAAAAGCAATCTGAACGAATGAGCATTAACATATTAGAATGTTAGCTATCAGTTTGAATTATTAATTCATTGCTTTCACAAGTATACTGCTTTGAGATTTTATTGGAGAGAAAGCCAATTCATTTTTAGAACCTAATGTAAGTATTACTGGTGGTAAGCTCTTTGTACTTGTATATAAAACAACATAGATAGCTCAAAATTTAGAACAAATGTTATTATGTTGTTAGCTCTATATAATAAGCACAGAATTGTCAACTTATGAGGGGTGGTCAAAAAGTATGTAGACTTTTCTTATAACTTAAAAATACACACACAATTTATTCAATAATTACATATTTTCAACAAGTTTTTGTGTGTTTGTGAGTTATGCTTACACAATAACAGTAAAATCTCAATAATAAGACCAACCTTGGAACTCTTGGAAACTGATCTTCTTATTGAGTTGGTCTTAATATTACGGTTGAATAAGAGCAAAACAGTGAAATTGGACTTGAAAATTGTGTTCTTAATTTTGAGGTGGTCTTTAGGTGAGGTTTTACTGTATTTATCAAACTGTTTCTGTTTTAAGGTGATCAGTGGACATTTAGGTTGGGTTAGATGCGTGGCTGTAGAGCCTGGCAATGAGTGGTTTGTTACCGGTGCTGCAGACAGAGTCATCAAGGTTAGTCAACAACTAGAATAATAACTTTGTACCGACTACACATTTGGTATCACCTGGTCTGACATATGGGTGTACCGGCTACACATTTGGTTTCACCTGGTCTGACATATGGGTGTACCGGCTACACATTTGGTATCACCTGGTCTGACATATGGGTGTACCGACTACACATTTGGTATCACCTGGTCTGACATATGGGTGTACCGACTACACATTTGGTATCACCTGGTCTGACATATGGGTGTACCGGCTACACATTTGGTTTCACCTGGTCTGACATATGGGTGTACCGACTACACATTTGGTTTCACCTGGTCTGACATATGGGTGTACCGGCTACACATTTGGTATCACCTGGTCTGACATATGGGTGTACCGGCTACACATTTGGTTTCACCTGGTCTGACATATGGGTGTACCGGCTACACATTTGGTTTCACCTGGTCTGACATATGGGTGTACCGACTACACATTTGGTATCACCTGGTCTGACATATGGGTGTACCGGCTACACATTTGGTTTCACCTGGTCTGACATATGGGTGTACCGGCTACACATTTGGTATCACCTGGTCTGACATATGGGTGTACCGACTACACATTTGGTTTCACCTGGTCTGACATATGGGTGTACCTGCTACACATTTGGTTTCACCTGGTCTGACATATGGGTGTACCGGCTACACATTTGGTTTCACCTGGTCTGACATATGGGTGTACCGGCTACACATTTGGTATCACCTGGTCTGACATATGGGTGTACCGGCTACACATTTGGTATCACCTGGTCTGACATATGGGTGTACCGGCTACACATTTGGTATCACCTGGTCTGACATATGGGTGTACCGGCTACACATTTGGTATCACCTGGTCTGACATATGGGTGTACCGGCTACACATTTGGTTTCACCTGGTCTGACATATGGGTGTACCGGCTACACATTTGGTATCACCTGGTCTGACATATGGGTGTACCGGCTACACATTTGGTTTCACCTGGTCTGACATATGGGTGTACCGGCTACACATTTGGTATCACCTGGTCTGACATATGGTTCTTAAAGATAGACAGTCTTAGTTTCTGTCAAAATATGTTAATTAATAAATGTGAGAAAAGTCATGTTAAGACATTGCATTTTAACTTTTCATAAAAGTTTCCTGGTACTGCAAAACATGAGTTGGATACAAGTATTTTCTGTGCTAGCACTAACTGGGTGCATTGATAGAAAATAATATCAGTGTGTATAATATTTTAGAAGGATTATTTCAATGGTTTGGTGCCACAGCAGATACATGTGTTGGGCAAAACATTCAAAATACAAATGTAATGAAAAACATTACTCTAGTTACCTTCTGGGATGGTCTTTCTGGCCAGTAGGAAATAAATTAAAAAAAGATCTGACTTTGAGAGGAACGTTTACTCCTGAATTTGATATATCTAGAATTCTTATTTGTCTAGGTCACTTTCCATGTGACAGGATTATGAACTGCATTATTCATTAAACATTGGCCTTGATTTGGTTGGTATGGATACCTTCTAAGCGTTCCACTTCATGCCTGTTGCAAATAGTCCCTTTTCTCACTTATCAATTTTGTTGTTGATATTTTTAGTTTGGACAAAAAAGGATATTCCCCTAGATTTTGTGTGTGTTGAGAATTCTATACAATCGCAGAAAAACTACAGTTTATATAAGTCATTGTATGTGACTGATTTGTTGCTAAAAGGGATATTGACTAGAAAAATTCACCAAACAAACAGTATATTGTGCAATGCCTTTTATTTATATTTCGTGTTTACATTTCAGATTTGGGATTTAGCTACAGGAACATTAAAGCTGTCTCTCACAGGCCATATCAGCGCAGTGCGAGGCGTTTGTGTGAGTCCTAGACAACCCTACCTCTTCTCATGTGGGGAGGACAAAAAAGTGATGTGTTGGGATCTTGAGCAAAATAAGGTAGGCATGTTATGATTTAGCATATTCTGACATATCTAGTGTTTGGAAATACTGTAACTGTTTATTCACCACAACTGTGCTACTATGGTTTTGCAGAAGGCCTTCGATACATACCAAAATTTAACCATTTATACACATTCTTGGTAAGATAAACCAGTCACAAAGGGGAGGAACGAAATTGATGAACAGTTGGTCATATCTAACTAGGTTAATTCAATGTGCATATTTGTACTAGTGGTGCAGAAGGAAGTCAAAGTATATTTTTGCAAAAGTATGTGATTGATTAGTTGTGCAGCTTCTCCAGAGTGGCCCTTTCTTGACCAACAACCTCTCCAGAGTGGCCCTCTCTTGACCAACAACCTCTCCAGAGTGGCCCTCTCTTGACCAACAACCTCTCCAGAGTGGCCCTCTCTTGACCAACAACCTCTCCAGGGTGGCCCTCTTTTGACCAACAACCTCACCAGAGTGGCCCTCTTGATCAACAACCTCTCCAGAGTGGCCCTCTCTTTACCAACGACATCTTCAGGATGGCCCCTCTTGACAATAACCTCTCCAGAGTGACCCTCTCTTGACCAACAATCTATCAAGAGTGACCATCTCTTGACCAACAATCTCTCCAGAGTGACCCTCTCTTGACCAAAAACCTCTCCATGGTGGCCCTCTCTTGACCAACAACCTCTCTTCAACAACATAATCAATTTTCCTGAATTAAAAAATACAACCAGTTTTACATCTGTCAAGCAACAACCTCTCAATAACAGCCCAAATTTGACCAAAGGGTTTGGCTCGGGAGATGTTGAAATGTACATTAATATGGTATTATGCGATGGACATGTTCTTGTGTGTTTGCACTTGACAAACAAATTGTTATGCAACTATGATAGACATATTAAGTTTGGAATTTTATTGTTTACATGACAAGAAATGAGGTACTGTAAAAGTCCCTTTTTTGCAAGTTTTTTTTTACGTTAATTCCCAAGTTGAAAACCGTCCGAATTGGAAATCTCTCTAAAATATGTGTTCATCACTATGCCGCACATCTCAGCAAGGAACTCGTGAAGATAAAAACTTGTGAAAAAAATGGAAATGGAAAGTGCCTGCGTAAATAAAGACTTACAGTACTTGTAATGCTCCTTATTTTACAGTAATATTCCTACTTTCAATGGCAGTAGAATCTCAGTAATATATTGTGTTTTATTTTCAGGTGATAAGGAACTACCATGGTCATCTGAGTGCAGTTTATTCCATAGATATCCATCCAACAATTGATATCATAGCAACATGTGGTAGAGATAGTACTTGTCGGGTAGGTCTTAGTTGATAGTATAGTGAAACCTCAATAATAAGACCACCATTTGGATTGATGAAAGTCTGTCTTAGTTGTGAGGTGGTTGATTATTAAGTTTAAATATAGAAGAAAACTGTATCCCATGAAAGATGGTTTAATTAATGATATTGTCTTAGGCTATCGTTGGTCTTTCCATGATATTTTCATGTATTAACTTTGCTGCAGTATTGTGTGACTGTTTTAAATATTTGCTTCCATATTGTCGAATCTGCTGCTAAAATTTACCCATTACAATACAATATTAATTTTGTTTATGGACATATCAGTGATTGTATATTTGGGGAAAAAAAATTCATATTCAAATAAGAGATACAGTTAAACCTCACCTGAAGCCCACCTCAATAATTAGACCACCTCGAAATTAAGACCACAATTTTCACAAAGTCCAATTTTCACTGTTGGGCTCTTTATTAAACTTCAATATTAAGACAACCTCAATAAGAAGACCAGTTTTCAAGGGTCCCACGAGTGGTCTTATTATTGAGGTTTTACTGTACTTCAAATTGACAGAAATGCTATGAAATATAAACAATGTTCCCCTATCAATTTCTTTACTGCTTGGTTTGTTTGATTTCCTCACAACCTCGCAGCAAATTTACGCATTATTGTCTATGTTAAAATAATGCTGGTAAATTTCAGTATTTTTAAGAGCTAATAGTTGTATGGATTTTCATGTTGCTTTATAAAAACTCACTTTGTAAGATCTATCCTCTAAAATTCATTCTTGTTTCAAGAACTGTCAATATAATTGTGAATTGTTTTTCTATTTTAATGAAATAAATTTCAGATTTGGGATATGAGAACCAAGTCATGTGTTCATACATTAGCCGGCCATACAAACACAGTGGCAGAAGTAAGATGTCAGGCTGCTGAACCACAGGTAATTACGTCTTCCACTATTCTTGGGAGACACTTTAATTTTGGTCAAGTTGTTGGGTCATTTATCCCAAAATTGTGTTGGCTCTGCATATTTTTACTCCATAAAAAAGGTTCTGCGCCAATCTTAGTACACATGATTGCAGAATGTTTGTCGTTATTGTTAAAGATGTATCTGGCTCATCTTAACATAAAACGTTTGAATTGGCTTCATCCAGTATTGTTATAACATTGGCTAGAACATCTCTAATAAGAATCATTGCAACGTATAACTGATTGAAAATATCCTTTTTTACCTTATTTCTATCGGACAAAACTTGTAAAATTGACTGATTGTTAAAAAAACTTTTTCTAAATTTTTATGAACACATTGCACAGGTCACTATATGTATAAAACAGTGACTTGAATGGTTTTTTGAAATTACATTTTACAAATCAAATGATATCAAGTTTATTTCCCCCCCATTATACTATATACCATAACACTTATTGATATGCCTTTCAGATTATCACAGGTAGTCATGATTGTACTATAAGACTATGGGATCTGGCTGCTGGAAAGTCACGTGTCACACTAACAAATCACAAGAAGAGTGTTCGAGCCATTTGTCTTCATCCTACACAGTAAGTGGTGTCGAAATCAATTAAATCCTTCCAAATATAATGTTGACAGCGTACCTGGAGCTTTCGTTTCTGTGCTGTATCACATAACACCATCATCGCTTAACTGTGATTGACTCCTCTGTTTCACTGCATTTGTTAACTGCGACAGTATTGGCTTACATGTTACCATGGAAGACCAGAACAAAATTGACCTATCAAATTGATGCTTACAAACTGCATATTCTTTTGACACAAAGTCTTTGCTCCCCCAAAATAATAAAGATATTGTCAAGTCCTTAGTTGAAAAGCCAAATTACACTGCTCCTGTTTGAATGTCATCATTGAAGAACAAGCTTTGTGACTAGTTCAAATACCTTCATGAAATCATGGAACAACCAATGGAATGGTTGTATTGATAAGATCAAAAATGACAATTTTTTAACAAAATGACCCACATGCAGTATATGGGGAGTAAACGAATTGATTGGTTTCTAGTTTCACTGGATTACTTAATATCTAGACATGTTTCAAATGTTAGACAAAGAAAAATCAAATAGTAGTGTTCAATTGATTTATACTTCAATCATAGTATAAAACTTTTAAAAATACAATGTATGTTTAATTAGAAGTTAATATGTGTTCATAAGAAGTTAAAATTTCAAACAATATGTAAGTATACTTGACATCATTGAAAATGCAACTTTTTGAACTAGGTATCATTTTGTAGTACCATCTGTCAAAAGCATGTTACAGTTATCTATGTGTTAATTCTTGTTAAAAACTTAATTAAACTCTTTACCAATTATTTGTTATTTCATTATTGTTTAATTTTATGAAATTATGTTTGAGAAGTAAATAATAGTTTTGCATTTGTAATGTCACTTTATCTATGTGCACAATTTTTCGTTGTGTTTTTAATGTCATTAAGTATATTATTTTTCATAGTGCATGTACTTATATATTCTTCATACAACTTCTTACTGACATAGTTATCTTGTCACAGTTTGTCTGTCTGACTTTCAGTTGTTGTGTATATTTATTTCAGATACACATTTGCCTCTGGGTCACCAGACAATATCAAACAGTGGAAATTTCCTGATGGCAACTTTCTACAGAACTTGTCTGGACATAATGCAATCATCAACAGCTTGGCCCTTAATTCTGACAATGTCCTTGTGTCTGCTGGTGAGTCAAAATTGAATTATTTGTAGGGATACTCTATCATAGCAATATTGATATGATTTTGTCAAGCGCGCATTTTTATGCATTTCTGGTGACAACTTTGCCTATACTTGATATACTGGCTTAATGTAGGTGTTGTTTGAAAGATAAATTTGTTGATGCATGGAATATAGTGCATATCTTGGATTGATATTGAAGTGTGATTTCGGCCGTGGAAAGAGGTCATTGGTGAAAAGTGTTGACCCTAACTCCTTGTACCATATATACAAATACTATGGAAGGGATAAAGGGAGAGAACTTGTGACAATCTCCTGTGGCAATATCTAACCCATTTATGCAGGTTAGCTGTTGGAGAAGGTTCAATGTTGATTAAACTTAGTTATTGTCTCATATCAATATTTATTTGTATTGATAGTATAGTGATAGCTTGTAACCAAACCTGTTATTGTCCTACATGTATACTATGTGTTTTGTGGACTAGAATTGTTGTTTTAATTCTGCTGTCTATTGTGTCTGTATTTATAAATTACATGTATTATAGTCACATTACTTCTTGTTGATGTTTGAAAGGATTTTTTAATATGCTTGGCATCGATACTGTTTACAGTTTAGTACAAGATATTTCTTCTATGTAATTTAGCTGACAGGGAATTTTTTTCACTCAAAACTTCACTTTGGTGCAATTATATTCAAATTTCAGTGTAACATCATGACTTAATTTAAATAACCAATAATCATTTTTCTGTATTTTAGCTGATAATGGGTCGATGAATTTCTGGGATTGGAAGACAGGTTATAACTTCCAGAGAATGCAAGCCGCAGCACAACCAGGTTCTATCGATTCCGAGGCAGGAGTATTTGCTATGACATTTGATCACAGTAACACAAGATTGATCACAGCTGAGGCAGATAAAACCATCAAAATATACAAAGAAGATGATACTGCTGTAAGAGTTATATTATTTTTCTACATTGTATTAGACCACGGTTGTCCCCAGTTTGTCAATCAGCGCTCCGTATTGGAGTGTCTATATCGTATAGACATAACCTACTTACTGTCTATAAAATCATCTATGGGGTAATAGTAATACTATATATTATGTAATTTTTTAGGGCAAATTGCACAGGATTTTCATGTGTAGCTAGTCACGTGGTCTAAGTCGGATAGATATCTTGTGGAGTTGTCTATATGAACTAGAAACACACTGCCCTCATTTCTATCTTATATAGACAACTCCACTCATTATCTATCCTATACTTAAAATGAGTCTTAGAGGTATTTCATAGCCATTCCTTTTTGTGTCCCATGTTGAAAATGTCTGTGAAAGCAGCTTAGTACCAAATTCTGGTTACAAGTAATGGTTGTGTGATGTAACTAACAGGCCTCCTAGTGAAACCTTTTAAAACTGTTATAACCTTTACTGTTTGGAAAATCCTTTAAAACCTTTATCTTTCCTGAAAAACCTATAAAACCTTGTAATTCACTTTCCAAACTTTTGTTTTTCACTCAGTTCGCCGCATCTTTCGGGAGCAATAAATATTACATTTATATCATTGCCGCATCTTTCTGGAGCAATAAATAGTACATTTATATCATACTACAAAAAATGTATTCACTTGTGATTATTTGACTCGCATCAATTTTGTCAAGTTTATTTGCATAATGAATTGTTACCATGGATTCTTATATTTCTTTTTCAGACTGAAGAAAGTCATCCATTGAACTGGCGACCTGACATTGTGAAGAAAAAGAGATTTTAAATATTGTGACTATGTGTACATTCTGATGTGTATATAATGAACATTCTGCTTAGATGTATTCTGAGAGTCAAGTCATTACTTTTCAACATTGTGTCAAGAACTCAAAGGAGATTATGAAGATAATTATGTATTGAAATATGCAATATGCTTAATAAATTGTGCAGCACTAATTTTTGAATGACTGATCCACAGTTTGGGATACCGTATATAAATGGGAATGATACAAGTTTGTAACGGGAATCAACAGAGTGAAGTCACCGATTATAAATATGAACGAAGTGTTTGGAACGCAACATTTGTAGAGCATATAGTATTATAATCTTGACTGTTAAATGTGGGATTAAAACATTTATCCGTTTGTTCCACTTTCTGGAAGGGTTAAAATCTGTAGTCTTGGTTATTTTAATGTGAAAATCGAGTCTAATGCAGCTTTGACAATGACAAAATAGTGTTTGATAACACAAATACAAGTATGATTCTGTAATAACATATTTTTATGTCAAGTGTTGCATTTGTTTTTCTTTAAAAGTAAATAATTATCAGTATGACACCAATCCATTCATGTTACTTTGAGTCAGCCAATACTAGTCATGTTAGAAACCATAGTCAAATTGTCTGGCTCAAAATGGAAATACTAGTTTACAGCCAGATTTAAATATTCACATTTTGAATTTAAACACTAAGAATAGTTTTTCTTCCTATCTGAAAATCATGGGATCAAACGACAGGAGATTGTCATTAGTTCTCGCTATTCCATCTCGAGTGCTTTCCCTGTATCCCTTCTATAGTATATGTATATAGTACTGGGGAACTCTAGAAGGAATAAAGGAAGAGAACTTGTGACAATCTTCTGTAGTTTAAACCCTGGGTGAGGAAGTCGTTCCCCAATGACATTGAGTTAAGATAATGCACCCAAAGTAATTTGTCCTCAAACTCTGATTTTTGTGGCAAAGATGTCCGTCTTCTAACTGCAAATAAAGTCTTGACTCTATCATAAATCGGTTTCGGTTGATACACTACAATATTGTAGATAAACTAGCTACAAGCTTCTATTGGCATATTGCTAAGCAATTCTAGCCTTGGAATCCACTCCACATACTTATACATACAAAGACATAAACATGATCAAGATATATGTAATAAAATTTATTGCATAATATTTTAGACATTTTGTATAAAAGTGACAAATTTACGTTACAATACATTCTACTCTAAAAATAATGGCAAATGACTTATGAGTGAGGATGAGTGAGGACAAACAAAAGACACACACAAATACACAAGACAATAATGGACCATAAGAGTTGGAAGACAAACAAATAAATGCTTATTCTCTGAAAGGTTGGGACATAAAAAGTGGAGAAAGATGAAAATCTTGCATAAATTGGAAAAAAATATCGAGACGAAATTTGTGACCAAAAAAAGACTTGCTTTCTACTTTATATAACAATGAAACAATTTGGTGTTAAAAATAAGAAATTACAACAATAATTTCAATCACTTCTATGGTTATTACATCACTTAGTAACCAAAAAAATATCCACTATGTCCCCAGTTAAGTAACTACACAATGCACTAATACCATTAAATACACAAAAGCAACATAAAACTAATTAATACTGAATCAATAATTATAGATTCATACACGGAGATTCTAATAGACTTGAATATGTGCTTCACAGCATAATTTCAGTACTTATCCTTAAATTAACAAAACATCAATAGATGAAATTGTAATTTTACAATTTGTGAAAGTACCTACAAATAGCACCATATATTATGTGACTATAGAAGATACCAACTGACAAAACCTCAGACAGATGGAATTGAAATATTTCAAAAATAAGGGTACTGGAACAAGAGACTATTCCCAGACAATTTGAAAACCTTGATAAGAATTTCTGGCTTTGAAAGTTTCGTGAGTCAATTTAATTACATATGACAGCATTTTAGAGAATTTGAAGATGTGAAAAAATTAACTGACCAGGTTAATCAATGATTTATAAACACAAGTAAATGACAATAAATGGTAACATAACATCAAGCACTAAAGTGTATTAAGTACGGACACAAATAAACTGACATAAACTACATTTATTTGAACTAAACCACAATGGAATAATTCATACATACAGAAATAATATAAAAATAAGCATGTACTTATAGATAAAGGCTATACACTTGTAATCTTGCATACATCAGATTTCATAATGCTTGTGATTTTTCTACAGAACAATACTGCAAGTCAATTGTATGGTACACAGATTTTGCCCATGGCAAGACAAGGCAGTGACTTGCTTCAAGTAAAAAATTGAATACTACTCATATCTACAGGAGATTCATTGTTCACTAAAACATCCAGTTGACTAGATAGTTTTCTGTATTCAATTATAAATGTTATGACAAAATGGCCACACTGAAAGATACGTACATCCTTTTACAATTTTTTATCATTGATCAACTCGTAGTATATGAATGCTCCAATATCAACACAAACATGAATCCTTTTAAATATTTTGTATAAATACTACGCTATCAAGTCACAAACTAAAAACTAAATTTTCAAAAAATTAAAATATCTGATTACCACAAATACAAGACAGTCACATTGTACCCTGTGTCAGTTAAATAATTTCAGAAACATTCATTTTAACAAAATTCTCATTCACCGAAATTTTGACATACTAAGAATAGATTAAATTTTACACAATAAGACATAACATGAACAATGAAGTGATGAATGTATTAATATCAACTGCTGGACCTGATACAGTTAATTCAAGCAGTCCATAAAAATGATTGTCAGTGAGTAACTAAATGATCTGCTGATTTTGGAATTTTCGGCCAATAATTTACTTATTCTTAAAAATTCGATAAATTTTCAAACATGGATAAATACAATGGTTAAAATACATTTTGATCAAAATGTTATTGCACATACACTAAAAATGCCACAAAATTGCATTCTAGAATGGTTCTACAGTACAGAAGGAGAAAAAGTTGAAGTTTAAGAAAAATATTTTTATATTATACAATACTAGCAAGCAGAACATAAGCAACTGAAACGAAAAATATTCAAATTTAAAAGTGAGTGCAATAACTATGCACAAACTAACATGATTATAAGTCAATTATTGGTCTCACTTTGTTTGGTCGATAAATGTAATGCACTTATACATGATCCAGCAACAAACCAACATCTCGTCAAGTGAAAAGATTCTGACCACTTCCAATATCAGACGGATCAATAATTCAAAACTTCCACAAAAAGATAATCCACCAATATTTTTCTAATTGATCTTTAATGACACAGAAATACATCAGTCTAAAATATGAATCCTCCAACAGATGTAGAGAGCTTCACTTGAACACAATTTGCTTCACATAACATTTCATTACTTCGATAGATCAAAATTCAAACAATTAATTACAAAGCTCTGAAAAATTGCAAGAATTTGTAAAATATTTCACTTGTTTTGCACCAGATTTTAATGTACTGTACATCAATACTTTATTTCTTCTTCTTGCCAAGTGTGGCTTGTTGTGTTTGATACTGGGCTTTCCTCTGGTTGAACAGATTCATCTCATCATCCAGACGCTTCTTACTGTCCTCTATCTTCTTTTTCTGATCAGCGTGTTGACGTTTCAAGCTATCAAAACTGGCATGAAGCTGTAAATATACCAAGTCAAGTCAAAAGGTTTATTCGCATAAACAAAAATGTTCATTGCAAAAAAAGAAAAAATCAGATTTAAATTCATTTTCATAGATATAAAATTTACACAGGTTTATGGGTAATACAGTAAAACCTCACTTATAGACTACCTCAATAATAAGACCAACTCGAAATTAAGAACACACTTTTCAAGTCCATTTTCACTATTTGCTCTTTATTTAAGCTCTATATAAGGACCACCTCAATAAGACCAGTTTTCAAGGGTCCCAAAGGTGGTCTTATTATTGAGGTTTTACTGTATATAATTTATATTCGATATTCTTGTGCTAGTGTCTTACACAGTCATGATCATGACCTATGTGCAATTTGATACCTACTGTCTTAGGATTGAGTTGCATTTGACAAAGCTATTTTTCAACTCAACATGTCTCAAGAAAACTACTGAGACTTTCAATCAATGTTCGCAGAGTAAAGTTCAACATGAAAATATCTCATTTTGTCTCCTATCCAACAAACTTATAAATATGTTCAGACCTACAAAAGGAAAGCCCCCTTTGAAACAAGGGTAGGTATCTTACAAAACAAAAGGTCAGTACATGCACAAAAGAAATCAATAAACAAATTATGCTTGTATAAAACACTTACATCTTTTTCAGCATCTTTGAGTTCAGCTTCCTTTTCTTTCACTTTGATAACAAATGTCTGTCTCATTTCTTCTTCCTTCTTCTGTAGATCAGCCATGTGTTCCTGACGTTTCTGTTCATATGTCTCGGACAAGCTGTAGAGAAACAAATACAATTTAACTTCAGCAAAAATAGCACTTATTTATAATTGTCTACAGTACGAACACTTGCAACACTAGTTTCTGATCCAGACCTGGTTGTAACAAAACTGCATAGGCCAACCATTTTGAACGAAAATAAAAAACCTGTTATTGTCACTCTTTTAAACAATTACCTATCATTACAATGGTTGTAGATACAAACTAGAAATGTGTCCATATGACACAGATGCCCCCACTTGCAGCCTATGTCACAAAAGCAAATGCTATTATTCTGCTCATAGTAAAGTCTTACGACACTGACTCAAATACTCTTAGAGATATGAGTGACACAAGATTGCATACTCTGTAGGCTATATTTTAACTAAGTCAAGGGCCATAACTTTGCACTTAGTAGACACAGCCAAAACATGAAACCCAGGTGCACAACTACACATGCTGGTGAACATTCCTGTACAGATTGGTGAGTGTAGCTGATATACTACTGGAGATATGTGCGACACAAAATTGCACACTCTGTATGCTGTATTTTCAATAAGTCAAGGGCTATAACTTAGCACATACTAGGCTCACTGAATTATGAATCCACAGGTGCAATATAACACATGCTTGTGAACACTCATGTAAAGTCTTATGACTCTGGCTCATATACTTTTTGCGTGACACAAGATTGCATACTCTGTAGGCTGTATTTTAACTAAGTCAAGGGCCATAACTTTGCACTTAATGGACACAGCCAAACATGAAACCCAAGGTGCACAACTACACATGCTGGTGAACATTCCTGATAAGTTGATTCTGGCTCATATACCTTTGGAGATTTGGAGATATGAGTGACACAAGATTTTGTGACGGACGGCCAGACAGACGGACAAGGGCAGAGTGGGGGCATAAAAACCTGTATGCAGAGTCCAACAAATGTATCATCTCAGAGACTACCAACCTTGCATCAAACATCATGCCTTCACATAGTTACAATTCTTAGTTAATCCAGTTTTGAGTGCATCACGCTTGGTAAGTGCTTTTTAGCAGTAGAAAATAGATACAGAAGGAACTGCTTTTTTAATTCGGGCATAATCATAATTTGTTATTCCCTAATCTTCAGTCTTAGTTCATTACCTCTTGGATTGGTCGTCCGAAAATCCCATTAGTTCTAGTTTATGACGTCGATACAATTCAAAATGTTTGTTATGAGTTGTTTCCCTTAGATCTTCCATATTGGTACGAATCAACATCTCTCGTAGCTTCACGAAATCACAATGGTTCTCGTTCTCAACTGAAAATACAGCAAGTCCAACATCTTTAAACTGAAAGGACGGAACTCTGAAAATATTTGTTCAATGCATTCCCTAGTAACAAATGCATTTAATGTCTTAAAAAATAACTCATTTCTTTGAAATAAGCCAGTAAGTTCAATACCAGTGTAACAAAAAATTGAAAAAATCATTCTTAGCAATAATTACATGCAATATTTTTTTCCAATTCAAATCATATAATCAGACAGTGAAGATTCCAAGTATGAAAAAAACTGCATTTTAGCAAAAGCTTAGTAAAATTGAATTCTGGTCCCAGATTCATAAAACTTTTCAAACTGATATATTTCTCAAGTAAAAAATTCCCCAACTTGTAGAATGAAAATTTTGCAACAAACAGTTTCACCATTGATAGAGGTACTTGCATGTCTGAATCTAGTTCACATAACAACTCTTGAAAAAGTTCTTGAAAATTGGCGTTGAAGACAAACCTCAATTGAATTATTTTGTGTATAATAAAAATAAGTAATATCTAAAACCACTCACCCTGTACAGTTCCCCATGGATACTGTCTTGCTTTCACCATTTTATTTCCAATCTTTACTTCATCACTTGATCCAACAACAGCGAAGGGAAGATGGCCCTGTGAATCATGAATATTTACACAATTAAGTAAATGTACAAGACAGTTCACTCCTAAGGATAGTAGACAAACTAGTTGCACAGTGTTCATTGTTCAGTGTATTGAAAAAGGCACAACTTAATCATTACAGTTAATATATGAGCGCTGCTATGGGATTTACAACCTCTTCTGTAAGTGACATCATTTCAAGAAAATGCAACAGGTGATGAAACTATTTGCAAGCAGGAAACAATATTTACTCCATATGGTCACTTCGTTTTCATATTGACATACGGGGCAAATATTGCTTACTATCAGTACATGGTGACGTCAAATGTGGCGTTTTCTGGAAATGACGTCACTTTAAGAAGAGGTTGGAAATCGTACAGCGGCGCGCATATATTCAATCAGTTTGCTTTCACTTTATGAAAAACACAAAAAAGTTTTGATCATTTAATTGTAACCTCATTCATTTTTACATAATAATCCAAATTATAATGGAATGGCGTCATGAAAGCTGAGGTATCTGATGAATTATAAAATTGAAAGACAATAAAACCATCACTTACATTCATGGAATTGTTGGTATCAGCCACTGTTTGGTCATCAGTAGGAAAATGGTAAATATGTACACCATTTGTTTTTAACTCACTCATTATCTGAAATAGGCAACATGAATTTAGATCAAATTGTTGTTTTACTAATTTTGACCCCATTATTTCAACAATTTTTCAGTCATACACTTAACAAAAGTGATAAGTACTCAGATGACATATTTAGGATATTGCAATTAAATATGAATATATCAAAGAAATTTAAGACACGGAAAGTTCAATATGTCTGTAATGTTTCTAATTTTTTTCATCCCAAAAAACAGTCTACTCACTGAAATAAATAGTCACATATTAACTCAATCGGTCATTATCGCGGGTGATCGCCGTTTGACTGGGTAATGTTTGCCCGTGACAATCTTCCCATATCGTGTCCATGATGAGTTAATCCACCTCAGAAGAGGTCCCAAAAGATATTGACAGAAGTGGCAAATATTCCCCAGAATTGTATATGTAATTTCATTATGTAAATGAGAAGTAGATACCAAGCCGTTATCCAAGCAAACGGCAGTCACACTCGGTAATGACCAATTCAATTAATCTGTGACTTTTTATCTCCGAGTGTTGTTATGTAATCTTACCTTAGCCTTAAACTTCTGCAATTCAGCCTTGGTGATAGTGTCAGCTTTAGCAATGATAGGTATGATGTTCACTTTACTATCTAGCTTCTTCATTGTCACAAGATCTAATGCTTTCAGTCTACAAATAAAGGAAACATATTGATTCAGTGTCCTCCAAGTACTGTAAACATTTACATGTATTAATTAAGAAGGAAGTTGATATATTATTTCAGAAGCAAATTGAAAGACTACGAACATGCAAGTACAAGACAATAAATCATACTATGAAACAGTTGGGATATTTCGAAAATTCTGAATATTTGTAATTTAACTAAATGTGCATCAATAATACAACACTAGGTTTCACAACGAACACATCTTATTTACCAAAAAGCCCAAACTTAAATATCACTAACACAGCATGATTTATGGAATGGCAAATGTCAAGCCAAAAACATTGAACAACACGTCTATTTATCTTACTAGAATGTCATAAACTTACATAGAGAAACTACATTACAGTGAATGTTATATATACTTACGAGTGCCCAGTAGGTGCGATGAAGTAGAGGCAGGTATGAATCCTACTATCATGATAGTTAAACAGGGATCTCTTAATCTTCAGCTCTTCAGACAAGAAGGCTTCAAACTGAGAGTCGATGTAGTCAACAATAGACTTCCAGCTGAAGACAAACACAGATATTTCAAATGTATTTAAAATGTTTTTTTTATTCAAAACAATGTTCTTTTCTTGAACAGAATGCAAATCTGAAGCCCAGCCTCTTTTACTGAAAGTACTTGTGATGTAAATCTTTCTTGTCACATACAATTATGAGAATAAAACAGAGTATAATCAACAGACTGTTGAGTGAACTTCTTTCAAAAAGTAGAAGAAAAGTAATAATAAATATTTACACAGTCTGCAACCCCAGTCTGTACAGTCTCATCAAGATGATTCCAGTTGTCTATGCACTCCCAATTGGAAATATCCTATCCATTTTCTAACTATTAACGTAAGGTCTCAGTGAAGTACAAAATTTGTAAAAGAAGTGAAAAGTAGGAAGAAATAAAAAAATAAGAAAAAATAACGACTGCTTAACAGCCTGAATCAACTTACCTGTCTTCCTTGTTGATCTGATCACCGAAGCCAACACTGTCAACAACTCTCAACTTCAGACGTACATTACTCTCCTGAAGCTCTGAAAATATACAGCAAGTTAAGAAACTCTCTATCACTCCTAAGACTACATCAGTAACCTATATACAATTCACAGTTCGAAACACATGAAAATATGTTGTAGGTCACAAGTTTTGTTACATTATAGGACAGCTTGGTGTAACAGTGAATCAAATATAGATTTTTTTCTAAATTTTCAATGACTCAATTTACTGGACCTTGACAATAACAAGGCAGGGTCTCCTCAAAACATAAACAGACAATTTTATTCTAGTAGCAAACAACTTTCATAAAATACTTCTAGTATTTCTGTCGCAAATAGTACAGCTTAACCTAAATCTAATGGTAAACTAATTAATATGATCTTACATCAGGTGAATTCACCAAGCAAAACCATTATAGTGACATACTGATCAAGGCAAGCTGTTCTTGAAGTAGAACACAATTCACCAAATGTAGACGGGGGTCTAGGGGGTAATCCCCTTAATTATGACCATTCATACAAGAGAAGTAGCCGATGATGCTAAAGTTATTGGGTATTTTTACTGGCATTCGGCTTTTATTGACACCCCGGACCAGTGCTTGATTCAAGGCATTAACATGACAATTCTTACAAAAGAGTATGAAAGCACAAAAAATATTGTACTGTTTCTAGGTATACTCTAGAAAAACAACATTCCCACAGTTATAAATGGTAACTTATGCTTACCATAAGTATTAGCCTTCAGTTTGACACCTGGAAGATCATGTGTGGACGGAGTTGAATCAAAGTGAGTGTTGAACAATGTATCCATCAATGTGGACTTTCCTATTCCGGTTTCCCCTGAAAAAGACAAGCAACAAAAGATCAACTTATGCAGACTTAAAATAATCCAATACAAGTTAAAACAGCTAAGAGACTGACCACATCCATATACAGTAAAACTCGTTGATTTTAATATCAAAATCTTATTTTTTTTATTGAAAGCCCATTTTATGATTAAATTCCGATTCAAAGTTAAATTTGAATTCAAAATATCTGTTAAGATAATTAACTAGAAATGTGTCTGCATGACACAGGTGCTCTCACTTTATTCAATCAGAGGGCATAACTCTGCTCTTACTAAATACAGTAAACCTCACTTCAAGATCACCTCAAAATTAAGTCTTTTTCACCGTTTTGCTCTTTATTCAACCTCAATATTAAGACCACCTAAATATTGAGACCAGTTTTCAAGGGTTCAAAGGGTGGACTTATTATTTACTGTCGGTAAATAAAATTTCTTTATATGACTGTATTCTTTCATTACAGTTAAGAAATACAATGTATGAACAAAACATAAAATATGGTCTACTGAAGGAATGATTTCTTAAAGTTTTTTTTAGAATTTTGAGAAAATTGGTATTTCACTTTGTTCAATTTACTGTTATTGTTAGGTTACAGGTATCACTTAATTTTCCTTAGGTATTCAAGTAATTAGTATTAAAAACCAATTATTACTCACCAAGACACAGAATATTAAAACAGAACCCCTGAGCCACTGACTTGTTGACTAACTGGTCAGGTAGACTATCAAACCCTACATGTCCGGTAAGGTTGAGATTCCTCGGTCCATTCACAGCAGGACCACGGGTAGCTGGGGCAGGAGCCTGAAAATTATGTATGACACAAATTAATGGGTGTAAATCAAGTGGTAAATGCAATACAGGCTCAAATGCATGTATGAATAAATAAGGGCATCCATTTTTGTTTTGCTTTCCCTTCATGAAAGTAATGTAAGTGATCAAACTCAAAGCAATTCACAAGGGGATTTACCAAATACTGGTCCTTGAACATCCTGTAATAAAAACTGCTAACAATATTTTAAATAAACAAACTATACACCTACCATTTCTTCATAGTTTATTATTTATAATACAATAAGTACAAAATGAAAATTCAAGGTACACAAAGTTCAAACATTTTTCAAATATTTTTGCAAATGTCACATAATGTGGCTATAGTACAATTTATAACAATATATATTCAAAATGATTCATTCATATTTCAAAGGGTGCACTTGAAAATGAGTATCTGCTACTTAAAAAAGAAAGTATAAAACAAGGAAAATTATGGTTATAAAGTCTCAAGTTTGAAGGACTCATAGTAGTTTAGAAGTACAAGAGGTACTACTGAGTATATGGAGTAAAGTACTGAACAGAAACACTCAAGACAACAATCCCACAGCCGTACCTTTAGCAACATTTATATGTGCAATGAAACATCTACTTATGAAGTATACTACATGTAGGCTATCCTAAGAAAATTGTATGTTTGAAGTCTCCCGACTGACCCACAAAAACTTGCCAGGGCCAAACACAAATTGTTGTTCAACTTGTTGCTTTTCAATGCAGAATTTTTAATGACATTTTCCCATACAGATAAAAATCTAAAAAGAACAGCCAACTGTCTGATTCGCTCCAAATATTAAGGGTAGGGGACAGCAAACCAGCAATTTAATATGGATGGCCTATCAGTTAACTTCAATCAAACTTTGTCATCCATCAATTATACAGAGCTCTTACAAGTCAACACTTAATACTAGGATAGTATTACCATAAGATATTTCTGGAATTTCATTAAGTTAATATATCTCAACATATCTGTCCATTATGGTCTAGTAAAAATTTAATGACCTTTGCACCATTAATGTGTAATTTCTTAAGTCATATAAACGTATAGGACAGCCAAACATGAGACTGTGTAAAATCTTGTATCAAGTTTCTTATAAACATTATATATATAGGTACTTCATTCAACATAAATTTTACCCATCTAATATTCTTTGTAATTTGAGTAGAAAAAGGTATTTAAACAATCTTTCACAGTATAAGATTTGACAGGATAATTTGTAAACCAGACAAGTCACTCAGTAGTCAGTAACCATATGTACCCAGTCAGACTCAGATGTTACATCCATTTTGTAAACCAAATGCATAGATCAGAGGGGCTTAGAGTTGAGATAAATGTTGAAGAACAATAGGGAATTGAAAAGTGATTTATTTTTCTAAGGTTCAGTCTAGGAAATTCATTGTGAAAACAGAAAACACAAAGGCTTTCACTCACAATACCTAAGTACAAGACTTTAGTTTTCTGAGTCAAAAAGAACACTATTTCTTGAATCAGTTTCATTTTAACAAAAGAAAAATGAACTCAAGTCAATGACATACATGTATATATATGAGGACTACAAATTTCAAAGGATTGAGATTTTTCTCAGCATATACTTTTTAAGTTTATGTACAAATGTACATTAATTATTAAGTACTCTGTGTTACTGGTATACAACGGTGTTACAGGTGTACTATGCAGTATATCTTTTCAATGCAGTAAATCCTTTCAATGCCATTGAAAGCTCTTCAATTTTGAGTCAAAAATACAAATACCAATGCTCAGAAAGATGGTTATACATGTATAGTGATTTACTTAAACAAAGGCAATGAAGTTCACCTGGCACAGACCACCCACCATACTTTACCATGGTCAGGGTATTATAAACATTATACATTATAAATACAAGGTACAGTAATACCAGAGCCAGAAACATGGTGTGTATATTGAGAATGTAGAAATTCCAGAAATTAAACATTTAAACAGCCACAATAGAAGTTACATTCATGAAATTCTGGCAAAGTGCCAACAGATAAGAACAGCATATATATACTTAGAATGAATGAATAAGAAGGAATTTCAAATCATGAAATATAAAACAAGAATAAATGTGGCTTATCAGGTGAAATCAGTTTTTACAGCAGATGGTGTAAAATTCAGTAAAGCATTTTTCCTTGCATATCATGCATTAAACTTTTGTGAAATGTTCTGAAATTAATACGTAGTGTGAGACCACTAGTACTTAATATCAAAAGTTGATGCATCAAAAAATTAGTTAATTTGTACTATCATGTAAAAATCATCCTTCCATGTATACACATAAATTCAAAAGCAATACAGCATTCTTGCTTTGTTCAAAGAAATATTAATATGCTCATTTTTTTGTTCCTTTGTTAACCTAAACAAACATGAAAAACTATGCTTAGTCTAGTTAATATAGAATGATGGAGCCTAATTGTATAAAACACATAATGATAGCATTTATAGAGCTCTGCATCCATGAAAAGAATACCGATATGCTTATAAACATCAGTTTCAAAGACATGATACAGAATTAAATACACCCCACTTTGTATACATATATATCATTATAAAGACCCTGACTGATAACAAACTATAAACATCACAGTACTGAAGCTATGACATCCTTATTAATATATACTCCAGCATCTGTGATGTTCCATATAATATTTACCGGTACATTAACCAGAGTCTAGCACATTAGCTCCAATGTGTAACATTCATAATCATATTTGGGAGTTTTACACAGTTTTTCAACAATGTATGGCAGTCCGTGGACCTCACCAGATATCCTGGGTTACCAACCAGCACTAACATTACCACCAAAGCTGTCTGTCCACCACACTCTGACAACATTCCTACATGACTCAGTGGCGGAAGACAAGTGACTTTGAATGTACTAATTTACTATCTTCAGTAAAATTGCCACAGAGACCTTATGCCTCATCTGTGATTCCAATCTATGACTTCCACCTTGGCAACCAGTCCAGTGCTCTAATAACTCAGTCGACCGAGCTATATGAAGAGATCAGTATGTGCAAACTTAAGTGATAGCAATTATAGCTTCCAACAGTGCTAGAAAGTGTATAGTGCTAGAACCATGTGAAACTGGCTGAATGAGCTATGTCAGTAGGTGTGTTGAACATAAAACATTGGTGAAAACATTTCCTGAAATATAATTGTTTTCAGTATAACCAGACTACAACTGTTTACAGAAGGAATATTTCGAGAGCTTGGCACAAAACTGCAGTAACTCAATCTTGGCAAACAAGCAGTAACAATGTATTTGCAACAAACTCTTGAATGGCTTGATTGAACTTTTAAGTGGGTTCACAGAAATTATTGTTTAATAGCATGATGTAATTATCATTATTAAAGTCAATCAACAGGCAGTTGATTCATACATTGTAGACCAGAAATACCTGTGAAATATTTAAATATACATATAGTAATTTTAAAATAAGGCCATAACAAATGAAATACATGATGACCATCCCAGTTTTGCCAGTCATCTCGGCATTAAGCCTAGAATCAGAGACATACATCTTCAGGAAATAATCCCTATTATGTGCAACAAATGGATGATAATCTATAAATTCATAATACGTGTATTAATATTTGCCTGGGCAACTTCACATCATACACTTCAAAGCTTAGCTTTCAAACCGCTTTGTTCACAAATTAGAAGCACTCTGTCTATTTTTTTTAAAGTAACATTCTTTACACACCACTTTACAATTAGGTAATTAAATAAAACTTCTTAAAGTTATCAAGACATTGAAGGCAAAAAGAAATAACACATTTATTCTCCGAGTCAAGCAATGATAAATTCAATATACCAATAAAAAATTTTTATAATCATTACTTTTAATCACCTCCTTGAAATGTTCATAATTTTACATACCTACGAATAATTAATAACAAATAAATGTTAAATATATATTTAAACTTTTTCTTATTAACTTATTACATGAAACATTGTCGTCTCACAGCGTACAGCTTATTTGAACATAGCAAAAGTCAAGACTGATTTCAGGAAGAGGGAAAATTAGTCTATCATAACACAATAAGCACCATCTGAAGTGCATTCAAGATTGTCTAATCTTCCTCATCCATGCTAAACAGTTAATTAAGAAAGCTCCATCATCATAACAGCAGGGTTGTCAATAACTGTTGATGTAAAGAATACATTTCATGATGGAGAGACCATGTACTGGTCCATGGTCTTCATAGTTGCAGAAGCCTCCATAAGGGTCCAGGCCCCAAGCATCTCAATCTGATCTAAATCTCAGCTCAAATATTGTCTCATATCATTGAGATGTTTGTTTGTTTCATCGGGTTTCGCGACGTTTCAGTTATATACGGCGGTCGGTTCACCTAACCAGTTTTTCCTGGACTGAATTCTTACCAGTACTAACTTACCCTTCCACAAGCAGCCGGCAACTTCTCCACATGTGGAGGAAAATCAACATTTTTGTCAAATTTTCATGGTAGGGTATGACCTGCCGCGACCGGGAATCGAACCCAGATCGCCGGGTTACAAGTCCAGCGCACTAACCACTGGACCACGGCCATATCATTGAGAATTTTCTCTGCTGAGACTGAACTCAAAATTGGTATCACAATACGAAAAAAAATGAGATTGATTTTTTCTCAAAATTTTCAAAAGATCTAAATTGAGATTTATCTCAAACTCAGACTGAGCCAAATCTCAATTTTGAGCCGAGATTTCTAACTGAGATGCTTTAGGAGATCAGGGTCAGGACAACGGATGCAGATGGAGGTTTAAGCAAAAATATCCATCTTCAATTGGCTCTTATTGACAACCCTGCGACAAACAGAGAATTGTTAGATAGTGATTAAGAACTGCACTGTTGATTATTTACAGCTTACCTGTAGTACAGAGCGTACTAAATCTCCAGCATTGGAGGGTACCTACACAAAAGATGAAACTTAGTTGTTAGTATTTTACGCCCAATTTCATAGCTTCCCAAGAAGATATTTTTGCACAGCTATATATCTCCAGCTGCCAATGCAATGTAACTTGGTATTGGTAACAAAGTGGTTACAATAGTGTTGCATTTATTTGGATAAATATTACTAATATTGAGGGGCCTGGGGTGCAATTTTTAACAGAATTATGGTAATAAAATAAGTAAGAATATAATCAAGTCTTGTCTGTAATTACTCGGAGTCCACACAAATGTTGCCACATAGTATAATTGGCTTCCCATTTTGTTCATGAATCCCATGCCTCCTGTAGTTTGCTTACATTTGAGGGTGTCAGAAGGCTGAGAATGGTCATGTTGAGCTACTTGCCAGAACTATGGATAATGGATAGTGTAGTGTAGTGTACTACAAGTTGGTAATAGAATCATAGCATGTCACTTTTAATTTAATTCCTTAAAATGATGTATGCATTGATCAATAACAATCACACAATCATTTAACACAACTGAAAAGTAATGCTAGAAACAAGAATGAAGTTTTGCCTTTCCTCCTTGAAAGAAATTAAGTGCAGTAAGAAATGGTAATGATTCATTCTGCATAATATATAATTTATAGATCTATAGATGTGGGGTGTCAACTTTTACTGGCAAAATGGCGTGCCATGCAGAGTTAGAGTGGAACAATTTCAATTTCACTGTGCTGGTCACCTGATATAATGTTGGACTACGAGCCAACTTCATTCTCTCCAACCAATACCTATCCTGGGTGTAACACTACATTATCATGATAGAAAAAACACATTCTGTTATAATTATATATACATGTGTCTCTAAACGGCAGAAATCACACATGCACATTAAACACACAACGATTTTTACATCTGTATTACTATTAGGGGCCACGATACTCAGTTATTGGGGCCGAATATGGGTCCCATTCCCCCACCAAAATAGTATCTCTTTACCCCAATCAAATTCATACCCTTCAGTTGAAGAAATATTCTCTAAATAGGTTTACATATCTCATTTTTCAATTTGTTTGCTAGATTCTATTTAAAATTTAACAAAGTGCATTCATAAAATGCGCTAAAATTACTTTTATTATTTCCATTCATGATTTCATGCAGTGATTCTGCAGACCACAGTTGTATATTCCTTAGGTAGGCGGAGCTACAATCCTACGTCACAAGAGGGACCGTTTCCAAAATTTATCGATCCATCTTGAAATATTCAACACAAAAATGCCCCTAAAACTACATGTTTATATAGTTTGAAATGACCCCCATGAAAACTTGTTAGTAATTATTTACTTACGCATCAGTACACTGCTGCCACCATTGATGTAAATCAAGGGGGGAAAGTTTGCTCTATGTGGGGCTCGAACACACAACCCCCTAAACACTAGTATGGCCGTCTACCAACTGAGCTAACCGGGCTGCTGCCTAACCCCCACACCACTACACCTTTTTCAAATGATTTCAAGTAAGCTTTTAGCGGCTAGCCCATCAATGACAGTCGCAATGTTTTAACTTTTTTATATTGAAAATGACGAGCTAAGAAAGGCACAAATTCAGTTAGAAGAAAATAAATGAGGAAAGAGACAATACTAGCTTCCTCACGCCAGATACCAGCATGACCAGCCAGCTAATGTAGCTCGCTCATCGTAAGACAGAGAAAGAAACGGAGGGTTGGGTCAGTACAAAACAAAACAGTCATGTAATTACTCGCAGTAACAATTGGTTTCAATAAGCACATTTATGTCTCAATACTTTTAAGCTACATTTACGAACAACACTCACCCTTTGAACCTCTGTTGCAGCCATTTAGACAAAAAATACGAAATTTAATTTCTGCTCAAACCCGGAAGTATTCGCTGCGGATATACTTTGATTTAATTAGCGAAAAGATTTGGAAACACCACAAAGATAGACAACCGTCATGCCTCCTTCGAATAAATCTTTAATCTTTAAAGAAAGGATATAGAGCTCTATGACGAATGTAACATAATTAAACTCTCTATATCTTCTAATAGATGATATCATAGTTTCGTATTTTTTTAAGTTTCTAGAGATGTAGCTAAATTCAATGGTAACTATTGGGGGAGGAACTTACGTATTTACGGACACCGTGCAGCTTAACTGATACATAACCTCAGTACAAAAGCAAAGTACAGTACATACTTATTTAGCTAACTGGATTTTTTTATTTATGAATAGCATGCATGTTAATCGTTTGGATTATTCCTATATTTAAACGAATAAACAAGTGTAACAGGAACTGAGACTTACAAAATGCACAGCCAAAAAGCCAAAAAAAAAAGTAAAACTATGAATGATAATAAAATGAAATGGATCAAATACAATACAGCAATAAGATTCTTGTTAAAAAATTATTGTACATGTATTACATTTTTAATTATTTTTTTTTAGAAATGTAACAGAAATATAGAACTTTATAAATTTATTTAAAGACAGTTATATCAAAAATGTTATACATGTAAACATATATTGATGATCATACAAGCAGTTCACAATATAAGCATATTATATATGAAGCACATATTAAAGTCTAAGTTCGACAATCATTCAATTATTCAGCTGGGCCATACAACAGTATATATTCATGAAGCACATATCACTATCCAAGTTCAACAATCATTGATTATTCAGCTGGGCCATACAACATTATATATCAAGCACATGTCACTGACCAAGTTCAACAATCATTAATTATTCAGCTGGGCCATACAATATTATATATCAAGCACATATCACTTTCCAAGTTCAACAATCATTAATTATTCAGCTGGGCCATACAACATTATATTTGAAGCAGATATCAATGTCCAGTTTAACAATCATAAATTATTCAGCTTGGCGATACAACCTACTACACGCTCTCAATAGTTGGACTGTGGATATTTTCCGGTCAGTGTATTCCATCTACAAGACATCAATCTTGTTGTCTAGGTTTCTGTAATCCTTGCGACGGATCCGACCAACACCACTCTCAACCAACAACTGAACATTCAAAACACCAATGTCAGCCTCTCTCCTGAGAACTGGCACCAGACTATAAAAAGTAAGTCCCCGGTTGCCTTCCCTAGCATTCAGTCTGTGGTGTCAGTCTTCAGTGTCATTGTTGGTACGAATGTGGTGCTGGAAAATGGACCAGGAAGGAATATCAAATACGCAAGTTTCCATCCTGGTGGACTGTATGTATTCTATCAGCTGTTGTTATAAATCAGTATTTGCTTTTCCGACAAGGTGAATGAAAGCTTCTCTGATGTGGTTGTCAGGAAGGAAGGGTAGAGTAAGAAGCAGACGAATATACTGATGAATTTCAGATCTCTCAGAGTACGCTGGTTTCAAGCCAAATTCTTATACACGACGCCACACAGCCTGTATCCAGTGAAAGACACATCCCTTTACTAGCACTCCAGGAAATACATACTAACTGCTAACCAGGCAGTTGAAATAAATTTAATAAAATATGTATAATATCTTGTTATGTATGAAGAGAAAGTTGCTGAACTCTTTAACATTCGTAAACAAATAAAAGTACAGTTACAGTATTAAAAATATACTATAAAATTACGGTCATAAAAATAATTTTGCTCGAGGTTATTTTTAAGCTGCAAAACCAAGTGTTACGTTACGATCAATATAACTTTATTTAGTAATGTTATGTTGTTCTCTGTACCATCTATGTAAATAAATATCACCTAACCTGACTTGGTTTATTGCTGACATATTAAGACAATCGTTATTTGTAAGCAAGATTCATTAATTAAGCTCGGGAAATCAGTTGAGATTGAGGCATTAAATCAGCTATATCAATATTCATTTCCTTTTATTTCAATTTCTGTAGTAATTACTTGTCTGAGCTTACCAGCTTCAAAATCCAATACAAAACGTTCTACCACAACTTAACCCAACACTTCCAGAAGCTTCCTTAGTACAGCACTGTAGTCATCACATCACCGCCTTGATATCAGGACAAATACCAGTGGAATCCGCTTCTCCTTACCATCACGTTTGACAAAGCCATACATAGACAGTAAATTACCATCCCCGAACGGTGTGTGAACCACCTGAAATCAAAATGATGTGATGAATATTCAATGCTATTATTATAGATTTACACACATATATTATATTACTAAATTTTGTTATTTATGAATACATTATTCAAGTCATTGTAATTATACAAATAATTTAATACTGTAATTTATTTGCCAAAATCATTCTAACTTACAATTAAGAACATAATTTTTTTTGTAAGATCTCGAAGTTTGGTTATTTACATACAATGTATCTGTTTCATGCATACCTTGAATGTCCGATCCATGAACCAGCGTTAAGTCTGGCGCAGTATCTGTAGTTGTTGTTGGGTTGCAAACATCATGTGACGGTTCCCTGTTTAACGATATATAACCTATAAGGAAGTCATGACAGCCAAGAAAGTCAGTGTCAACCTGACAGTAAAAACATCAGGCTATATCATTTTGTTGCATTAAATTCAGCGAAATATTTACTCGCATACAATAATGAAACATAAAGTATAAAGCATTGCTCTATGTCTGAATGACGGCTAGTTGTGAGAAAATGGTCACCAATTGTTTTATTTCATTTATATGTATATTATAGAACAGTAACTTATTCACTTTGTAACTTTAAAATGATACGTAAATGTCAGTATCCGTACATACTTCAAAATCTAATGATGCGGGTTCTTTTGGACGCATTCTTTGGCTTAGTCTGTTTGCCTTTCGTTCTACAGTTGCAGGGTTTGGGAAATTTGGTCTCTGTCTCCTGTCATTCATTGCCTTTTCAACAATACCACGTGCTGATTCTGATACGTGACGACTGGCTTTACACTTGAACTGAATTTAAAAAAGCAACGTTTATTGACATCCCATAATTAACAGGATAACATCCAGTAAATGTGTAAACTGTATTTATGAGTTGAAATTGATCGTTGATTTTTCAGCGAATAATTACCGATGCCAATAATGCATTAAACCCTTGTATGTTTTATAGATTTAAAATACTTTACAGTGAAGACTCTTAAAAATATCTGGACATCCAATTGCTTCTTGTACAGCATACTGGGGTCTACAGTATGGAATGTGGTGTGTTGTCGTGTCTGTATTTTTCACCAATCTGGGACAACTTTGCATTGCATTTACAGACCTTTCCACGAACAACACATTGACATAAAGTTGAGGACTTCTGTTTCTTCTGAAAATAAATATACAAACTAGAAATATTATGTAATCAAAGTCATTAACATTCCTTTTCACATTCGTCCGAAACACTTCCGCTATTTAATGACTCAGGGGGGGGGGGGGGGGCGTTAATTAGATTAGGGTTTGGCTGTTTTGTTTTATGATGTTTTGAAACATTTAAAAAATGAATCAAATGTGTTTCTCATGTTAATTTTACACACCTTGATACAGTGTGCGTAACCATCACTAGACACCACCAGTGGTCCACCAAATTTACTACTAGTTGAAAGAAATAGAATGTCACTGGAGCTTCTTCTATTATGGCTGTTGACAGTGGCTCCTCAACATAGGAACTGAAAAAAACATTCTCAGTCAGAAAGTAACCTTTTAGTTATAAAAATATACATAAATATAACATTAATCTCGTTGTTAAAGTCTCAAAGCTATGATTATTATAAGCACATTCAATTTAAAAAGCAAATGTGATTATGGAAGACATCTAAAATCATTTACTGCAATGTAAAGATATACATGTACTCGCTTTTCCTTGATCTCGGATGTGTCCTCTATTGAACGATCTACATTGAATGTGTCGGCTTCAGGCTCAGGTTCTGGCTCAGGAGTGTTCACACCAAACGATGCATTTAGCTCCCGTCTAGGAGTCTTGTTACATGGGTTATGATGGTAATTCAGGGTCAACGACATCACTGTCAGACGATACATTAAAAACCTCAGAGATACTTTCCTCAACATGAACTGGATCTGGCGGAGTAAGAGTCACACATTGAGAAGTTGTGATTCGATGTCATGATAAAACCAGCCATTTTCGTGCGTAATTGCAGCATAAACAGGTCGTTTAGTTTTCACAATCACCGAAGAAAACGAAATTCCCATTGAAATGTTGTCACCATAACAACGAGTTTATAACGTATATGTTACTTTTATTATTGGAAATAACAAAAGTATTTACACCAGAATGCGAAAGAACCACAATATGTTAAATAAATAACCTTATGTAAAAGTAACAGGAAATTGTTAATGCGACATCATTTTAAATAATGATGACAGTGAAAAGGAATTTATCATGAAGCCAAATTGAAACAAAGTATGATTTGACACTAGTTCCACATTTCAAAACAATAGATGGATTTTTTAGCAAAATTTACGAAAGGTCTTGCATAATGTTTAATAACGAAAACCTTGTTTAAGGAGTTTATCTGTAAGAAGAAGGTCACGCTTATTAAAGTCCTCAAGGTTACTATTACCTCTAACCTCTATAAGGTTTTATAAGTTGAGATATATAAATGCCATATAAGGGTGATCTCGGTATATCTTCCACTATTTAAGGAAAGTTTATAATCTCTAGTCGTAATCATCACGTTTATCGTTTCTTTTTGTAGTAATAACGAAGTCATAACTTAACTTAATCCCTCTTTGGTTAGACGTAATATATCTCAATATATTAATTTATATTTTATTTTTGTCTATTCATTAAATTCCCTTTCCATGTAACTAGTATTTAATGTTAAGTATTAACTTCCTTCTTCCTGTTACCAAAAATATTTAAGGTTATTTGTTTCACTAGATTTTGTAGTTCTCTTGCATTCTGATATAAATAATTTAGTTACTGAGAGCAATAGTACTTTGTACTATTATATTTACCGTTTGTACTTTATTGTCTGAGTAATGGTTACTGGTTTAAGGATAAGTTACTGCCTACTTAGTCAATGCATATATATTGGGAATCAATGATCATATGGCAATTAAGTGCGCAGTAATCTAGCTCTGTTAAATCGATTTAAAAAAACAAGAATTTTAACTGAAAGTTCCAAGGCTGTAAATCACTATATGATTGTGAAATTTATTAAATAAGCAATAAACACCATGCTTAACAAAGCAGAAAATATAGCACGTACCTAATATAAAATAACACTGGCGCATTTACTATAATGATGTGTTGGTATGATTTTACCCGGTGAATTAAGGTAGGGGAGATAAGCGAGAAAGAAGTCTTATTTCCTGTAATTATTTCTCTTTCCGATCATTACATTCGTGTCCACTTAATATTTGTATTTTTATTCTGTTTAACCAATTGATATCTTCAACATTCTATTTATACCCAACAAACGCCAAATATATCACTATCTTATTTTTTTACGGTACCCGGTTGAATAACTTCGTATAAACATTCACTCCGTGCCACCCGGAAGTAGTATTGGCTGGAAGCCGATGCTGAGTGAATTTTGTCACAAATTCCATATTTATCTAAGTTTTAGTGCTTGACAGCGTTGTCTGTCTTGGATTTGGATGTAAATTTCATAGGCGCATATTCAAAAATGTCTGAGGAAGCCGGCGGTGGCGAATCAGACGTCAAAACTGTGGAAGAAATTTTAAAATCGGAAGGGAACGCTGAGTTGAAATTTGGTCTCTTAATTGGTTTAATCAAGGTGAACCAAGTTTCAAGTAAAGATGTTGTCAACACTGTTCTACACTTGGTAAGTGCTGGAATCGATATTTCAGATAAAAACAAAGTCATTTGGCATGAACCTGCTTGTTTTCCATGGTGGAATTTACTCTTACATGTTCTGTGTATTCATTTACCTGTCAAATCAATATTGTATTGATCTCTTTAATTCCTAGAAGGTTACTGGAGAACAAGCTTTCTCAATGGCACGTTCTTAATATTGTCATGAAAATTACCAAGAACATTAATTAGCGTGACATGTTCACCACCTGCAATTAAGCACAATGACAGAAAGTGGGTGTGGCAAACATACATGTATTGTGCATTCTCTCGAACCTTCATTGATCAGTTTGATGAATTTAGGAAGTGGATACATATAAACTACAGTAAATGATTGATCAATTTTGCATTATTTTATTGGAATTCAGTATTTCAATCTCATTGGTTCCATGATAAATTCACATAATTATAAATACTTTAATAAATTCAATGAGGTTGTAGATTGGCCGTCTTGTATTCTAGAGCCCCTATCTCATTCCCTATTGACCGGCATCCCCTTATTGTGTATGGGTTGTATCACTTGGTATTTCGTTAAATAATGAGAGAAAGTCAGATGTCACTTTGATTGGCATTCCTTTTATTAGAAATTATTTTGCAAACAGAAAGTAGACTGTACACTCTGTCTTATTATCTATAATTGTTATCAGTTAATGAGTTATGTTTAACAGTCTAATCATTCTGAAGATTAAAGTTACATTTGTTTACCAAGTCTGCTACCTTTTTTACTTGAATGAATTAAATGATTTATTTGGATAAACAGTTCATACTTTGTGAATTGATGACTGTTTGTTTCATATTATTGCAGTATACAATATAATTATCTCCCCTGCGAAAAAGGACAGTACTTATCATTATGTAACTCACAGTAAAAATTATATCTATACTAGTATAGTGCAGTTGAGATATCAAAGCTCGGGTTAACACAAACCTTTTATGATTTCTTAGATATTAGTCCAACTAATGACTTTGGTATTTCAACCACATGTATTCAGTTTCAGTGACTTATAATAAATTAAACATCTAAGATGCAGCTAGTACTCATTTATATATTTTAATTGTTTTGTCTGTTGTTTTTGCAATTAAAATGTATCAGACAGTTTTGTATTAATCTGCATTAGTGGAGAGTTAATGTCTGTATACATATTAATGAATAGTATAAGTAATCTACATTTTTTGCAATGGCTGTAAATTAAGTTATTGGTCACAATGTTTGTAGACAATTGATATAATTTCCCTTTGGTTTTGTCTCTCACATTTTTATATCTCTTAGCTATATAGATGTGTAAAAAACTGACAGAACACTGAGGAAGTTATAAGTTAATCAGATGTTGATTGTTAAACTTCGTTTTGCTGCGATCATTATGTTTGAGACTTATCTATTACAGTTTTATACTTAATATAAATTTGATAATGATATACTTTTAAAATGGACAGAAGTTGTCATTTATTTGAAATGTTTGGTACAATTGTTAGTTACAGTGGTTGATCAGAAATTTCTCCTGTGGCTGCTTATTTATAGGTAGTTTGTTGTGAGTGATTGAATATGCAATTTTAAAATAAAACATGGCTTAAAACTTGCTTAAAAAACATTGACTATAACCATTATGAATTAATGATACTAAATCATGTGATATTACTGGTCATATTATGGCATTTTTATTCTAAAAAAAAAATGAAGCGTCATATTAATATTAATGTATCCATAGTGTTAAAGACAAATTAAGCTTTGAAAATAGAAAAAATCCTCCAATTTTGCAAGTTTTGTCATCTCAATTTTACAAAAAGGATGGATTTTCAATATAAAAAAAACACATAACCAGATTACCTTATTGACCTGTACAATTCCCAGAAGAGACTGATAATGGACAATAATTGAATGGTTTCATTTTAGCAGACTTGCATTACTGCTGCATGTAGACTGGTAATGTTATTTCACCTTCAAGTATAGAATTCTCATTCATGGTAAAGGATTTTTTACCATGTTTAATTGCAAGACTGATTGAATTAAAATATATCGACCAAGGGACTGTGTAATATCATGCACAATTGGGCAATATCAGTCTGGCGTTGATGAAAGTTTAGCATGTGCGATTGATTGAAAACATGTCTAGTTCTGGTATACTTAAGTTTTTCTGTTGCACTGGTTTGGTTGCAAGAGGGATCCTAGGCCTTACAAGTGTGAAGAAATTCCTGCTATCGATATTTGAACATTTTTGTAGAGAAACCTACAAAGAAAAATTCTGTAAAAGTGATGCTATAAATTTTAACATAATGATAAATAGATACATATATATTTCTGGGGAATTTGCGTGGGGTTCACTTTTTCAAAACAGTCCCTAAATTTTCATGAACTAATATTTTCAGTCGGGTTGCAAGTGGTATTATTAAGAAATGTAATAAAATGTGCAGTTCCATTAAAATATATATCACTGGATAGTTATTATATAACTTATATAACATTCTCTGTATTTATATATATATATATAACAGCAGCATATGTTTGGGGACTGGAATTATTTGATAATTGAACATATTTTGGGGAAAATTCAATAATTAGCTTCAATTGTCATAAAGTTTAAATTTGAATATATCTGTTATTAAATGGAGAACCATGTAGATATGTAGATAAAAACAATCTGAAAAATCTCCATTCAGACCTAGATGTGGTGATGTATTGTGGTTTGCCGATACCAAGTACATTATTACAGTCATTATTACAGTACAGACTTATTGACCATTTTTTTTCACCATTTGTATTACCACAGGGACTTCTGTCTAATTTGCTGTATTGTTTTCATTGTTTTTTATGTATCTATTGATTTTTACTTCCGTAATTGTTAGAATGTTTATTTATCTATAGAGTCAATGATGCGATACGTCTTGGCTTGAATGTTAACAGTTTTTATCAATGACTGTTTCACTAGTATAAATATTTAAACAGACTTTGAAAAGATTGAGTAAGCTATGGACTGGATGGCTCGTAAAATGGTTGCTGGTGTCAGATTGAACAGACAAGTACCAAGTGTGCATTCTTAGCAAATCATTACTGCCTGTGGCTTGTAGCTCTGTATTTGGGTCAGTGACATGGTCAGAAATTCTAACTTCTAACAAACAAGTCTAGATATTATGCTCTACTGAAAATTAGTAAAATTTAATGAACATGCAATAACCTACAGTTTTCAGGTACATGTATGTATACAACAGTTTTAATAAAGCTCCTTTAGTTACCCCTTTGAAGTGAGTTATCTTTTTGAAAAGCACTCGGCCTCTGTTGGTCCAAGACCAAATTGAAGTTTTTAGGCAAAACTTTTGATTTTGATTCTTCACCAGAACTTTGAGAACAGTTTGGTGGCAAACCCTGAATCCCTTTACATGCTTCATCATGTTTAACTTGTGAGGACTGTAGTGGAATGTAAGAATGCTTTGTACTAAAATCAGATAATATATAATAACTTTAGACCCTTTAGAGTAAACTATACTTTAAGGGAGGCTTACACAGTGAATAAAGATCAGTTAGGAATACAAATCTGTCCGCCACAGTGTTATAATGATATTTTGTTGATTTTTCTTGACATACAAACTATATCTTAGACTGTAGATCTGTGTCATACAAACTATATCTTAGACTGTAGAGATCTGTGTCAGTTTAACCTATAATTGCTTTTTGTAGGTTGGCAATTTAAACCAATTCTTGCAAACATCAATTTGTGTTATTTCACTTAGAAAGAAAATGCATTTTTAGGTTTTTGTTCTTATTTTCCTTTTCTTCTTGTAGAAACCCAATATTTTGATCCTAAATGGATTTTCTCAAATTTCAAGGATCGTGACTTTCCATTTTTTTTATCCACGATGATATCTATCAATGTCAGATAAATCATTGATTGGTATTTGTATGAAGTGGTGTAAGGGTCATTTGTTTTCTTAATTGACTTAAATAATGACTCATGCATTGAAGTAGGAATCAAGGAAAGTGTGTACCGGTAAATGTGTTCTTGCAACCTCATTAAAATGCCATTAGGTGACTTGTTATATTGAAGTCAGATATATCTCATTTGAGTTAATATTTCTCAATTACTTGCTGATTTTTTGATAATTATATTGCCATATTTCTATCCTAATTGCTGTGTATTCCCAATGCATGGTGCCTATATCTGGTCATGGTAGAACTTTCTTGATTTTCCTCGATGTTACACGATTGTCCTTTATTATACTGTTGCATGATGGAACATATTTGAATGAAATCATTACAAACTATTTGTGTCATAATGTTGGTTCGATGGTCTCTATATATTCATTCTCTATACTTCAGATGCGTTATTTTGTCATGTCTTGAGATATCTAATTAGTAATTTAATGTATTTCGAGAACTGCTGATGTGTTCAGAAATTGAGTTTTATGTGGATTCTTTCTCCCCCTTCATGTCTGTACTTGGGAATGTGTTCCGAAATGCTCATTCGTCTGCCTCAGAATCCAATAAAACTTCTATAATGTCTATGATTAAATGGATGATCGTGCATGCTGTCAAAGACTGCAAATAATCTAAATGGGAATTCCTGTCCTAGATTTATTTCCTATTCTGAGTTAGATGGCCTTTGAGAATTAAGTGAAATAATGAGAATTTTTGCATATATTGATGATATAAGCCTTTTTATGGTCAGGTCATTCCAATTTCTAACTATTCAACTATTGTACCAGTTCACCCTCTCCAGGGTATTTGACTCAAACGTTCGACTTCACTAGCATGAGTGCTATTAGATAACTTGTAGACTTTATGTCGGGACTATTCCAGGAAAATCTCCCTTGGGGGAGTAGGAGCCTCAACCAATTAAAATTACATTGGATGGGGGTCAAAATCTGTTGGTGGGGGTCAAAAAGCGATTAAGATTTTGTTTGTGGTACCCATATTTTCAACTGTTATTCCTACCCCAAGGGAGATTTATCTGGAATTGCCTCAGTGAGATTGTCATTGTTTGCTTGCCAATATGTAGTGCACATATATGCGTTATAGTACTATGCCATCTCAATAGAGTTGCCCCTACTTGAGTGACCACCTTTCTTTAACAGTCTATTTCCTGTACATAAAATTTACTTTAACTTAAAACTCTCTTGAGCAACAACCTCTCGACAACACAGCCCAATTTATGTGAGAGGTTGCATTGTGTTTTTAAATAGTGATTGAGGTTACATTGCAATTAATGTACATGCTTGATGATATTGACACACATAATGGCCACCCTCGTCACTGCAATCTGTATTGGTAGATACCAGGGCCTCACTCTGTTTTAGGGAAGGGGGTTGCAGCCCTTGTTATTGGGGGATTTAAGGGCAAACTGGGGAAATTTTTCAATATCTTTCCGGTCAAGGTCAAACCAGTGTAGACAAACCGTATGCACACATTTATGACATTGCAGTATACAAAAGTAAAAAATGTGACAGATATTACATCTGCCTGTCAGTTTTGGTGGGATGATGGGGCCCATTATAATCAGCTACAAAATGGAGTAACAAGGTCCCTGGATACAAGAATTAATGATACTTCAAAGTGGTTTTTAACTGATTGATGTACGTGTCTATCAGCAATGCGTTTGTGCATGTGACCTATGTTGTAACCTGTACTCTGAATCTTTTCCACATGAAAGAAATGCTCAGTATTACCTTTTAATAACAAGTCATGCATTATCAGTGAGTTGCAAAAATATAATCAGTTGGACATTCTATATATAATATATAATTGAAGAGTAGAAAAGGAGGCAAAATTGTGTTTGATCGTTAATGCTCTAGGAGATCCATTCTCATCTTCTACTGGTCAAACATAAACAGTCCCCTAGAGAGAACTCTAGCAGACCACTGATTTGTGTGAATGTATGTTTTTGAAGTATAATGTGTCCTCCTGCACTGTTCTGAAAATCCATCTCCTGTTCGAAAATAAACAGTTTGTGTTCAATAGTGAATGGTCAAACCTACAGTTATATCAGTGTTTTCTTTTCATTATCCATCCACTTAAATTGCACTAGAATTTAAATTTCAATAGAAAAAACACAATTATTTTCCTGGTCAATTTATGAGTCCCTGTACTCAGAACTGTCACTTCAGTCAATCTCTGAACTGAAGCAAAAAGTGTAACCCCTGTCTGTCCGTGCCAAAACATTGGTTTCTGTTCATTAACTCTTGAATGGATGAATGGATTCAATTCATAAATTGACACATTAACATAGGAGAATAAAATACAAGTCAAGTTAGACTACAACTTATACAAGCCACCAATTTTTAGAGGAGTTATGGCCCTTTTTCAACCTTTTCATAGGTCAAGTTTGATTTCAGTTTCAATCCACTAATTTTTGGAAAAGTTATGGCCCTTTTGAATTTTGTTTCCGACCAAAGTAGACCTTGAAAGGGAGGATGGATTCAATTGATATTGCTTCAAAATAACATATCATTTACCAGTAGAAAATATTTGCATAATGGGGCATCCTTGTCCTATGGACACATTTAGTTTGGTTACAAAATCTATTGTATTATAGTGCAAGATTAGATAATTTAACCAGGATATTACTCTGTTCAGACTTGACAAGTTTGGTAACTTGATAATGTACACATATGTTGACATTGTGGTATTAGATAATATACCAACAAGTTCACCCAGTAAATAGTGTATGTTGATGGGTTGAATCTGTATGAATCTCCAATTATAAATGCAGTCACCATTGTAACATATTCAGCTAAATTGCTCTTAGCCATTGCTTTGAATATGTTATTACAATTTGTGCCTAATAATAAGGGTTCAACAATTAAAATAATTCAGTTATTCAAGTTTTTGCGGAGAAATTATGGTGAAGTGCAGGACTTCTTATCAGATGGGCTTGGGTCCTATAATCCTGGGCAAGGTTGAACCATGAAATTTGCCAATCCCTGTACTAGGTCTGATCAATAACCCGTTGGTCAATAATTATATGTGACTTATGTCAGTTGTAGTAACTAGTTTTACACAGATATAAAATGAACAAGTTTAAACTCAAATTACATTATTACTTGGGACGGTATTAATTCAATGATGATAATAATATATGGATAAGAATAATATATTACTGACTGTATTTTAAGAGGCAACAGAGTTGGACAATCCCAGTCTTCTCTATAACTAAGCCTCTATGATGTATACATGTTTACAACATTATGTAACACAAAACATTTATAATACTGTAGATAGGTGTAAATATAATATTTAGAAAATAAATTTAATCTAAAAAACACATGAGATCGAACGTAAATATGTAAAGAGTCAGAGTGACATTAAGTATAATTTACAGTCATTCACATAAATATTTTTTATCCCAATCCCTGCTGAAAGTTCCATCTTAAACAATCTATTTCCAGCATTTCCTTTTTCATTCTATACATTTCCATACTTAATCTGCTTCAAACTTGTGCGCTTTGTCTGTCTTTTTCTTCTTAAATCTTCATAATCTTTTGATATATAATATATTATCCCAAAACTCATATTTACCATATATGTATTATATACATGAGCACATTTGTAATTAAATTGATTATACCCATGTTTTAAAGTCAGTGTATATATGGATATAGCACAACATTAATACTGATTTATGATTATAAAACATGACATTGTGTATGCCCTCCTTATTTTACCAAGATACCTACAAGATATAATCCCTCAAATATGTAAGAATTAAGATACATAGCCTGGTTTTTGCCTGTTCAACATCTTGACTGTTAATGTCTCAAGTGTCCTATTAAACCTACCAGTAAAGATGTCATCTATACTCTGTACATTTAAAACTCCGCTAAACAGATTTTTTCAAGTTAGGGATACTAGAAAAGAACTGAACATTGTAGTATTCAATGTTTATGGAACATATACATTTATAAATCATTGCAAATATTGGGTATTTTCATACAAAGTAAGCTTCAAAATGCAATCTATGTTCAGGGTCATGTCCCGCATTCATTCATCCCCCCGGGGGTGACATTGGCCCTGGAGTTGACCCTTTGACCCCTGGAATGTCCAAAACGCCACCTTTTGACGCTTTAAGGATTCTGGCTGAAGGGTCAATTTTTCTCTAAATTGTAGGTTACTTTGGATACAAAATGGTAAAATCGAGTCAAAAATAAACAAAATGACCATTGAGATTCATCACATTGAGGAACCCCTGATCCTACCTGCTGAAATGTGTTAAATTTATTTTTCTTGTATTCATACTGATAAGAGGGAAACTCCACAAGAAACTGATAAATGATCCTTGTATGAAAAACTTCCCAAAACTGGCTGGAAGAATTGTTCAATGCAAACTTAACTGTGCCTAATCCAGGCCCAGAAGCTTTAAACAGCTGATTGGTTTTACATGTAACTTTCTCTATCAAATCATCATGATTGCTCTTTGGGATAAATTTATGGTGTATAAAATATAAATAGATTCTCTAACATTAACATAAGTAAAACATGATATAGTAATCTGCAGTTAGTTTGCATTGAATTGCATCTGACAGGGATTTAAAAAAAATGCCTACCGCACAGATTTGGTAGTGCACTTGACTGTGAATCTAGAGGTCATAGGTTTGAACTTTGAAGCAGAGAGTAGGGTGTGTGTTCTCCATGACAATTGAGTGTAGATGATAGAGTCAAAGTCATCTGTCCTCCACCTCTGATTCATGTGCATGGGGAAGTTGTCAATTGCTGGACTATTAGAAATGCCATGGTTAGCACTGGTTGGTTAACCATCGAGCAATACTGACTGGTTAGATCTAACAACTGTTGTACATAACTGAAATACTAGTGAATAAATGCTGTATAACTCCTTATCAACCTAGCTTAATAATACAGGGTTTAATTAGGGTAATCTGGGACGATGACCGATAGCCTTAAATTGGGAATTTTTGCGTTTTAAACTTAGAAATTGGGAAAAAGGCTTTAGCAATTACAGCAAAATATTAGGAATAAAAGTAAAGGACGTTGTAGCGATTACTTAATGGACAATTGCTGTTTATATAAACTGCCTGTGAGAGAAAAGCCGATTTATTGGGAATTTTTACATTAAAATATGGAAAAATACATTCTTTTTGGCATTGGGAATATAGCCAATTAACGGCTATAAAAACAGCTGAAAAAATACCCTGTGAAACGATGATTATTTACTACTAGCCTTAAACCTTTAGTCTAGTCTAGTGTTTTATTTTTTTTAAGTTATAGTATATTTCACCATTAAGCTTTCTGATTTTCAATTATCTTTAATTAATTAAGGTTTTCGTGTAAGAGAAAACAGAGCATTACGTTCGGTTTAAAGATTGATCATTGTCATTCTGATGAATTTCTATCCTGTATTTCATGTACTGTATCAGTGTGGTTACCAGTAAACATTGCCTTAGGCAAAAACTTGATTAAATATGGTAAGTAAATGAGGCCTTGCCAATTGTCTGGGTTTTTTTTGCTGTTATAAAATTCACTTAAGGTAGTGTTAATCATACACCATATTTTATCCAAATGAATCCACTTTTGTGAGGATCCATTTGGCGGGGAATTTTAAATGTTTCAGAATTTCATCTCTTGTGCAATTTCATCCTCATGTTTATTCTCTTGAATGGAGAGTATAACACTGCTTAAATAATTAAATCATCTTATCTCCCTCTCATAAGCATTATAAACACACAACAACAAGTCATTTATAAAATGTTGTCTTTCAGTGGACAAAATAATAAAATGATGTTTGAGAAGAAATCGGTCACTGTACAATGTGAACCAGGCCTGCACTGAGTGTTGTCTGTTTGAGCACGGGTTCCACTAGGTGCTGGATCTCGAGGGGCATTCTGATCATTTTTGACCAGATTTTACCATTTCATACCCAAAATACCTATAATTTAGAGAAAAATTGACCCTTCAGCCAGACTCCTAAGGGTCAAAATGTGGCACTTTGGGAATTCTGGGGTCAAAGGGTCCACTCCAGGGTCAAAACGAACCCCTGTTGGCTTGTGCAGCAATTATCAGCTAGTTTGTATACAGACGTTATTTTTTTAACTTTTACTATGTTTTATGGGAGACAACCTGTATGTACTCATTTTAAAAATATTATCCAGATAGTTGTTAGACTACCCTCAACCATTTCTGACAAATATGTTGTAAATGATAATTGTGTTTTTAAGTTAAACTTACCAGTTGTGTGGTGTACTTGTCAAGCTTGTTTTGTTCTTACATCTGTTTTTGTTTGTTAATTGGTATAAAATTTATATATAGTATAATAAATTTCCAAGTCATTGATATAAGTGACACATTCTATCTTGATTACATGCCTTTCTAATGGAGTATTAGTGGAGAATCTCGATGAAAACTGACTTACCGTGGTTGTCCTAAAATAACATGCCTGGCACATGTATCCCAAAATGGCCACCTAAAACCTTTCATACTTTTTTAATTGCCTCAAATTCAAGCCATTAAATGTAGAATTTATTATTTTGACTTTCTGAACAGTTTTTCAATTACCAAAAGTAATATTTACTATAGATACAGTACAGATTGTTAATGAAATAAAACCAACAAGCACTGTATTTCATGGTCCTTTTTACATGCTCACATCCTGTTAGACAAGTTACATATATTATCCAATATCCTGGTTTACTGATTTCCCTTGCCAACTGATGTCATCAAAACATTTAATTACTTGGTTTTATGATAAAAAATGCCTTCCTGGTAGAGAAGATTAAACATTTTGGCCCCTGGAGGTACAATCTCAAAATCATGGGGAGGCACGTCTGATAGCTAGGTGCCGGAGTGCTTAAAAAGAGAACTACAATATCTCATTTTGTATACAGACTGATCCAAGAGAACGGTTGTTGGTTGAAAACTAATTAATTAGATTACTTTAAATTCATCTGATGACAAGATTCTATTTAAAGAATTTCAGAAATTCACTTCTACGTTTGCTTTTATCCATCTGCTGGTCTGTCGGTCTGTTCTTCTTCGTCTGTCTTTCTGTTGTTCTTGGTGTTTTGCTCTGTCTGTCTGTGTCTATTTGTCTTGTGTCTGATTGTGTCTTTGAGTCTCTCTCAATTTGGTTGTGTGTGTCTGTCCGTCTGCATCTTTGCATTGGCCTGTCTGTGTCTTTTTTCTGTTTGTCTGTGTCTTTGGGTCTGCCTGTGTCCATGTGTCTATTTGTGTGTGTGTCTGTATACATGTGTCTATTTGTCTTGTGTCTGATTGCATGAGTCTATGTCTCTCTCTATGTGGGTGTCTGTTTGTCTGATTGCTTGAGTCTATGTCTCTCTCTATGTGTGTGTGTGTCTGTATGTGTCTATTTGTCTTGTGTCTGATTGCTTGAGTCTATGTCTCTCTCTATGTGTGTGTCTGTTTGTCTGTGTGTCTGTGTGTCTGTCCATCTTGGCCTGTCTGTCTGTGTATGTCTTTCTTCTTTTTGTCTGTGTCTTTGGGTCTGCCTGTTTCCAATTGTGTGTATGTGTGTGCATCTGTCTTTGTCTTTGTGTATATCTATGCCAATGTCTAGGTCTGTTTGTTTGTGTGTGTGTGTGTGTGTGTGTCTGTCTGTGAATCTTTCTATTGTGTGCCAGTGTTTCCCTTTGGAATGTTTCAGTATTTTTCTAACATATATTTCACAACAAAGATAAATACAAATCAGTAAACATTTGTTTTGCATCCCAAGAACATCCAATGTTGAGCATAAAGCCTGTTACAAATGAACTTTTTGAATTATAGGATGTAGCTGCATTAATTGATAGCCCTTTACTCGTTAAAGTATCGCGAACCAAATTTGTTATTCACACCAAGTATTGTGTATAATACTAGTATAACACTTGATGATCATATATATGGAAGAAGAAATTAATTTTTAACAGCATGTAACCGGGAGTTCAAATGTCAATATATGTTTTTCTTATAACAATATTGATTACATGTCAGAATTATTTTTAATGAAAAAAAACACCACCTCTTAACTGTTATCATATCAGATATTGATGTCCGAGTCGCTGATGTCTCATTTGTGTTGGATTGATGAGAAAAATATTTTTTTAAAAACCCCATGCCATACTGATACTTATGTACTGCCAGCTGTTGCAGTTGATTTGTGCTAAGAAGATTAGTTTCAAGTCTGATGATGTATTTGAAGGGGAAAAGATTGATATCCAATCTATATTTATTTGCGTTTTATGAAGAATTGATAGACGAAGAGGAATTTAATCGAATACTGACAGTTTTATGGGCTGTTCAGTGTGTAAATCTCATATTTGTGATGGTAATATTAGTTGGCATTTGTTTCCGTGGTTTTAAACAGGATGAATAAGGGAATAAAGTATGTTTGTTTTTCGAGAATAAATTTGAGAAAATATTTTTCCTGATCCCAATTCCTAGAATCTAAAATGAATTGAGCGATAAGATCATTATTTGTACAGAATCTGTCAAAAACAAATCCACCAGGGTCACAGTTCACAAGTTGTGAGCTCACAGGCTATACCATGGGCATAAAGAAGCATCTTACCAGTATATAACTCTGTGTTCAGTTTCGGCTAACAGTTGCTCATGTTACGAAACTGTTGTGTTTTGTATCCCTGATCCACCGACTATCACATTCACTGCATAATTATGGGGAACCAAATTTCAAATGTTTAAGCCGCAAACACCTTTACTGAATGCAGTGTTTAGTGAGCGATATTGGGCCATCATGGCCATCTTGTTTAAAAAATCACTTTTCAATTCTTGAATGTTGCTTTTTCCTTTGATGTTTTTCTGTTAGTAATCATCTTGTGCTTTACTTGATTTTTATAATCTATAATACAAACTTGCATTATTGAAGACATTGCTAAGTCCAATCACTGCCTCACAAGGATTGGCTTAATTATTCTATTCCTTTATTAGTTCTATTAATAGTTTATGTGGTTTGTTAAATGTACGAGTGTGTGTTATAATCACGAGACTGCAATCAACCAAGATTGTCAATTGATGAATTGTAAATGTATAATTTTGTTAGCAAAAGGAAAATGTTGGTTGTAAAAATTGCTCTAAGTTAATTAGAGCTGTCGGTGATTTGGCAAAATGCATATCGACGATATCAATATATCGGAAGAGAAATTTTGATGATCGATGCAACGATATATCAAGTGTTGTTTACTAAAATGCCATTTACATGCTTGCAGTTCATGCTTTCATACATAATTTCTCATCTAGTTATGTCTTTTACATGCTAATGTATTATTTTGGCCACCTTGATTCCTCACTATAATGAAGTATGTGTTTTGTTTGCAAAATAAATAAGAAAAATATATAAATGAGCGCTGCTATGGGATTTACAACCTTTTCTATAATTTTCTACTATTTGCAAGCAGGAATCAATATTTACTCCATAGGGTCACTTCGTTTTCAAATAGTCATGTGGGGGAATATTGCTTACTGTCAGTAAATTGTGACGTCACATATATGATGTTTTCTTGAAATGACGTCACTTACAGAAGAGGTTGTTAATCGTACAGCAGCGCTCAAATAATCTTCTGTCATTTATTTTTGCTTGAACACATTTGATAGGTAATGGCGAAGTTTTAAAAATATCCTTTTGACAGAACACCTGCTTTCATTTATGTTTTGGGTGACTTCTTTGTTTTCAGGAATGTATTTATTATTCAGAAGTATCGATTTTTTCATCGCAGTCGTACTAACATGGTTTTGCTATTTGCATACCAGTGTTATGTTAACCAATCAAATCTTACATTAACCACCAAGGCAATTTCTCTTCAACCGAACAACGTTTGTAACCTTGGCACAGATTGGTTAACCTTTCGATAAAGGGTACGTTACCTCACCGAAATCCACTCAATTTCGGTGAATTTACTGAAATCAATTTTAGATCCGGAGTGACCAGCAATTGTAACATCTCGGCATTTTGTTTTGCAGGACAAATCTTAACCTTCAAATTTTGCGGACCATCTTTTTTCAAGATACTTCTTGTCAAAATATGTATCAATAATCGATCAACCGAAAAATATCAATGATACATCAATGTGGTTTCTATTGATGACAGCTCTAAAGTTAATGCTCCTTATCTCAAATACTGCTGAACAAATTGCTTTGTTAGTCAGTGAGAATGTGTGGTACTTGCTCTCAACATTTCTGACAAGTACATGAAACTGGAGCAATGATTAAGTAGGGCATTAATATCACAGCATGATGTGATGGTCAGTTACAAGGGAAAATTTCAGGGAAATCAATTGTATTTACATAGATTCCTATTCTAGCTTGAACAGGGCAGATTAATGGACATGTAGGTGACGCGTTAGAGGCATCTGAGTCCCTTTAGATATAAGATCGTGTGACGTTATTACATTAGTCTGTAGAAAATTGATGATTAAGTTCATGGAAATTTCTACTTCTTGTGCTAGATCGTTTTTAGCATGACTGAATTGTACTGTATGTATGTTGGCACATTTACGCCTCCTATATATTGCCAACTTGTTGGTTCCAAGTTTTTGCTACATGTAGTTGGCATCTTTTACATGTCCTCTGTGACTAACATGTTGTAACTTCTTATTAAACTTAGTGTTAAACTCATTGATATAAATATGATTAAAAAACTGCATACATTGGCCCTAAATGTGCACGTCTGTACAAGTGGGTACATTAGTTACCCATTGGTAACCAAAGGTAACTTGTTCTACCTCTTCTCAAAGAATGTCTCTTATATACCCTAGTATAATGCTTAAAGACATGAACATTTACCCTTTCATTTCCAGACACTAGGTAACAGCACTATGTCTCTGGTAACGTTTAGGTTACTTTGGTTTACTCAGTCAGTTCAGTGGCAGCTGTTATCAAATTTATAAAAACTGAGGCCTATGTCACAGGCTTTCCAGCATTCCTAGTCTTTCCTAGTTTTCCTAGTTTTTTTAAATGTGCTCCTATCTTTTCCTAGTTAAAAGCTCCTTAGTATTCCTACTTTTTCAACAGCGGAGTAGTATGTTGGATAATTAAGGTCTAGAAGTTTTTAAACATGGTTTTGGAAATTTTCTTGCTGAAGAAGACAAGACAATGTTTAGTTGACAGACTTCTTTGCTGAAAGTGTGATCTGGTGGTCTGGTATCACTGGTGCATTATTAAGTCCAACCTTCTCAACTGATGACTGAAAAGGTTGGCCTTTGCTTAAGTGATACCTGCAAGTAGCTGCAGAAACAAACAACCTGTCAACGAAATGATCCAATTGCCTTGGAGTATGGTAATCAAATAAAAATAGCTTCAATGGTAACATATTTCGTTTCAATAATTCCTACTGTTTTCTCTGAGTTTTTTGGTATATACTAGTGGAAAGCCTGCTTGGATGTAATCCTTGAATTCCTCATGGTCCACCATTTGTCATCAGATACCTTCGTTGACCAAAACCCTTTCAAGGACAACTTATTAATTTTGACTATTGTAGACAAGATGATGCATAAGACAAGTTGATTGTCTTATAATTTGTTGATTCAAGCAATTTGGAAGTTGTTGCCATACAGCGTAGTTGCTTAAGACACTTTTGGCTGTAACTGTGTAATTACTTGCAGTGTACTAAGAACTGTGTGATGTCTTTGACAGTGCTATCAACATTATAACTACATAGTTTGCTAAATGTGTCTGTCTCGCTGGTAGAAATAAATCAATCTGGTCATGAAATTATGAGAAATATGATTGTAAACTTTCACTTCTACTTGGTAGTTGTGAAATTGTATACTTATCTATTTTGAGAGTCAGCTGTGATCATAATGCTACCAACAAAGTCAGTTAACTTCTATTTGTACATGAGCCGCCTACATCTATAATTGTTTTTTAATTGCCGTTAACTGAGTATTTAATTTCATTATCCATTTGTTGTTTGATGTAATATATATCAGTCAAACTTGTCTAGTAAAACCACATTGGGAAATGGCATTTAGTGGTACTTGATGACAGGCAGTCTTCTTAAACAGGTCAAGATGCTCTGTGGAGGACTTTCCTTAGATTAATAGATTTTTTTTAATTGCATCAGTAACATCTTTATGTGAAATTAACTTCTTGTGATAATGGTAATTTATAACTATTTAAATTACGAATTTCCATGAAAGAATGAACTAATTGGTGAGTTATAGTACTGAAAAACACCAAATTTGTCATTTTAATTGAATTACAGAAATGAAATTACTTGCATAAATTCTTTTCTGAAATAGGACACCATTGGTGACAGTGTTTTGATTAAGGAATCTGATAAGCCTTGCTATGTATTGTATAGAGAGGCATTTATATACAGGTGGTTTTGATACTAAAGCGTTCCATAATGTAGATCAATATTTGACTATATTTGTTTTTGCATTTGTTACAAAAAGGCATTCTCGTTGTTGCGATGGGTTTATCTTGTCTGTGCAGTGAAGATGGGTTTTTAATTGAATTTATTGATTTTAATTGTTAGTTTCAGAGCTCTGTTGTCATTGAAATCAAATAAAAAAAGGACATTCTCTTGATTAGTTTCTGTTATCATTTAAATGCACGGTACATTTATTGTCATTGTTGATGCCATCAACTTGCACATACCAGCCTTTTAGAGATTGATTTTTTGTGTTGATATTTCTTGTATATTGTGTTCTAGATTCTATACTGAACAACTGTGAAGTTATTCAATGGATGACTACAATACTATTTTAACGCCAGAGTGAATTATGTGTTTGATTATCATCTCAGCCTGCTATTTTTCACATGGTCGTCTTATGTCTATCATTCTGAAGAAAAATGATTAAGAGCCTTGCATTTGTATTGTCCATTCGTTTCCTTCTTCCTTGCTTTGTTCCTTTGTACCCTAGTTCTTTTATTTTTTGTTTTTTTCCTTTCTTCATTCATTCGTTCGTTCGTTCATTCATTCATTCATTCATTCATTCATTCATTCATTCATTCATTCATTTAATTTGTTTGTTACTTTGTTTGTTTGTTACTTTGTTTTTTCCTTCACCGCCCCTCTGCCTTTTATCAGAATTGTCAAGTTGGTTAAACTAATAATTCATGGAAGCTATAGTTTTCTGATGATAATATTTATTTGTAATTTTGTTGTTTTTCAGCTTGTTGGTGGAGAATTTGAGATTGAGACAAACTTTGTTATACAAGATCCACAGAATGTCTTGCAGATGTTAAAAGTACTGGAACAATGTCCAGACAATTTACAGGTAATTCTTTCTTAACAATATGGTTTATTAAACAGAACTGTAAAGATAAAGCACCTTCCATAGTCAACCTCTTCCTCATAACTTGAGAAATATCATGTCACCCATAATGTCACAACAATGTGCAATTTCTTATAATAATGACTGAATAATCTTATAAGTCCTTTATATAAAGTTTTGTTGTTGAAAATCAACAAATAATTAGCGCTTGCAGATATATTTTCAGCCCTGAAAACAAACTCATGAAAATCATGAACATAGTTGACACCACTGAAATCTTAATTAGAGACGATATCTTGATATTGCGGCTGTGATTTCTTTGTGTTCATGGTCATTCATTTTCACATAATGGAGCAAGACTCTTCTTAATCATTGTAATTATTTTACCAGCCAACAGGAAGTTGAAAATTACTTCTGAGGAATGAAATTTTGGACTAGTAATTCTGTCATCCCAAGAGCATTGTTCTTTTATTGCCAACATTGGCGCACATGAATTTTGTCAACTGTTTTACGTGACTTGCAAGTTGAATGTTGTGATTCCATTTTCCATGCTGCAATTCAGAGTAGTTGAGGTATTTTTTCACTTATAGCGGATGGCTTTAATTGAAACAAATTTTTTGCTATGTTTTTTTTTCATATTTGAACAAAATTCAGCCTCATTTCCCTCTCTGAAAAGTTCATATTTTGCGATTCTCTGCATTGTTGGCACTTTTCAGTTGGAAAATATTGTCGCCTATTTTTAGTCAGAAAATATTGTGAGCTATTTTCAGTCAGAAAATATTGTTGGCCATTTTCAGTTAGATATGATTGTCAGTTATTTTCCGTCAGAAAATATTGTCAGCTTTATTCAGTCAGAAAATACTGTCGGCTTTAATCAGTCAGAAAATATTGTCGACTTTAATCAGCCAGGAAATACTGTCAGATATATTCAGTCAGAAATTCAGAAACATTTATCTATACTTTCACATATCTCAGGATACCCATCTGTCACTTGCATGTTTTCTACCACTGACAGATATTGAGTACAAGGAATCAGCAGTGTATACTTAAACTACTTTGTCATGTAAATTATTTCTTCCGAAGAATGTAAAATTTTCCTGGGTTTTATGCACATTGAAGTTGTCAAAATAAGCTTATGGCAAGCATCCTATGCAATCCATTCCTATTCTTTGAATCTTCCTATCAATAAATCATGATTGATCACCAGTTGTAATGTTGAGGCGAAATAATCTGTACAATTATCGGAATACAATCTGATTTGGGCATTATAGATAACTGTGAGATGATCACCTATTTTCATCCAGTTGATGATAAATCCATACATGTATAGACCATAAACATTCTCAGGTCTCTGTAGTACACATTGTCCTTTAAATAGAGAGGTGCGGTGGTGGGGGGTGGTGGTGATCTTGAACTCCACGGTCTCTGAATTTGGCGCGAGTTGGTAACCACAGGAAGCCATCATTTAGAATGATTGGTATAAGTAGTAAGAACTTGTTTCACAATCAATGTGACAGAAATAAGTTTGAAACTTTACATATTAGAATTTTAGGCAAAACATGTGTAGATAACTATTATCAATGAAACATTTAAACTGTCGTTGTTTCTTATCTGTAAATAAATCCTGAGTTTGAAATACCACTTTCATTGTCCCTTTGTAAATATATATATATACACAGTTCTGTATGTTCATTATGTACTGATACTATATTGTATATGATAGGCTGAGATATGGAGTGTGTTTATGGCAATGATGAAAAAGAGTAGGAGAAATTTGCAAGCATGCACAGAAATAGGTCTGATATCACTGGTAATGGACATGCTGCTAACAGCACAGGAAGTGGTTGCAGGTGAGTGTTCCTCCAATTTGAAGAGTTGGCATATAACTGTAAATGTGTTCTTCTTGCACTCAGTGTTAAATTGTGTTATGAGACTGCCAAATACTTCTGAGAATCTCCTGATAATGTTAAAAGGCCAATTTTCTACTCTCAGAAGGATTTGAGTGCCGCTGTACGATTTCCAACATTTTCTTTAAGTAAGGTCATTTCCGGAAAACGTCACATGTGAGGTCACTTTGTACTGACAGTAAGCAATATTTGCCCCAAATGGCAATATGAAAACGAAGTGACCATAATTATGGAGTAATTATTGTTTCCTGCTTGCCAATAGTGACATAACATGTTGCGTTTTCTTGAAATGGCACTTGCAGAAGAGGTTGTAAATCCCATAGTAGTGCTCATTTGATGATAATAAATCTGGTCAAAATGTAACTAAAAATACAGGACGTTTATGACCTAATGGTGAGCATGTCTTTGGAATAGCCAAGACCTGTGCTTTATAGTCCTTGGTCATGGATACAGCACTTGGGAACCACTACCATAAGTTTCTCTCTGTCAACTGCCTTCAGCTGAACATAAAGTCTGTGCTGTGGTTTTGTCCTGAAACAAATGATTACAAATAAAGTACAGGTCAGCATTGGTTGGAAATTTCATTTATTAACCAAGCCATTGTTGCCTCAGGATTTTGTTCATGTCTGTTTAGGTGACAATACCTTTATTTCTGAAATACTGTTCATGATGGTATCGCTGTATTAGAAACATGTTATGTTAAGGCTGCAGTGCATAGTACATTTATTAGTAATTGGTGCAAAAATGACAATTTTGAAATTTCAGATTTACTGGTTGACATGTTAGGAGCCCTTGCAGCCTATAGTATAACAGTGAAGGAATTGAGAATGTTGTTCAGATACCTCAAAGCTGTTGATGGCGTATGGGTAAGTGTTAGATACCACAAAATCTTACTGCGAGAATTTTCTTAAGTCAGACTTTGTAAAGCGACTGAATTACCTTGTGTACTTATGAGAAAAGAATTACCCAGGTTTTCAAAAACCTGGTTATAATTCATTTGTATGATGAATTGTTTTTATTTTTTTATTTCTGGTATCTGAATTTTATTGCTGATTTTCTAAGTTAAAAAGACTTTTTATTTATTTGATTTTAAATTGTCTACTTAAATATCATCTCTTCTAAGATGCTTCGTAAAAGCCATCGCTTCCTGAAATGTTCTGATCATGCATCTTTGCTATCGTATGTTTTTGTTATCAATTAGGAATTTCTCATTTTCTTGTTCTATTCTTATAGGATTAATTGCCATAAATTTATATTTATGTCATCGTTATTTGAATGCTTCAGTATAAATTTCTGCTGTGAAAGTTGGCTATTAGCATGATTACTTCTTTGAATTGCGGAAGTGATCGGGAATTTGCACTTGTAATGAAGGTTTTTGCACCGAGATTGCAGATATTTTTGCACGCATTATGAATTTCTGATGATAGTGTTCAGTTCTTCAATGAATTAATATTCGCCTTTCGTTATCAAGTTCCTGGGAACCAGCTAAAATTCTAAAGGTCTAATATCTTCAGTTTCACGAACTGAAAACATTTTCAGTTAAACATCTCTGAAGCCAAAAGATGACATACCCATCTTGCTAACTGCCTACTTGTTAAACTCAAATATTTTTCATTATTATATTTTCTAAGAAAGGACTTTTTAATACTACCTGTTTACAAGTACAGGCCTCCTCGTGAAACCTTGAGAATCTGTAATAACCATTACTTTTTGGAAAATCTATAAAAACTGTAATACGTTTTTCAAAATATTTTTTCACTCAGATTTTGCTGTCTTTTGGCAGCAATGAATATTACATTTGTATTCTACTGTTCACTTGTGAAAACTGCAGCCTTGTAACCCTACCTGCATGTATCATCTTTAGTATCTTTGAAGGCAGTATATATGATTGCCCAGAGAGGATCCAGTCATCTTTGCGGCGGCAGGCGCACTGTTGGTCTGTCTCGGCTGCATCGATCCATCAAATTAGATGGTCAAAAGTAGCTTTTATGTGCTCTTTATGTTTACAGAAATCGCCTTTAAAAACCTTTATTTTGCTAAATTTCAAACTTTATAATAGCATTATACTCATTGACGCCTGCTAGAAGGTCTGCACATGTTTTAAAGAGGCAATCAAAACACACGTTTGTCTGTATGGTCTGAAATAAGTTTCACTGGCTGTGTATAACATGGTGAGTGCAAAAAGGTCCTTGCCATAAGAATGAATCCATAGATATATATTGCTCTCGACACTTTAAGTGTGCACTTCCAAAATAGTTTAGCTTCAAGCCATGCAATACCATGGATGTGGATAATTCTTCTCATCCAGTGAGATTAAAGCAATCACTATATTGTATTGATTGTAGACATGAATAGACTTGTGTCGATAAACTCCACTGAACTTGAAATTAAGATAAGGTTTGCCTGTCTGGTAATATTGTTGATAAAAGTTTTATTTTCTCTATTTTCAGCCACGACATTCTGTCAAGTTAATTTCTGTGCTAAAACAGATGCCCCAAAGATTGGGCCCCGATGAATTCTTCAGTTTTCCTGGGAAGAAGGGATCAGTAAGTGTTTGGGTGCCACATGGTACCATAAAAGTAGTAATGTCGTGAAAGTAGTCATGTGTTTACAGTGTTTCCTTAAATAGGAAAACTGGACTCATAGCATAGAGTCATATATTTTTGCTCACCAAAATTTTGCAAATTTACATTGTTGTGTTGTCTTGTGAAATTAAATGTTTGCCAGTGCCTGCTTTCAGCCTTGCTACAAACTTAACACAACGTTAATTTGGCAATCATTTATTTTCCTGAAATTTGTACCTTTACGATTATTGTGAAAATTAAGCCTTTGCAAAAATTTCGATTCTACAGTATGTGATGATAATGAGATCTAGGCTTGCCATCGTTACAGATTCTAATAATAACCAGTTTCCATTGCAACTGAATTACAGTAAAAAGAGCAAAATGTGACAATTTCTAAATTTCCAAAGTACCCGCTGGCAAAATTGCTGGTCATAAATTCTTTTTTGTATGAATTATTCAGGTGATCTTTCATCTCCATTTCTATGAATTAATCTGATGAAATGTTGTAGATCAAATCAATTACTGCACTTCTAAACCATATACCAATCGGTCTCCTGCTTTGAAATTTCATTGTTGATTAATTGAATGAACACTGGCCAGCTGATTGACAATATTTTCAATTAACTATATGATATTGGCAAATAATTATAAATTTGCACGGATGCTATCGGGTGAAATAATTGAATCTTGTAGATCATATCATCATTGGTGCATTTGCTACCAAACTGCCTTACTTTCCATCAAAAATATTGATTGGCGCAATTGAGATGAATTGAGCCTTTACGTATTGTATGGAATGTTTGTAAATATTTTCTGTAATATTTCTGAATGACTGAAGTGCATTACAACAAATGAAGGTTTATTCAGATGTCCCTACATCACGTCCTGTCACGGATTGAACAAAAACATTTCCTTTATTTATTGTAAAATTCTGAAAATTAGTACCAGACTTGGCTCAGAGATGTAAGAAACTAACATGGTTTTGCTATTTGCATATCAGTGTTGTGTAAACCAATCAAAACTTACATTAACCACCAGGGCAATTTCTCTTCAACCGAACAACGTTTGTAACCTTGACGCAGATTGGTAAACCTTTCGATAAAGGGTACATTACCTTACCGAAATACACTTAATTTCGATGAATTTACCGAAGTCCAGTTTGGATCTGGAGAGATCAGCAATCGTAACAGCTCTGCATTTTTTATGTTGCACAACAAATTTTAACCCTCAAATTGCGCCGACCATCTTTTTTCATTATATATTTCTTGTTTATCATGTGGTGTTATTGATTAATAATATTTTGCTGTATTCTTTTTCCAGTGTATACACCTTCCACCTGTGAAAACATGGCCTTATCAAAATGGCTGGACATTTTCATGTTGGTTACGTTTGGACCCTGTTACCGGGGTAACAGTGGAGAGGGAACGACCCTACCTGTTTTGGTATGTTGCATTGATACTAGCAAGCAACTGACAACTTCCCTACATTAATCAGAGGTGGAGGACAAATGACTTTGAATGCATTATCTTAAGACATACTGTCACAGAAGATACGTTTTACCTGGGTTTTAAACCTTATGCCTCGCAGAATGGCAATTGTGTGCTCCACACTGTGCTAGCCATGCGGGTGTTTTAATTCACTTTAACAGACAATGTTGTACCTTTGAACATAGACTATCAAATATTCTCTTAGAGCACTGTATTGTTAATTATTCGACAAAATGATAAGATCTATCTTTCTCTGTGAGCCTAAAGCAATGCAACTTTGTGTTGTGATTCTATTGTAATGTAAATCATAGATGCGGATTGCTTTAACATACAGATATGGTAAAGAATCAGGGAAATACTTCTAGGTGCAAATCAACAAATACATTGTATCAATGTAAAGTAAATACCTTTAGATATGTGACTATAGGCATGAACAAACTCTTTTTAAACTCACCAAATAAAATGAACACATGTTCATCTGTTCCATAAGAGATGAAATTTGTTTCTTTTTAATGGGTGAAAAACGATTATTTTATTACACTCAATGCAATTACTGGGTCAGTTTTTGTGTGTGTTGAACCCCTCGGGGGCATTAAAATTTAGCCTTGTCTGCTGTTCCACAAAACTTCTGTTGATCATATTTGACAAAGTATTTCCCCTAGAGTTACAACAAAACTCCAAAGAAATACTAGTCATGACATAAAATTGCATACCTGTTTTTTTATTGCATTTACAGTAAAACCTCAATAATAAGACCACCCTTGGGGCCCTTGATAACTGGTCCTCTTATTGAGGTGGTCCTAATATTGAGATCGAATAAAGAGCAAAACAGTGAAAATGGACTTGAGAATTGTGTTCTTAATTTTGAGGTTGTCCTATTATTGAGGTGGTCTTGAAGTGAGGTTTTACTGTATTTAGTACGAGCAGAGTTATGCCCCCTGATTGAATAAAGTGAGAGCACCTGTGTCCTGCAGACACATTTCTAGTTAATTATCTTAACAGATATTTTGAATTCTAATTTAACTTTGAACTGGAATTTAATCATAAAACAGGCTTTCAATAAAAAAAAATCAAGAGTATTTTGGCATGCTCTTGCGTGCAATTAGTCTTCATTACCAAAAAAATATTAGATTTCCACATTTTGTTTTTACTTATATTGTAAGATAGCGCACTGTGAATTTTACCACAAACATCAGTACAGATCTTAAAAGTATTTTTGTCATCAAATTCAATGTAACGACTGGATGAGCAACTTTGCTCAGAAAAGTTGATCCTTTCTGTTGTAAAAGCTCATTAGTAACATTGTCATTGACATCTTAGTGTCGAGAACATTTTCGTCTGCTTGTCATGTCAATTATACAGACAATAAATGGATAGATTATCCTTGCAGAATCAAGTAGGCATGGAGATGTCGGTGAACTCTTGTCGTATTATAGAGTTAATGATGTCTCGTTTATGAATTATGAAGACATTTGCAATTGTGTAGAAATTATTGTGATGAAATTTTTGTGATACAGATTTTATGGTTGATTGTACATTATCAATAAATCATCTGTTTCATTAAATCATTGGAAATCTTAATTATACTGGTAAAGAAAAAGTTCACTTAAATTCAATTTTTCATCAGAGGTATATATTTTAAATCAAATTTCAATTTGTGAGAATTGTCATATTATGTGGTATCAAAACCATAAATTTGTGGCATCTTGATACATTAGGGGTCACTTATAAATTTCTGAAATTTATATCAACATTTCTGTAATAGGCAGTTTTATAAGCCATGTAGCTAGTCTGTCTATGAGACATGTAAGTAGCATTAAACAAAAGATGTTGCAATAATACTGCTATGGTCTTGAACCCCTTAAGGGTCACTTAAAAGTTTGTGAACGTTTTTACTTTTTCTGCCATGCCCTGTGTTTGGTTTTTAAGATGTTACCACATTCCTTTTTTACTTTTAAATGATACATTAATAATATAATTTCAGTTTCCATACTAACAAAGGTGTTGGCTATTCAGCAAATTTCCTTGGCAACTCCCTAGTGATAACCTCTATGAAGGTCAAGGGCAAAGGATTCCAGCATTGTGTGAAATATGAGTTTCAACCTAGAACTGTAAGTCATACAAGCGTCTTCATTATTTACAGTTGTAAAATTCATGTCTAATCTTCTCCCTTTTCCAAGAAGTCAATTTGTTCCCCGCAATTTAAAATCCGAGACACTAACCTGGAGACAAATACATGTATTACAATTAATGTCGAGTTGCTCTTCCACTTTCAAATACTTCAGCAGTCTGCACTGCATTACCAGATTTTTCAGTTATCAGAATTGGATTTATGTTAAATATAGTGAGGAACCAATTTATTTTGTATTCAGTTCAAATCAAAGCTGTTTTATACCCCATTGCTTAGTGACGAGACATATTTTGTGATCGCCTGCAGGCAGCTTTAATTTGTTTGTTCTGTATCTTGAAATGCCTTGGTCCAATCTTTACCAAACATTGTCACAATATATAGCTGCATGGTATCTTAGCCTATTTAAACATACAGCTAGATCAACCATTTACTATAGAGTTGTGACCCATTAATTTCTAAAAGTTTGCTTAATTGACAATGCCCTCTCACTACACTGCAACTCCATTATGATGCGAACAGTTATTACAAGATCTCCATTATAACTTGATGTCATCGTAGCTCCCGATTTTTTACATGAAAAATTCTAAATTTATAAAAACAAGGAAGAAAGATTCTTCAACATCGCATGTTTTCGCGAAATCACATGCTATTAAACTCTTTAAGTCGATCTGTATTTTTAAAGTTATAAATTCAATATATTGCCTGAACCCTTCCACAGGTCGAGTACAAATTTTCGAGATGTGTCCAGAATGGGAATATGTATAAATAGTGTTTTGTATCTCAGAAAGCCTTGTTCAGTCTTCACCAAGCTTTATCACAATGTTTATGGGCGTAATTTCTCATTACGGAACTTGGCCGTAGGCGTAATATTTTGTGACAATTTAGGTACTCTTTGTCTTAATACAATGGAAGCCAGTGTGACATTTCACTTTGTCATTGCTGTATTTAATTATCAGTCACTATCAGCCAATTACACTAACCAATACACCAATAACCTAGACTTTTTTGACGTATCCTAATACTTTGCTTATATTTGTCAAACTAACTGTAGTTCATGTGATGAACTTGTACTCATACGTTATAGTTCATCATGTGCTAACAGCCACTTGTAAATAGTGGTCACCTGCCAAAAATTGCTACGCTGAATTCCCCCATAAAAAATTACTCTTAGAATGGCTGAGAATAGCAAACACGTGGCCAATGGCCATCTTCCTATTTAAGCCATCAATCAGTGAATAACTGAAGCTGGAACTTGTATATCAGTTAGTATCATCCGTCATGTATATACCAGCAATTCCTTATCTATTTCAGTGGTAAATTTTACTCATAGTCGTACATACTGATTTGTTCATATTTATTTTCAGTGGTATATGGTATCTATTGTTCATGTTTACAATCGATGGAGTAAGTCAGAGATACGATGTTACGTGAATGGTCAGTTAGCATCAGGCTGTGATATGTCATGGCTGGTCAGCACATATGATGTAGGTATTATTTATGCTTCTATGTGCGGTCAACTTGAGGGATGAAAGCAAAACGAGTTTATCCGTTTCCTAATTTATATACAGATAAACTAGTTTCGCTCTTCCCCTTGAAACTTTAAGCACACCAATTGTCCTATGCATAACAGGAGCTTAAAGGTGACCTACTGTTACTTCCTATTGACCTTTATGTTTTCAGTTTTGTTAATTATCAAGTAATTCCCTAAAAGAGACATTTTTTGTTGGAGGACTTACTAGTAACTAGCTGTAAGCAGTCTCTTGGTATCCTGTCTTGCATTCTGTTGAAGCATTAATCTATTGAAGAATATCACTGACATGATCTCTTGAACTTTAAGTTACAAAAATGAATAGAGTGATCAAGGTAATTGGTCTTTGATGTGATTCCCCAGTTTTTAACTCATATAGAGTGATATCAAAACATAGACAAATCAATTTTCAAATATCAACTCACATAATTTATCAGCAACAATGAACAAAATCTGAAAATTTGGCACAATAAGCATAGGATAATAAAATACAGGTCAAGTTCAATTTCGGCTTCAATCCACCATATTTTAGAGGGGTTTTGGCCCTTTTTCAGCTTAAATTTTTTTTCCGATCAATAAAACTTGAAAAGTCCATAGCTGGGGTGGCCGTGTCCTAGGGATACATCTAGTTGTGTGTTGTTATTTAAACATAGGTTTCAGTTTTGTCATGTTCCCAATGTCAAAACGTATTATACATACATGTAGTCATATTTATTACCTAACATATTACATAAACATAATTATGTTCATTAAACTGAACTGAACTGTTTACATGTATGATCCTGTGTATTTATCACCCTGAAGGTTTCAGGAATTGTTGCAAAATGTCGTTCGAAATGTGAAGTAAGATTTGACAGAACTTTACAGTTGTCATATTGTCCTTATGCACATAGCCATGACATATTGTTCATGATTATTTCTGGTCCTACAGACTCAAGGTAGAAAGTATTATCTAAACAAGTATATTGATTGACATACTTCACTTGGGAATATTTAATTGAGTATTGTACATGTTTCTGGTATATTTCAGCCATTTGATAAGTGTTACATTGGAGGCAGCTCGGAGGGTGACGTAGACCATATGTTCAGTGGACAGTTATCTGCCCTTTATTTGTTCAGTGAAGCACTTTCTCCACAGCAGATCTCATCTGTGTGTGAACTAGGACCAAGTTATAAAGTAGGTTTAATTAAGGGTTAATTAAGAAATCTGAGAGTTCGTTTTTGATATTCTTATGTTCTGTTGACATAAGGAAAACCTATTTACTTTTAACCCATAGTGTATCAGTTATGAAAAGCTATTACAAGTGTCTAATGTTCCTCTGTGGTGTCTGTCATTCTCTTTAAATGTCCTGATGTCATTTTGAACTAAGCATTTGCATTAGAAACTGTGTTTGAGCTAAACTAGGCTAAGATAATTGTAATTGAATATATTTTCTTGAATATTTTGTAGCTGTTTTAGTTTTGGTTGTCCCCCTTGCTGTTCTATTATACTGATGTATTCTGTTAAAACTGAAATAAAACCTTTATCAACCTTTCAATCTGATTTCAGAGTCAATTCAGATTCCAAAATGAAAGTCAAGTCAGACTTTCAGAGACAGCTCAGAGGGTTTGTATTTTGTACTGAATTTTGTGCTTGACATTTCAATTAATTTAAACAAAATACCACAATGTGCTATTAAACTTGAAATATACTCCAATTTGGAATATTGATTCCACCTTAACTTCATCCTGAAACAGTAGAGTGTGAAAATAAGTGGTGTGTGTTTTATGTACATTTTGTCCCAAACTATTGTGACGAAGCAGTTACACATAACCAATAAGGGGAGTAATGGATTTCACATTTTTATGTTCACAATGCCGCCCAATTATTGCATCTATATGTCATGATGTTCCAACGAGATCCAGGCTGACCCAAACTAGATGTTGAAGGTGAACATGATTTTTGGACGGAGTGGAAGACAATTTCTTTGATTTCAAATGGTTTGAAATGATATTGGTGAACATTCAGTGCTAATTATTTATGTGTTTATTGCGTTGTATAATATGGATGACATCATTTTATAAATTTTCTTTATTAAATTTCAGTTATTGTATGATGGGAAGTTGACATCCATTATTGTATTTATGTACACACCTATAGCCTGTGATGGTCAGTTATGCTTAGAATCTTCACCAAAAGGCAACTTCAACCATTTCCTGCACTCACCACATGCCATGATGTCAGGGGTATGGTCTAAAATATGTCCTAACTTTTCTTCGTCAGTATTGTTGTAGTCATACGTTAAATTCATTAAAGATGTATATGAATGTAAAATATTTGAACCAGCTTCAGTCGGTGTTGTTGCTACATTGGCTAAGACATTTTTAGTACAAAATTCTTGCTTTACGTGTGGACAAAATATGAGAAAAAACTGAACGTGGTGCCATTATGTCCCCAGTTATGAGATATTTGCTTTGAAGTTTGTTAACACACTGTCCTTGGTGACATTAGGATAATCTGATAGCAAACTTCAGCACAGTAAACCTTCTATACAGATAATTGCATGCTTATGAACATGATTGACAATATTTTATTTATTTATTTTTGTAGGAGGTGAAGTCAGTGATTACACATTCCATCCATAGCACTCTGCATTCCTTGGGAGGTGTTCAGGTAACATTGACATCTGCTCTTTGTTTTTCTCCTTGTTGAAATAAGCTCCTACATAATGGCTTTCAAAAATGTTTCCATATGATAGACTACAATGATGAATATGTGGATGACCTTAACCTTGGACTTGTTAAATATTTAAGTCCTTTTTGCGAAAGAAAATTAACAAGGCTATTCAATTGCTCAGGAAATGTGGCAATAAATCTTTGACAGAGGTGTGATGAGTGATTAAATTGTAAGATATGCTTTTGAAACTTAGCTCATTTGAAGTCCTGTTTTTAACTAAAGAGTGACTTTAACATCTAATGTGTCTATTATATTAATTGCTGCTTTGACTACTTATGCTTTAACTATTTAATTTATTTACATTCCAAAAATGGCTACCATCCTCATTGTCATATGAATTCCCCATGTGGGGATAATTTACCCTTAAACCCCTCACCCCAAAAAATGTGCTTACGTATGAATTGAAGCACTATTCCAGTGTGCATGCCAACTGTACATACAGTCCTGGTTTTGATTCAGTATGTTATATTTATTTCAGATCTTGTTTCCACTGTTTGGACAGTTGGATTTACCTGTTTCTCAGGGAGAAGAAAAACCAGCCACAGACCACTCTACCTGGTAGGTACCAAAGCTTCCATGATCTGTGTGTGTCTCAAGTACTTATCCCTCTATATCTGATCAGTAGCCAATTGTGTGCAGTGGCGTGATTGTCTTGTCTGTGTGAACAAAGTTTTATTTCATAAACAGTGGTGCCAACTTATGCCAAAACTATTAGTGTCAGTTGTGTTTGAAAAGGCGCTTTATTTTACTAGTCGAATTTGAGGTCAGTTTGACAGTGATCTAGATATGTTTAAGATAAATACTCACAGTAAATTAACCTACATAGCTCTTCCATTTTTTACATGTCTGAATGCCCCTCTTATTCACAACGCTTGACTCTTATCATGGTAACATTGTTACTTAATTTGCAATTTAGATTCTAACATCTTTTGAATATGTGTATTTTAAATCAAATTGTTTACAGTAATATGTGGACTTGAATGGCATTCTATTTGTTGTCATTAAGATGCTTCAGATTTTGAAATGTTAATCTCTTAATGTTGTTTATAAAAGAGCTTTATCTGCGTTATCTTAGTTCTCATGTACTGGATGTAGTTGTGCTTTCCCTAATGTAGTAGATTGCACTATAAAAGGCTATATTCTTGGAAAATAGACTGTGGTATAGTTTAACATTTTTGGTTGCATTATTTCTTAACTTCTTTATTTAAGTTTATTAGGTGTGAGTTATTTCACACTCTTTCACTGTAATGCTGGGTTTTAGCCCATCCAGGTTATGAAAAGTTAGGGATAATTCGGAATCTGATTGGCGGGGGCGGGGGCACTGTGCCCCAGCCACACATTTCATGACTTTAATTGTAGAAACTGCACACCTGTTTAGTTATTCAATTAACAGATTTCGAATACTTAACTTCTTTGTTGAAACTGAATGAGAAAGAATGTAGATAGTTTACTTGTTAACAGTGCAGAGATAAATATATACCCACTAGATTATTTATAAGGATTTATGGAATTGTGATTTTTTTGCACTTGCTACTCATTTCAAGCGAATACTAACAAATATTACTTACTATATTATCAGTGTATTATCAATAAAAAGCAAATCCTCTCTGTACAATGTATTCATACTTCAGCTTATACCAATTTGTTTAAAGTCCCACTAAGGTCAAACATACAAATTAGCTTCAAAACATTTGTATTATTTGGAACATTTCTATATCTATGAAGACCCTAAAACTTTGTTATTCACGCCATCATTTTTGTCTTGCTGACTTGTTAGTTCACACTAGCAGAAGTATCTGATGATGTGTGGTAGATGCACATAAATCAGTAAAATCTCGTTTCATGATCATAGATTTAAATATGCTGGGATATTGCCACTGTAGTTGAGTTTTGGGTCGTCAGTACTTGATAATGTTTAAAGGGCAAACAAAACGTCATGGAAACACATAGGCCATTTACAGAAATTGAAACAAGGTCAAAGACGACATTGTTTGAATAAAATGTAAATCAACCTTTATTGGGCTTAAATCTGATTTCAAAAATAGATTTAATACTTTTGGATTGCTATTGATTCAGCTTCTTGGGTGAAAGCTGGGACTGGGTCACACATTATAGATCTAGATTAGAGATCAGTCTAAAAACTCAAGCCTCAGATTGATTCATTCTGAGCAGTGTTAATATGGACCAGTATTAAGGATGCATTTTAAGAAATGTCGCCCGGATAAGATGTTGTGCAACCTTGACAAATATCGAATTCAACGCTTGGCTCCTTATCAACGGATCTAACAACCCCTATGAAAATGTGTTATTTGATTATGAATGTTCGAGTGAATTTGTTATTTTATTGATGAACATTTTACTTATTTGCTTACTAATAAACAGTTAACCTCTAACATTTGCACCGTTTCATGTTTCAGTTATGATCCTATATCAATCATAGTGTAAGTTAATTGTTCATTTAGCATTTTACTCCTGATGCTCAGTTTGCTAGAAAATCAAATTTCCCCACCCATCTTTACTACACTTAAGATCACTTATCACTTTCCCTGATTTGTTCTGGGTGGAATGTTCTAATCCTAGGTTTATTTGGTGATGGCATTATGATTTCATCGACATTTGCATGTACATGATCACAAACTTGTACCTTTTTGTGTCTTGAAGATTTTTCCTTTTTATGGTTATTGTTTGTTTAATTTTTGTTGAATAGATGAGTTTAATGAGTTAAATGTTTCTGTTATTCAACTATGATTGCATTTTTTCTTGATTAAGGCTTTTGATATTTAATTGGATAATTTTCAAGAACCTATTATGCACTACTAACAAATTAGTATCACAATATGTTCTTTTGATTTGAGATGCAATTTCATATGACAAAAATATGATATAATAATTGTAACTTCTTATCCTACACACTTGAAATCAGCATTATTCATATTATACTTTCTATAATGTAATACTACAGTCACATCTTTCAATACATGTGTTCAGACAATTCTGCAACTTTTCTCTGCTCAACTGTTCAAGTGGCATGCAGTAATTGCAATAGAGTTTGCAACTCGCTGTTAAGAAAATTTAGTATCATCGTATATTAGTTTAAGGAATATTTTGAACCAATTAACTTTATAACAATGCTTTTGTCAAGGCATAATTGCGATGTTTGGGACTCAAATACCCATACCCTCTAAATGTTCCTTGACCCATTAAACACTAGATATATATCCAATTACTCTTAGTTTGTTATCTCCTGATGTATTTATTACATTGATTGTGTAGTGTCACAGAAAGTTCACAACTACTGAAGTATTGTATATCATATAATATATGTGTTATACTTCTTCTCACTATGTGTATAATATATAATGACTTCATTATGTACATAAAAACACATTCACTCATCTCTTGTGTATCAGATTTTGTGTTAAAATCAATCAATGATGCGTTCATTATCTGTCAAATTCCATAGAAAATTAATTGATGTTTGTCAATTATTCAATATAATTAGATGATGTCTTGAAAGAGACTTTTACTTGAGTCACTGCCATTTTTGCTGTAAATGTATAATAAAAATTACACTGAATGTTACATGTTTTGTGTTAAAACTAAGTGAATGAAAAATTGCAGTAATTATTCTGTTCAACAAATTTTTGTTTTACTCATTGTCCTTTTTGGCAGCATTTGTTCATTTAAAATGGTAGAATGTTTTATGGTGTTATCATAGATTAAATAAGAATTATTTCCCTTTACAAGAACATGTTGACCTTATCCACATTATTATCTATTTATTTCAGTGCCAATCTTCTAGGATTATTGTATAATCTGATTGAAAGTTCATCTACCATACATCAACAGATGGTACAAAATAAAGGGTTTCTAGTCATCGGGCATCTGTTGGAGAAGGTAAGCTTTAACTCAACACATTGTGGCAGACATTGCTGGAGGTCATGTGTTTGAGTCAAATGGCTGACTTTATCAGATTCCAGTGCTTTCATCTTTGGACTAACCTGAGCCATGAAGTATATTTATACATTTGATGCACCTTATGTAGTGTTTATTTATTAAAGTGTCGCCCCTGTTCAAAGGGCCAGCCATTTCTGACTTATGAGACACCTACTTTCCGAGCACATTTACTTCCCGGTTCCTATTGTTTAGGCGCACGGTAACCATTATTTAATTAGCTTGCAGCTCACCAACCGGCAGTATCTGAATGCACCGCTACCGGGATTCGAACCTTCAACCTCACGCTCCTGAGTCGGATGCCTTAACCACTCGGCCAGGGGAGATGGTATGAGTGAAAATCAGTTAATAACTGCTACACAATGTGTTCTCAGAGACTGACTGAAGTTAATACGTCCAAAGTCATTTGTTCACAACCCCTGATTCATGTGTGGAAATAATCAGTTGTTTGCAGAGAAACAAATTAGTACTGATTGTTTACTCAATCTTGCTGTGTCAACTGTCTGCTGTACATAGCATCATAAATAGTGATGAAAAATGGTACAATAAACACACAAATGAAGGAAAAAACCAATCAACATGTATGTAAACATTTCAGTATTTTGAGAGAAATTGAAACTGCATGGAGGCTGATGTTCCTTGTGTTTCAAAAGTTTCCATCTTTAAATGAAAATGTTCTTGCGATACCGTCATATATCTTTAACTGTATATGCACAATGTTGATTCTTTTCTGATGTATTTGTATATCCATGTATTGTATTGCAGTCTTCGAGAGATCATGTGACTCCAGCAGTGTTAGAAGTTTTTCTCAAGCTGACAGATTACCTGGTAAAATGTCCAGCTGGTGGTACTTTGTTGAAACATTTGTTTGACCATATCCTATTTAATCCTGCCATTTGGATTCACTCCTGTATGGAGGTAAGCTGTTCATGTTTTTTTCTGTTGTTTGACATTACTTTATCTGTGGAATACTTTCCTCACTTCATTCTACATTATCAAGATTATTTAGTACACATACAGTAAAACCTCACTTAAAGACCACCTCAATAATAAGACCACCTTAATATTAAGAAGGCAATTAATCAAGTCCATTTTCACTGTTTTGCTCTCTATTCAACCTCAATATTAAGACCTGCTTCCAAGGGTCCCAAGGGTGGTCTTATTATTGAGGTTTTACTGTACTTGATCTGTAGAAAAGAAGTAGTTTGGTCATCCAGCCTATGACCAGAAATATAACCACAAACTAATGTAAAAAACAGTTTAGAGGATTCACTACAACCAGAAATATAACCACAAACTACTGTAAACAACAGCTTAGAGGATTCAAGGCATCAATTCGAGACAAAACTGTTCTGATACCATTATTAGTAAAAAGTCCATTGAAAGTAATTATTAAGAGACCTTGTGGTATTAACTGTCTTCTTTCAGTGTTGTAATGACGTATGTGTTGGAAATACCACACTTAAACATTCATTATGTAAACATAGTGTTATATAATAGCCATAGTATAGTTCCTAGGAGTTACTTCATAATATTGGTGTTGTAATTTGATTAAAATGTCTCACAATATGTTCCCTTGGCACAAATATTTATGCCAATTATCACGCATTATTGGCTGAAAGTGTTGATGTACTTCAAATATAACTGTGTATATCTCCTGTGGTTTTGTACTATAGTAGATATGTCTGTCATTTATCATAATAAGTGTTGACTATATGATAATTCTGACAAAGTACATAAGTCTGCACCACTTTTTGCTGGATAATGGTGGTATATAGGTTAATGTTGAATAATCAGTATGCCACCTTGTAATGTAATGGCGGTGTTTTGGCTGATTGTGTCACATTTGAAGGAAAATGGACTCTTCAATCAACTATACCCACACTTATGGGTTTAATTTTGTATTTTTTATTGAACAAAACTTCTTTTGAGAAAATTTGATTTCAGTTGGTTTCACAATCATTTTCCCTAGTTGTCATAATTAATAAATATTATAGTTTATACTTACAAATAAAGATATCATTACCTAACAGAATATTTTATTAAAGCCAATGTTGCTATTAAATTGTGTACATTTGTAAAATCTGTTATTTTACAGGTTCAAACCAAGCTATACTGTTACCTAGCAACAGATTTTATCAATGATGCTCAGATTTACACCAACATACGTCGAGTGAGTGCTGTCTTACAGACCATGCATACACTTAAGTACTATTACTGGGTTATGAACCCCAAGGATAGAAGTGGTATCACACCGAAAGCAGTTGGTAAGATTTTGATTGTGGTCTTATGATTTCCCCCCTTCACTGTTTGTCCTAGTTATTCTAGTTATTCCTTATAGTCTGCCAGGCTATTCCTTGCGTCTCTGTTCCCTAACGTATGTCCCCTTTAACCTCATCACGTGCCTTAGGTTTTATGGGTTTTTGTTTACCCAGAGGTCTGTGTGGGGAGGCATTGTCTTATGTATGTGGCGTTCCCTGTAGCAACTTATTCCTTCTCTTTTATAACATTTTTCAGTAGGAAGCTTAGTCAGTGTATAAACTGGCCCAGTGGCTCTATCGGTGTTTTCCCTTGCATTTTTCAATAGGAGTTTTGGGACTCTTACATTTACTAATTTAGGAGTCCCTGATAAATTTTGCAGGTCTAGCGCTAACTCAGGGCATAGATCAGAATAGAAAAATACTGTATCGGAAACTTGTATTTGTAGTTTTGGGAAACATTTAAGTGACTATGCAGTGTATTTTGTCATATTTACTACTCAGCATATTTTGACAACAAATTAGGACTATGTACCTTTAAGTTGATACAAATGGTACTTGTCATTCCCATGCCTATGCTTGGAATTACTGCTATAAGTGCAGTACTAGGACTAGTCGGCCCAATGAAAGGTTATTGTCAGGTTAATGTAACTTGGGTTGGTATCGTGTCACATGTTTTTGGCTTGGTATCTTAGTGTAGCAACACTATATTGGGTACAACTCAACACCTTCAATGCTCTAAAAGTCCTAATCTGTCAATGTGTTATAGAAACAAACAAAAAACATTAAAAAATGAGTTTATAAGAAATAACAATTAGTGTCAGATTCAGTTTATCCAATATCTCTTATACAACTTGCAGGTATTTTTGGTATTACAGTTGGACCTTGTTCTTTCCAATTCATTGGGTCCGAAGATTATTTCGAATAATACATGGTTTTTATTGGCCCACTTCAAATATAGGTCCATGGTTCCCCTAATGCTTCAGTATTTCAATACATTATGTGTTAAGTGAGTACTAAAAATGTGTGATGGTTATATTTACATTGAAAACACTTTGTGGTGATGTTAGTTATCTACACGTTGTTATAATGTTATATTTCAGATGGTCCAAGACCTGACTATGATGAGATTATCAAGTTGAGATCATTTATGTTATTATACATCAAACAATTGTTGTTGAAAGGTCAGGGTGTACAGGAGGATGAACTACAAAGCATGCTCAACTATCTATGTACATTACATGAGGTTTGTGATAGATGATTATGCTCTCTTGATTGGCTTTTTTAAGTTTTTAATTTTTAAATTTATTGTATTATCCTCTCTAATTTCTTAAACTTCCTATCTTGTTAGGTGGGGTCTATAGTTACCTGTGTTAGTATTGTTATATAATGGGTTAGTATTTCGACTTGCAACACTGACTTTAAGTAGTTCCAGTTCGGCCCTATTTTGTTCTTTGAAATGCAAAATAAAAAAATGTAATTTGCGGATCACTGCATTTAGCGCAGACTTCGCGAAAGTTTAAAAAAAGTGTCAGACATTTGGTCTGACAAGACCTGAACTGCATTTCTGTTAGTTTGTATCCCAAGAAAAAAAAACGGTGCTGGTTTTATAAAATCTCTGTGGACGAAGAGAGGCGATAACGGCAATTAAATGTGATTAAAAGATGTTTTCACGACAATTCATGTGTAATGATGCTACTAATTGGATGACTTGCCCGATGGACAGGGGCAATTATCAAAGATTTTAATTATGGGCCAGTTGACAATGTATGGAGGCGTTTGATAAAATAATCACCATCATTTCATTGCCAAATGGAAATAAATTTTACAAATTTTATATAATTATCGCAAATGACAACAATGTTGATAGACAGCATGAGCCCAGTTCGTAATTTTGTAATATTTTAACAAAGCTATAATAAACAGGCTGCGTGTAAATTGCATAGCCATTGGCTAATTGGAAGTTTTTAGCCAATGGAAAGTCGTGTTACGAATGATATGCGCTTACTCTTGACAGCTTAAAAATACGGATACACAGTTACTTAACTTGCAAAAATTGTCTTCCAATTGGACCCATTTCATTAAAACCATTGTCAGTCCGGTCAATACATGCCGGTCATGTATATCAAACTGACAATTTTCAGGAAGTCTGTTAGTGGATGGCACATTATGTATTATCAGAAATGAGTACTTACTGTGTTACAAATCATTATTACAGGATGATAACTTAGTGGATGTACTTGAGTTACTTGTAAGTTTGATGGCAGAACATCCACAGTCTATGGTACCAGCATTTGATAAAAAACAGGGAATCAGGTAGGTTTCATGTGATATACAAGCATTTATAATTAGGCATTACAATTGTATAGTTGCTTCATTCCATGTGTTAATCTGTACAAAATAAGTAACACATATTTATTCAATTATTTGTTCTTTTTTTCCAAGACAATGACTGGGATATCTATATAAATTGGCCCTACTCAGTTATTGACTCTTCTATGCTGGATATTTTTCTTATTGAAAAAATGTACAAAAAAAACCTTTCACCCTCTCCTAAAAATATGGTTAAGGATTAGACAAATGTATTTTTTTATGAAATTTTCACGTCTAGTCAAACTGTGAGAAATGGCCTGACAGACCAGTTGATGTCTCGTCTTTTCTAAATGTTAATCATTAATTGCTTCTATGTGTTAACAGAATAGTTATACTACTACATATGCTGTATGTTTTTGGTTTGAGCACGACAGTGTTAATTTCACTGACAGGCATATTTGAATTCAATGTCTAATTTATAGCTGAGGAGTTTGTATTTGCAGTAAATGCATGTATAAGTATGGAAGGATTTACAACACAATTGCCAAAAATGTGGCTATTTTATAGTGTTTTTTATTCTCAAAATTATGACACCTGTGTGATTGTCACTTTATATTTACCTAATGTTGTAGATGTATTAATGTTCTTTGATCACTTACATGTATAATTTGCTGTTATTTTTCTTCTATTTGTATACATTTTTCAGAACTGTGTTCAAGCTGTTGGCGTCACCAAATGAGCATATTAGAATTAAAACAATGAAATTGTTTGGATTTTGGCTTTGTAGGAGTACACCTAAGTAAGAATAAGTTACGTTTTATATATAATACCATGGAATAAAGGTGAATTATTATGCCATATTTCACAGTGAAATTACCAAAGTGATAATGATCTCATGTAAAATATTAAGACATTCAATGAGGAAATTTGCTGTAATTAACGAGTAAAAATAAAAAAGATCAATATGAAGCATTAAATAAACAGAATATTTGTGTGTATCGGTGGCTGTGCCACTCGTGAAAATATTCCGTTTGCTTCTCACTCGGTGAAATAACTTAAGATATTACACCGGAACATAAATATCCTCTATATACCTAGACATAAATGTTTGATGAGTAAAATTTTCTTTATATCCACTGTTTACCTGTAGATATGTTATATGTAGACTATGCCAAGGCCAGAATAGTCTGACTGCCTGGAAATATCGGCTACATAATGAAGCAGAATATGATTGTGCATTCACTGATGAATGTACAGGCTGTTGAATACTGAGCTTCTGCATGATTATACCATGTGACCACTTACTGAAGTTTTTACTGTCTGTCATTTGAGATTTGACGTGATTACATTCTGTTTTCTTCATAGAAGTGTTCTTTTTTTCAGGAGGAAGCAGGATTCCTTAGGACCTAACAATTTATTTTCTCTTCTTGGTGAGAGATTGTTACTGAATGATCAACATATCACCATGGCAACGTACAATGCTCTGTTTGAGGTATATACAGCTGTACTTCTTTTATGTCCAACAAATTAGAACTAAAATATAAACCCCATATTTTATCCCAAAATTAGTCACAAATCAGTAACATAGTTCATTTGCAAGTCTTTGCAACTAGATAGTAAGCAATGTATTAATGTACAGGTATCATTTAAGTGTTTTAAACATTTGTCATTGATTTTTGAGAATTGTCAGATACCAGAAAATATTACATTTTTGTGGGAGACAGTTTTATGCATCAGTGTTTCAATAATACAGCTTATTATACATATGAAACTTTTTAACACTACATGTAGTATCATTTTGATACTCATTAATTATGTGTTCCACATTATTTGTAGTCTGCTCAGTTAGCTCAGTCAGTATAGCACAAGGCTGCCTATATGTGGGGGGGGTCATAGATATTTTATGTTTACATGTGTATTGTATTCACAGAGCTTACATGTATGAATACTTCCTGACAATGATTGTACATCATGGCATGGATTATAATTATCATAATATTAAATATGAAACTAATTTTTAGATGTTGACTGAAAGAATGAGTTTGGAATGCCACAAAGTTCGTCACGAGGAACCAGAATGTCATTTCAGAATTGAAAACTCTGGTGAGATTATCAATTATTGTCTGTTCATAATATTTATGCAATCCTGTTATTTAAAAATGTCATCTTTATGTCAGATAGTGTTAGAACTATCTTGCAATGTTTTTATTTTCTGCACCTATGACACAGGTCGTCTGTCATATTGTCACATGTTCTGTAATCAACCAATTTTAGGGAACTTAATTATTCTTCTGATGATTTTCTTGGTCAGATATTGTTGTGAATTCTGTATTTCATTCCAAAATGTTCCGAAACTGTTCTGTATGACATAATGATGAGTCTGTCATAATTGTTCCTTTTAGTTCAGAATTTTCTATTTGACAGACTTGGACCCAGTGTAATAAGACACTTCACTACCTTCCAACTGCTATCCTTTTTGTGATGCATACTTGTCTATGATTAATGCATGATAAATACATACTATTTTACTTTCTCATATAATTGTACATTACTATACATATTTACAGCTTTACTGAAGGTAGTTGCAACCATGATACGTCAGTCCAAGCCTGGACCTGAGATTGTGGAAGTAAAGAGAACATTCTTGTCTGATCTCACGATTCTGTGTAAGAATAACAAAGAGAACAGAAGGTTTGTACATTTCACATGTAAAAGTAATGGAACTTTCTAAGAGGAGCCTACAAGGCATTAGTTTGACAAGCAATGGTGCATTCTGCCCTGTATAGTGGCATGCAATGTAGTGGTTTCCTGTGAGAAATTGTAGTCATGACCACGAGTTACTATATTGTAGCCACATCTCATAATATTCCATTTATGTTATTTCCTTGCTTCCATAGTTCTGAAAATTGGTATCTTTGTGTCATTGTAATTGAGTCACAGTATTGTGTATTTTTGCGCCACAACTGTGTGTTTTTGTGGCGGGGGCTTTTAGATTTACCTTTGTTCGTCCATCTGTCTGTCAATCCCTCAAAACGTGTCTCTTTCATATCTCAAATGTATTTGCGTAACAAAACTTCATAGCAATATTAGTCATCACATGAAATTGTGCACCTGGGTTTTTCGATTCCATTTATTTAGTACGAGTGGAATTACGCCCCTTGATTGAATCAGTTGGGAACACCTGTGTCCTGTGGACACATTTCTAGTTTATCAAACTATTTGGAGTTGGATGTAAAAACTAAGATAGTGTGTGACATACTGTGTGCAGTAAAACCTCAATAATAAGACCACCTTTTAAACCAAAGGAAGTGGTCTTCTCATTGAGGCAGACTTGATATTGAGGTTGAATAAAGAGCAAAACCGTGAAAATGGACTTGAAAATTGTGGTCTTAATTTTGAGGTGGTCTGATTATAGAGGTGGTCTTTAAGTGAGGTTTTACTGTATATATTGGGTCACTTTTAAAGCCTTTATGTATATCTATAGTCAATGTATTGCAAATAAGGATTATTATATATTATTTTATATGTTACATTACAGGACTGTACTACAGATGTCAGTATGGCAAGATTGGTTATTCTCTATGGCATATGTTTACCCACAAAGTCAGGAACAACATAAGATTACGGAGATGGTTATGGCACTGTTTAGAATGTTATTACATCATGCTATCAAGTTTGAGTATGGCGGTTGGAGGGTTTGGATTGACACATTGGCCATATTGCATTCTAAGGTATGTGATATCAAATATATTGTACTCCTAGGTTTTTGATATCATCAGATATATTGTATTTCAAGGGTATCTATCAGCTATACATTTGTATTTAAGTTAAAGGTAGGTGTTATCCAATATATCATATTCCAAGGTATTTTATATCAAATATATCATAATCCAAGGTACGTAAAATCATATGTATTCCTGGACATATTAGATTGAAAATACTGGATTTTTTAAAATTATATATTGTTGAATGTATTTAATCTAATTTTTGTAAGTTGTACTTCAGAATATTTTACTTCCGTCATATTACATATGAAGCTCTGACATTTTCTTGATAGTAATGAACGATTCATAGCATCTTTTGCTTGGCTTTTACTTCCTGGTATGTTATACCCAGTACACTGCATTTGAAATTTCTGTGTTACAAATTACAAAATGTGCCTAGTTACACAGTTGTAGAGCTATACGCTGTACCATTGGTCTGTCTTTTTGGCCTTTTTGTAAATTTTTGATCAGTTTGTAAATCAGTCTTTCTCAAGAGAATTTAGTCAATTTGATATGCGCATGAGAATGATCGTTGTACTTGACAACTAGTTATTTGCCATATTCAAACACAAGATAATTGTACAGGTATCGTATGAAGATTTCAAACGTCATATGGCAACAATGTATAAACAGTATGACAGACAGAGAGTAGATGACTATGCAGGACAAGATGAGAGAAACAGACACCCTATTAGCACTATCTCCGGTGTATCAGACGCAGAATTGAACAAACCATTACCAAAATCAACAGTCAAGGTCACAGAACTTGAAGATGGTGCTGCAGAAAAATCATTGGATAATGGAAATGAGGCTGGAGCCTCAGCTTCATCTGACCAATCAGCAGACAGTAAAATTGTCAATGGTGATGCTGAACAAAAAACAGCTCCCAATGGACCAAATGAGCCAAAAACATCAGGATATCAAAGAGATCATCAAAAAATACCAACAAGAACTGAATCAACCCGTAGTGGTCATAGGATGTTTAAATCTGGACCACGAGCTCCACCGTTTAGAATACCAGAATTTAGATGGTCTCATTTACATCAACAATTGTTGAAAGATCTTCTATTCTCTGTAGAAACAGATGTGCAGGTTTGGAAAAGGTGAGGTTTTATCAGAATGTTGAATCTGTTTTAGATTTAAAATGTTTTATTTAATTATTGGCTTTATTAATATTTCCTGAAAGCTTCCTGTGCTGATAGATTGATTTAATAATAGTTTGATCAGAAAACGTAAAATTTATTTATTAATAGTTTGACCAGAAAACGTAAAATTTATTTAATAATAGTTTGATCAGAAAACGTAAAAATGATTTAACAATAGTTTGATCAGAAAATGTATAACAAAACTAGTTTATTGTTGTTTTGTGCCTATCCAATTTATGCTATATTCGGGAGTTTTTCACTACAATTACAATCATGAAAATTTATTGAAAGTCTTTCTTGCCAACTTTCGTTTTTTTTCTGGAATTGTTGACATTATATTTACACATTGTGATATTCAGTCAAACGAATCCAAGTATGGTTGATGAATGCTCACATGGTCACAACAGGTGTGAAATACAATCAATGTATTATTACTGAGCTTTTGTTTAAAAATCTCAAAGATTGTTTACTTTGAAATTTATGACCAATTAAAAAGCATTGACCATATAATTGTGTAAGATAAACACTTATCTTATGTTCATGTCATATCAATTGATATCGGTGTTTGACTTTCAGCCATACAACGAAGACTGTGATTGACTTTGTGAATTCTGGAGAGAACAGTATATATGTTGTAAATGTTACTCACATGATCTCGCAGTTAGCAGACAATCTGATCACATCTTGTGGTGGACTTCTACCTTTACTAGCAGCAGCTACATCCTCTAATGTATGTATAATCTTGCAGAAAGAGTAATTGTTTAAAGTCATTGTACATTTATACCGTGACCACCATTCAAGAAAAAGTGTAGTTTTTCATTTGATCTGATCTAATCTTGAATGTTTGAAGAAATTGTAGAATTATTGGCCACAATCACATGACTGTAGGAAACTTCAAGATTCTGGCACTAATACTGTAATACTGGCCATATCACTAAAGTCAATATGGACTTTTTCAATGAAAATAAACGCGTTTTCTTACCACATTTGGACATTGGTAAATATCTACACTAAATACCATACTTTTCTGTAGATGATGGCTATGGTGATTTAGATGGTTTTAAGTGTTTACCCCGTTTTTGTTTTTATTTCCTCTAAAGGAGGCTTATAGTTATCCCAAAGAACATCGGCCTGTTAGATCCTCCCTCTGAAAACACCAGCATGAATAGAATGTGTTTCACACACAAAAGTCAGGTCAAAGGTCAAGGTCTTCTGCAAGGTCACTCCTGTTAGAGGGCATTTATCTCTTACAAGTGATATATCTTATTACATACAAAGAAAGCAAGTGGAAAAACAGTTAGCTTAGATAATTGTCCTTATTAAAACACCAATGGGAACTTGTGCTCTGTTTTCTTTCATAAGTAATGGAGTGAAGAGTAAAACAAAATGTACTTGATACTCATAAAGCAATCTGTTATTGCTCAAGACATTTGTAAATTTGTAGCTTTTTTTTTGGAGTTCAATTTGATAATTGTTATTTAATTCAACATATACCCAGTACTAAAAGTTTTAGTTATAGATATATATAATGGCTTTGATTTTGCATGTACTGTAAACCCCAATAATAAGACCACCCTTGGCACCCTGGAAAACTGGTCTAAGTATTGAGGTGGTCTTAATATTAAGGTTGAATAAAGAGCAAATCCGTGAAAATGGACTTGAAAATTGTGTTCGTAATTTTGAGGTGGTCTTATTATTGAGGCAGTCATTAAGTGAGATTTTACTGTAGTTATGAATGTATTTATGAATTAAATCACCGTTATATGTTTGTATATTCAGGGTGAAGTAGAGATTTTAGAGCCGACACAGGGACTGAGTATTGAACAAGCTGTGTCGATATTATTGAGAATCATGAACTTGACAGATATCCTGGTATTTGCTAGTGCTACCAACTTTGTGGAGCTTGAACAGGAGAAGAATATGCCTGCTGGTGGAATATTAAGACAATGTTTGAGACTAGGTAACTGTAATGCTGTAGTTATACCCTTGCCAAACGAAGTTTGAAGGGGTTATATAGGAGTCACCCTGTGGTCGGGCGGACGGATGGTCGGTCCGTTGCAATTTTCCTTGTCTTGAACATAACTTGAAAACTTCTGAATGGAATTTAATAAAACTTCATACAATGGTAGAGCACAATTAGAGGAAGTGCAGTGTACAAGAACCATAATTTTATTTTGCTTATTACAGAGTTATTGCCCTTCGTTACTTTTTCTTGTCCGGAGCATAACTTGAAAACTACTGGATGGAATTTGGAAGCATAACTGTAGTGAGGGTATTAATCACCTTCAGTTCTAGTTTTATCTCGCCACTACTTGTGGAAGATTTATTGTACTCCTGTAAAAGAATTTGAAGGGGGTATACTAGAGTCACATGATGAGTTGTAGTGCATGACATAATTTCTTTTCAATCACATTGAAGATGGCCAACTGTTGGCCATTATTATTATTTTTGTGTTCCTTGTTGTCAGAAATGATTGGTAGAATTTTATAATTGTAATATTCTTACAAAAGCGCACTATTTTACTCAATAATTTGTACATAGCTGAACAGAAATAAAATAATGCATTGGTGTCTTGTTCAGTGTGTGTCTAGGATTATAAACCTGTTACAGAAAAGCAGACGTACCTGTTAATTAAGTTTTGTTATATTCATAGAGCAGGTTTATTGGTTGTATATCATAGTTTATAATTAAGACCTGTATGTATATATATTTATTACAGTGTGTACTGCAGCAGTACGTAACAGTTTAGAGGTACGCCATCGACAGGTTCCACCTACCCCACCCACTCCCACCAGTACTGCTCATCCTTTAGCTGGTTACCACGCTAAGGAAGGAGGTCACAACGGTACTACAGACCCTATACAAGCCCTTATAGAAGGATCACACCCTACTCAGAAGGTACTAGAGTATTTAAGGCATTGTAATGTTCATACGCATTCCCTTTATTCCTGTGGAGAGAATTTCAATAAGCTTGAGATTACAATTCAGTCTACTTGTCAGTATTATGTGAAGTTGAAGATGAATAAATTATTTCTAACTAAGAAGCCTCCATTGGTGAATGTTTAAGGTTATAGACTTGGCAGGCCCTTAACTGCTAGAGGGTTGTACCTCACTTGATATTACACTGGGGGTTATTTTGCCAGGAATCCGTCCAGTTGACTTTATCTTAAAACCTTGAGAGTCAACAAATGACCATAATACTATTTGGAGTGTTAGTTGAGAAGATAAGCTATCGGCCGCTCGTTATATAGGTTATAGCATTGAACCTTGCTATTGTCTTCATCAAGCCAGCTGATCTGACTCAAGTCCAAACATTTCCTTGCTTGCAGATAATAATGTTATGTTTTTCTCTAAACCAAGCTTAAATGATTTGGTATAAAATATATGCAGGTCTGTATAATTCCTGTTGGTAGGGTAGTAATGAAAATAAATACAAACAAATTATAATAATTGTCATTTCATCAAAATTTATGAAATATCTACATGGAAAGTTGGATATTGTCGGTCCTTGTCATATGTTTGTTTTCTGTTACAGAATATTGTGGAGAATCTGAATGAACAGATGTCACCAATCAAAGATTTTGATAAACTACTACAAGATATGGATATTAACAGATTACGAGCTGTAGTATACAGAGATGTGGTAAGATATTTCATGCATAGGGGTATACTTCAGTACATGTACTATAGATGAAAGACAGAATAACTTGTTACAGGGAATGCCCATTAATAAGACAATGCCTCTCCACACAGACCTCTGGGAAAACAATAGTCCATTAAACATCAGGCATTTGAGGAGGTGCAAGGGCAAACATGCAACCGGGGCACGAGAAATGGCATCGGTGACCATAAAGGAAAAATAAGGAGAATTAATATAATGTATAACATATACCAGCACAAGTGGGAAGGCTGAATATTTCTCGGTTATCAATGTTGATAGTGTTATCCTTATTAATACTTAGCAGTGTTAGAGCATAATACTTCACAATGTTTGTCTTTATGTCATAAAATGGGTAATTAGAAGTGCTTGTTTACATGTATAACACCAGACACAAAGACAAATTACAATATAACCCTATGTTATATATATTTTATACAACAACGATATCTATTACTTTATATTAAATATTCTTATTAGCTTTACAAGCAATATGCTATGAGTTTACAACTGATAAAATCACTGTCAATGACTGCTCCTTGTGACGTCCAATACTCGGGACTAATTCAGTGATAGTGAAGACTGCTGGTCAGCATTGCAAATGTTGGAATTCAAACTCATGACTAGATCAGGATTCGACCCTTTGATCACTATGCCTGTATGTTGAATAGGTGTATGGCTACTAAATTCTGATTATTTGTATTATGGCTCTGATAGTTTTTGAATGTCTATGGAATTTGTTTCAGTAAATGCAGTGTTAGATTCTAACTACTTTTTCTTTCAGGAGGAAACTAAACAAGCTCAATTTCTAGCTTTAGCTATAGTTTATTTCACATCAGTGTTAATGGTATCAAAGTACCGCGACATCCTGGAGCCCCCAAGCCCTGCGGTGACCCCCAGCCAGTCAACTAGGAGCTTAAACCATGCACCTTCCGGTAGGTTATGCTGTCTCATACTTAGTACTGTGTATACTTGTGACCTGTCAGTGTGTCTGTATTGCACGATGGTGCTTTTAAAAAAACTTATCATTCTGAACAAAAGTTAATGGAATCACGATTTATTTACTAACTCATAAAAAGCGATGCAGAAAGTTTAATTCCTTATATCATATATGGCAGATTTTTTTAACTACTAAAGGGAAGCTGTTAAGGTGCAGTTAAGTATGTGTCCTGTCGATCCTTACTCTACCATGCTTTAATGGAGGTATAATGAGGTTTCAAGAGATAGTAGCTAATATTCACTTGGGTGAGAATTAGACAGTTGCATTGCATGTTAAAAGCTAGATAGATAGTATTTTGTACTATGTCATCATGGCGTAGATATATATGTAATAGATTCATTGTTGGATTGGCCAATTGGCAAACTGTATTTTTATATTCCTATCAAGTACAACTATTTAAATAATGGAGATGTCCTTGTATGTGTATTCATAGCAACAATATTTTTTTGTCATTTCAATTTGTCAGAAAGTTTTGACACTAAACATGTTCATGAGCAAAGACAATGATTTTTTATATTTTGGAAGTGGTTTGGCAGGCTCTGTTGTCCAGGCTACATTTGCTTGTGTATGTATTTTCAAATTCCTATGGATATTTATTGAAAGATATGATAGTAAAGATTGTGCTGTTGGAATAAGAATTTGCATGAACCATCAATGGTGGTTTCAATACATCAGTCACTTAGCTTAGTATAATAAAGAAATGCTCTAGGTGGATAGTAATGAATGGCATTAAGTGATCACATCTTAAGCATGTCTCCTTGTGTTTATGGCATACAATGGTATACTAGTATGTTGTTTATTTTTGTAATACTAAAAGAGACATTGCATGACTTAGTAAATTGCATTTATGGCAGATTTTTTATTGTGTCTTACTTTAACCTTGTGTAAGAATGTTTTTGGACTTGTCTTCAGTCTGTCTATATTGTCAGTGACATCAGAAATGTGGCATCTTTTACTCCTTACTGAATACCTTTCATTCAAAGGTTTGCCAAATGTTTTTGTTAGTTTTTAGAACACAACTATTGGTCATGTCTAAGGTTGCAATTAGTGGGTTTCATCAAATTATGTTTTTGTTTAAAAACTTTTATTTATTTTCAATTTAGTTACCATAGCAATGCACTTTTCCCCTGATACTGTATCAGTTCATATACATGGTCCTGCATCTATACACCATAGTCCAATCTTTAAACTTGTGATGCATTTGCCCCCATAATTTTTTTGCATTGTGATTCTTGCAACTACTTGAAAGGTGATTTTGACTGGTGTATTTGGTTAAGCAAGTTTTGGCCCATTATTTGCTACATTTTTGAGAACATTTTGTTTGTCTGTAAAATGTTTGTACGTATAGTGTACAATCATTTTGAAGTTGCAATACACCTTTACTCTCGAATTGTGACCTCTGCTTGTGAACACATTAGCTTAGAAATATTTAGTATGCATCAGACTTTGCATCATGTTTGTAGCATATTGGCTGGCTTGATTTATTTCTTTGACGTGAAGCTTTGGATATAAAGGTAAAGTGATTCTTGTATAGACATTATGTCTATAAAAGATAACTGAACGTCACATTGCCCCTAAATTCTTCATCAAATTTTGGTGGCAATAAAGGTTTCAGTGTGCTAAAATCAGTAGGTAAGCAAACCAGATTTCAAAACTGCTTTCCTGTGTGTGTCATTGGCTCCAAAGTTAGTGTCAAGCCTTGCTTTTATGGATGATAGAGTGTTTCTTAGCTGTCCAATGTATGTCTATGATGATCGAAGCATATTGTATTATTTCTATATTTATTGTGTCATTGTTATACAGCTGTGAAATACTGGCATAACCTAAGACCTTCTATGTCTCTGTTGGTTGATGGTACTACAATAGAAAATATCAAACAAAATCAACCTGACAGTAAAAAAGAAGTTAAAGATAAAGATGATGTGAAGAGTACTGAGAAATCTAGTGCTAGTTCTTTGACTGAAAAATCTGACAATTCTGATGTTACTATGCCAACAGCTTCCACTGTGGAATTGAGTGTCAAAGGGAAAGAACTCACTAAAGTTATTGAGAAGAGCGAATGTGAAGAAAAGGAAGAGGAGCAGCAAGGGAGTGAACTCAGTGAAGAATGTGAGAAGAGTGCAGCAGGTACGCCTCCAGTTGATGAGAATGATCAAGGGAGTGAACTCTCGCAGACATCTGAAGAATCTGAGGAAAGCGAAACTACAGAAAATGAATCAGAAGGTTTCTTGTATATTGTGTCATTGGTCACATACCCCTCCCATCCATGCTTTACATTGTAGAGTTAGTAAAACTCCATCACTCTGTGCCAAAAAAAATGCTTGTAAATAATTTATTGCTGTAATAGATGTTATTGTTGTGAATTTTAATATTATTTAGTGCGGTGTTTTTGTATTTGTGTGCTTGTATTTCATTCAGGCATCTTGTGTATCTATTTTTTGTTGTATGCATGCCGAGTATTTTTGTAATAGATTTGTTGACAATGCAACCTGTACAGAGCAACGCCTATGGGAGGTAGGAGATGCAAACATAGGCTGTTGTTGAGAGGTTGTTGCTTTTGAGAGGTTAAAGTAACTTAACTATGGTAACGTTTATAATGTTGTTAAAGAGGGGTGTGTGTTCAGTAGAGGGCCCTCTGGAGAGGTTGCACTGTATTCATACATAGTAAATTTCTAGATGAATTTTTCTTTTGCATTCATATCTTTTTGGTACATTTTGTTCCAACATGAACATTGCATAAGTTCCAGTTTTGCCACTGAATAATGGCTGAGATAATATCTACCTGTCCTTGTATCAGAATTGGTATTGTGTATACATATATATTTGGTGTAATCATTTTTGTACTTTGTTGTACTATGCTATTGTTGCAGATTGTTTTGGTTTTTATTGCACTAAATTTGACTGGACACTTAAAATTATTATTGAATATCTGGTTTTCCTTTTCAATTATTTGCTGTTGTACAGCATTCATCGTCTAGTCACCCTGAATACATTCACAGGTCAATGCTTCAAGATAATATTGCAACATCTGTACAATTTTAAAATAATTTCTTGTAACCATGATTTTATACAATATATCTTATGAGGTAACAAAACCTCAGTAGCACTTTTATGAAGAAAAGCACCAATTGTTTAATTTTGAAAAAAATATATATCTGTTCTTTGTTGAATAAGCACATGTATTTATTATATAATCTGTATTGCTCTACTTTACTTGTTATTTGGCATGAACAATGTTGCTTGTATAGTTGTTTTAATTCTTTCTGTACTTAACACAAAATGTCCCACTAAATTACAGGAATTTGTTCCTATTTTCTCTTAACATGTTGATGAAGCTTTAATTGAAGATATTGTAAAACAGTTGAAATGTGTAATTGGTGAATAATCATTGAAATGAAACCTTGATTTCTGGACTGGTTGTCAAATTTATTTATGTCATAATTATTATTATTATATATTTTAGGTGGGAACCAGTCCGTTGAAGATGATGGAGAAGAAGCAGAATCTGAGACACAGTCTGGAACTGGTAATGCTGATAATGGTGTAGATGAAAGTCAAGTTCAACAGACTATACCTGTAGATGTTCATACTCCTGAAGGTTAGTTTCCTTTCTGATTAACCAAGATATGTCTAGTTAGCTCAGTTGATACATGGTCAAAACCAACCGCTTGATTGGCTGCATGACACACACCTCATGCGATCCGGAAATTGATGAGCAGTTAAGGATGAAATCACCGTTCTGAGCGATCCAATGAGATTCCGGCTTTCAAATTACACATTTGTTTTCGCTGCCAGTTTGTCAAATTTGCTTGCTCTTCACTAAGGAGATTCCTTCTTTTTTGTTATCATCCATTTCATTGGTCGATAAATGCTAATGAATATTCATGCATTACAAAGTTTCGCTAGCCAATTTGCCCAGTGTATCATATACGTTATGAATAGCCTGGGTACCAAGGATGAGTTGATAAAGCACTTGACAGTCTATCTGAGGGTCTTAGATACAAAACCTGGGTGAAGCATAATTATGTTCTGAATATAATTTGTCCCCCACCCCTGACTGATGTGGGGATGTTGTCAGTTGCTTATGGAAGAACCGGCCGATACTGGTTTGTAACCCTGGAACACTGATTTGGTCAACAGATTGGCTTAAAGCTCTAACACAACACCGGTACATATACATGTATATAGGAATTCTGATTATGCCTTAGTTATATCTTTTGTTATTTTTTGTTTCGATAAGTATTGAAATTTATTGCCATTTAAGAGAAATCTTTAACAAAAAATAATGAAAATTAATTCAAAGTCATGATTTACAAGTAGGTAAGTGTGAAACCCTTACAACTGGTGTGGTGATCTTGCGACAGAGCTACCTTTGTGCATGACATAACCAGTACATACTTTACTTTGTACTCACAAATATGAAATTATCTTCATATCTGTATTGTATTATCTTTATTCAAGCTGATGCAGAAACTGCATCACCAAAGCGGCCAGATACAGAAGGTGGTGAAGAAGATGCAGTCGTTAAGGACACAAAGGAAGATGAGGAGACTGAGGACAACAAAGTTGATGATGGCAAGTATTTTGGTTTTTCTGTATTACTTTTGTTCACATCTATAGATATCTAAGCTGCATAAAGTCAAATTTATCGGCATCATTGTTCTACCAGAATCATAGAGATTACTCTCCCTTAGCATCAGGCGCTTATTCCGATACCTTCATAATCACCCTCTGCTTTATAACTACCGCAGAACTGATATTTTCTATTTAGACAGACGAGTCGACACAGCCATTCAGCGAGCCGCTTTCAATGAGTCCTTAATGTTCTAAAGTAGGACAGTAAACATGTGTAAATAAAGCTTATGCGAGTGTGCATTGAATAGACAGCTTTCAATGTCATAGAAATACCGCTGTGACTATGGAAATTGGTAGAAAAACTAAATAAATCGATCGTAAGTGACTCTTGTTTCGTCGGCATGCCAAAATTATTCCGATGCCTGTAAATGTGTAGCGATTTAAGGTCATTTAAACGGCTGTAGATGAGGAATCTGCGTATATGTTAAAATGCATCATATCGTTACTTGGCATCTTGTTACTCAAATTTGCCACGCTATTTGTAATACGTATCCATTAAATCCTCGATAGAAGAACGAAACACTGCCTTCTGTAATGCTAAATGACATGAAATAAAACCGATTAGCTAGATAGTCAACAAATCTGTTGACAGGAAAGGCTATACATTGTGTACACATTTTATTGGTTTTAACACTGGAACATATTATAAACTCAGTAGTCATGTGATCGTGCCGACCAATGAAATTTAGTATCAGGAACGAACAGTGATTTCATTTACTACGACTAAATCATTGTTTATATCAGAAAGGTTAAACAGGTCAAATATCAAAATATACTGGGAAATACAGCAGCGTGTGAATGTAACGGTAATGGAATCAAAGCGCTGTGTGGGAGCGTACATAGAGATAAATTGTTGTGGATATGTTTATTTCTTTCAAATATACTGAAGTTAATATATTTTACATTTTTTTGATATACGTTCCATTATACTGATTCCTGTTTGCCATGTATTTGACTGGCAGGAATTTACTGGTTTACTATCTATTTTTATGTAAAGACATTGTTACTAGATTAAAAAGATACACTATTCGATGTTGAATTAGGCCCATACATAATCTTCATATTGGGGCAATGAGTAAAAGAGTTACTGCAGAGTTGACTGCCATCAAAGGTTAATATTAAGTTATGCTTTATTTATAGTAGATGCTGAAGAAGCAAGTGAAGACAAAGCTGAAGACAAACCTGAGGACAAACCAGAAGACAAACCTGAAGATGAACCTGAGGACAAACCGGAAGACAAACCGGAAGACAAACTGGCAGCCAAACCTGAAGACAAACTGGAAGACAAACTGGAAGACAAACCGGAAGACAAACCGGAAGAAAATGGAGAAGTTGATGGTGAAGAAAGTGAACAAAGCAAAGATGAAAGTGAGGCACCTGAAGATTCAGCAAAGAAAGATGAAACACCTGAACAAGACAATGATGAAGTAGGTGATGAGAACAAAGAAGAAACTGAAACCAAAGCTGAAGACACAGAAAAAGATAAACATGAAGAAAAGGATAAAAATGAAGGAAAAGATGACACTGAGCAAACCAGTAAATCTGAAACTCAGGAAGATGCAAAGGAAGAGGTAGCAGAAGCCACAAAAGTTGAAGCAAAAGATGAAGCAGTGGAGGCAGAGGACGCAAAACCTACAGAGAAGGATGAAAAATCTGACAAAGAAGATGATAAAGCTGAGGAAGCAGTGTCTGGTGAAAAACAAGCTGAAGATGGTAAAACAACCACAGATGGTGATAAAAATGAGACGACTGAAAATCAATCACCTGTAGATAGTATAGAAGGTGGTGGTGATGGTAATGAACAAATACTGGCTGTTCATGTGACTACTGAAGAAAATCCACCAATGCCAATTTCTTCAATATCTGGAGGAACACGGAAACACAGTGAAAGTGGGGATGCTGACAACAGGCAACCAGAAAAATTGGAACTGAAAAGTACACCTATCCCAGCTCCTGTCAACCTTTCTATGTTAGATTCTGGTAATTTAACAGACAGGTTAGAAAAAGCATTAGGATCTGTAGCACCACTGTTGAGAGAAATATTTGTTGACTTTGCACCATACTTATCAAAAACATTGATTGGGTCTCATGGACAGGAGCTTCTTATTGGAGGTGAGTTAAGGATTTAAGAAGTGTTGATTTATGATTGATACTTGTTTTAATTAAAATGTTAAAGGCAATATTTACTTCCAATGGCTTCTAAAAGATGCATCTGGCCTGCTGCCGTTGCTTAAATTTGCATTCTGGTTCGTTCTCTCAATTGTGTACAGCTTTTGTGACACTTTCTTTAGTTGCGTGTCCTCAGTTATGAATATTGAGCTTGACACTGTTATATGTACTTACCTGTATCAGAATACGGTGCCTTAATACCTTGACATTCTTACCTTAATTACAGGTTTGGTGACACTTAAACAGAGTACCTCTGTGGTAGAACTTGTCATGTTGCTGTGTTCTCAGGAATGGCAGAATTCATTACAGAAACATGCTGGACTTGCATTTATAGAACTTGTGAATGAAGGGAGGTAAGTGGTCTTGATACTTGTATTAATGTTTACGAGTTGTCTACCTTTAGGTGCATATCTTTCATCTGTAGTTAAAAAAAATGTTATTCTAAAATAAGACAATTTCTTCCTATACCCACTGTTGTTTGTCACTACTTAACATTGTAAGCAATCGGAGATAGTGCTTTTCATGCTTCTCCATTCTGAAGGTTTGACAGATGTACATTGCATTTGGCCAATCAATGTCAATAAAATCTGCATATGTAGCCATACTGGTAGAGGGGTGGTGCACCTGATCTGAAGGTTGTGAGGTCAAGCTCCGCAATGAGCATGGTTTGATCATGAACTGTACTACCCCTGAATTGATAGTGAGTGTTGGTTACTAACGCTATAAGTCATCATGAGATACTAGCATTAGTTTATGTTGTTAGAACTTACTTCACAATCAATGTAAAATAAGTCGGTTTAAACTAGATCTTCATTCATTGCTGTTCAGTTTTCTCTCAGTTTGGTAGAGCTTTTTTGGCAGATCATGTAATAGCATGTAGTTATTTTATTTTCGTGTCAGTGAATGTTCCCCTACAATGGGTTCTATATTAAAGCTACAAATTGCTGGTGCAAATTCTGCATCGATTTTTTCACATGCCTTACTTTTGCTTTTGCTAGATTGTAATGCCTGTCTGTCTCTGTTTAGATATGCATTTTGGTATCTGCTGGATCAGTACAGTCTTTCTATGCATTTTAATTAAAATATTAATCTGTATTTAGCAACCCGACACATTTGTGTTTAATTGTACATGTATAAGGAAACTTGATGTTCTACGAAATATACTTGGGAATGTTTTGTATAATGCAAGTTTTTCGATGTATCACATTTGTAATTTCACTGATCTTGCTTCATCACTTGTCTGGTTTAAAGGAGTTCCAATGTAGTAAGGACTGGTGGCCTATGAATCATGATAAAAGAAATGATATTGAAATTGATGGTGTTTTTAAGGGTTTTATTTAGGGATATGAACGAATATTCGAATACTGATTCGGCATTCGAATATTCAAAAAAATATATATTTTCAATATAAAAGCTGAATGCAAGTGTATAAATTTCAATGATGGGCATTATCGCATTGAATGACCTTTTTTGCACTTGAAAATAATATCTACAGGTCTTAATTGACATGTCATGTTGTATATTTGGGGGCAAGAGAGATATACCACTCTAGTGATGACAGTAAGGCCCTGAAATTATCAGAAATCTTGGGGATTGATCAGTTTAAAACACAAATTTGATGAGTACAAACTAAAAGTTAATCTTCGAATTTTAAATGTATTATTATTAAATAAGAAGGTCGAATGTTCGAATATTCGTTTGGAAGGTGGACCGAATATTAGAATACTAAAATTGCCATTTGTTGACATCCTAAGTTTTATTACAAATTAAAACATTGGTTTACTTTTAACAACATATTTTGCAAGTACATGTATTATTCCTTATACCTACAGATTGCTAGCTCACGCGACCAGGGATCATATTGTACGTGTGGCTAATGAAGCAGATTTCATCTTAAACAGAATGAGAGCTGAAGATGTTCAAAAACATGCTGAATTTGAGGTAGGAACTGGACTAGTTAATCATAGACTTTAACTGGGGGTGATAGTATTTTAGGAAATACATTGCTGTTTAAGGATAAGGACTAATCAAGACAGCCTTTATTGCCCACTTGTGCATTAAATATTGATCAATTGAAGCAATTTAAAACCATTTAATATTGTTTTGTGTAATTCATCAATTACACTGATTCATTGATTCGTTTCAACAATTAGTCAAAATTTGGACATGTTAATATTTGGAAATCTAGAAAAGATTGCATAATATAAAACATAGCTTTCTCGATTAGCCCACTGTATGTCTGTTGTTTTTTGTACCAATGGCATTATATGCTCAGTTGCATTTTTTGTCATTAAGAAAATTGTGTGCAAGGAGTTGCAAGATTTAACAGTTGTAGAATCTGAAACATTTCCCATATCACGGGATCAAGGCGTAGCTTTAACACATCAGTACAAATAAAGTCATAGACATTATGATTTAGCCTAAATCAATCTTTATGGCTGAGCTTGAATTAGCGATTATTATGCCCAATTTTTTTTCTGTTTTGCCAATTTCAAATATTGCATAATATATTATAGGCAGTCTTTGCCTATTTGTTTTCAAAATACTAGCTGAATTAGTTACTGTGTAAGATAGCCTGATAGCTTTTTTACTAGCCCAATCTTACGTATTGCTATTGTAAAAATAATAATCGGAAAGTCGCAATGAACAATTATGGATGGATTTTATATTTTCAATTCTTCGGATCAAATTATTTTCACCAAATTCTTAAACCCGTTCCAGCTAGTGACAAGGAAAACGGCTTGCTTGAAATTTAAAGTTACCTACCATTGGCTATGTGCTAGTGGGTTAGGACACTGGCTCCTCCGGTTTCATGACTTGCCTTGAGATATTTGATGCTCTACTTAATTTCTCATGTAGGTCGATCACCAAGCATTTGTATCAAATACAATGTACCTGTGGCTAAATGTTCAATTTTACATGTTTCATTTCAGTCCTTGTGTGCACAATTGATGCTTGATCGACGCGAGGAAGAGAAATTATGTGATCATCTTATTACATCAGCAAAGAGAAGAGATTATTCTGTTGCTATGAAACTACGAGACAAAGTTCTTAACATTCTTGCTAACAAGCATGGAGCCTGGGGGGATCCAGACAAAGAGTAAATATTGATAGTTAACTTTAATTTAGTTCTTTAGGAAATTCAACAGTAACTGATTTTGTAACTCGTCTTTCAGTAAAAAGTAATACAGTATTCTTCACTTAGAAGATGATTTTATAGATAATTCTGATGCTGAACTTAGTTTATCATATTAAGTCAATTAAGCTGATATTGCTGATTTTCTAAATGAGTGATTTTGTCCTTTAACTGTGGAGTGCTTCATATTGGTGAGTTGTCTTTTGCTTGTGTAAGGATTGGTCAGTACTTGTTGGTAACCCAGAAACACTGGTTGTGTCAAATTATCTACTTATGTAAGTGAAAGTAATGCTTAAAAAACGGTTTTAAAGTCCATATAACAATTCAGTTATCATTGAAACATGTCATTTACATCCTACATGTGCATGTGATGTAATGATCTCATTTACTTCAGTGTCCTCGAGTTCTGGAAGTTGGATGTATGGGAGGATGACAGTCGTAGAAGACGTAGATTTATCAAGAACCCGATTGGCTCAACTCATCCAGATGCTGCTCTGAAGGCTGCGTTGGAGCATGGTAAATCTTTAATCACTGACGATTGAAAATATCTTGCTTCTTTTATGTAGTACAAACACTCATTAGATATCTGAAACATGTCTGTGTTACTTTGTCCACTATGCAATGACTGCTTCTTTAGCACCTGAAAAATGTCTTTGTGCCACAATTTTGGCTTTATTTTATAATACATTGTCAAGTTTTTTAAATGCTCATTGTCTGTCTTGATCAATGTACGAACATATCTGCTTGTCTGTTGTAATCACGAACGCATGTCTGTTTATGAGATTTCATTTATACCTGTACATTCAGTTTTGTAGGTATTTGATTTTGGAATAATGAAATAAATTGCCAGTCATGAACATTATTCTGATAGGAGTCTTCGAATAGAATTATGATAGTTGTCATGTAAGGTTGCTATTCTAAATATTCTAATTCTGCTCCAACCCCTTAATATTAGCCCCTTTTTTCTAAATGAATGCTGAATGTATGTTTTAGGTGCTACTGAAGATGCAATAAATCAGGCTCGTGAAGCATTCCACGCACATTTAGCTAGCAAGAAAGCCCTATCCTTACAGCCAGACTATACTGATGAGGAACTGCTTATGGAAGACACGGAGTTTGACAAGGAGTATTCAGGTATATCTACAAATCTGGGATCAAGAAAACATGCTTATATAAAACTGCAGCTGAAAAAAACGTGGTGTAATTTGCAAATATTTAGCAGATGATTGATTTCTTGTAAGAGTTTGATAGACTGATTAGTGTGACATTCATCTTCTGCTTGTTTAAGTTCTGGACATTCTGACTTGATCAGCTGTTCTTGAGTATTTCTTAAAATTATCCTATTGCATTAAATGACAGCACATTATGATTATTGCATTATTTAAAGTGCATGTATGCTCTTTCACCAAGATTATGGGCACAATTTGATTTTCGATTGTCATTGAACTTGTGTTGCATTTTTTCTTGGTTTGCCGACCTTGCACATACCTAGCTTACAGAACAATGTATACATATCGATGTGTAATCCTGAGATTCATTACTCAGCTCACTCTAATGCCCAGGCAATAACCCCATATTATGTGCTTTGAAAGGTATATAATGACAATATACTGGTTATTAATGTCTTATAAAAATCAATTGTATGAGGATTTATTTTCAATAATTAAATCATCATAGTACATGTAGTATGAACATAAAATGAGATTTAAGCCTTGATTTTGACCTCAAATTTTGGAATCTAAAGTACTACTGTCTCGCAAGGTCACTTCGTATCGATGTAATATTATGCAATATCAGATATTGCCTAAATACAGACATAAATCGTTTGCATTTTATGCATAATGAGTGCGCTGTGGGTCATCAAACAGCGTGTTCAATCCCCATTAATATCAACTCTCATATAACAATGAATACAAAATGAGCTGATGACATTTATTATTTAATTTTACGAAGTACATATTTAAAACATTCATATATCAAGTTGTACAACGAATGTTTGCAAATTTAAATTAGTTTATGAAGACTCAAGATAAGGAAGTATTGACATTTATTTGTATGGTCGGTGATTCACTGTTGTGATACATAATCTGTCAGTTATACTTAATTGAGAATAGTGAGCATAGTTTGTCTATGTTGCATGTCACTAGATGATTTTAGGCTTGACGAAATTTTAATTAACAGTTGGCATATTGTAAAAATAATATTGTTGCCATCAGTTTTTGTCCTGTTATTTTTAGTAATTATTCCAAAGTCAGCTGACTGCATTACCTTAAATAGATTTTAACCAATAATAAAACACTAGGATGTTATTTTTTGTTCTGCAAAAGTGATTAGATTTGGTAAAGGATATTACTCATTATTCAAAAGATATTATTATTTAATAATTATACAAAAAAGTTTATTATGTGAAAAGGTGTATTAAATAGCACTTGGAAGCAGTATAGTTTCCTGTAACCGGAATAATATATCCTTATTTAGACTGGCTTGTGTTTGTACTGATACATAATATTCTTATATCCGGAGAAAGAATTATAATAAATTGTTTGGAGGTTATGTCTGATTTCTGTATAAGTACAGTACAACTGTTGAGGCTCCTTGAGATGTTTTAAATCAATACTTGCGGATGTTGATATTTAACTCTTGAGTAATCTTTTATGTCCGATATTGAAGCATTCCTGCCAATTACATAACACCTCACAGAAACAAAAAGTCTCGTATTAGCTTAACTGGTCATTATCTATGGTGACCGCAGTGTGCCTGGATAACGGCTTGGCATCTACTTCCCATTGACATAATGAAATTACAAATACAATTCTGGGGAATATTTGCCACTTCTGTTAATATCTTTTGGGTCCTGTCCTGGGGTGGATTAACTCATCATGTACACAATATGGGAAGAATAACACTGGCAAACATTGCCAAGTCAAACGATGATCACACTTGATAATGACCGATTGAGTTAATCTATGACTTTAGCTCATTTGAGCATGAAGTGCTCATGGTGAGCTTTTAGAATCGTTGAATGTCTGTCGTCATGTGCCGTCCGTCAACATTTTCTTTAAACAACATCTCCTCCTATACCACTGAACGTATTTTGTCCAAATATCACAGCAATGATCCTTGGATGGCCCTCTTTCAAAGATGCATAAATCGTTCTAGTCTGCTGCATAGATTGGTCACAGGAGCTAAAAATAGATTTTAAAAGTGTAAACTTTGAAATTCTTGTCCAAAACCCTTAAGTCTAGAGCTTTGATATTTGGTGTGAAGCATTGTCTAGTGGTCCTCTTACAAGATTGCATGATAATTAAGTTCAACCGAATGTTATTTGCTAAGATAATGAAAGAGCCTATATTGGATGTTTGCTACATTTGGATAATGAAAGAGGAGCATGGAGAATGAGTTAGTGCTCGTCGGAATATTAGGACAGCTGGTTGGGACAGCCAAAAAAGGTTAAATTTTATTGATGGGGAGTTTGTGGGTTTTTTAAATTGTATTTATATGAATTTAAAGTGTATTTGTTATAATTTCAGGTCCTGTTGCCATGTCAACCAACTGTAAACTGGTCGCACCAGGTGTAGCTATCAATGGTCTTATGTCCATAACAAAAACTGACCTTTATTTTGAAATGGATGAGGAAGACCCTGAGAACAAGACAATAGATCCAAAGGTAAGGATTGGTGGTGGTGTAGCACTTGTTGTCAGAGGAGGAGATAATCCTCCTCTTGTTAGATGCTTTGCATAAATTACGATAGATACAAGCTGTCTGATTAGGTAAGATATATGCAAAGCATTGTATTTTTTATAATGAAGAATTGGTTATTATATAGCCTTTGTAGAATACCCCCTGGATTTTCTCTGCATTCTCATCCTTAGTGAAATATATTGTTACATAATCATAGCCTCATATAAACTCAAAGTAACTTTCTGTGGTGTGTCCAACTTGTGGTTAAGCCACCAAGATTATTGATGAATTGTATAAACTGTGTTATTTCCAGGCACTGTGCCTGTCATGTAGTAAAACATTGCCATTGGCCTCATTCACTGAAATAAATCCTGGTAATTTGACTTGCCCAGCACAATATTTAGTACATGTGCATACTTTTAGCTGTCCCCAAAGCATTGATGTGAATGTGTTGTGTCAGTGTTTCTTTTGTGTGTTAATAATATGAGGCAAGTGATTCCTTGCTACTGCCTATAATTATGTGCTCCTTTGGTGAAGGTAAGTTTGCTTGATTGTGACACTCTGATTGAAATGTATATGAATGTACTTTATATATGCAATTGTTTTCAGGATATCACTGTCTGCAAGTCAGGTTTTAAAGAGCTGAATTATTAATGTGTGACATTGACTGTTTTATCACAGTCAAAAATTTAAACTTCAAAGATACACAACTCAAAAACCATATGTATCACCAAAATAATGTACCCTAAATAAATAACTTTCATCTAATCGTGATCAATTATCAAAGCATGTTTTAAATTGTAAATATACATTTCACAGTCCACATTTTCAACTAAAATCTCTACAATGCTTCTGCAATAGTTTAAAGTGATGAATTAATTTGATGGAAACGAAATGATACTGATAGGGTACAATGCAATATGGTTACTAGGACTATGTAGATATTCGTATGAAACATCATTATTAATTGCCTGCAGAGACAGATGTTATGAAAATGTTATACTGTATAAGGGGATAATGTCGCGTGTCAAAAGTTTGCAAATTGCCGATTCCAGTCAGTTTGTTTATAATATCTACCCATCGTAAAATTATCAATTTCTTAGGACTACAAGTATTATTTGCCATGCAGTGTTTTGGAGGCTGCTCCACGGATTGCCAGACTCCCAAGTAGTGGCTACACAGTGTTGGGAAAATTCACTTCAGTGGAAGTGGAAATTTAGGCTGTGGAAATTGTTTGCGAATTTTGTGCATTCATGAAATTCACAAATTTTTCCACCTGGCAAACTTTACCACTTATACAGTACATGTGCAAATCATAGGGTTACTTGTGCTAACCATAGTATTGAATACACAGGTGTATGAACATACTGAACGTGAGACTGAACTCCTAGCTCAAATCTCATTGGTGTTTTTAAACTTAATATTCTCAAGTTAATTTAATTAGAAATTCACCACATATAATCTTCATGTGACATAACTGCTCTGAGTTTATATTAATCAAATTATCAATAACAAAAATGTATAATTGACAGAATGCAGTTGAGAATGATGTTAGTTTTGAGCAGGGTGACTTGTCTCAAGCTTATAATAGATGAAATTTATGAATTATTTATAGACTGCTTTACTTTAATACCATACTACAAATCCCCAGAGGTTATAAATTGTTGACTAAGTTATGGAATGAAACACATTTCATATAAATGCTACACATCGCAATCACCAGTAATTCAGTAATAGTTACCATTGGCTTTCTTTCCGGTATCTGCTTGACTGAAGAAGACTGAATCCTCCTGTGTAGAGTTGCCAAAAGTAATAAATATTATTTAAGCTATAAGTAAATCAGTACACTTGATGGAAACAAAACTACATTAAGACAAGAAATTATGTTGCAGAAAAAATATGGTTTACTGCAGTTAGTAGTGTTCGTTCTGATACATGCATTGAGATTGAAGGCTCGCAGTTGGGAGTTCAGCAAGTCCCAAGTATTCCACATGCCATAAGATCGTATCAAAAGCTTGCAAATATGAAATTAAGAGTTTCTAATTGCGTTGTGTAAATTATCCTCTTAGTGTGTAGAGCTGATTTACCTTGAATTTGATAGAATTGATGCAAACAACATGTAAATGATTGATTTAATGGAGCAACATTTGAGTAAGAGATGACTGAAAAAGCATGACGGTGACAAACAAGTCTGCATGACCACTAGAACAAATGTACCTACTAACGGATTCAAATACTAACCAATGAAAATATCAAATTAATGGCTATTGCCAAAGAGAGATAGTCTTATAAGTAAGCAATTGTACAAGTAGGCAATTATTACCAGTACCAAGAAACCTCTCCTCTTATTGCCATTGTGTGTCTCCTGCAGAGTGATCTCCCTTGTCAGATCGTCAGTTGTTTTATGTTCAATCATTATGATTAGTGTGTTACCTCAAATCATTGTGAAATATGTATCTTTTTAAAAATGTTTATGTTAATAATGAAAGTAAAATGGATATTTATTCATAAGTTAGTTTTTGAAGCTTGAGGCTTTTCCATTTATCAGTATAAAACAACAAAAAGTTCACCTTTAGTGATATATGTTGATTTATGTCATTACATATTATTATATATCTCATATGAAACATGTAAACTTTCTTGATTTATTGATAGCATGTTATAGACACATAAACTTCAGTTTGTTAACATTATTATACTGTGTTAGGAAGTATATGTCATATTAATATTGCTGTTTAATAGCATTTGAAACGTTAAATATAGGATTAGGAACATATATTATGATCTTGTCACATATATCAATATGTGCATGTGTTACAGTCATGTTAAAATGTGGTTTTCTATATTTATCCTTACAGTAGAAAGGATGTCTGGGTTTACATTGTGAACAGTGAAAATCAGAGCAAATGAAATGTATAAACATGAAAGTTCTTAGAAAATATCATCATGAAATGAACGTGCTATGCACAATAATCTAAGACTAAATTCTAGGTTTGAATAGCAATATTACAAATGACAGAAGGTTTGAAAATGTGTATACATGTAATATGTACCAACACCATTGTTGTGAATGTAGGCTCTTACATCATCACATCGGTTTGCTTATGCTATACAATTCAACATACATGTAGTTTGTTATACAGGCATACGGTATGGTGACATCATCTTAAAATTCTGCAATGATCTTTTTAGGGAGATCTTAAGAAACGCACATCCATCGTTTTACTGTATGTCATACCACAGACATCACTGGCTCAGTGTAATACATTTCATTTGAGCATCATTACAAGAAATAGCATCATTAACTGTTAAAACTAACATTGGTAGAACTTAATCAAAATTTTGGAAATTGTTATAGATGAAAAACACTTCTCGACTTCATGACATGTAGCAAGCAATAAACCATAGCAGAGATAGAGTATCAACATTCCCAGCCGTCTGAAAACTTACCGATATCACAACCACCAAATGCCAGTCGTTTGGCGACTGTAACATTAAGACTTTATCAACCTTCTTGAGAGAGTATCTTTGTTCGCCTGGTGTCCGTGATAACCTTTATGAGCGTCTAGTCTACACTGAGTACAAGGATAAAGTATGGGCGCCTGTTCCCCCGTCCTCCTAATTGTCTGTCATGTTATCTACAGGCGGATTGTGAAATACTGTCTTGCTCATATCTGCTTTCTATAATTGGAAGCAATAAATTACGTGAAAAATCTGAAAAATAATTATGCGCATTCATTCTCTGTCTACATGTTTAATAGTTTATTTATTTAGTGTACGTTACATGTTCGTGCGGTGGATCCTTGCCAGTAATATAGTTTGCTGATTTGTAGAAGTCATAATAATATGTTCTGCCTTACGTTATTCCACGAATGACATGCATTGTTGGTAATTAAAATGGGCGGTTGAATTTTAACGATCGTCTGCTTTATGGCTTGATGTATACCTTCGATGTTTTTGCATTTGCTCGAATTTGATCGTCAAAGTCGAATTATATTATGACGTTTTAGTGTAGAACGAAATTCCAGTAACATCAATATGCCTACATCATCCTGAAGCGATTGCAATAAAGTTTTTTGTGATTTTACTTCGACTAGCAAAATGTGTTAACAAGATGTAATAGAAAGGCAAAATTATTGCGTATTTTTTAAATCATAAAACTCACTCTTCATTACGCCAAAGCGAGCATGTATGCAGGACTGGAACAGTTTTGAGCTTTGTGTCGCATGCGCAGATACAGTTGAGAGTTTTAAATCAGCTGTCAACCAGAGGAACTAAGCAAGCACGCCACCTCAGAATACTCCGTCAAATACCAATAAGTGATCCTGCGTCGAAAGACTACGGATTTGCCGCTCTGCAAAATCGTATAAATTAATTTGAACCATTACAAGTATGTAATTGTTGAACCTTACATTGTCTTAATGCACGGACACGCATACACATAGGCTTACATGTTACACAGGTTTGTGGTTTGTATGTACGGAATGAACTTGTTACACATTCACCTTCATCAATTGTGGTGTGGACGTGTCCCTTGTCATTACAGTATATGAGGGGCCATGTTGCCCATGTTAGTACGAATTCTCTCAATAAATACTTCGTGTTTCAATGACTTCATGTTCTTTTTTCTTCAATACCAACTATAACATTATAGTGTGCTGTGTTGTGAGCGTTTAAAGATATATTATGCTCATTGTTTGTTCATTTGTTTACCTAAACAATAATGAAAACTACTTTATCTAGTTAAAACTTCAATAAAAGCATTATCACAGAATACATTTACAATGTATTTCTCTGTATTTGTCGAAAAAAGACATTTGTATTATCAAAGAATTAAAAAAACTTCCAGTTTGTTAACAAGCGGGTGTTTGTTACTAGTTTTGTCTGTTAGTAATATGATTAAACTAGATTGTTTTAAACGGTTATACATGGCAATGGTTCTTATTAATGATGCTTTAGACTATGTAACAACAATACTGGATGAAGTCCATTTAAACGTTTTAGGTTCAGATGAGCCAGATACATCTTTAAATTTAGATTGGTGAAAAAAATGTTAGCGTTCTTCCGTTATTTCAATGTGACACTTAAAAAACTTCAAAAAGGTTGATAGAGGCCCCGTACATCGTACACGTATGACGTAATTTATGTGACAACAGTGTGGCAGACGATCGATAAATAACTTGTTTCAAACACTTTAGAGATTGATACAGCGTGTATTTACTGAGTGATCCTAGTCAACTTCCCTTAACGATTTATAGATGACACGGTACTGATGGCTACACACGTGTTTCCAGAGAATTTAATGGATTTTGATGTTTTTATGGTGCAGCCATCTTGACAAAAACGCCGAGCAATATGTACCGGAAATGCGTATAACAGTAAATGTGTCCGTATTGACTGCATGTTATTTAACCGATTAAATGGAAACATATTTGTTTCGAGCTAACTTTGTGTGAATGCGTATGAAGGTGTTGTGGTTATGCAATGTAGCTTACTTTAACTGTGCTGGTTGTGCTCAATTGTTTCTTATTAAACATGTAAAGGCTGAATTACCGGTTGGATGTCTTAATTACTATATCCACTATGAAACATAAAAATATCTCTAATGCCTTGTTAAAGGGGTACATACTTACGTATGGATACAAACAATGCATGCGACTTATCAAACGACATTGAATATTCATGTTCATAAGTCGACTATAATAACATTGAAAATTCATGTAATTAAGTCGATCATAGTAACATTGATCATTCGTGTAAATAAGTCAATTATCGGACGACATTGAATATTCCTATCAATAAGTCCATTATCAGACGACACTTTCAGCTTTCCTGTTTATAGGCACTCGGATACGAAACCGCATAAGATGATTATTTCGAAAATATAAATTAATACTTGGGTTCATACAAATTAAAGAGTGTCATTTTTCTTGTCACATGAGAGTTCTAAAGCACAGGCACGAGTTGGCAAAACAGTAGTGGTGGAACAGATGTTTAGCCCGCAATGTGACACTGGCTTTTAAATAAAGTATATGGTTTTGACGTCCTTTTTGAAGCTTGTATTGTAATTAATCTACTGTCACCCCGGTTAATTAATTTTCCTTGCTAAACCTACTTACAATAGCTTAAAAACGTCTTTGATGCTTTTATACGGTAATTTAAGCTGTATATTCAAACATTAGTTCGGACATTCCTCGTGTATGTATCAATTCCATTGATCTCATAACTTTCATTTTGCGCTGATAAATTACAAGGTACGATAATCAATTAGGGGCGAAAATCATTAATTACCTTCCCCGTCTTGGATTAAAACGGCGTGCAAAATGTCAAGTGATATACGGGAAGGATAGTTTTATTGTGGTAAGTAGGTAAGGTTAGAAGCCCGTCATTGTCCGTTCTCCGCCCGGATTTGGATCCGGTTACCGCAAGATTTTCATCAAGAAACTATTTCTCCTCAGGTGTTGCTTTCATGTTGAATTGCTGGGTCAATTGAGGCCAGACTTGCAGGTCATTAACTGCTGTTTAATGATGTACAAATATGCTCATAAAATGTATAATTTGCCGAAACTACGACTTATATTTCGCATACTCTGTAAAGCGATTATAGCCTAGATTTGAAAATGGTACGCCGCATCTTTAATTAAATCGTTGTACGGTTTGACTTACGTTTTGTATTGCAGCGGCCTGTGATTAAATTGTTAAAATTGGAGAGTGTTTAGAAAGGGGAAGCGTGAATCACTTTCAGTTTTAGATCAGTTGTGGTTCTCGCTGAACAGATAACACCTGTGTTGGTTGTTTGTGTGTTGCTATTGCCGTCGACACCAGAATAAGGAAATATTATATTCTTGAGTGGAAACGTGGTGGTCTCAATCTAGATTGATCATTTTAGAAAAAATATAGTACTTGCTTGTTGTTGTTAAGTATTCTGTGATGTCTATATTTTGCATCCTCTCGACCAAATTCGCCAAGCACTTAATTCAGTTGTGTCTATGCTCACTTCCGGACATTTTTACGGAACTTAACGCTGACGTGTACTTCCGGTTCAGAGATCTCCCAAATGCCTATTTATTATTGCAGTATGTGGTTAGGCAACATTTTCTTCGTAAAATTTTATTGTTACTTACGTGGTATCTGTTTTAACATGATACTGCGTATGGTTCACATTAAATTTATTTTATACCATTTAACGAGGGCTGTAGTTGACGCACACTGCTAGATTAGAAGCGAGAATTTATGTGATTATTAATGATGTAAGCTTAGTATTATCCTACGAAACAAATGCCTCATGAAATTATTGAACCATATAACTACGCATCGAATTGCACCAAGGACAACAACGTAAGGCCTACACGTGTTCTCTATTATGTGATTCTTGTCACCTTTCGTCTTTGAAACACATTTATATCTTCTAAAAATACATTTAACCAACATAATCATACGTAAATACTGAAAACCTGTGTTTGAAACTTCGTGACGAGTGGTTGACATAATACAGCAAATAACCTGAATTAATATGTTCCTTTGGCATCTCTCAATTCGTTGTCCGTCTTTCACGTTCGTTTTTATACTGGTCTTTTGGGGCAGCGATATTCACCCATGTAGGAACAGTAGCCCATATTTGGTACCAGTAACATACGTTTGCCACTAAATGTATATATGTCTTGGTATTTGTAGGTAATGAAAATTGTTAGATAATTCACCATTATTCGTTTACTTAGTTTACCGTACTTTCAAATAAAAATGACTTTGCAAACCTTGAAATTGAAAATGTGTCTATATAACTGTATTTATATAACTGTATTATAGCTACATATATAGTCATTTTATCTACATTGGTGATTTTTATCTTGCATAGTACCGTGTTGGAACAATGTTCGTTTTGCGGTCACCAACTTGACAAGTGATGCGTAAACAACATTACTACAACGAATATGAAACGTTGAATAATTACTTACGTCAACTAATGATTCGCTTATCTAGGCATTGTGTTGAGAGTCACTGGATAAGAGATAGTTAAGATTTATTAAGGAAATATCAGAATTAATTGCATACTACTGATAGGGTTGGACTTATCAGTTGTTTGGAAATATGGCCTTAGTACCGACCGTTCAGTTATGGTTTGGGGTTAATAGAATCTGTGTTTTCTTGGCGTCATTGTAGTCTGGCTTTTTTACCCATACCCTGTCGTTATTGTATGCGGCCGGATGCCAGACTAGCGGCAGAGGCCTATGACGGATGCTAAAATAAGCGCCGGTCAATTTTCTATATTGTTCGTGTCAATTTCTCATATATGGTCACTACTTCTTGTGGCCAAGTAGTTACTGTTCTTCTGGTTCTTACGTTAGCGTAATATACACATTCCTGTCATCGGATATATAATAAATTTGTATTTCACTACCTACCGTATGAGTTGATTTCTTTGAACGTTATTTATTAATGGAACACCTGGTTAGTTTGAATTAATGGTAAGGTTAAACGTTAAGCTCGTTTGTATCACCTTATTGATCCCCAAGGCTATGTATAAATAGTCTAATTATCTCTCTACATCTTGGTCCACGATGTTAGAACATTGTAACCTTCTCTCGTTGATTGATCATTGCTATATTCCACTATGTCGTGTTCTTCTTTGATACGAACTGGTCTGGGAGCCAACTGCTCGACATGTTTGCCTTGAGTTGTTTTGTGTGAATGAAAAGCGACGCGGCAAGATAGCATCCCTTAAAGTTCGGCTTTCGATCGTTGTGTCTATTGATATTATGTACTAAGTATGTGAGGCGCTTGCCTAGCCAGTCCACCGTCACAGTGCAAAACTCCTAGCCTTGGCTCCACCTTGCTGTTTGCTTATCTGTCAAACAACGTAACGCAACCTTCTAACATCAGAATATAACACAGTAGCATAAATATCAAAAGCTGGCCACGGGAATGATAAAATATATCTGCGACTGTACCCTGGCTACCCAACTCCATCAGAATTGTCCAAAAACGCTTAGTTCGTTCTTGGTGTGGTGTTGTTTTATTATCATGTCCTGATCATTTCGGTCTTACGTGCACCGTCTTGTGTGTGTGCCATCCTTCCTTTGTGTTCCTCCTTCCTTTAAGTTTGTCTCGATATGCCTCGGAAAGTTCTTGATTTGTGATTGTTGATTTACCTGCTCTGCTTCTTTTCACTTATGCTCTGAACATTCACTGAATATCGAAAAGGTTGACTTCGGTTGTCCTGTACATGAATGTCGTGACGTATGAGTCATATACACAATCAGTGATGTGCATGCTTATACTTATGATAAATGGAAGAAAGGACAAACGTTTGCACCGCTGAACAATAACCATTAGTGAACTCGTTTTTCATATCAAGGTAGAGTGAATGCCTTAGGTAAATTAGTAATATTGAAATTAATATGAACACGAAGTGTTATTTGGGATGTGAAATGTATGCCGACATATCTGACATTGCTGGATGAATTTATGACTTGTTGGCTGGCAGACGTGTTAAAATGAACAGATTGGATTTGTGTGGTCCTTTTGTTATTTGGCTAATTAAATAAAATATGTATATCTTACTTAACTGCTCTTCTGATAGAAAATTGTATTATAAAGGGCGAGCCTCCCTCTCGTTTCATGATGTATTAGTACCTTCTTATCATAGAAAAACATATTATGGCTGAATTTAGTTTAATCTGACATGCGCATGGCGTTTTTAATATGAAGCAGAAAGTTGAGTTTAAGTTACATTCACCGCATTGCTATACGTCCGCTGACAGTGTTGTAACGAAAACCCAACAAAACTCCCAACAATCACCGTCATAACTCGAAATCCTTCCACTGATAAGAGTGAACTGGTATCGAGTTTGGATTTGTTTATATAAGTTATTAGAGCTATTAAAACATTCTGTTCACTTTGTTGATCGTCAGAAGTATACCAGTCAGGAATTACATTTGTGTATATATTTCTATTTTTATATTCTTGATGATCTTCGACCTCCACAAGCTATTTCAATGACTATCGTTGATTGCGCGACAGAATCATTTTATAAAGCACTTTAATTGTATTGTATAATCTATTTTGATATAAATAAAACAATAGGTTCTGCAGTTACATGGAATTTGGTACTTTTTCATTTATGTTTGCATCTTTACCACGACTTTTAAAACACCATCATTATGGTGTCCTCAACTGAACTATGATTAATGCCCTATACAGTAATGAGCTTGTTCATGATTGCGTACACACGTTGTTTAAACTATGTTTTCTTTGATTTATACTAGAAATAATTCACTATGATGTTGAAAGCTTCTCCTTTACTGTCAGTCATAGGCATATATTAACTAAACTGATTTGAATAAATTTTCGTATTCCGGTGTCGACGTGTCTTCGTTCAGTAATGTGCTCGCTTCGGCATTAATTTCACTGTAGTTGTTATTAAATTTACGCACAAGTACCTTTAAAGTTAAAAAACGAGCACAAGACTATGCTTTTGTAACAGCGATTTGTTCATTTCGTTTGACGTTAACGTCTCGCACCCTTCATCGGTCGTACCTATATAGCCATCAAGTATGGCATTTACAAAGAAATTATACGTCTTCTCTGTGACTCGGACGACCTAGTAGGTAACTTTATTGTCTAATCCATCATTATCAAAGAAACTGTACTCGACTTTACAGGACCAGACGCTTTAAATTGTACATTTATACTTTGTGTGTTTGCTGTTTTTTGGTAACAATTTCATTTGATATTACTTTACGCTTCGTTTCAATACGCCATTAGAGCAGAAGCCTCAGTGAAAAACTGTGGAAAATCGCGCTCATGTGTTGACGTTTCATGTCGTTTTTCAACAGTATATCAGTTATGTTCATTTGATCTTACCGCTTATCCTGGGTTACCAACCAGTACTAACATCTTCCCTTAGCGATTGACCCGAGTCCTTCACACTATCAAAGGGGGAGAAAAATGGCTTCGGATAGATTATCAGCAGTCTTAGTGTTAGGGAAAAGAGACGTCCCACCTAAGGTCCGATCCTTCTCCACAATGTCTAAGCTTGCATGGCGGGCGGACGAATGGTCGTGTACTCTGGCTGTCAAGTGGACCCTACTTTCCTACATTTCCTACTTTTCGGTTCTTTTTTACTTGCTCCCTACTTTTTTACTACTTTTTCAAATCTGAGGCGTTAACTCATAAAATATTTTTCACCGCATGAAGCAGGGAAGTCTTATTATAGTGAATGATAAGTTTGGTGTTTTTTTTACCCTTTTTAGTATTCCAAAAGTAAGGAATCACCCCTTCTATCGCTACTTTTAGGCAATAAAATCCTACTTTAGCCCTATTTTTTTAAAATAGCCATACTGTATCCCCACTTTTTGAAAAGAGATGAGGTGACAGACTGTGTACTTGTACTTTTAAATGTAAATAAATTGTAGAATTATAAAACCCTTGTACAAAGTTGGTGTCAAACCCATATAAAATAAAGTCTGTGGTAGACCACTTAAGCGACATGAGTCATTGTGAAAGGGTTTTCATGTGTCTGAAAAAAACATAAAGCCGCGTATTTAGTATTGGCCTTCCTGGCCGATAACTTGTACTCATATGCATATCAGCAAATTTCGAGGGACGGATGCGTCAATTAAAACCTACTGTAAAAGTTAATGGACGGGAGTGGGAAGTTTTACGTGGAGACGGAAGTTTAGTAATTGATATATGTTGTGCATTTTGTAAACCAATAAGCAACAACAGAATATTTGTAACGGAGTAATCTTCGTTTAGTAGGACGACAACAAACGTGCATGTGTTTTGCTCATAATTAGATTGGAATGCCAATGGATCTTTGAGATAAAGATCTTTTCAGATTTTGATATGAAGTCGAATTATTAAGTCATCAATATGTTCAGAATGAGACAGATGTTGAGTTAGTTAAGCATGTTGTGTCACATCTTGCTGTACTCCGGTGAAGAATAGTCAGACAAACATAGCAGCTTATGCCTATTTACAATACACATTTAAGACGATTCGTCAGGCTATAAACCGAGAGGAAAGCCTGCTCAATCATTGTTTTGTAATATTATGTTGTTTAATATACTTCGTAACATTAATATGAGATTATCGCAGAATTTTGGCTGTTTCATTTTTCTGCGTGATATTCCATGCGTAATGAAAACTTATGGAACGACGGCACTGTCTTTTGTTGTCATGAAAATCTATCAATTTGTTAGTTTGTATTACTTTATGTACCAAGTTATTTACATGTTGTGCAAACATATTTATGTTATGTCCGTATTTCGTTATATGGTGTGCGGTTGAACTTATATTTTGACATCTTTAATTATATAATGTAGATAAATCTTTATATCATGTAGTCAACCGCATAACCATTTGCACAAGATAGAATAATATAAAAATAATCAACGAAATAATGTAACAAACGATGCACAGAATGTAAACATAAAAGCACATAATCAAAACAATATATGACATGATATAATATATAACAGACGCAATATGATAAAGTATGGACACAATATAATACACATAACATAACATAATTCCTTGTCTACATGATATAAATATGTATCTACATTATATAATGAAAGATGCACATAACGTAATAAGTTGTCTACATGATAATATATAGATGTATCTGCATTATTTGATAAAATATGTCAAAGATGTTTGCACAGGATGTAAAGAGCTTGGTACATAATGAAAAAAGAAAACTAACACTATAATAGATTTTCATGACTACAAAAGACGGTATCGGCGTTCCATAAAAACGTGTTATTTATCTACATTAACCTATTCGAACGAACTAGCTAGGTAAGTTGGTTGAGATTATTTTGCGGCATGATTCGTGTCGTTAACTTCAGCAAAGATTGGTCGGGTTGTCGTAGATTTTGTCTAATTGGTGTGATAAGCCTGTCTCATCCTACTGACCGTATCGCGGCTATCGCCAGAACATACTGCAGAGTAAACCGCAAATGACAATGCGTCTGTTAACACCCTCATGAACATTCGGGAGCGTCGTCTTTAAAAAGAGCCATCGAGTGAGAACCCTGATCCGCCCGACTTTCTACAGAAGGGGCCTCAGACGCATTTTTCGGGGGGGGGGGGGGTACACGTATTAATCAAATTCCTCCTGCTACAGGGTTCTTGCCTTACATGGCATACTTTAATCTTGTCATTTGTCCTATTTACAGTTTACTTGTTAGTTCCTATGCATTCAGTATCAATAGTCGTTCGGACTGTATTCAGTTTCCAGGTGTTTTTTTGCGAGCGTCGATTTGAATCCAAGTTGGTTAGCTAATTCAACACTGAATCAGTACTGACTCACTTTTCGTGCTTATGTCCCCGAAATCTGAATAATAAATTTCTCGTGGGTCATTATATCACGATTACGTATAGAGAGATAAATATTGGCGCCGTCTAAAATTTACGAGGGATTAGAATAAAGAATAGTGGGCGGCACGGGTGCCGTATTTCGTTCCACGTTGATGACAGAACAATTCCGGTATCGTTCAACAGTAGCGTCTAATGTGGTGTCCGGTTACCACCGAGTTGTGTGAGCGTTCGACCGAGCTACCGAGTTGTTGAGTCAAATATAGAGTGCCTTGTTTCGCGGATTATTAATTTATGGTGATAAACAGAACATGAGAGAAAATGATTGGCGCTTCGAGTTACCTACCCCATGGTGTTGTATTACATTCAATCTCTCCGTTAGTATTTATGTGAGATTTTGTGTGCATTGACAGTCTATTGAGCGTAGGTATTATAGTTAGAAAAGAAAAACATTGTCTACAACAATCTGTACTGAACAATGACTGATTTATTACTACTAAACGACGATAAACCCCGTTTTCTAAATGTTTAAATTGTTATGAAGAAAAAATACTTGTCTTTATATTCGTATAAATGCTAGTTTGATGATAAATTATAATACTGTTGAAATCGTCTCCACTTTGTGCATGGGGTAGAATTTTGACAATGTAAGGAGGACCACCGATTGTGTTGTGTTTCATAAAGCATTTGTAATATATATAAATGTATATCAATTATATGCATCACAAGTTTAAACATGTTTTCTTTGTGGTCCTGAAATATCGGCGACCGATTTATTGTGCATTTCATGTTTTGTGTAGAATTCGACGTAGTAGGCGTAAGGCGTAAACATTATACCAAACAGAATCGACATTGTTTGGAATACTTAAAAGATTCCCTGCTCAACAAAACAAGCGATGCATCGCCATTAGCATATGACAATGTGTTAAATACGCATTAACAAGCACAATATAATGAAAGGCCAACATAACTCATTTCTCAAACCGTCATTACGTAACTACACATGTGTTAACTAATAAAATGCTTGTATATCCACTTGGTGGGAAAAATCATTATTAGTTATGTATTTCAGTCGTAAAGATTACATATTTCGATGTCAATGACATGCCATATAATTCATCCTCGCATTTGTCAGTAAATGAAGGGATATTGTGATCGCGAAATCTAAGGTCGCAATACAATACTCTTGAAGTCGCCGAGTGAGAAATGCAATGCGAGGTTTTTGTTAACTTCAGGCGCATAATTATTGATTATAAGTTATTACGCTTAGATTAAATGAAATAATCGACGTGGTATCAGATTTCGTCTCTAAATGTCTATCAGTAATATAAACCTCTTCAAATAAATCCTGAAGTAGCTGACAGACGATGGTTTAAGTATTGTTTTAAATGACATAATTACTATAATGTTGTCGAGAAAATCACCCAGTGTTTGTATGCGAGGCTATAATTAAGTCCCTCTTTTTCTCTCAGAACGGATGATCACCGTCAAATCGGCATTGAAAATACGGGAAAATTACGGAAATTACCGAAATTAACCGATCTAGTTTGTTGATACTCGGTAATTTCTGCCACTTAGAAAATCATATATATAAAACACAGAGGATCATTTTCCAGTCGATTGTGTCTCTCATTAATTCCACCGCACGTGATTTGGCTTTCAATTTTACCGAAGTGAATGATTATAGTTATGGTTATGAAGTTTGGTGATGTGAACTGAACTCTTGAGCCCCTAAATGTGATGTTCACTTGAAAATACCAGGATGTTGTGTATTAGATTTTGTTTCAAAATATTTTCACAGACTAAACAATGTTAATCCAGCTGCTTCGTTCAAAACCGATCCTTAACTGAAACATGTCTAACATATTGAATCCAGTCGTTAAACTTTATAGAAACAAGTACCTAATTTCGTGGATTTCTTGAAAGCAAGAATAGATGTACAAAGACATACATGTACTTGGAATTAAGAACATTTCAGAACTGTCCATAAATGTAAATACTTATCTACTTGATGCAACTGCAGTGCCAAATAAAAAGGGTATTAAAGCTTCCCGCTTCAAGTAACAACACCATGTTAGTGTGCATACTCGAGAAACTGCGTCTGTAGTAAATCATAAAAGTGTTTTGTAAATTCACATTGAAAGCCTCATCATTATGCCGAACGATCGCATTACTACTGTTTGTTTTGTGATAAGACAAACACTTTATATGGAATGTAAGAAATAAACTGCTGTATATGGTTTGTTTTCAAATTCAGGGATGTTATTGTACTTTGAGTCTATGTTCAATCCGTTTTACTTGCAATGCATATATTTACAACACAGCACTGCACACGCTTGCATTTCGTTAGAAAAACATTCATTATTTACCATATTGAAAATGTGTCCCTAAGCTCAACTCGCACGTGTCAAACTCGTTTTGGTGCGACTCTGTTCGTATTGGAGTTGTGTTTCAAGCACATCGTAGATAGCATGTCCAAGTACTGTAAACCTATCGCGTTTACAGATATAGCACCATTCTAAGACATGTTGACTGAATACATGTACATGTACCAATGATTTTAACGCCATCAAAGAATAAAATGCTAAAAGAAACGCGGAAAATGATAAAAGGTTTTCCTCGAATGACAGCAATCACAATTGCCCCGGATTATTTTGAATACCAGTTGGTTTGAGAAAATCAGATACTTAAACGAATGTCAGACACTTTCCTGAATATAATCTGCAAACAATCTACACACATTTTGGACGGACTAATAAGATACACTTCAACACTCAAAGCTCTGGTACTAAGTATGACATGAGTTCTCTGTATGGCTGACATCATCGTCATCATCACCATCACAACCTGTCGGCTGCTCCAAGAGTTGTTTTAACAAACCTGATGGACCTCTGAAGCAGACACACGTTATCAACACGTCAATATCTGTCTTCACAAGATATTAACAGTTCTTTAACAAATTACACTTGCTTCGTTCAATCAGAACTGTAATTATTTGCGCGAAATGTCATCACATTTGAAAGTTTCGCCTTTTGTTTTGATTAGAAATATGATGAAAACGTGAGTAAAACGTGGAACAAGCGTTCGCCAATCATATGGCACACCCACGTGATCCCCTCTGGTGATGATAACTCGATACTGTTCTGTATACCAGACTGCACGGAAGCATCGTATTTTAAGGCACAGTATGATATTCGACCCCGCTACCGTGTAATAAGGATATACTTAACGTGCTGTTCGTGGGCATTTCTTACATGTTTGTCTGAAAAAGCCTCTCTATCACCAGTTGATTTCAGGTAATTATACATGTAGTTGTGTGCGTTGAAATGGTTATTCAGCAATGAGTTAATGAGTCGCTTTTCCTTTGGCTTAGAATTTAGATAAATAGAAATATTTTCCATGTTGGAAACCAGCACACCATGTCTAGGATCGCTTGTTGCCTTGGTATATTAATATATCGAACTTAATTCGGACCAATTGGGTTAATAATAATGTACGTATCATTCCTCGTTACGTACATAAAAAAAAGTATGTACTTAGAAGATCTGCTGGATACTAATCAGTAAATTGACTAAAATGATATTTCATTATTTTATGACGTCTTAAGTTATGATAAGACATTTAAATCGAATCCAGCATTCAATGTTTAATTGGAGTTAAAAACGCCGTCTTTCAATAGTATTTCAGTCATGTACGGTGGGCAGTTGACGTAACCAGTTTTCCTGGCTTACCAACCAATACGATCTTATTCTTGTAACTGTCAGCTTCCTCTTATATTCGGAGGAGGAAGACAAATTACATTAGATGCATGAACTTCAGTGAGATTGTCACGTCGAACACACACGTCCAGCCCTTGGTTCGAACCTACTACCGACATTTTGGTAGTCTCGAATGTTAAGCTAAGCGGGTGGGCATTGGCATTAAAAGTGTTTGTATTCTTACTTGCATTGGAGTTTCATGATATCAAACTATTTTGATATGTAGATGAATATTGTTAAAACAACAGATATTATAAACGCAGTCGAAAAGTCAAGGTTGTACAGATGTGCAGTGTTTTGCAATGACCAGTGTAATACATGGGAATTTAACGACACTGTCGTTTATTTCTCTTCAACAACAACACTCAACATAATGGCAATTGTGAACGTAAAGCATTCCACGTAATATTGCGCCTCGTTGCGTTGGAAAAATATTTATTTATATGATTTTGCTCGTGTTTTTTGCGTTTTCACTTGAACCTAGTGCAATGTTTAGTACGAACTTCCAGTTCATCATCTTGCAAGACTGACACAAGAAATGTTTTCTTCAATGCCTGTTTGACAGTGACACTGATTACACAATTTTGTCTCACATCTCGTATAATAGACCTCCGTCAATTTAGATAATTGATAGCACAAGGCGGAACATACCTTCGTGTTTTCCATTCTTACTGGCATGCTGAACCTCCTTGGCGCCAATGCTTTCTGTTTCAGCCTGCGGTAGATTGGCTAAATATATAGTATTCGAGAGTGCGTCGGGAACCAAGCTTTCTCACGATATGGCTTCCGGTATGAACTCGACATCAATGGCTGACAGACTAATGTTTTCACTTTTTACGCGAATATGTTTCCAATTGCATTAGCAGATAAATCCTAGTTGCTTGGTATTGTGACAGTTCTAACATTCCACACGTTGGGGGTTTTGTTTGGTTAGCGTTTGTAATACAACGTTTAGACATTTACTCGACTTAACTTTACACACTCACGTTGTTGTTGACGAGCAAGACGAGAACGTTACTATTAGAATGTTCCGGCGTTTTCCGTATAGGTACATAATGCCAATTATAGAGAATGAACTTAGTTTTTAGTTAAACAAGGTAACATATTCTAGGATTGTTTGGTTCATATGTGGGAATTTTAACCCACTTGATTCAAACTGACGATATATGTACTTGTATAATTATATTAATTAATTGTTTAATTCTGAAAATAAATGCACCTCTGACGGCTTGATGAAAGGCTTGATGAACATAATAGTATTTCTTTTTGTGGTACTTTTCAATTTTATTGAGATATTTCGTAAAATACCTTCATAGATTTATACTATTCGTTTACATTTTATTATGGTGGTACCGAAGTGTTTAAATTGGCATTGAATTTGGGTGTGCTAAATGTCGGCATTTCTTCATAAACATGTGAATGTTATGTTAATGACTCCCGATTTCTTCGGAAATATTTCAATGCACGTCAATCATTGTAGAATGTGTCTATAATTTCTCATAACCCTGGGCTATTACTCTGAAAATAGGTCTCGTGTATTCATCCGCCGCTGTCTTCCACAATGGAGTTAATAAACGAGTGTATTATAAAGCCTTTACCAAAATTAAGATTGGCAGCTATTCGCTATTTTAATGGAGTTCCTTTCATAGCCCACCGTACTTGAAAGGCTGTCTTGAAGTAGTTACACAGTGTTGTAACAAAAGCTACTACACTTGTTTGACAAAACAGATGATTGAAGTGGATGTTTGCTCATTTGTCGTCTGCGGCGGGCTTACAGAACAAAGACACGCGGTAGGGTGCCATTGCTTGTGACGAGATTCTCAAAAGGTTTTCGCGTATTTTCGCAGTCTGTGGTGTTATTTTTCTTATCGAATTTTAGCGCATAATCTAAAAATCGAGGGCTCTCGAAAGAATCGCGTCTTTGTAAGTATTGAGTCTTCAAAGTAGGAGACGTTAGAGATATTGATCTATTTGCTGTCTCCAAACTTGATTAGATGGTATGAGTCCTCAAGAGTACTATGTCAAAAAAGAAATACTGATATAGGATATATTTGTCTAAATATTTGTATTACTGCTGATCGCTTTTGTAGGTTGAATGTTTAGTAGTTTATTTAAAGAAATCAAAGTTTCTGACAGTGTATAAAAGAGAGAGAATACGTAGCTACAGGGAACGCCACATACACAAGAGAGTGCCTCCCCACGCAGACCTCCGGGAAAACAACAATCCACAAAACATAAGGCACTTAAGGAGGTCAAAGTGTACACATGTTAAGGAGGCATAAGCCTTATAACCGCTACAGTTTGTCATTGAAGCATAATTAGTTCTTAGTTCACAGCAAAGTAAATAATATTTGTATTTAAAAATGAATTCATTTGAGAGAAAAACACTTATCATTTGAATATTCCTACTTTGTTCAGATAAGCAATGCGAGAGAATACGCGAGTAACATAACTTTGCTTAGCTTTAGCCATATATTCATGGATATACATATAAAATTGCAATCGCACTTATGAAGAACTTCCTAATATTGAACAACATGAGTTTGAAAAGGGAGCATACATATATACATTGCTTTTTAAACAATATACGATAAATTCAAGTAGGTATGACGCTAAAATCCTATTCCCTCTTTTACGAACGCTGCTGTTACATCAACAAAGAGAACAACGATGATATAACTAAAGAACATGAACAAGTACATCGAGGATAAACATCTTATGATTTGCAATCGAGGATTATGCCGTGACGTTTTGAACAACAATCGTATCATAATCTCCGGCTCCATGTTTCGTATTTTTACAAAATGTATTGGTGGGGGGGGGGGGAGCGCTCTGAAATACAAAACAAATAGTATTTCATGTCATTCACAATATTATTAAAACAATCACAGCTCTGACTTAAGTGACTGAGACGTTGGACTGCAAGACGTCTAGTGTCTAATGAATATACATATTTATCACATGATTTCAATTGCTTCCATCCAGTGGTTGCTGTAAGCCTGTTCTTTTCAATTCCGAGTGTTGAGTTTCAAGTTTTCTAGTCTGTGGGAGGCGATGAGTGATTTGTAAACTATATTCCTCGGCAATGAATCCTATAATAAAACTTATGACATCCACTTCCAGCACTCATAAGCCATCAGGCTTTCAATAAATCATTTAGTTGATACAACCAGTACATGCTTCTACCATTACCAGAGACGTATACTGCGCGACAAAAACTATGTGTATGCGGGTTAAGTTGATGCAGTTTATATTGGATTAAATTTGCAGAAGAACACCCCACGCTGAATTGCGCTCTAAGCTGATAAAAGAAAACGTGTGTTGATTATAAATAATTGGAATTTATCTCATAAATCATTCATACATCATATTATAAACAGATAATTGTTAATGGCATAAACAATCTTAAAATAGTATCATCTTATTTGATTTTTGTGCATTCCTTTTTCTGATGGACCCATTCTTGCCTTTCTATAATTACAACTCTTTGTCTTGGAGAATAAAGTGTATCTTTGAATAGTTGTTAATTTGAATGTACGCCTTCGAATTGTAAAACAAGCATAAATATGATCCATGGGTTTGTATCGTAATTACACCATTTCATAGCTTCATAGCTTTACTTAATATTTTTGAAGCACAGTATAATGGCTGTTAGTCCTGGTATCTGGCATCTTTCTTACTCTGTTCATTCGCTCTGGGAGTCCATTAACGTAATTGTTAATCACTTAACAATTTATGTGGCGATTTCCGAGAAAATGTGAAAAAAGTGAAACTTTTGGTCTTGAAGAATTCCGCATGTTGGTATACATGCTCCGCGTTGTACACTTCCAGCAGAGAAACACGGCGCGTGCTGGGTACCAGACATCGTTGAATTTGTTTCCGTAGCAAGTTTCGCATATTTTGATGAACTTCAAAAGAGGCACTATATTTTTGCTTGTATATTGTCGACGTTGACTATGATTGATGACATAAAACATAGTAAATTGTACATATTTTGGAGTGTATTCGTTCAATAATACATTAGTTGAATATTTATCTCAGCGCTGGTACGTTCGACTAAACTTCTTCCGCTTTATGGATTTAGGTTCCTTAGATTTGTACCGCTAAACCAACATTATCGTTTGGAAGTAGTGTAATTGATTGTTCATTTTGACTGATAACACGAAATTATCCATCATTATTTCTTCTTCTAATGCCCAGACAAGAACTAGACTTAAACTAAACTATACACGACTAACTACGTAACTTGTGCTTGAAGCTCGAAAATATGTTATGTTCAAGTCCACCGCTTCGAATGCGGCTGTATCTATTCGGTCTGAAAGATTTATCTGTAACATGATTCTGGAATTATTAATTACAGTGGAGGCCTTATATTACTTCTCTTTGTTAGTATTATATCCAAAACTTTGTTGTTATCGTCCTGCTTGACAATCTCTCATCTGTGACTCTGTTATGTTATGAATGTTGCGCATATCTTGAATAATTCATTTGATCTTTTGCGATAATACATAAAAGCGAATGGTGGATATTGTTTCATCAGCATAAAATGAACAATTTATGTCATGTCCGAGCTTTCAAGCTTTTGTTAACGAAATATCTGATTTGGTGACTTAATTTTCTATATTGCTCACGAGTACCATGTTATGAATAATTCAGATTAGGAAAATATGACACAACCTTTGTTTGATGCATGTACATTGTTTGCTGTATGATATATCGTGAATGATTAACAAATGATTTGAAAATAATACTAATAAATGATTTATATTATGTTGCGAGTACATAATTGATTAATCCAATCCATTAGGCTATGCTGAAAATGCTATAAGCAAGTTTTTATTCATGATTAATTAAAATACTGAGAGACGCACATTTTGTTTCGTCGGGGTGTTTATGTTGTTAATGCTTGGGTGTTCAGCTTGTATGTGTTAGGTATTAATCGAACATGCAATTCATTTTTAAATGTTATTATAATTGTTCTATGTATTGTTATGCTTTGTTAAACAATAAAATGATATTTAGTAAAAATACATGTACATGTAGTGATTTCCTACATTTGAACACATCTCGGACAATGCTTCGTGTTAAGCTTGGTACGAAACAATGACCGAGATATTCCGAATGAGTTTGCCGTAGTTTTGTCGCTAAGTAAGGTATTGGCGTATTGTTGAACTTCTTAGCTCGATTGTGTCGCAGTGTTCTTAGAAAACTAATCGGATATCGCATCGACTTTGTGGTATTAGTTGAAATGAAATAAATTTGCCAATCGTCGTTTTGGCTTCGCTTTACCTGGTGTAGGTTTTTGATGTCACTTTGGTTAATTAAGGATGGCAGCACCACATTTGTTAGGAATACAATATAGTGATGCCGTAGATTGTTGACATGTCTCCGTATAGTAGACGGGTTGTTGGAGTACTGAAATAATTCCACGTATTGATTTGCGGCAACATTTCCCCCTTGTTTATTCTACACCTGATTGATAGGTTTCTTAGTGGCAGAATTCCTGAAATTCATAAAACCGTTCAGGTTTCGACTGAATAAAATACGTTCCACTTTTCAAAAGCAGACACAATGCAGACATTGGGTTACTGCTTGTCCGTAGTTTATTCATTTTGCATTGAAGCCGGCTCATGAAATGTTCTAAATAGGACGCTTTTCCGATACTGACAAGTCTGGTCAGGGTTATGACTTGTTTACATTGTGAATATGTTTTGTACACGCCAGTATGCTTATAAGATGCCACCAATCAAACTGAACTAGAAGATATTGGAACGCAAAAACAATGCAACTATACAATGTTTTGCGATGGCATACTTAAACCAAAACCAGTATTTCTTGAACCATTAGTGCCCTTATTGGATGTTCTAGTTATTTCATGCTCAATGCATACTCAGCTCATAGACTATTGCTTCTGGCTCATGAAGATTGACTCAATGGTAGGTATAGTACATTCTGGTAGTAGTAACAAACTTTGACAATAAGTCGGTGAAACAAAGCAGAAAGCAGATTTTTACGTACCTGACACTTTGGAGAGGCTGCGTAAAAAGGCTTGTTGACGATTTCTGTCTACTCCTAGTCAGCATCGTATATGATTGATAGTCATTTAATTTAATAGATAATTATTTTAACATGGATCCCGAGATAGCGAGTGTCTGTAATTATTTTTATATTTATTTCTGTAATTAATTCCGATAAGAAACAATAGACACACACATGTGCTTGTCGCTCTTAACGTGAAGTCTTTGAACGTGAAGAGATTGTGTCGAGAAGAAAAGTGTTAACAGGTCATAGATCAACGCTTTAGTAATAGGTTGGATAACGGGGTTTTTATGAAGATATTTATGTAATGAGTAATCTACCATTACATGTATACTATGGTGAGTATATGCCAAAGATGAATGTTTTACATCCCGTATGAAGTTAATTTCATATAGTTTGTGGTTGCTCAGGGCAGAACACCGTAGAATCATGGGCTGAACTGTCCTTATTGTATGACGTTCGTCGCCTAAAAATATTTAAAAATGAACGTATCTAAGCAAACATTAGATCAGTCCAGTTAATACATAATAGGAGCATGCAATTGTCACGGTTTTCATCCATCTTTTTTAGAAGATTAAATCGTTGTTGTGCCAAGGACTTCACTCCCGTTCTTGATATTGATTCAGGACGAGGTCATTCCTTATGGTCACGAAGCACACATTACTCCTCATGTCATTTGTCATATACTAGTACAACATTTAGGCAAGATTGTCATTTATAATTCACAATTGTTAGATCATGAATTGGTTCCAAAATGGTCAAAATCGCTTTATAAACTGTTGGCCTACCTGCTCTTGGATGTGTCCGATGAATGCGTATATGCCTAATAGATATATCGTATGGAATGGTTTTCGAGTGTTTCTTTTAATTTCTGGTTTCATCTACTATTTAGATCGTCTTAATGGCTTTCCTTTTGATTCTGAACGCTGTCAGGCATTGTCGTTCGCCCGGACCTCCGTGATTTCGTCCCCATCCCAAACACAAGGACAATTAACCGTGTTGCAAATTGTGTATAGCTAATGAAGTAAACTGAAACATTGTACAACACCTGCGCGTTGGCACTCCGTTAATTTTAATTTATTTCCTATAAATTAACAATAGGAAAATTGAGGTATTCCTGTTCTGTATATAAATCAAGCTTAATTTATGTTATGTTAATATCGTTTTATATCCTGTTGTCTTCTATTCTTGTTAGTCCTCGACCTACCACATTAAATCAGACAGTCTCCTGTATTTTAATTGCTAGTTTTATGCCCATTGTATAATGACGGTAATTGTTGGCCGTTGAAATTGTTTTATTTACGATGACAATGTGATTTACTCTTGCATTAAATCAGTATTGAAGACGTTTCACTACACGAACTTATGGGAATGAAAAGTTTTCAACGCCAACGATTGTGTTTTACGTTGGTTTTATTGTTTTAACGCGAAAATTTATGGACGGTAATGCTTATGTTTAAACGCCGTTGTGGAAGGTATCGCCGTAGTGCTCGATGGTGTGTTGACTTACCTTGTTTTACAGATATTCATAATACAGAATACTAGTATTTGCTCATGCTGGATACATGCTTGGACCAATTACAATAAAAGTTGGTGGGCACATTATTTTGAACAAATAAGGTCACACCCCGCACATATGAATCGAATTCACAACCTCTTAATTGGCTGTCGTGTACCGCTCTATATGCTTAATATGTAACAATGGAGACTTAGAAGACGAGTTTCATTTTATCCTTAATTGTTGCAAATATAAAATTTTACGAAAGCGATACATAAAAGAATATTATTGGCGAAAACCTAGTTTGTATAAATTGGTTCAATTATTTAGTTCTAATAATGATGTAATTTTAAAAGGATTGACTATGTATCTACAAAGTGCTATTAAAGTACGTACTAATCTATTAAGTTCTTGATTAGATGTTATACTTATAATGCTGTTTTTATTCATATTGTATCACTGTCGTTTGTCATGTGTATTTGTAATATTTTGTTTGACTATGTTGTATGTATAAATGTACATGTACTTACTCTCATAGAGTTTGTTAATATTATTATTGTAAATTGTATATATTGGATGATAAGTATTATACTTAAATCCAGATATTAATAAATCATTCTGTTCTGTTCTGTTCTGTTCTATTGAACTAATTAGCGACTTGCATTATTGACCAAATTGGTGTCTGGCTCATATCAGGCTTCATTCGTTTTTTTAGCTAAAATACACAAAGTCAATCCAGCCATGTAATTGAATTAGGATGTCTCGAAAAACTGTATGTTGCGTAGGATTTAATGGTCTTAACTGTATTCTCAGGTTTGAAATAATCTCTTAAAACTGTTCGGTATTGTTGTGCACACTTACAGCGAACGAATAGATGAATACGTATGAAGATTTATTACTGAATATGATAAGTGCATGAATTGTAAATTCTACGTCTTATGTTTATGAAGTCTGTATGTAAGACACGTTGAATAAATGTGAATTTCCAATGAACGTCTGGTAGAATGATGGTTTTGTGGTGTCACTAGTGTCTGTATCCATATCGAAGTATAGGCTCGCATTTTGTAATAATAATGTAAACGTCTATTTGTCAGGCATTTAACATCTGTCACCTGCCGTGAAATGTTTACTTGCTTTTAGTTGCGGTTGGGTTGATTTCAGACTTGCTTCCGTTTTACTACGCATGCATGACTGATAGTACGGGTTCGATTCCGGTTTCCTTTTTGGGTTGGGCTTTCTAGAGTTCGGGTTTTAGCCCTATAAGTTGATTTTAGACTGGACCATGATTGGTTGAAGTTACCGATTGATATCAATGGCAGTTTCTGAGTGGACTTGTTGCATTGTTGACCATGTTTCTTTAAGGGGTTAAATAATATGTTGATGTCATGTTCATCTTGATTATTATTAGCACTAACAGAACATACTTCAAATCAAGTTTATATGGCAGTTAACAATGTACGTTTAAGTTATGTTTCAGAACTATGTTGAAACGTAAGTTCTGAAAATGATGGAATACTCCACCTGATAACATTTGTAGAAGTCGAATGTATTACTTAAATATCTCCTGACCCTTGCACGTCTCTATGGTGTCTATGAAGTGTTCTGTTCGTAACATATTGCAACTGTATGGATTTATTAAACAATGTGCAAAACGTATTCCACTTGTGACACGTGCTCTTCTACAATAAATAAGTGTCTTAATATTTCATCTGAAGATTTAAAGTAGGTAAAATATTGTTGGGCTGTCATGCCGCGGAGATAAATGGCAAACATACTACGTCCACATCCAATCCATTTGACGACGGGGCCGTCATAACTCAATGTGAACACAACTTGCTGACGTTTAGCGTAGTATACTTGAAAAAAAATACATTGTTTCTAGTGAAACGAAGACTGCCGTGTTCCTTGTCAGAATTAAAGGTAATGAGTAGAAAAACATTAACGTCCGTGTTTCTAATGTTTAATTGATGTATCATTTCTACAATTGATAATGAAATATATAGGCGATGGAGGATGTTTATTGAATTTGTTGCTAATTAATCAACGTTTATGCAAAAAAATGGCGCTCCAATGGCGCTATAAATGCACCGGCTTATTGTTTATGGCGCACACCTTAAGTTTTTATGACAAAAAACATTCGCCATTTATGTCTAGGTTGCATATAATTTCTGTTAAGTTGTAAGTATTTTCCCGTTTTTTTAAATTTTATTATTACTTCCTTGTGGAACAGTGTCAATGCTTTTGTGGGTAAGACGTTGAAATTGTTTGCATCATATGTACACAAGTTCAATTGTATTCACTAAAATATTTTTTTTGGTATTGAAAACAAGTAGTAATTGTTTACAACACAATGGACAGCCATTTATGGAGTTTCGGGACCTGTTGAACAATATATGTTCTGAAAATAGTAATATCAAGCTGTACCAAGGTCAAGCTATACCAAGGTCAAGTTGTACCAAGGTCAAGCTATACCAAGGTCTTCACTTGTGCCCCAAATTAAACACACCAGCTTCTGCATTGTAATATTGTTCAAGAAGAAATTACATGTAGTACTATCGAGTTGTAACAAGATCTTAATAGTGCTCCAGGTTACACAGATTCACTAGTGTTTGCGTTGTCGAATTGGCCAAGCATACTGTCGGTGCCATTCCTGATGTGCAGTTGTTTTACATTATTGTGTTGTTGTTTGATTGCTACGCCATTTTACTGACATGCGTTGGCCTTTCCGTGTGTTAAAATCTTTATCCCGAGTGTCTGAATTGTCCGTCAAACGGCAGTTTTGTTCAGTGACACGTTTTTTTCGTTTTGTGTAATTTCAAACAAATCCATCTAGTGATTGCACTGCACTTGCCCCACAAATATTCGTTGGTCAGGCAAACGTATGCCTTTGGCGCAGCAGGTTTTCATGTCAAGCAAACAGGCTTGTCTTTGCTGTTTCTTGAAAGACTTCATAAGGTTATAAAGCTTTGGATTTGCACTAAACGACAGAAGTATCCGTCTTTAATAATCCAACATTCTTACAATGAGTGGCATGTTATAGACTGTGTAGATATTTTAGTATTAATATTAAATAATTTATTCTGTATGCAAAGAGACCAAACATATCAACTTGATTTTGAACGTAGGATCTTTGGAGCCATAAATTGGCGAATTAAGACAATAAAGAGGGATCGTGACTTTTATTGAAAACGATGTTATTTTTGTATGAAATAGTTTCAAGCACAAACGTCGCAAATGATGTATTACATACAATTTACTTCATTTTCAAACCGCCTGATGTTTTGATGTGAATATCGCTGTTTTTTCCTAGACATAGTAATTTTAGATGTATGACAAAAGTCGTGCAATCACCGGTTGAGTCCTTGACTTTTACTCGTAACAATCTGTGATGAAAAGTTTAAACCTTCGGGAACTTAAATTTTTTGTTGAAGATCCACCAATAGAAACACGTTTCTTAGGGTTGAACATTTTTGTCAGTGATGTGTAGTTTCCATATATTGTACATTGTACGTCTGCGTTTGCGTCAGCTACTATATACGTCATCAAAATTGTTAAATACATGTTTAGCTCAGTGTCTTGGAATGTATAAGTCCCAATGATAATGTAACCCGGAGATTAGCGTCCGCATCCGCTTGCGGTGCTCTCGTCTTTGATAATGTCAGCTTCACAACAAAGCTCAACTTATGATTAAACCCAGGCGTAGTACTCGTCTGAGTGTAGTCAAAACATCTTACAGCATTAATGTTTAATATTTGTGATATTCAAGATCCCGTTGTTGTTGTCGTTCTTATGGTCTTACTTGGATGTGTAAGTGTGTTTTGAGATGCGTAGTGTATTTAAGTGCATCAGCGTTACTGCTTCTTTGAAATTTTATAACAGACCTTTAGTGAAACAAAAATTATATTCACGACATCTTTGAATTGATTTCATACAATATTCATGTGTTCCCATAGCAACTATAGGTGGGATTCCATAGCAACCATTTTGATGTTTCCACGGCATATATAATATAATTATATTGTCCATGACAACCAAGTTAGGTTCTCCATTGCAACCACTACGTGGTTTCCATTGTAGAGATAACGTTGTTTCCATACCAACCATAAAGCTACGACCTGCAACTAATTCTGAGCACGTGGTCACACGACCTGAATTAAAGATATACGATCCACTCCTAGTGTCATTGTGGTCCGCATCTCAAGGCCTTTATCCACACTGACATTGATTGATGCATTATAATTTATTTTACTACATATGCCTTTATGACATTTATAATTCGCGCTTATTTTATTGCTGTTATTTGTATATTGTTTTGCTCGTTCGTAAAACATTTACTTGTAATATTGGTGTATTTTATTATGCGTTGGTTTACTGTACGTTTCGTCGTAATTGCTGTACATTTGTATTTCTATAGTGCGTACAGATTCTCACCCCCCGCTCAATTCTTAAAATACTAAGTATAAGTGTATATACATTGTACTGTGCAATGTTGTTTCGAGAGACACAAGGCGATGTCTCATTGTGTTATTTCATTTCGAACTGTCTTTGATGTCGTGTATTTGTTGTATATATCCACATTTGAGCGCTGCTATGGGATTAACAACCACTTCTATAAGTGACGTTATTTCAAGAAAACGCAGCATGTGATGTCACTATTTGCAAGCAGGATACAATATTTACTCCATATGGTTACTTCGTTTTCATAATGCCATATAGGGCAAATATTGTTTACTGTCGGTACACAGTGACGTCACATGTGACGTTTTCTGGAAATGACGTCACTTAAAGAAGAGATTGGAAATCGTACAACGGCGTTCATTTGTAAAATGACATGAACAAATTATATATCAAATATTTAAATCGTGTGTGTGTTTGACAGAGGCGTTGTCTTATTCATTCATCAGTTTCAATGGGACGATGACTTACATCGTAAGATACGTTCTCCTCACAATTTAGTTTATCGTTTTGCTGTCTCGTACTCGCAATACTGACTTGATAAGCAAGCATCGCCTTAGCATTATCAACATCGGTTTCATTGTGTGTAACTTGATTACATCTCCAGTCTTTATCCGGCCCTTTCATTTATAAAAAAAAGAGGAATAATTCTGATGAAAGAAATGCCAATGCGACGCCATGATGTCATAATTTATCCACAAACACCACTCATTGTGTACGTTTATGACATTCATGTTGGGTCTCCGCATATCATTACACATTTCCAGAATGGCATTGGTATTTCTTGGTAGTTGAGTAAGAATGAGAAAAAGTCAATGGGACGTCAGTTGCAGTAATCAGTTTTATGATAATTACCCCGAATTTTCTGCTGTGGTTGGTACAAATACACTAGAAGTAACACTTATGTTTGTGTTGGATAAGCTGTTCCCTTCAAAGTCATAATGCTTCTTGACGTGCGATGCGTCTAATATAGTTCATGGAATCTGCGGTGTCTTATTTTTATAGTCTTCTTGTGAATCATGTTTTGGTCTCCTGCCGAGTATTGTTTACAAATGTGTTATTTCTTGCACTTGGCAGTTAATATTTGGACATTTATCTTCCTTGTTATTCCTTAAAGCTAACTTGAAATGACAGAATTTTTTCTTAACCGAAATAAAATAAAAGACGCTCTTAAATACATAGTTATGCTTCGAAGTCAGTCAGAAACAATACACGCTACGCCAGTGATGTAGCTTTTGTAATGATCACTGCTGGGATTCTTTTATTGATTTGTGAAACGAAGTTCCAAATATACGTACTCTGTGTATGACGAATAATCCTTATTTGGCCGCTTCATACCAATAGTTCCATATTATGTAACATCCTTTATTTTTTAGAAGACGCGTTCTAAATTGTTCTGGCGCATTTGAATATAGTAACGTTCGACAGTTTGAATCTACAGTCGTCTTACTGATGCACTGCAGATACGTTTAGTGTGCTGTACTATGTATGCATTACACATGACGTTATCTGTTTACCGCCCTGTGCATACGAGACAGCAGATAATGCATTGCAATCTACTAATCTTCCTGACTCCGCCCCTATGTGATTTACAAAATGCATATGCATACCTTTTAATCCAAATCATTGCATAATAAGGCCTAATCTACCGTCTCGTGATACAATACGATTAACTCGTTTCTTGCATCCTTTAGCCAACATCGTGGACCAGATATCTGTTAAACAGAAAGTCTTGTCCCATTGAGTAGACAGTATCTACAGACATACAGACTGTATAACGATTTTCCTAGATTCCAAGTACCTAATGAATATTCACGAGCGTATATATATTACTTGTATTCCTCAGAGTTCTTGTAGAAATTTACAAATATTTCTCAGAAGTTATCAACTGCTAGACAGTCAAACACTTTATTTCAGTCTGTTTCCAGTTTGTGTGGACTGCTTCAACTTGTTTGTGTTAAATATTGTATTAATTAATTAATTATTCATTTATCAATATTATTTTTAAATATATACTTTGAATCTCTTATTTTAATTGATCAAAAACAAAATACAAACAAATCTTGAAATCGTTTTCAGCCGGTACAATATGTACATGTGTTGTAATTAAATTCGATTGTGTAAAACTATAAATGATTTATAGGTATTTATTTAGTATGTAAACATTAAAATATATTGACATTTTAAGAAAATAATAAAAACAATCGTCATCTTTATTTTATCTCTTTCCGTATCATTTTTGTTGATAATTTCTCGTAGAAATTGTTTACATCACATAATTATTACTTGCCTACCATTCACTTCATTTACTTATTATTTTTATGTTTAAAGCAAAGATAGGGAGACGCCCTTGAATTGAAGGAATGTTCGGTTTGTTTCATCATGTTCCGTTCCGTTTCTTACATTCATTCCGTTTCATTCCGTTAATTCATTTGAATGTCTTATTTAATTATTGTTTGCATTATTTTCTGATGAACATGTAATCTCATGTTTGTATTTGTGGTCAAGACGAGTAGAGATCCGATCTGTATCTTTCATTAGCCGGTCTCTTATCTGATGATTGTAAACAAGGCACGCGTGGTTACTCGTGCACGCTCGTGCGCACGTGTCCTTTGATGTGCCGATGCTCGTAATGTTTGGTAATTCTGTTATCAACGATAGTCTGCTTCTTGTTAGAAATTATAACTTTATCCTCTGGATGAATGAAACAATTTAGTTTTGCTTTGTGCCTTTTAATAAGCCATGAAATTATACAATTACTAATTTCTTTGATTAATACTCGTCGATTTTGTTTATTTGAAATGTCTGTCCAAATATCTATTTTTTTCCGTAATATATACATTCGAATTATTCCTTTTTACTATTTTTCCCAGCAAATATTAATCCCGGTAGCGTCATTGACCGATTTTTCGTGTTCCTCAAAGCATGACTTTATTTTGAAATTGTTTTGAAATATGTATTTCCTATATATGCAGAATTGTTTTCGTTTAGTCTTGGTTTCTGTTGTCGGGTAAAATAAACGATAAACTGATATAAAATAGGTACACAGTATTTAATATGAAAGAAATGCAAAATGTAGTATGTAGTATCACCTGGACTCAGAAATCATGAATAACTCTTTGATGAAACTAAAGAAATCCCCATGCTTCCAGAAAAAATATATTTTATAATACATTATGATGGTCAGGTTTCAAAATATTTATTTTTGGAAGCATGGCAATTTCTACACCTTACTTCAGAGTTGCCAAATACCATGGTATGTTTCTGATGTAAACGCTAAAAGTGCCCCATTTCATAATTATTATTAAATTAAAATCATTGATTTGGGGCTGTGGCCGCTCAGATATTGTGCAGAACAATTTCGACTATTTATATTGTTAAGGATCGGAAAGCGTGTTTAAACACGCTGGATCTCATGCCAGTAACGCTGCCAAAGATGGACCGACATTTGGCCATTCAAGATATTAAGTGTGTGCAATAAATGTAAAAGAAAAGTTGATCTTGGATTTATTTCAAATTTCTCTTAAAAGCAAATAGGATTTATAATAATTACCGCTCAATAAAATAATGAAAAACTGTGTGTATATTTAATATATTTTCTATAATTATTGGTTACAGTGTTAAATTTGTGTTCCCCGTCCTTGGAAACGATATTGAGGCAGGACACAATGTTTTAAATTTGTGAAAAATTCTCTTTTGATGTATTTTGTGGTATTGCTCAAGCCTATCATATGTTGACGGGTATAATACAAATTTATCGCCCTGTTATTCATGTGAATTCAAGTAAACGCTGCACATATTTAAAATTGTATCGAATTTCAGACTTCAAAAACGACTATCGGCCCATTAGTTTGTGTGGATTTTAAAAGCTTGCCAACAGTATGTCAAAACTATATGCCTTAAATTAGCGGTATTTGAAATCTTAGGTGTCTTACGAGTGCACGGGGCTGCAATATGTAGACGTGGGTCCTTTGTTTGAGATAATTGCATGTGTCGAAAACGTTAAGTGCCGTCCAGATTTGATTTACGGTGTACGGACCCGTCGCAAAATGCCGTACTTTACCGTTTGGTGTTTTGACGCGTTGCCCTGTGTGTCCCGCTAAAATATTTATACGAATTGATTTATGTGAATTTTGTAAATAGTCAAACAGACAATAATACTGTCCTATCCTAGCGCAGTATCGCGAGCTATCGTGTACTTGCTTGGCCATCTAACAATACCCAATAAAGCCACCTCCTGGACCAAGTATATTTTAAGAGCCGAATCTACCAGAGTTTATAAAGAAGTTGAATTAGTAAGGAAAATAAATTCGGCGGTCTTTTAACAAAAGAATCAAACTCATGCGTTGCAACACTCTTGCAGCCGCCTCTGTGTTTGTGCTGGGCACTAGACAGTTTAAGGGTGATGCATATACCTGCAACGGGGCATTTTGCGTCTTTAAAATATGAAAATGGTTATTTTCAGCACAACTTTCGACCTTTTATACGATGTTCATTCAATCATAACAGTATTCTGGCAAATGCACTTTTGCAAATGTAATATGTAACGAAATGTGAATCAACCATCACTAATCGTTCAAGAATTGCATGACTCTCTTGTGAAGGAAACTTTAAATTGTATTGAGAGGAACTTGATATAACAGTCTAGCAGGGGAATGCTACCCATAAACGGCCCTGGTGTACGACCTGAAACTCAACTCAACACACAACGCTCTTGGATATTTCTATATTCGTTTGGAAAATAGTAAATATGCATGACTTGCTTGTACGATCATAACTTTAGTTTAGTTCCGATTTTGTTAAATAAGTAAAATAATGTATAAAACCAAGAGATATGTACATAATATACATTTGTTTTTGCAGAAAAATTAAAAATAAACTATAAGTAAAATTAATGCATTAGCGTTGCTTAATTTGTACTAATAAACAATGATTTCTCCAACCGGCGGCATTAAAATTTCAAATGCATAAACTTAATTCTAATCAATCGTGTACTTCGCCTCAAAATTCTTGTTTGATCTCATTCAATGGTAATTTTTCCTTTCAAAATCGAATACTTAGCACAGAGAATATAACATTATGTATATATTTTTTTGTGTTCAAATAAGATTGATGGTCGCTTTGTTGTGCACCACAGTTGTGCGCAGTCCCCATAGATAAAACGTTTTGTCGAAAATGAATCGAATTCTAATGGTTGTTAAGATTCGGAAAAAAGCTGGATTCGTTCGTAAAATGCTTAATGGCGATAGTGACTGATTGGCTTAGTAATTAAACAGGAATTTGAAATTGGAATTTTGTATTTTTTATATTTATCATTGTTAAATTTGAAAATGTTTGCCGGATGAGTCATGTTTTATATGGCTTTCCGTCGCTGGTTAATTGCTGTACATGTTTTAGGTTCATAGGCAAATTTATTTTCGTTTTTTAAGACAAATTGAAACAAATGGATTTCACACGTTTTTTTCATGTCACAGTTTAATGCAGATGAAATTAAAATCAATCAAAATTTAATGCGTGAAGTATTTATTTGAAAATTTAATGCGTGAAGTATTTATTTGAAAATTTAATGCTCGGCATGTTTACTTTCATACCTTTTTTGTAAAATTGAGAATTTTAGTTTTGTTTTGTCAAATGAATATGGCTTTGTCTGTAGTTTCTTCTATGTTGAGTATACAAACATTTTGAGGACTCGCACTCAAAACGTGAGCATGATCCTCAAATGGCCCGTTTTGTTTATTTATACGTCGGAGAATTTGACTTGGGTTTACATGAAAATTCTTCAAAATTCGAATGTTATCAGAGTGTGCTAGTATCAATGCTGAACTTTACAAGAACATTTCGGTATAAGACAATACGTATATACAGAAGTGAAAGTGCTCGGAGATTAAAACGGCATTGTATTGTATAATAGCGAATATGTTCTACGTTTGACTCATTGCAAGAAAATGTCTTTGTAGTTTGAAGAACTACATGACTCGTCTGTTTCATTTGGGATAAGTAATAGTTTTACACTGAAGCAAATACAAAGTCCCACGTGCACAAACACAACGTATTTAACAACTGTTGACAATGTACATGAAGTCTTTTCTTGGAAACACGTCAGCACAATCAACAGGATCGGACCGCAGAAAACTGGGGTTGAATTATTCGCATATCGAACGCTGCGCATTTATATTCGAACATTTACTATTACAGACATTTTTGTTCCAATGTACATCCTTTGTCGAATGATTTTGTATGCAAATTTCTTTTCTTAAGTTTTGGTTTTGTTCGCAAAATATCGTATGACCAGCGTGTATATTGTAGAAACAGCTGTCATCACAATTTCTACTGTTTTAATAAAACCGTAAAGTACCGAGTTACGCTACGGACATACCCGAGCGTCTCGTACTTGACGAGCGTAGGGCGACGAATAATGAATGATCGGAGTCATAAAATCTAATAAAAGCGCTTACATTACTTAAAAATTTCTGAATTATTTTTCCCACTGAGAGATGATTGACATACGTATGGTTGTGCTATCAGGGAAGCTAGTTAGCGCTAGCTCACAATGATTCCTATCAGTACTTCGCAGATATGTATGAAAATATGTATGGCTATTAGGAAAGGAAAGGTTTTCAAATTTATGAGTTTCGGATCTAGATTTCAGCGTTCATAATGTATTTCATTCATTTATCAGAGAGTTAACAGGCCGAGAAATATCCCCGCATATTAAATATGCCCCTAGATTTAATGTAGGTTTTGTATCGCCACACACGGCGATTATACTTCATTTTGTATAGTACTAGTATTTATATAAAGAGAAAGAGACAGATTTATCAGCATGTGGGCAGTGGATAAAATCAACGTTTTGTTTACGTGTTGTGAATTTGTGTAAATTAATACAATTGCCGGTATCTAATAACGGTCCGTATTGGGTTTTTTAGCCCATACCTGAATTTTGTATCAGAAGAACTTCACGAACTGAAAATTTCGAATACGCTTCTTCGTTTCATATTAAGTATTAATGTCAACCAGAAATATCATAAATAAAAATGACTGATGTATCCATTCCTGACCATTCGAAAACATAGTTTTCCTTTATCAATACATATACTGCATTAAAAGTTAATGAAGTCTTCACGGATTCTAAATCGCTTAATACTCATCGATTTCATTGATTGACTTTTAAATGATTCGAGTGATTATCTGACTGAATTACTGACTGATGATAGTAAATGTGAATAATACAATGTCATATAAATCAAATAATATTGCTCCAACAAGCTGTTACAATTAACTAGCGATACTATTTCAGCACCCCATATACTCATTTTCTTTAAATATTATAATTCATCATATATAATTTATTAGGAAACATTTAAGATATTTTACTGCATAGTAACATAAATCAGCCATTACATTAAAATTAACAATCTTCAGTATATGTAAATGATAAAAAATGTACGAATCTAATCTTAATGTATTAATATGAGTAAGTTAATAACTCACATCGCGTTGTTGCAGTCACCTTATATTAGTATACTAGACTATTTAATGCAAAGATGCGTTTGGCTCATTGGTTTACTTTCCTTAATTTTTGTCAGTGTCTCTTGTCAGTGTATATTAATGACTAGAGCGATAATATAAATAAAAGAGAATGTATTTATTAAGAAATTGTAAAATATATCATACATGTAGATGCATATCCATATATACTTATATTTAATGTATATTTCAAAAATGAATAACACATGAAAATAAACAATTAACCGTGGTTGTTCGAAAAAAACTAATTCTTGGAGAATTAATCGAACTATATAGTTTTCTATTCGCCAGTAGACATACTAAGTAGCCATCGTTTAACTCGAGATCGCTAAAACTTGTGGTAAGACTATGCACATGTTTAGCTGTGGGCGATTACAATTAATTACTGGACGCACACTCTTCAATTAACGACAAAACATGCACGTGTAACTTATGTTCAAGTAAAGTGTCATGTATATACCTGAATAAATCATCCCCGGTACATGCAATGTGTTCGAAATATCTATGACCTTTGTTTTAGTATATACAGGGTGTTCAAAAGTTTGTTCCACAAAGTTTGAGTTTCGATAAAATGAAAATATTGCTGTGTACACTGGCTTTATTTCGCATAATGAAAACTACTACTTTTTCATTAATATCTGTATTATATTGAACTCTCACATAGAAGTAAACTATTGGTATATAGCGACATAGATGGGACGAGCTATTAAAAAACCCACTAAAAGTCAAACTTTGTGAACTTTTTAACACCCTGTATGTTGAATACAGCTCAATAATACAAACAATGTATATATAACTCAAGAATACAATGTATAATATTATATACATCCGTTGTAGTACAATATATGTAAACTGACTTAAGAAACGTCAAAATAAACTCCAAATAAATTATCACTTTATGAATAGGGTATGTAGAAAAGATTTACGATATGATATGTGACTTTGAATGCATAACATTAGATTACATCAAGACTCGTTTGTTTCTGATGAATCAAGTCATTGTGTCGATTTAACCATGTTTTTAAGTTTTTAAAAGATGTACAATGATTAACGTATTTGCTTTTTAAAAAATCCCACCATGTATTTTAATCAAGTTACACATTTTACTATTAGATGTTAGTTGCTCTAGGTTTGGTTCGTGAAATATTACTCAAGTGTTTGCCCCTTTGATTATTAATTGTCTAAATTTAATTGCTAAAATCCTTTTGTGTTACGCCTAAAATGAACATGGATATTCAATATGTCTACGATCCGTGAACTATTCATATACAATTTCATATTGTGTCCTTAATTGAAGTAAAACCCTACATTCAATCCATTGTTTATATACAATGTACACAGTGAGAACGTCTCAAGTTATCATTGAAATGAGAGTCTGTTTCATCAGCAAGTATCAGACATTTCCCCCCACAATTTATAGTTTTCTACAATATATAGAAATATATCATATACTTCAAAGAATTTGTCATATTATTAAATTAAATAGCTTCGAGTGATATGTTTACATCAATAAAATTGATTTCAAAATCATTTTATTTCATTTTGATTGATATATACAACATAATAAATAAATCTTGGGAAAAGTTAATACGCAGAAAGATAAAAAATATATTAACGTTTAATGCCATGTCACTTTCTACTTTTTTTCTTGGCTGTCCCTACCTCAATATAAACATGCATTTTCTGAAACCATCAAAAAGCACCTTGATACATTTACTTTACACTGAAATAAACGTCCATATTGGATAGTCGGCGTATTCGTTCATTTGACATGTTATTATCAAAGACTAACTAATACTACGTGTATAAAGACTACTTATGTTATGTAATGTTATTTAATATGTGCACTGAGCATTACACATGATAACTGTCTTTGATTTCTGTACATGGATCTGAAAACAGTAGAATTGTGTCACTCTAACAATGTATACATTAGTGTATGCTCTTATGTTGATAGAACGTTGTTTTTGTTTACCTTCGCTGATTATGTTTTAGTGTGGCACCCCGTGCTTACTTATCATATGCAATACTTCGTGTCGGAAACTAAATATTTCATTTATTGCCGCATGGCCGTCGTAAACTTTTGTTTTATGAACGATTCCCATCACACATGTTCAGATGAAAGTGTTTTATTTTGAACAATTTTGTAATGAATGCTATGTCATCTGTCTATGTCCCGGTCAATGTGTATCTTTTGTACTGTGTCAAATAAATACAAAAATAGCAGTTATTGTGGTCTTCTCACCAGTGAAATAATCCATAAGTCGATGAGAAACAAAGATAAAGTTAGGCCTATATTTTAGTATTGTTATATTTGTTATTGCATTCGTTTCTAGAACACCAAGAATAGTCACATATGTGTCATTTTGCTTGCTTCCATTTCTACAGACTTCAGTTCATTCATTGCAACACACCTCCCAGGTTTTAGGAAAACAAGTTCCTTCATTTTGTATTACCAGCTCTTTACTGAACCACAAAATATTTATAAATCACTCAAGGTTTCATATTTGAATTTCAATTTTTATTTCATGATAAAAAAAACGAAATATTTCAATTTGAATTGAAAACATGAAATATACAAAATACTGACATAATATTTCAACAAATATTGAACACAGAAACATAGATAATCATTTCCTGGAATTAAAACACTTATAAATTATAATGCTGAAAAAGTAGAATATATATATATGTAATATTTAAATCAACCATCGTAGTTCTTGCACAAACACCTATGAATGAATTAACAATGCCGACTTATAAAATAGCTATTTTAATCGTCCGTGTAGCGTGGAAATTGCTGTGGAAGATGTGTCAAATATTTATAAATATGTATTGACCACTCGTATTAACAATATGGCGATCTCAGATTTGATAAAAATAAAACTGGACACTTCTTGCATTTAGATAATATATATTACATCGCACAGTAAAAACATAATTAGTGAGCATGGCACGTCAAGGAAGCATATCATATATTATATTTTCATATCCGAATTTATTCAAATTTAATATTTGCAATTTTATCGCACACATGAGCAGATTATGAGTGGTTCCAGCTGGTGGTTAGCGACATGCATACAAAATATCATTTCAATTTTATTTCATTTACATATAATTATTAAATTAGAATTAGAGAATAGTGCATGTTTTGACAACAACCCGTCTTGCTGTCTGATATAACGTGGGTGACCATTTGCCTTCTGAATTCATTATCAAAAGTGATAAAATGCGTGTGGCTTTCTTACAATGATTTCTAGCTTTTGATGCAACCCAAATGCTATATAATGATTGTCCCGGTGTCTGAATGTCTTAAAAGTGACTTTCTTTGATGTATTTAGTAAAGTTCATATTTCCCAACAAAACAAAATGTGTTGATGTGTCTCCATATTAAGTAGGTATCTCTAATTATCATCAAATTATAGTGTTAGGCACACTCATATCATCGCTGCTTATATCTCAATCATGTATTTCTCTGTTTCAAGTAAATACTTTGTTCCGCAATTTAGTTTAGATCATAACATTCCTACGATTTAAATTTGAATGTAATCTGTTCAAACTTTAACATCATACTCTGTGTCAAGTTGAATAGAATAATATATTTTAACAACAATCGTGTTACGCGGGTCGTTTTACTGTGTAAAAGTTGTCATTGTATAACATAAGTATTGCAAAGATTTCTCATATCATAGATTTTTTAACAAAACTATAATGTATTGACTGATCATCAAAACAGTTACTTGCTTCATATTATGCGATGTTTAAATTGTTTCGACATATTATGAACGCTGTGTTATACAACAGTGTCATCTAAACCTTGGTGCATCGTTTGTTACTTGTTCAGACTTCATTTGAAACCATCTCAATGATAAAAATCTTCAAAAAAGTTTCTATTTATTTGTCGAATGTACAATATTTTTGGTAATATTAGACTCGGTATACATTTACATCAGTGATAGGCGTTATCACTGTTTATCAATAAAATGAAAGCCTGTAATGTCATATATCACTTACTCGATACTCTGTAATATCCAAAGCAGTGAAAAAATAGTCACCATCACAATTAATAAGGGGGAAACACGAGTGCACAAAAATAAATTAAATAACCCCTTCTTTCTAGCACTTATTCTGAAGCTAATCGTCATTTCGTCCGTGAAATCCGATGTATGACACCGTATTTATCAAGAATATTCATCACTATGTCAACAAACGAACAGTGTTCATAATTTTTCCAAACTTTTGGGATTTGTGAGAAGTTCTCTTAGTACTCTCCAGCACTGTTTGGCTGCACTGTCCATAGCTGTGGTCGACTTGCTCTTAAATAAGTCAACATTTGGTAGGAAGTAATGAGGACATCTTCTGTTCTGTAGACATGAGATAAGTTGCAGTAGAATACCGTTGATTCTGTCACCTAGACACGTGTCGTCCCATTCAATTTCACGTGGGTGCTTTTCACATTCATATAGAAGTAAAGTTTTAAGATGATAAGCAACAATAGGTTGGCCTGGCACATCAAAATGACGATCCCTCAAAGCCTTTAGAATGCTTAAACACTTTCTACGACACCCGCCATAAAGAAGACGGTCCTCTGCGTATTTGAAAGACATCGACCAAGCATCTCCCTCTGCCGCGCTTTGTTTATCCTTCATGTATATGCTTTCCTTAGATAGAAGATCGAATCCTTCTGTTTTCACCTCTGCCACCAGGTTTGGGTTTGGCCATGGTACGTGGGGAACCGGCCAGTGTGCGGCACTTCGCGACCAGATGCCGCCACAACGGAATGCTGGGGTAATTTGAACAACATAGCGTTCCTTGATTCTAAGTTTTACCTCAGTAGTGTCTGCCACCATTTTTACTATATCTCGATAACTACATTTGTCCACAGCTTGTGCGACCAAAGTTTGAAACCTTGACCTAATTTTACGAGCTGACAAGTATCCTGATGCTGTGATGAACTCCACCCAAAGCGACATAGAACGTTTCCGACCATCACTCAGCTTGAGTACAGCACACCCGGGTATAGTGCCATCATCAACAAAGTTAAAAACTCCCATCTGATTAAGATATAGCACCACCTCAAACTCAGAGGGTGCGACCACGTCAAGTCCTTCAAAACGGCCGTTCACTTCATTCAAACTACTAATAAACCGCGGTTCTTGCACTTCAACCTCCTTTAAAACATCTTGAACGACTTTACAAACTTCCCGAATGGTTTTAACTACGCTGCTCTGTCTTGTTGCGACTCTTTCATTGTAATATTTGTTCAATTCAAACAACACTTTAGATTGTTGCGCTAACATATCTGGTGAACTGCCGTCCAGTAACATTGTTTATGAAACTTCCACAAAATTAAATATTGTCCAAATTGCGGAAAGTAGTCACACTTCACGATATAAAGTCATCCACTTGCATGTATTTTTTATTTATTTCTGTTGTTAGAAATTAAACTACAAATGTAAACAATCCCGTTGTTTTAGTGGTGATACACGTCAGTATGCGAACGTTTCGTTTCCGCTTCGGTTTGTCTCAACATTTAAAGCTCCGTCTAATTAAAAGTTAGTATAGCCACAATTAGCGACAGTTTGTAAACCCGCGCTCAACTGTATCTAAACACTACAACTTTTTATGCAAAATCATACAACACAGCGTGAAGTGATACTGCTTCGAGATTTCGATTGTTGTTTTGTATAAAAGCTTGAAAATGTCATAAATCACCGTCCATTACTAACAACCAATGAGAAGACAGCATTATCTGATGCTAATTAGCCCGAGGCTGTTTCCTTTCATCGATTGGATGAGAATTAATTTACTGCTCTCGTATAGTCCCGCCTTCTTTAGTCTAAGTACCGCCCACAAAGAAAGTATTTTGCTGCTCTTTAGCCCACTTAGAAAAATTGCAATGATTTTGTGTTACTGATTTTAATTCATATTGAATTATTTATTAAAAATGGAAAATGCTTTTAACAATGCTTGGACTGAGTTTTGGTAGGTGTCGCGCGTGAAATTTGTATTTTGATCAGTTATTAAATTGTGGCAAAACTTTTAAGTTGTCAGAGTTTTTTCTCCTAAATTTGCCGGGAAAAGTTCATCGTTGTTGTTTGTCGATGAAAGATCATTGGAAAAAATATACAAACCGATGAATGATTTAATATGCTATGTCGGATATCGTTATATGGATGCAATTGCAGAATATAATGCTACCATCTTTTGTGCTTATTTAAACATTTCATTAAAACGCTAATTTTATAATTGCGCGTTGAATATTTCGTATTTAAGCTTTTGTAAGTTACTGATAGTTATTACAGTGCTCTTACTGGATTGAGATTGCTCTAGTGAAATTGTCATGGTCATTGCAGTGCTTGACTTTTATATTTCATTTCAAATATTGTACATTTGGCATTAAGTTCACCGCTTTATAATTTGAAGAATATATTACAATTATCACCATAAACTGTACTTGTTAATTATTATATTTGATATGTATCGTTAGTCGCTCGTATCATAAATATATCATCAACATTGACTTTCATAGAAATCAATTCTACATGAATAGTTCGTAGGAACGCCTTCCGTGGGTTTTAAAACGCCTATTTCTAATCGTAGCACTTTTGTAAACACTGTTTACCTTGTAGAATGCTTTAAAACGATCATATTGTTTTCATTTGAAGAATATTACTTCCAGATTCAATATTCCGGAAAAGAGTCGCACGATTCAATTGTTCAAACAGTTGTTCACTCACAATAATTGCAAATAGTTTTTATGGTATTCGGTTGAAAGAAAAATCAGAAAACTAATTTGAATGCTAAAATGTTATAATTTTCATTAAGTTAGAGTTTGCAACATTCTTTTAGGTTGCTCGTCTTCTGATCTTATTCATAAAGTAAGACAATTAAAGATTCAATATTTATACAAGAAACAATCGTATATTCAAACTTAATTCCAAATTTGTGTGGTTGAATGTAATACGTTGCGTCGTATTGGGGAGTTTGTGTATAAGTGTTCAAAAATTGTCCCGTGTTCCGTAATTCCGAGTGACGGAATTAAATGGCCCAATTCAGGACAATATCTAAAATTGAATTTATTTTTATTGGCTTTTAGTTCATATCAACTTGTTTCGTCATATCGACAAAATTGAAAATACTGCGTACTTTGATATAACTTTAACCAAAATGGTCTTGAATTAATTTCAGTTGTGTAGATTTTTGCAATTATGAATATGAAAATTCTTTTCAAAACTTTTGGTGTAGATTTTTCTAAAGTTATATCTCAAATATTTTAATAATTATTTTGAAAATCGTTATAATATTTTATAGGTTAATTGCTCATATACTTGTGCGTTTTGATTGAAATTATGATGATGAAAGGAATTGAAATAATGATCTGAAATCCGATAATAATATATATGAAAATAATATGAATAGATACAATTTATTTCGGACTAAGCAATTACATTTCATCACTTAAATATATGTACGTTAATATGCAATACAATACAAATAGTTTATTACATTAAAACACAACATGGTTCATAGCAACATAATGTACAGTATAACAAAAACACAATGGGTAGAGGTATTTACAGAAGAGCAACATATCAACATTAAACTTAGTTAGCTCACAATATGGAACATGACTTAAATTTACAATGAAAATAAATACAAAATAAATGCGCTGGTCTGAGTTGAACATTTATATACATTCCTACAATTAAATAGTTAAGTAAACACTGAAAAAGTCGTCCACGAAAATATTGTGAAAACGATGCCCTGATATATACATACTATTAAATGCGTGTTTAATTCTACATGAATTTACAACAAGGAGTGTTGAAAGTGATTTTCTAAGTTGTACAAAGAAAGGATTATTATATTTAATATATAAGACATAATAGATACATATCTAACCGAGCAATCTTTGATTGAATAAGTTGGACACGCTTCTGTCATTTATTTTAAACAATTATAATTATATTGTTATATAATTGCTGATTATTCGGTTTTCAGACAATTAGTTGACGTTTTTGATTGGCATCGATTGTGTTTTTGTGACGGAAAATCAATATAAAATACGAATCGTGCGTTTTATTTCCTAAGGCAAGTTTATTACGATCAAATGTTGATGTAGGGGAAAAAATGAATTGATTCATTGATATTTATTGAAAAAAGCAACACCATTTACTGGGGTTTAGGATAAATAAAAACAAATATAATTCACCGATTTGAAAGTGGATTAAAATGCTTCTAAAATTGTACGCACTATTGAGATATAGTCTAAGTCTTTATCAGATTTAAACTTATCTGATTAGGAAATTAGTTTAAGACTAGCTAATAGCTGTTAATCTTTGTTTATATGAATAACATTTTATAGAATTCTTACCAGTAAAATTGTCTGCATAAGTTATTATAACAACTTTGTATTAAAATCATTTCTGTATTACTAAACTACTCGATTCGGTTCAGTCTGTGACTTCGAGGGTGGTATGAAATATAAATGTACATTCAGTCATACCCGTGTCTGTTCAATGATAGTGTTATACTTAATGAGAGTGTAAAATTAATTTGAAATATTGGTTCAACATATTGTTTGAACACACAACTTTTGAGACGAAACACTTCACAAAGCTAGCGCAACCGAATTTGTCTTAAAGATGAAAAAGAAAATAGAACCATATGCCCCACGAGCTTAAAGACTATGAACGAGGATGCATCTTTCACTGAACAGAATAGAACATACATTTTATTTAGAATTTAAAAGATATTTCTCATCCGTATTTTCATATACCTATTATCACAACACAATCAAAGTTCCATTTACATAGAAAATAATTGAGGGTTGTGATTGTACAAAATTAGCTTATGATAGTATGAACATAAAGTGCATAAGAGCAACATCAGTACACGAATATTAACTAAGCAACTATATTTCTGTAAAATGCGAATTTTATTCAACTTAAGAAGATATGATAGATATTTTTTACACAATCCCAAGAAATCAAAGACGCGAAAGGAAAACCACGTCCAGAAAGCAACCACAGCGACACAAGTGTATGCAGTAATAATGCAAGCCATTTTATAACTGATGCTATTTAAAAGTTATACCAATACATGTTAAAGGCCTGTCCAGCATTCAATATTTCAACCGAATGTTTGTAAGTAGCCACAGGGACGAGTCTATTGTGCTTATTGCGGGGTTAAATGTACTTAAACGTTCGAACATTTACGAAAATTGACTGAAAGGCGATAAGGTATCAAATATATAACACTTAGCGGTAATTTATATGCATTGGGGTAGTTTGAAGAGCTGCTTTTCGCTCGGTTATCACCTCCGTGTTAAATCTTCACAGGCACTTGGAACACAAAACTTCCTAATTATTACAATTTTGTTGAGCGATTCTTCATTCGATAAAATACATCTTAATGTAGTTTATTGATGCTTGGATAATCTTGCTACCGTAATTATCTCCTGCTTTCGATGCTCGATGTTTTAGTAAAGCGTTGCTTGAGGATAGTTCTCCCAACGTTTTACATTGCTGAGACAGACGCTGGGGGCGTGGTCAAGACGATCATGATCGTCTGAAACAGCTGGTCAGAACTCATGTATTGTGGTAATATTTACAAAAGGGGGTATTACACTTGATTGCCAGCTTAAATAAACTTCGTGATTTTCATTCGATTATTTGTTAATTACCATGAAAAATGCCTTTAAAGCGTGGCTGTTTTAGATTAACTTCCACGAAAATCAATAGCTATCACACGTTTCAGGGAAACTTTCCTGGAAATGAGTTCGCACCTCTTGGGGAAATTTCGAAAATGCAGTTTTCTTCCCCAAAAAAGAACGTATTAGTTGATTACGTCTTAAAGAAGAAAATATGCAATTCTGTTGCTATGTTTAAATAATGTTGCTTCGGAAATGTCGCTTTTAAGAGATGATGGAAGCTTTGACCTCTTGTACATGGTAATATGATTCTAGCCCAAGCTTATGGATTTTATAAAACACTTTACTGCTGCGGAGACGGAAGTGCTTGATGGCGATGCATAAATAATGATGACCAGCCACTGTATACGATGATGACGCTGCCTGTTCATTGGCCGAAAATGCTGTATTTCCTCAACGCTTAAAAAAAGCATTATTAAAGCATATACGTGCCATGAGACCATACATCACGCATACAACTTATACGTCATTCTATCTCTGTCTTCTTGTTTTATCATATGAATGTGCATTTTAAAATGTCTTCAGTTTTTGCTTTTTGCTCGTCTTAAATTTGACTGGTGTGTTCATAACCTTTCGGAGTCGCAGTTTAATGCTTAAGATTGCGGTATACTTAACACAATTCATTTGCAACATTTAAATTATGCTAAATCGCAGGTTGCTTCATAATATTTTAAACTTGTTAGTTTAAGGTCATATAATCTGTTCAGCGAGGTTTAAAAATTGACCACTGATTTCTTCCGGCTAGTTAAGTCCGGTCAATGGTCAGTGGTTATTACCGCTGCCTAAGACATATTAGTTGCCGGTTTGGTTAGGGACAAGCGGAGTTCAGATTAGCACGGCGGCAAGATGTCGGGCGCTGTTGTGTCTGGGACATAGAGTAATCTGGTACGAAATGTTGCTGATACAATCTGCCTTCGATGTTGAAGTCTGTCTTATACATAGAAATATAGTCTGTGAAATAAACATTATAAATGTAGCATAAACAATATGAAACAACTTTCCGGGGCAAACCAGCGGAGAACACTGCACAAGTCCGGGAAGCAATCACGTTTTTTATAAACACCACAGGCTCCGAAACCAAGGAATGGTCTTCAACTGTCTGACCTCTAAACCTCGATCTGTAGACAAGATAAACGATTTAAACTATCAAATTAGTGTTCAATGTTTTATCACTGTTCATGATAGCATGAGACGAAACATGAAAGGAGTATGTATAACATTGCCATTTACATACACGTTACAACGACCATCTGCACGGTCCTCTTAATAGCACTCACGATTTTGACTAATTTAACATCGATTATTATGACCAGTAAATCGAGAATCGCGATATACCTAAGTTCTAGTATGTTGGTCATTGATTCATTTATGTAGTGTATTTATCCTACAAAACTTTTGTGTTGTTGTTGTTATTAAATTGTTAATTAAAATAATAACAATGCTACGGATTCTATTAGAAATTCGCGCTGTGTTAAAAGTGAATGAATGTGGTTACTTGAGAGTAATTATTTCAACTTTTTATTCATCTTAAGATGTTATTAAACGAAATCTTATGTCATATTACTAATAACGTTCACAATAGAACGAATGTGACTCAAATTTATTGTTGTAAGTTTTATATTTCAACTAATATAAATGTTATTATTTGAATAATAAATTATCTGTCAGGGAAATTCACTCGGCTTCATGTTCACGCATAGACTACTCTGGTTGCCAGCGTTCGTGCTGTAACTGAATGCGAGCATATTTGAAAGTCTTTGGGCGAATTTTAGCACGGCTGTGGTTTTATGAATGCATTGACATCTCATGGCGTTGTATACATATCTATCAACTTGGCTGTCTATGTTAAATTAAACAAGTTTGTATAAGACAATAATTTGAGACAAATTACGTATCTGAGTTGTTGAATGAAAAGTTAATAATAAATGTTCTTTTTAGAATGAGGAGTCGGAAAAAGATAACTCAAATTCTCTCATTTATTCCGCTTGTAATTGATACAGCTACGGTGGTCCGAAATGAATGGAATATTAATGATTAAAAAGTTATATATGGAACAACTTAGACAACGTTTTGACCTTACACCCCGCCTGTTTTGTATGGCACTTCGGAACACTTTTCTTATATCGTATTGCGCGATATTGTATTCAAATTCGTATGCACAGTCGCAGCGGGTGTTTGAATTATATGAAATATAATTTAGCAAACTCACTCTGACAGTGACATTGTTGGCAAACTTTTATTATCGATGTGATGTAATGACGAACCACTGCAAGATAATGCCCGTTCTGTATTAGTTCGAAGCAGGATGAATGTGTGTTAAATGAGATGGTAGGACTATGGTCAAACGGACATGTGGTTCGCATTGGCCGCTTCTTTAATGCAGTTTGCTACGACACCTACACGTTAACACTCGCGTTATTGTTATAAAGTCCTGTTTTGAGGAACACGAAAAATCGGTCAATGGCGCTACCGGGATTCGAACCCGGGTCTACGGATTGCCGGATGTGACCGAATTGTTATATTGTACCATCGCCGGAGCATTACCAGTTATAGAATTTCTTTTATTCGAGAAATTTCCCCGACTTGCTTGTTAAAGCCCATTGGTTTTAGCAATGTACCTAACTGTCCATGTCTGAAATATTGCCATAAGGACACATATTGTCTTCCTCGACCACGAAAGTGACCCAATATTCGCCTTATCACCTGAACTATTTGTTATATTTTAGTCGTAATTTTTACTACAATACATTGTCAGATTCTGCAAGATTATTCGATATGCAGCCCGAGATTGGTGCAACTGTCAAAAAGTGACATTTTTCTAATTTACACAAACGTACCACTGGGGTCTCAGATACTTATTTTATACAATCCATAGAAATAATAAACTTATCTTTTATATCTTGTAATGAGTTAAAATCGTTAAATGAAAGATAACGTGAAGCGTTAAGTTTCGCATTAATCAACTGTACGATGACACGAGACACAGTAAGTATTTATTGGGACACGTGATACTTTGGATGGTCGTGTATTTATACAACTGTTACTCTGCCGATATCACATTTCTTCACAAAACAATGTTGATAAAATGACATATTAATTTTTCGCGTCAAAGATTTTATTTCACGGACGTGTTGGTTCGATTTTGCGCAGTAGTCGTGTTCGTTTTAGGCATGTGACAAGAGCTTTGCCGCGCATGCGCATTGTAGATTTCATGTTTCATGATTAGATCTTGATTCTCGCCTGTCTAGTCGTTTTTTTTTCCTGCAAAATTTCAATATTGTCTAATTGAACGTTCACCCGCATGTCCGTCCGTCCGTCCGTCCGCCTGTCCGTCCGCCAGTAATCAAATTGTTACTGAACCTTAGATTTGTTTTGGAATGCATTTCAAAATTTGAAGGGATTGGTTTGACAAAGTAGTACTTGTTTACTAAACTCAAATTTGATAAAAAAACAACAGTAAACTGTTTTATTGACAGTGAACTGTTTTATTGACAGTTAGTCATATCCCTCACTTATGTGACCTTTCCTTCAAAGTTGGCTTCATTCGGTGCGTATAGAGTAAAGACAATAACTGTTCAAATAGTCTAGACATTAGGTTACGTATGTGTCCGTTTGTTTGAATGTAATATGTATTGTTAGTAAATGATAGAGACAGATGCAGATCGTTCATTAAAATCGGTCATAAAATGCAAGTCATTTATTCTCATCGATTCTGCATTGGATGAATGAATATTGCCTCATGCGTTGACATCATTTTGATAAGTCGCGCCGACTTGGCGGTGTGAAGGCATTTTGGAAAAATAATTTATACGAATGTCACGTTTTTTGGAATAGATTATTTTGTTGTAATGTGTGTTGATATTGTTCGTTTGTTATAATGTTGTTAAGCATGCAATGATGAACGCGACGATCGAACATAATCATCTTTTTTCAAAACTGATGAATTTTGCCTTGTATGGTTAGCCTTCGACCAGTATACTTTTAGTGACTGTTGACCTATTGTTGTGTTAATTGGAAATAATTTAGAGAGATCTGACTTATTGCAATGATTATTGCCGCATTCTGTACGCATCCGTCTATTCCTTTTGAGGTAAATTGCCATATTCTTATAAAGATAGTTCCCACATCTACAATTATATTTACCTCCCTTGTTCTTAATCATCAGCCATTTTGCAAAACCTGATAAGCCCTTATAAGAGTAATTTCCAAATATGTGATAATTGAGAAAATAGCAAGATAATTTGCATGTTTCTCTAAATTATTGCCAACTGACCATATCTCCTTTTCGTCGCAAAAACTATTTTTACCAAATATGTTCAACCATCACGAATGTCTAAATATTTGCACGCTCACTTGGATCGCCTGAGATAATGGGTTATACATTTATGCTTGTCATTAGTTTTTACTTTTAAGTATAAATTTTAACCCTATCCACCTTTAGGTTTTTGCCGTTTTTTGGTGAGTTGGCATGTTGTTGGCTATGCAATATCGCCCGTGGCTATACACTTGAACAGATGTGCAAATGACATAAAACTGGGTGATTCAATCGTGAAAAGAAATGATGCATCAATTTATATTCGTACATTTTCGTTGAAATGACTACACATTTTTAAGCTGATCTATTGTATGTGCTTTTTTATTCCTAAAAAATGCTGAGTAGGTTCGCAATGCGACGATTTTTTAATTTTACAGACATCGTGCATGCGTCAGACAAGTTTCAAGTCTATTCGGAGTGTTTCTGCGTTTACATGCAATCAGTCAGTGATCGAACATATAAGGCGGTCGGCGTATAATGTTGATCGCTCTATGACTTACTAACTGTTCTTTACAGTCACGTTTTTAGGACATGGGGTGATATAGTCCCACCAATAATTTAATGTAGTGAACACTTCCGCTTTTCCAGTTAATTGCCTATTTATATCAGTTTCAATTAATTACTTTAACAAATGTTTCATTTCAAATAAGCACTATTATGTTGTCGGGTTATGCTTGAGCTTGCTTATGAAATGTTCCGTCGGATTGACTGTTTGAGGTTCGAATCCGGCTTCCACTTTGCTATTATGATATCGACTGGCGAGGTGTATATTTCATAGCACCAGCGTCTATGATCTCTGCAGTTTAATTGTCCAGGAACATAAGAAGCCATTGGTTAATGATCTAAATTATTGGATATTTTGAACATACTAACTAAAGTCATGTTCTATGATGGCCCTTTTTTATTTTAACATATGTTCTGTGATCTTGTCTCTTATGATTGAATACTCGTGCGACTAATTATTGTGCGCGGAAGAATTCAACGAGGCGTATGTTAAGAGGTTCCGGCGTGCGTAAGAATGTACAGATGCGACTGTCCGTAGTGATTCTTGTTTTTGACAATCTGAAATCCGGTGAGGCGGAAATGTTGCTAGATCTCTGATATCCTCAGTGTTTTCCCCTGATCCTGTTCGTTCAAATTAGCCATGCAAGTTGACGACAAGCGAATATGCTATTATGGCGTCGTGATTTACTCCACGCTGAACGATTTAACGACTGACATTCTTTGCGTTTTAAGGTTTTACCAAAGAGTGCAAATTGTAATTGTTGGTCAGAAATATTGAGAATTATGAGGTCTAAATTTGACAATAATTAGTCTTGAGTTGAAGTGTTCGAGGCTAGTGGTGTCGTTTGATAGCTGGTTGTGTTATGCCGTGTCTGTGAATGGTGTTATATTTTACATGTCAAGTGTGAGATGTACAGTTTGTGTCTTTTTGCGACAATGGTTTCTCATGCCCTTTTTATCAAACCGAAACTGATAAGAGCATGCAGAGGGATTAAACCGAAACAACACTAGCTGTTTGTTTATTTATATGCAGATTGATTAGTAATGTAGTTTGACTTTCTATCGTCGATATGTCTTGTATCTAGTATTTTCCATTGTCTTTGGAACACCATCCGTTGAAAATGTTCTTGTCCAAATATGTTAGTCATTATAGATTTTTGGAGGATAGTGCATGATACGGAAGATACCAAAGTTCCAGAAGCACCCCTGGTTCTTATACGTGTCTGATGTAAAGCATCGTACACGGGACCTCGGTTTTTCAAAGTTTCATCCGAAAGAATGTTAGTTATGTTAGTGATGGAGGGGGGATCGAACCTGCCACCCCTGGATAACTAGTCCAGTGCGTTACGAATGGGCCAGGGATCCGCTACGAATGTTGTCGACTTGGAAGTTATAACACTGTGTTTGCTAGGCCTAGATGTACAACGTACCGTATTCTCGTGCCGATAGATGACATTATTCTGCTGTCAAACTGTCGCAGTTGCGCACTTCTCTGTCGCCATACTTGTTACATTCGTTATGTTAAAAAGGGACTGCTTCATTTCGATGCGCTAACAATAAGCACATTAACATATAGTAATTTGTCTTAATTGTTCACTTTAAGTTTCCATATCAATACTTAGGTGACTGCTCGCTTTAAGCTAGTCAAATTTTGATGAATGTATTTATACCACTCGGGTGGTCGGAGACAATTTACATATTAGATTGTATTAATATTCAATTCTAGACTCGAGCGAAACTTATTTTGACAGGTCGTTTTCACATCAGATAGAAGGTATTTTGCATATATAAAAGAGACCTCATCATCGCACAGTAAGACTGGCTACTTCTAAAGTCAGGGAGGTAAATGTTTTGTGTATTATTGATGTACCACAGGCGATGAATGTATAACAAGACATTAAGCATAATTTCAGCGTCTTATCCGTTATGTATTTATTATAAATAGATACAAGGTAGTGATGGATTGAAGGAGAGGTATTATTTTAAACAAGTGCAATGCATTCTGGGAGGTAGATGCGTATAAGTTGCAAGATTGATGTCGTATAGGATAATCATCTTAACGCCTGCATCTTAGTGACAGCGTCACATAAGCAACACTTAAAACATGCAGTGACATTTATTGCGATAACTAAGTAATACGACATTCATAGGTTATAGATTCATCGAAATGTGACTTAAACCAGATTGGACGATGTTTCCGTTGGTTATTGTCTCATCATTATCATCATCATTTTCCTCGTCTGGTGGTTGGCGTCATTATCGTCGTCATGGTTACTACGTTAGTACCGTAGTTTTCGTCATAATGGCATAGTTATCGAGGGGTAGAGCGCCAGACTCCTGATCTGAAGGGTCGTGGGTTCGAGTCACGGTTAGGGCGATGTTGAACATCGACCTTCACCATCCATGAACTTGGCGCGATAACTTGTTAGTAACCCGGGAAGCAGTCACCGAGACTGATTTATACAAGTGGTAATTCCTTGTTTCACAATCGATATACATGTACATGTAGAACGAATAAGTTTGAAGTTTTTCGTCATCGTCATTAGAATCACATTTACGACAACAACACTTAATGAGGAGGTTTGGTCATTTCCTTTGCGAGGTTCGAATTATCAGTCTCCTGGTTGAGTGGCCGACCCATGATCCACTAATATACTATACTGTACCGTACAGCGGCCCACCCCACCCCACCATACCATACCATACTATACAACACTATACTCTTGTTTAACAAATTGTCGCACACGTATCATATATTGATAAGCACTATTTATATCTGTTATTTACCGTACATACATTTTACACATTCATCACTCACGTGCCTGTTATATTGACAATGAAACAGTACTTGAGACTATTACGATGACCACCCGCAATTTTATTCCATTTTATGGGCAATAACTCCTGACATGCCGTTTAACCACATCTTAAAGTGATTGATACTTGGTTCGCTACATCACGATCCGCGTGGATTTCTGGTTTCTGTCTCTATGATAGCTTAAAAACAACAAATGTAAACTAGAGTATGTATGTAGGTAAAAGATAGGTCCTTCTATGATGAACATCTTCTCAAGTAAATTATCTTGAAATTCGCATCATTACTGAATGGCAATTGTTTCTGTATTTCGGACATTTTGTTTGTCTTTGAGTGTTTCTTTATTTGCTAAAAAAATCATTCCGTGTAAACAAGAATACCCAAGAAGTGCATTTGAAAAAATACAGTTAGATTAACTGGATATAGACACACTATGTTAATCGTCAAAATGTTCGACCAGTCCAGAGGTTTTACAAATACACAATTATGTAATACACGCCTTGAACTGTCTCAATGCGAACCTTGTCCTGTTGGATTAAGATTCGAAGGACCCAATATGTATGTGTACAACCAGTATTAGAACAGCACTCTGTAGTCTGAACAGTAATCATCAATGTGTCATTTTACTTCACTATTTCCATACATAATTTATCGCCTAGCAACACTTCTGATGGATTGGATAGGCCTGTAGTTCATCAGTTCCGTCTCCCAGAGTTTTACCCAAGTATTTTCACTCTCTAGTGATCTCAACTGTTAAATTACTAAGTTCTCTTTCCGGGAGCTATCAGCCCTAATGTAGAAATAATTGTATTTGTTTTTCATGTAGCATTTGTTTAATCAATGCGTGTTTCAAGCCGATTCATTGTCTCTTGGTCCCTAATGGCTCTATTAATCCAATTTTATAAAACACCAGTTTGATGTTACATTCATTACGCGCCTTTTCAATGTCCCATAAGGCGCATGCGTCATAAAACATAGCCTGCTAATTGGATTACTTTTGATTTGTTGCTTAAATTGGTCTGCTCCGTTGATTCCGATCGATTCAATTTTGTTTCTGGTTCAGATAAACGGCGTTTTGTGGTAGGGACAAGTGCTCACTTAATATTAAATGCCAATTGAAGCCCATTTTCAGTTTTGTATGATTTGTGTGCTCTTGAATTCCGGAGTGAGAAGCCTACTGGAACTTCCGCATCTTTCACGGATATTTTTCGTCTGAAACACAAAACACGCCTTAATCACTCATTTTGATATTTAAATTGTGTTGACGGTGTTTGATTAAACAAGAAATATCTTGAAAAAAGATGGTCGGCGCAATTTGAAGGTTAAGATTTTTGTGCAACATATGAACATGCCGAGATGTTACGATTGCTGGTCACTCTAGATCCAAAATGGATTTCGGAAAATTCACCGAAATTCAGTGGATTTCGGTAGGGTAACGTACCCTTTATCGAAAGATTAACCAATCCGCTTCAAGGGTACACACGTTGTTCGGTTGAAGAGAAATTGACTTGGTGGTTAACGTAAGATTTAATTGGTTTACACAACACTGATATGCAAACAGCAAAACCATGTTAGTACGACTGCTCCTTTAAGCTATGAATACATTCCCATCCCTCATTCTTTGAACATTATGATTGTTTCTTCACGAACTTTTCATACTGTTCTTGCTATCTATTCAGTTTTCTACTTGAACTCTTAAGATGCGGTGATACTCGTCTCTCAATTTTTGTAATTTCAAACACTTTACAACACACTTGATACTTTATAAGACTAAAATGTTAAGATTCGTGCGTTATTTACGAGTTTTCAATTTAATAGTGCGCTATACAGTGTATATAATTTATACTTGAATATGAGAACGCGCTGAAACTTCATTAGCCACCCCTATAATTTGCCAAACGTATATAAAATCTCGAGGAATTTATACAATGAAAGGCAATTGTCAGTGACAACTGGTGTCAGTTTTATAATGGGCATTATTACCTCTCTGCCTTCTTATTTCATCTCATGTACCCGTTGTGAATCGACTTTTATAGCAGTTACCTCAAGGTTAATAATTTAATACTTTTGTCTTTTATTATGGCCTCTGAGATGAAGGGATGTTTAAGATTCCGTCAAGTCGACAGACCCTGGGTGGCCTAGCGTATGTTTAAAAGCTGCAGACTAGCGACACGGCAATTGGAGAGATGTGACAGGAGTTGGGAGTGTAGATTGAGGGCGTGATACTGTCAACGTGTAGATTTTACGTCAAGATAGCCACTGTTTGATAGAAGGTCAAACGGAAACTATTGTATGCGCGAGAGAGGGAGGCTGATAGTGGTTAACGACTCAGTATCTGAATGCATTAAGTCGCTATATTTCGGACAGTAATCTTGACGTATTGTAATTAAGGACATGTGGGTACTAGGATCGGCTGATGGGGCTAATACACCACGAGCTATCTTTTTTCGTTTGCTTAATTAACATGTGAGACGCTTCCTGTCCTGTAAGAAGCGTCTTAAAATTCAATGAATACTAAATAGAGGTATGTATTCAAAGAAGTTTACATAATCGAAACCGACTTCACACGGTCCAATTTCCGAACGCCAAATCTATCATCCGCTGAACTGTATACTTATGAAGAGATATGGACTTATAATGTATTTTTTTTGTTCCAACGACATTGGGAATAATTTTAACAAAACCACTCATAAAAGTTAAGTTGTGTAATTGAAGTCAGTGTCATTACCGTTACGCCACTTCCGTTTATCTGACCGATTGTGAAATACGAGTGGTGATGCCTACGTTGTTAGATCTACTGTGGTTTGGGAATTTGACAGTTAAATCGATGATTAACTTTGCTCGCTCATATGACATTCGACAATCTGTCAGTATAATTAAACTATTTTGAATTGAAATTGACTTCCATGTTTACTATGAAAACACTGCACTGAAGCTGGTGACAGTCAGCTAGCTCCCGGTGTAACGTGATAAACGGTAACAGCGTATTATTCGCTTAAGTGATAGTCTTTAAAATAACAAAATGTGATTGGCATTTTTAGATTGTGTGGCAGATTCAAGATTTATTTACGCTTCCAGTTGAATTATTTGATCCACTCCTTCACAGTCATGAGTTGATGTCATTTTAGTGGACTAGTGCGTATTTCAAATTTGCGTAATTTAACGTTCAAATCGAATTTATAAGGTTACACAGACGTAAACTTTTAGTTTTGTTATACATGTATCTATTATGTCTGAAATCCCCCGTCCTTACTTCAATATTAATCAATGGACGTTCGTTTATCAATTAAAACAGTTTTAAAAACAACTTGATATACTACTACAACTTTGTTGTATATTTATCGGGTTCATCTACGAGACCTGATTGATTTTTTACGGACATGCGTTTCAAATAAAACATTTTATGGCCGACTAAATCTCAACGAAGCCCATATTTTAACCGTAAATCATTTCCAGATAGGATATGTGTTTCACGATCCCTGGATGATGGATAGAATTTATAATTATTTTCAGACTTCTGGTGGAACCTGTGCTCCCAGATTTTCATACAAAACACCAGCTAGGGGCCATTAATCACAATAGATGAGTGTATTTTTAGAACATGATCCCTTAGGGCGGGGACCTACGTGCGTCACCTATCAACTAGTAGGTGCACTTGATGGATTCATTTTAAAGCATGAATACAATATAATTCTCTGATATATGCGAAATTGTAATTTTCTATATTTTGATGTTTTTTTTACATATTGGTAAATGACGCCTGTTTCGTATTAAAGCGGTTAATATATAATAACCATATAGCCAGTGTACCGATGGCAAACGCATAGCAGAATACGTTCCTAAATAAACGTATATCACCATTATAAAAATGAATTAATAATTCTGACAAAATTAAAAGATATATAGACTCCATGTCTGTTGAGTGTTGCTGTTGTTGTTTTCAAAGATTAAGCTAGTGATATCTTGAACTGCTCCGTTTGAATTTTTAATTTCTTTAACTTATCATGAGTGAAACAGCGAGACATTGACGTCAGTTATCATGGTTACAAATGTAGATATGAATCAAAATAATATCCAATTTCTTTTGAAACAAAATTGTGTGAGTTTGAGTCCTTGTACATTCGGGTGTTTCCGTATCTTTGAACGACCGATGCAAATCGAACAGTAGTACGCTGAATGACAACGGCATGTGTTATTTTGCCCTCTTTTAATGGAATATCCAATAGTTTAATTCAATGCAAGATAACGTTTATGTTGGTTTTAGCCCAGGATTTGCCTAGTCAGACCGATGATCAGTCTGGGTTCCATTTTTAATGATGTTAGCTTTGTGATTGTCGTAAAACGGCACCATGTCGTAAAACGGCAATGAAAAGTCCCGAGCAATTTACACGCACGTGTCCAACCTATCAATTCATTTCTACGTCTACTGCTTGCCAAAAGATAAAAAATTCCTTACAACCCTTGATCATGGTCACTTAAAACCTAATAATTCATCGGGAAAAATATTTTCCAAATATCACGGTTAGTTTGAAATCAAAATGCATGAATACAAAAATATTTACGTACACGAGTTCGACAATATGCGCGTGGAACATTAACAAGATAGTATTTCCCGGCATCGTCACGTGGTACAAATAAAACTGCTTCAATCCGTTTACCAAAATATTTTGAGTAAATTTGATATTCTTGTCGGCATGTGGAGTCTGCAAAGGAATATGCCTACTTTCTGCTACACTATACGGATGTTTTGTAACGTTATGATGCATTAAATCCCTCGCTTCCTTGATTTGTTTTGTTGTTATACCAATGCCATATGTTTCCCGGCCTTACCACAGCTGTGAAGTATGGTTCCATGGTGAAGGTATGCTTGGGGCACGTCGATTGTGATTCAGTGCATTTTACTTGGGAGTAACTGTCTCAATACGGGGTCCTCCGGGTTATTTTCATAATTGTAATAATGATAGATAAATATTAATTGATAGTTAATTAAAATGATTGAGTAGTTCAGTTATTCAAGGCATATTTCAGTATAATCCGGTATACGGCGCCCTTGTTTTTTTTATTATGTATGTGAATGAACTGATCTGTTCCTGATTATTGATACATGTATCAAGTAGCGCCATGTGTGGAAATATGTACTTTACGTAATATTTTCTTGCCAGTTTCAAATAGAAACAAATAATTAACATAAACAGTAGATATACACAATGTTTCAATTAATTGACATAGGGATAAGTTTGTGCTCTTCAAACCATCTAATACACGTACATTTGAATGTACTCAGTCATTAAGCAATGATGCTAAGTTTTTGGCAATATAGTGCTTGTCGGGCAATTTATTTTGGATCAATTTGCGGTCACACTACAATTTATTATCACTTAACAACATTAATAACGCCGAAGTTGGTGTCATAATATTTAACAGTCATTTAAAATTGTCAGTATTTCGTTCTTTTAAAGAACGGACACGCACGAACGTGAAACATTTTTCATTGTATAAAAAGTTGTATTTTAATTAAAAGAAGAAAAAACACGGGCAATACGTATAAAATCTCCACAACTTGTCTCAAATCACGCTTCTTAATGGCCATTCTCTCATTACCCCTAATATTAAAAAGAAAATATATGTCACACGATTACTTATATACCATTTCAACTAATATTTTTTCAGAGGTATGTGGTATAAATAAAAGTCATCACATTTGGTGTTTTGTGACGATGCATGGCTCTAAAATGCTCAAGGACCAAGTTGCGACGCATTGTGTATTGTTCCAGACAGTCTAAATGCAGAAATGATTCTCTTCTGTTGTTTATCGGGACCAATACTGCTAGTATTAAGTGCATGCTATGTGTATTTTGCGTTTATAATCGTCCCAATCGTTCCGTAATGTGTGTAATCGCTCTTGACACTGACTATTATTGTCGAATTTTGGAAATTCATGTCATAATAACAACAGCAACTGATGAAATATCGCACGTGTCAGTTATAATTGTTCAACGAAAAAACTACAAGATGTATTGTCTTATGTCGTCCCCCTCTTGTCTTGAATGAATAATACGAGTATTATTTCATTTGGCTGGTTGGAAATCGTTTAATTAATAACGAAGTCAGTGTTTTTTTTAAAATAAAACGCGCCCAAGCCGGCGCCGGATGTACATATATGAACGTTTGAAGGCGACGCTGAAATATGCGTGAAGCAAAAAAATGAAACTATCTAATTGAAAATTTTAAATAATGCCTTATTATTGCTGGCTCATAGGGTTATTAAAAATGTCACGTAAAATATTTTTGCAGTATTTTTGTGCTTTTTAGTGGAAGTGTACCAGCAGGAAAAACTATGCAGGAAGTTAAGTTTTTCTGCTCTCTCTGCGCTTTAAAGCATGCGAGTATTAATACCAAAAAAACGAGACCTACAATTCCATGCCAAAACTTTTTGTACATGTGCAATTCTTCGTAATACATTTGTTCTAATACATGGTACAAATAGGTGTTGACTTTCAGTGTAATTTGGTTTGCTCTATTTCTCGTTTCAATACTGTTAGAAAACCGGGTAAAACTCCAGAGGTGACTCTTTTAAATAAGCACATCGACTTTCACGGATATGTATTCTTTAAGTTTAATCACATATTATATACATTCTCACCTACCGCAGAAAATGTGTGCGAATAAATATATATCATTACGTCAGAAAGGACTTGAAACTCCCTGTTTTAAAGTAATACTATGCTCATTGTTCATGTTCATTTGTTTACCTAAACAAACATGCAAAATATATTCCTATAGTTAAAACATAAAAACACATGCATTAACAAAGAATGAACTCATAATATATTGATGCGTTTTTATTGAAGAAAGATGTTTGTACATCATAAAATTTAAAAAAAACTGAAATAACAATCAGGCTATTTTACAAGTTTTGTCTGTTAGTTATATGGTAAAACAATAAATTTTCAATCGGTTATACACTGGAATGGTTCCTATAAGAGATGTTTTAGCCAATATAAACAACATGAGCAACAATACAGGATGAAGCCAATTCAAAACAGTTTATGTTCAGATGAGCCAGATACATCTTTGAAGCATTCAGACTGAAATTACAGTATTTTGATTTTATGGATTTCTCGAGCTGTAGACTTCAGATGCAAGATGCTGAATTATGAATGTTTCATTTGTATCTAAATCATTATTTTTTGCTCCTTAAACAACAATGACCCTTGTTGATTTTCCCGCTATTTTATACGCTATGGATAGATTTTCTATTATGTATAAGCTCTAATTGTGAAATACGAAATGTTCGATTTTAATGGAAGCCTGTTTGATTGACTTGGCAGTTGACTTTTATTCATTTCCAATGATTTTTGATGGCCATAATGTTTTACATGCGCGTATATCTTGAACTTGGTAATTATACTGTAATAAGCGAAGAGATAAAAACTGACTGGCAGTTATAGACAGTAAATGACAGTGCATTTTCAAGTGATAGGAGCAAATAGAAGGAGCTTTATATTGGAACATTTTGACATGTGATTTCTTGACAAATTTACCCGCTGGGTTTTGCGAATATTTTATATCCTAGCATATAGCTGGTAAATTTCAAATTGCTAGATAGCGCTGACAGCTCTACGGAAACTGATATCGGAACACCTCGGCGCACGCGGTTCCGTTTATTTTCAAATTACCATAAATGCCCGGATGACTTTCACGAACAAGTGTATCTGGCGCGCTTTTCTACCATTGCGCTGTTGTTACGTTTTCCTTGTATCGTTTGGAAAAGTAAATAAATGGGGAAATAAATAAACGAAATCTGAGCTGAACTATTAGACATCGCTGTATGAGAACCAGAGAAATTCGGGGGTTCCATGCCAATCAAACCTCGACGAGCGATAATTGTTGACAGATTCGTGTAAAACAATTTCTATGTATATTCGTTAAGTTCGCCGGCGATAAATTGCGAGACGTTTCATTAATAGAATGAAAACAGGAGTTGGAATAAATTCTTAAAGCATGGATTGAAATGATTATGTAGCTTGCAAATAGTTTTCCTCGTAGAAACTTCCAAATCTGCTACACTGTACGATTCAAATGATAATGCGGACAAGATATTACATTCTTTTGTATATGTATAAGCAGATTTGGAAGTTTCTAGGAGGAAAAAAATATAATTATATATAATGGAATCCTTCAAATTGCATGTGTGTTTAGTGTAAATATGCGCAAAAAAGCATTTGAAGCTTTCTGTAGATAGAGTCAGTAAGTTCTTAGTTCGATGTAAACGGCTGTTGGTGATAATTTACGTCGTCTGCTTCCGACTTTGTCGTAATTCAGTTTAGCCATTATGTATTGGTCGTTTTAGAACGAATTAGTTTAATTCACCCGATTATAAATCTATGTGAATTGGACATGATCATGCTTAGAGGGAATTAAAGCTTCCATTAATCACTGTAATTGTTGAAGATACCCACAATTTATGCCGTCAAGGGGAAGTTTTAAATTTGAAATGGCATTGCTAATGAGCCTAGCTTGGCACCCCGTATATCTGCGCGTGCTATATGGCACATGCAGCCATCCGAGGAGAGGTATTCCGATTATAATCACGTGACGAGTCGTCATGGTGATTGGAACTGGCAGACGCACTTGGATAGCAGACACATTCTTCCCACGTGCATGAGGTCGGCAACTTGTTACGCATTTATTCAGTGCATGTTATTGATATGAAATTTGTCGTTTTTAATAGTTGCAAGATTACGCGTATCACGTCTGCAAGATATTTCGGATACGAGTCCGATTTTATCGGACACTGTGTCTGGTTAAACATTATTAATTGGTAATATTTTATCTCCAATTATTCTACGCTTGCCCATTTTAGTCAGAAGTAATACATTTGAACATTTTGCAGATTAGTATAAAATTTGATAATGTATTTAATGGTCCCTTTGCTGTATTTGACAGTTTTGAAAGATGTGTTTAGACTTGCTATCCATTTAATTCAATTCAATTATAGAGTCCCGATATAAGCATACTCTTCTAGCAGCGACCGCCATTTTCTTGTTAAACGCAGCGTTTTTCCTTTAAGTGATGCTAATGCAATGAAAATTTATCTTTATGAACAAGTTAATGTAATGTAAATTGCATGACATATTGTTCTGGACATTAAGTAAGCGAAGGTGAAACAAGTGACTATAAATTTCACTACGCAGAATGTAAAAACACTCTAAAACGCACTACTTATGTGGCTATTATTCCCACAGAAATGGCAAAAAACTGTCGCGAATTAAGACATGACAAATTATGACACGATATACGCTGTCCGATGCGGGCCAAGAACGATTCTGGTTTACCTATGATTGTATTTAGCAGAAAGACAAACATTTAAGCGACTTACACCCACAAATTCACACTGGTTCTAATATATAACCAAAAAATGAACCCTACTGTGTATAGTATTGTGTATGTCTATTTTTGATTTAATAAAACATGCTTAGAGTAAGAAATAAATTTGTTTTTGATCAAAAGTAGACTCAGATTGATAGCCGTATAAAAATTTAGCTGCGACATTTAGGTTTGTTAACTCTAATTAGAAGATGGAACTCCGTGCGAGTGAAGTCTTGGGAGAAATGCCACGGAAGTTGTAGTGAACCATTCTAAAATCATCGCAGTCATTTGATATATTGCCATTCGTTTTTTATATTTTTTGTATTTTCTGTTGCCTATTCTACACAACTTGGATTTCTCCCGTTATCCTTAGACGTTCGTGATTATTTGTTAAAAGTGAAAATAGCAACCGACCTGGCTGTTTGTGTTGGGCTTTATACCGTATCTAAGTAATATACGGCGGTCAGGTGACCTAACAAGTGCTCCTGGGTGACCAACCAGTACTAACCTGCTCCTCCACAAGCAAGTGACAGCTTCTCCACATACATCAGAGAAACTCAAAGGTGGAGGACAAATGGCTTTGAATGCATTATCTTCAGTCATTGAATAAAATACTCCTCCCCCGAGGTTTCGAAACCTAGACATCTATATAAGCGCTCTGCGGGGCGGGCTGCAAATACTTAACAAGTGTCACCTGTTAATTGCAAGGACTTTGTGATTTTCTTTATGGAAATAAAATTAACGCTTTTAAAAACAAAAGAAACTTAAATTGAAGTTATTGTTCATTATAACAGATAGATAGATATATATCATCTGTAATATTAATTCGTGTGTGTAAGTGTTTTAATAACCAAAACATGAACGCTTTTATAGATATAATTAATATTCAGCTTGAAAATTATTATCTGATACATGTTTTACAAAATTTGCATGCAATGAATTTCACGTTTATAGAAAACGAACAAAAATAGACATTTTGTCTGTGAAAATTAATTGCTTTGAGAAATATAAATTCGCCTTATTAAAATAAGACGGTGTTTATGATATGTGTTCATAATTAATATAGATAATTCATAAAATTATTAACTCTTATAAATCATGGTTAAAAGTATTTGCTTGCTTTTTGTTAATAACTGAATGTTTAATGCTTTTATCTGAGGACATTTATTTTAATGTACTATAATCATATGTGAGAAATTATTTTTTCTTGGACATTTTTTTTTCAATTCCTTCGAGCGTTCAACTTGCGATCTTTTTTTTTTGTTCAGCTTCCTGGCATCTACAACTATCCCCCAAGGCTGTTGTAGTTGTACAAGATTGTGACTCCGAACATCACTGGTGGGCAGTTAGTTACGGCTATCTTCCGGTAGATCGCGATTTTCTCCACGATAATTGTATCCTTGATTGATATTTTATTTAGACACTCGTGACTTTGACAGTCTTACTGAAAACTTAAATGATATATCAGATTTTCACCATGTCCAGCTTTTGCCCTCTTGGCTAAACATCCAACTTTTTGTTATCATTTCGGGAGCTAAATTTGTAACTTGTTAGGTAAACATTATCTTTTCGGGGACCAATTTTGCAGATTTGATGCGATTATGTCTTGGGCTTGTGATATCTTGTTGTCACAAACGTGTCTTTGCTTTTGCAACGATTACGTCATTATAAAAACTCAACTTGAAATGTTTGTTTATTCCGATATTTGAAGCGTTGCCGCTGTTTATACAAGTAACGCCAACGTTGTCGGGTGTGTCACAACATTACGTCTGGTACTTGCAAACAACGTCAAAATATTTCTTAATCAAGATATTTGTATGATTTCCCTTAAATAAATATTGATTTATTTATAAAATGATTCTTTTATTTGCATAATACTTTTGAATCAAAAAATATTTTTTAACAGCCTGTGTTTGGGACAATCTATACGTTTCATTATTCGATACATGCATGGTTAGCATAAACAACCGGTATATGAGAAAACATAATTAAAGGCAATTATGAAGGATGCACTCTGTTTTTGCATTATACCCACCGAATTATCTCGCCAAAAACTGCATATTTCTCGTTGATAATTAATCTGAAAAAAATATATTAAAATGTAGCCGGTTGTTTATATGATCAATTTTTAATGTTGTATCTTGTTGGAAGTGGAATAAAAATTGTTGAAAGAAGTCTAAAACTTACATTTATCAATCGTTTGGATACTTGTGATGTACAACTAATACAAGTTGTGTTCTGTCGATATTTAGGGCCCGTTTTACAAGCAACAAACGTACGATGATTGAGATTATTTTTAAATGTTGAGTCAGTTGTTATGATTGTGTCAGTTTGTGTATTGCAACAATATTTTTTTATAAAGCAAGAATAAATGTATCAGATAAAATATTTAGGCTTACGATCAATATTATAGTATGTTTTTACGAAAGAAAAAAGGGATCCCAATAGAACATGTACTTCACCTTTATATGTCATATTTTGATGTATAATCAATCACCGATTGTGGTAAGATTTTTGACGTGGTACAAACGACTGGCGTCAGCTTGTGTTGTTACCAACGGTGGACAAAACTTCGGCCATTGTTTCATGGTGTAGTAAATCACAGCAAAAATAAAATCTTACAGATCGTTCATTAATATTCTTGTCCACTCGGTCTAGAATTCGCGACGGTTTTTGCAGACAGATTTTGTTTTTTAATTGTTCTTTTAATTTTTTGTCTGTATTTGACTGTTTTATTGAATGTTGTCCGTTTGCTTGTATGGTGGACATAATGTTTATGAGACTAAAACACAGGCGTTATAAATTATGTTGTATTTTTATTTACTAATCGGTGCAATTTTCTGAGTGCTAAAACAACTGGCACTTATCCAGCGTTTGTCCTGGCATAGCCGTGTCTGTATATACGTCTTTATATGAGTCTCATTCTCGCAAATGTTACATATAATGTACCCCAATTAACACAGAATAAAATAACAATGTAAGACCATTCTACACAGAAATATACGAGACTTCAATATACACTTTGAATTAACCATTTGATCTGTATTACAGTAAAACGTAATAAACATGAAACTAATAATAACTCAGTATTTGTAAAATAATCGTATAGTTTGTACTTATGCACTTATAAAAATGCGTTCTTCAGGGTGTTCTGTTTAAGCCCGAAGTAAATCTTATGATCTGTGATAAGTAGTAAATGTTTTTATACAGGGTGCAAACTTTTGTCCAAATCAAAGACGAAAAAATACTATCATTGAACAGTATTTAGATGAGATCTGACTCATTGAAAACTAGTTTAAACAGACGAAATTCGATCAGTTACTTTGTGTAAATGTGGATGATAAAAGCGTAAAACTATGATATCACTTTTGTTTTAAAAGACCTAAAGTATTCAATTTGACCTTATGAAAATATTATTCGATTGTGCACCTCAGGGACAGAAATGATAAAAGCCACACTTGATCGTTCAATTAATTGATAAAATTCTTGTTGATTTTATGCTTCGCAACATCTTTAATTATTTCTTTCGGTTATCTGTCGTGGTTTGATCATATCGATAGAAAAATACAAGTGTGTGAAAAATCAATTTGTTGACATGTCTGTGACAACTGTAAGCATGAAGATGGACAGAGATGAAAATTGTTTAATTAAATACTATCTTTAGTGTCAAACATATTCCTTTTGTATATCTCATTGTTGACGATGCGTATTGTCTCTTATTGTTCGTCATCTGGATTTGATATGTTTGCATTTGTTTCAGTTGTTGCTGTTTATAGGTACGCGTTTATCACTCAATTAATTTACCTGATCGGCGTCATAGTTAGAAAGTGTTTGATATGTGCAATATGTTCAGTTATTAAAATTAAAATCGCTTGTTCACAATTTATCATGCAATAATTTAGTTGATGAATGTGCCTGCATTCACACTTCATGGTGATCTTAGCGGACGCGTTTACTGAAACAAAAAACGCTCTGATATGCAATGCATATTAACATAATACTCGGTTAATTTAAAAACGCACACCTTTTTACCGACCATACTTTTTCTAAATTTCATTTCATTACTTTTGAAAGTCATAATTTATGAAAATACTTGTTGATTGTCATGAAATTTAGCATACATGTGGCGTACACATGCTATAATATAATGTCAAGTTCTTCTCTCGAATCCTAAAAGTCAGTCAGTGAAAATTTCGAAATCCCACACTGTGCATTATTAAATGTAGTCTACTAAGTATATTTACCAGTTTCATTCCTTGTATGTTGTTGTTTTTCTATAATGCCACAAATGTAATTCAGGTTGTTATAAAAAATAATTTCCAAAAATACGGTACCCTATTTTAGCCTTCTATCGCTTTGTTTGGGTCGTTCTCGTAGCAAAACTGCGATTCGATATTTGACTAATGTTTTAAGGGATTGTCGACTTCTTCTAGAATTTGGCACGACATTCGATTTCGGATACTGGCGCATAATTACATTATTGTAATTGAATTACATCAATTGTTCACTAATGGTTTTTTATTGTTCGGAATTGTTCTGCCGCAAAAATTGTGGCTCCAACGTTATGGCGTCACTTCATGATTGATAATCTCGATATAATTGACTTTCAATATTATTCTGAGAGTTTTTGCACCGTTTACATTTCTACTGACAATGCCTCGTGTTGTTGGTGTTAACATAGAAATTGATATAGTGTTTCATTTATAAATTAAGATATCAAAGTTGAACAGTCATCAGTGCACAGTGGCAATGATTGTACTGATGCACTAGCAACGATATTTGTATTTTAATATACAGTAAAACCTCTATAATAAGACCCCTATTGGGACCCTTGTAAACTGGTCTGAATATTGAAGTGGTCTTAATGTTGAGGTGGTCTTAATATTGAGGTTGAGTAAAGAACAAACCAGTGAAAATGAACTTTGTTCTTTATTTGAGATGGTCTTATTATTGAGTTTGTCTTAAAGTAAGGTGTTACTGTAGTATATGTATTGGCAGAACTTTAAGTTGCTGCGGGTTTAGTTAAGTTGTACGATATCTTGTGTTACTATTAGGGTATTTTGGGGTCACCAAATGCGCCGAATCACCAAATTAAAATTTAAAATAAAAGTTCGATTTCCGGAACTCTGATCGATAAATTTCATGAAATAATACTGTTATTAAAATGTTAATTCGGAATTAATGTCATTAGATCAAAAGGAAGCTAATAAGCCCGTGGCTTTAAGAACAGACATCAAAGATATTTGGCATTTTGCCGCCGTGGATCATTACTTCAACGGCCGAAGTTTAAACCTAATGAAAATGTAATGAAAATTTAGACTTAACGTCGCCCAAAGTGTCCGATGAAACTTCAAAAGCATGTTTATTGCCCACAAATTTGGCCATAAATCAAAAAAAGACGTAACTGTAGTGAATAGATAATACTCTTATTACAAGTTTTGAACATGTAATACTAGACAATGTGTTACCCTTAAGCAAATACCTATTTTTACTTAAGTCTCCATATTTGAGTTTTTTATTACATGTTTATTACTAGCTTACAGCGCCGGGAAATTTCGGTCTCTTTTTAACTATGTTGTGTTTATTGATCACTGTCCATTCAGCTTCCTTAAATGAATATTTCCCATGGTCTTTAACGGCTTAAAATGTTTTTATCGATTTTAATTATGTTAATTGACAAGTACTTTAACAGTATTTCCTTTTTCTAAATTTCACAAAAACCGCGTATTTGACTCAAAGTAAATAAATGGGGAAAAATGCGGAAGGAATTTAATCATTCTTCATATTCGCTTGATATTTGAAATAAGTGAAATGTTAGTTAATTAGTGTGTTCCAACTTTGTGTCTCTTAGTATCATGAAATATTCCGTTCTGAGATTCGCATTTAACATACAGACGCTTATAGCTAATATTTTCAGGAATGAACGATTGGGCAAGTTTACGAATCCAGAATCCATTTTCAATATATTTTAAACAAAAATTATAACTGAATATTTTATTTGGTTGCAATCTGTTATTGAATTCCTTCGTGATTACAAATTAACTTGTGCAATTCATAAAATAAAAGTAAGTTTAAATAAACATGCTTCATGTTAGGTAATTTGAAACATCAATATAACATTGTACCTTAAATTTTGAAACGAGTTTTTGTAATGAAATCCTGACAAATGGTGTAATTTACTTAAATGTTTTGTTTACGCACGGCACATCTAGACTAATACGCTGCAAATAAACAACTAAAAATATTCCGAAGTATAAACGTATAGGAATTGAATGTTTCACTTTACACTGCAATATTTGCCTTAGTCAATACTGTTGGTTTTGTTCGGAGCGTGATAAAAACTTGGATGGAAATCGGTTGAGTTTTTTATGAAGTTTTATCAGAAGGCAGCATGGAATCCAGTTGATTTTCTTTCTTACAACGTCGTATTCTTGTATGAGTACTAAACGATGTATATCGACATCGCAGGTGCTGGTTATGCACACACACAAAAACGAAAAAAACAATGTACGAGTTGATGTGTAAGTATCGGTCCTCGTGGCAAGGGTTTTTGTTGATCACTGTTGTTAATACTATTAAAGTTCCCATATTGTAGCGTGCTAAATATAACAATATTGTATATATTACACTGAGAATAAAGTCAATGAGTACAACGGTTTCGCTAACAAAACCTCAAATATTCACATAAAAATCATAGGTAGTTTGCCATATCATTGCTTGGACCACACTGTATTTGACAATTATATTCCTGTAATGGCCGTATTTGTTGACCATTGACCACAGTGGTCAGACAGAACGACGCGCGCCATGTATATGATCGTTTATATCAATAATGGACACACGGTGTAGTAAATAGCTGTCATATTCGAGAGCATGTCCACCTACTGCCCCAAGTCATTGGGGATTTATGTAACATTTATCATGTGTAAATGGGTTTAATGAGTAGCTATGAGTATTTGGTTCAAATCATTGTTACACTCTTACCAAATGTCATATTTTCCTGGAATATACAATGCAATCTCTCCAAATCAGCTCTTTGGTTAGGAACAACATTTCTTCAAGAACAGTATCAAAGTCAACTAGGTAGAATTTACTACATGTATCTATCTAATATCTCTAAAGCAACAACGTCTCTACAATAGACAAACTTTGCTGATGTTGTTCTGGAGAGGTTGCATTATGTGTGTACTTTGAACTCCACCTTTTGCGTAAACATTTTGGAAGCTTACACAAGCATTGAGTTGAGATGGTGGTACAGTGGCTCTTTAAACATATTGACCCTGTATTAGCAGATTCGACACTCATATCACAGTTACATTATTATAAAGTTCTATGCTATACACATTTCGTAATAGTTGTTTTAACTGGTAACAATAATAATAGATGCATGCAATCAATTGTTTCTATGGCAACAACGAACCACTGCTAATTTAGTATTCAAGCTTTTGTTTAAATGTCAGCAAATTCGTTTCGTTGAGTTTTTGACGAGGTTTGAATAGCAATTTAAGTGTTAAATGAGTCCACTTTTGGTCATATTGATATCGTTGTATATTTGCATTTCAACGTGATTTACATCCGAAAGAATACAAAATCGTTATGGAAACATGCTTGTGATTGCACACATGCTTTGTTGTTTAAGTTGACTTTTATTGTGTTTGATGCGCATATAACTTATCGACGTTCTGTGTATGCTCTCAATGAAACATGTGATCAATCGAGCCACTTCGACATATGTTATTATGCAAAAAGTGACGGAATGGTTGCGGATTTTTTCTGAATAAGACACATTCCCCTCGTTGCAATTTTTGACATTTGCCTGAAATACTTGTTTGTGGTACTTTGGCGTTTTCATTGCAGTAAAGCAATGATATTGTGTCACTGGATTGACATATTATGGTTTAATGTGTCTTTTTGACATTCTTAAATAATCAGAGATGCTTAAACATTTGAAGGCGATATGATTCAAACGTATATTGCTCGTTGTATTGCCTTGGGTGATATGTTTACCGCCATTTACACACAGTTAAGTCAACGAGCTAACCGACAACTGACCAACAAGATACTAATAATCAGTGTGGTCGGCGCCACCTTATATGTCTTGAGACAGTGTCTAGTTGCCTTCGGGTGATTTTGTTAACCACTATGGTTTAGGTTATTACAGAAAATCTTCTACTTGTTTATCTTTACATTTGGTTTTGATTTAACCTTGAAAGCATTTATTTCAAACATTTTTTCCAGGGTCCGTATTTATAGAGCTCCTAAGATTTTAAGTAAGGGAATTCCTTATCTTTATAAGATCTTCTTAAAATAATACTTTTCCCAGTATTAAAGGAACATTCTATAAAGTCTAAGGAAAATTCATAAAACTAAGGGGAATTTTCTCCTTAGGAGCTTTATGAATACGGGCCCAGTTTGTTAAAGAAATAATTTTAACCAACACGATCACTGACGAATCGTTGTACAAATCATTTATGTTTAGTGTTTAATAATTAATTTTTTTTTACTTTGATGGATAATGTTTAAGAAAACGTCACAATCGTAGCACAGAATGGCTGTATTATCAGGACCTGGAGTATTTGGGGCGCACTGCCAGCATACGTGTACTAAAATCACAAACCATACCTGATGTGAATATATATTTTTACGACAAAAGGAACTGGCGTTAGGAGGCCAATTCGTCCTGTTTTGTAATAAATGTAAGAATTACCTCTAGAGTTAGCCAAGAAATGTTATAACAATTGTTGGCGTGTACATTCATCTGACCAATTACGTGCAATTAGTCTGGCTTGACTTTATCAACCATCGAGTCTGTTGAAAATATCCACACTTGTCGGGATGCATAACTGTATTATAGTTTCTTTGATGTTTCCCCGGATCGCTAATTATATCTTGGGTAATATCAGAACTTGATCCAGAGAGTGTTTGTATTGTACATGTGATTGTGATACACACTGTGAGCTCCAGGAACCGATCTTTTTCTATCAGGATTAGTTGCCATCGTTGGGAAGCAATTCCGGTATTTGTGAACTTTGAATTTCACACAAAATACAGTGCAAATCTGACAATTGGTACTTCACCACTACGCCATAATGTCTGTTTCTTGTGGTATTTGACATATAAGTGATTTCAGTCTTATTGCATCAGCACAATGTTGAAAAAACGTATTAATGTGAACACATTTTGATACAGAACAATAAATGCGTACATTGCTACTCCACACCATTAATAGCGCAACTAAAATTGTTCGCGTCAACTCGGTGACATTATTGAAAAATAATAATATGTTAAGTCTCAAACATAATTTTCTTAACTTTACTTATTATAAAATAAGAATACTAGTAGTAGAATTTATTTTTGAAGAACTAATTTGTAACAGTAAATCGTTTTTAACACTTGGAACAAAACGAAGGCTTAGTTAAATGGTTGCGTTTTTAAATATATGTTTAATCTATAAACAGATGTGTGTTGAACAAGAATATAAATACTAACAGTCTGAAGTATTTTATTCAATTAAAAAGGAAACAATGTTCATTTGCTATTCACTATATTGTGATATTTATTATATCTCGATACGAAAATACAATAAACTGGTAGAATACTGGGATACACAAGCCCCTTTGGCAATATTGTTGGTACAACAAAACGATGTAAATTAGGGAAACATCTGCATTAGATTTCATAGAGACAAATTTAACATTTCTCATCGATAATTTCATCTAATGAAGCGTAATGGATAACTTGCACGCTGTGATCTTCCACTCTATTGATCTTCCGGTACATTGCATAACCAATTACGTTCCTGGCGACGGACGCCCTGCAGGCACGGGTTTTAACCACTTCTTTACAGCCTCGTTCTGAAGTCGGACTCTGGTTTCTGCTTCGTTTGAGTGAAATCATTGGTCAAAGAGATCACGGTGATAATACTGATTATGATGATGATTATGTTGTTTGTTTGTTGCTCCTATTCTGTCTCAATTTGTCTTTGAAGAGTTAATTATACAACAGTTAATGTATGGACGGTCGATCGATCGTAGATAAGATAAGAAGGCTATTTCTGGAATACTATCTGTATGACCTGTATTGTTCCTCTGCTGCGTTTTAATTGCCTCCCTTAGATTTCATCAGTTGCATCCGGTCTTGTCAGTTATTCATAGAATTATTTCGGGGATTGGAGTAAATTTGTTAAGCATGGCCAAAATGTAATCGCACTTCATACGCAACATATATCCATTTTAAACATCATAATTAACTGGGTATTGTTTATTAATACGAAATGAAAATATTAACAAATGCAGGCATAAATTCACCTTTATTTGTGTTATTATCTTAAATATTGAACAGCAGAATCAAACTATGGTTATCCTACCGCTTCCGGACATGTTACAGCATATATACATGTATATGTCTTTTCGATAACATCAACCTAATACTTTTCTAGAATAGGCCTACTCAATTATGATGCACCGATTTGAAAATAGTTTTGGGAGTGAAATGCGCATCACTGTCGAACTTCCATAATTGCGATCGCATTCCAACTATTCGTGACATTACTAGTTTGCCTTTTCACGGATGCCCGAAACTGTCAGAGTTTTATATGAAAGTTATTAAAGATTAGGCTCACGGGGACTTTCTATAATCCGAGTCTGTCAGCATTGACAGGTTCTGTCCTCTTGTGGAATATCTTGTTACCAGGAAGACTCGTCACGTGATGCATTCTCGCGTGACAATTCCAGAACGAGGTGACAAATCGTCACCGACAGTTTATGTCTGTCTTGAGAGAGGATTCGTGGTCACGAAAACGCCAAGAGTCGTTATTAAAGTTTAATATTCTCAGTGATGCACACTTTTCTTTGTGTTTTCTGTGTTTGAGACAATATAGTCTTCAAAATGTCATAGCATAAGCCGAAAAATGTAGCTACGGCATAACCACTTGGATGGGTCATGAACTTTGTTTGATATAAAAAAAAACAAATGGACCGTTTTTCGTGATTTTAAGTTTTAACGTAGTCTGCGGTAAATCAACGCTAAATTATTACTTTTTTTTCGTTTACGTATTACTGAAATAATGTCATTTATCGTCATTTATTACAAATTTCAATTATGAACCCCCATTTATGTACGTTTCTCTTCTGTGCATGTAACCTATACACGTCATCTAATTAATTTCAAATGTGAAATAAATGTGTGCTTGGTGAGTTCGCCGTGTTTTAGGATGATATTTAGGTGTCAGCATGCGGTTAATTTGCTCTGGTCATTTTTTGTCCATTGTTTATTTTGTGATAATGACTTTCCGTCCTGCAGGCTAGATTTTTTTTCCCTTTTGCTTAGCAGTGTTTGTTCCCTGGTCGTTTTCACCGTTCAGTTTAGAATGTATTGCTGTGTAATTTGTCATCGAGTTTATTCGCTGTTGGCTAATGTCCTCCCATTCTGTACTTTGGTTATACAGCTTATGTTGATAGGACATTATATCTGCATGTCGCATTTGCTTCCTTTTTGTCATTTTCCCAACTATTGATGGTTCCCACATTTACAATATTTAACTCCCTTGTTCTGAATTGTCGGCCATTTTGATAGGCGAATTTCCTTAAAGTTTAAGGGGAATATAATGGAAACAATAATAAACTAATCCGATATATAAAAAATAACTTATAAATAAATGCATTATGCGCATGTGGGTATTTGGCTCAGTAAGTTGAAAAAAGTGCTTCTCACATGCCTCTTGGTATTTTCTCAATTATCACATATTTGGAAATTACTCCTATAAAGGCTTATCAGTTTTGTCTATCAAAATAGAACGAGGGAGGTAAATATTGCAGTTGTGGAAACTATGTATTGAATTCAAACTATTTGGCAATTTGTTGAAACTTCCATTTAGACACTTTTTAAAAAAAGGGATATTAATCAATTTATTGCACACCATGGAATATTTTTCGGGTCATGCTTTGACATTGTGTAGGCTATATTGTCTCCATAATATTTACATTTACAACTAAAACTAATATATGGCTTGGTGATTGAACGAACTTACTGTAAATATTATTTAGTGTTCGTTAATTCAACGCATTGACTAAATAGAATACCCCGATACAAACATGAGGTATGCACATAGTGTTGCGAAAGAAATAAATGCTGGCGGCCTCTTGGAAATATTTTTCCAGACTTGGCGAAGAATTACGAGTATTGCACGGAGATAAGTCTCACGTAGATATAATGAATTTATTTATTTATTTAAGTCTCATCAATGTTCAATCATATAATATATACAATAACAGTACATGGCCACTCCGTTCTGGAGTTACAAGAGACTATATAACAATCAATTGATACACAAATGTTCAAAATTAAACACAGTAAAGCTGAAAATATATTTGCTAATATTGACTTAAAAGTTACATTAAGACAATAATAAAACACTGAAATAGGAAGCGGGCCCTAATGCACACTGCTTATAACATGGATGTATGAAATCTAACTTCACTATGATCAGATCATACGGCAAATCTTATCATCCAACATATTTCAGTAGAGATAAAATATTGTATTTAGTAAAGACACATAGAAACAATGGCATTATTTACATACTAAAATTATTATTTACAAGTTAAAAAATGTCTTAGATATAATATAGTATCATACAAAGTTCTAGCAAGCATGTATATACTTATACTGTGGACATCAGGCGTATACCGGTATATTTATATTATGATGTATTATACTGTGATAATTAATAATAATTTATCGTGCCCTAAGCTGACAAAGCAAGATATACGATGACATTGCAACACCTGTATATTGTCCGTAATGAGCTGGTCACCTTGATATAACACTGACCACTGGTTGCAGATGATATATTTCACTCATAATTAGATCCATAACAAGTCGGTGAATACTGAAAAATATGCACCAGGCAATACGTTCTTGTAGCGTTGAATAGTTGGATCATGTGCTGTTGTTTCGTTCGCCCCAATGTTTATCCATTCTATTTGTGTTAGATTCCATCATACACATTTTCTATTGGTCATTTACATATATTTTAGAGGAGTGTAAAATTAAAATGAATAATTATGTCAACTTTCTCGTTTCTGTTAAAATGAAGATTGCGTCTGATTGCAAATACTAATTTAATTGTCTAAACGTGTGTTTATTTTTGAGCTACTCATTTTTGTTTTATAGTGAATGATTTTCTAGATTTTTTTTTTAAAAATCGATTTCATTCATGTATGAATTCTTCACGATTTCTAAGATACTCGGAAATTACCGATCGTGGTACACAACGGTAAATTGTCTGAATAGTTGTGCAGAAACACACATGTTGTATTCTTATAAGGTGTCTATTTTACAAAACTTTGCTTTTTAATTGACATCGAGTGATTGTCAGTGACTTGTTTTCTGCATCTTCTAATAAATAATCGTGTCGGTGTTTTTGATTGAGAAAATTTAGAACCTTTCAGTTTTAATGTTCAAACTGTATACATGTTGTCTGGGGTTAATATCAGTTAAATTAATCATAAATATAAAACATGACGGAGACACGACACGAATTTGTTTTGTTTTCAGATCGCCGACGTCTGTGGAAACACTTTGGCGCTGGTCAGTGTCCATTTCGTCCTATTTTCGATGTGTTTACGACTTGTCGAATTTACAAGTTTGCCGTTATTGTTTTAAATATTTCCCGAAACCTGGATGTATGGCGCTGACTGCTGTCAAATATGCAGACACAATATGCGAAAAAATTAAAACTACATGGTTAAAGTAATTGTTTTCGATCAGTTGAGCTAATTTATAACGTGATTAATTATTTTTGTAAGTTTTCACTGCGAGTCGTTGACGGCCGTTTTGTATTATCAACTGCAAATCGTGTCGCCAAAGTTTTGTAAATGTCAAATTTATCATTTATCATGCGTCACTCATTGTTTTTACTAATACATCGTAACATGTGCTATGAAGTAGCTCTAATAGTAATAATAGTTCATTATAATAAATAGAATATTTAGAATGTTAAAGATGTATCTGGCTTATCTGAACATTAAATGTTTGAATTGGCTTTATCCAGTATTGTTGTTACATTGGCTAAAACATCTCTAATAAGAACCATTGCAATGTATAACCGATTGAAAATATTGTTTTACCATATTACTAACAGACAAACCTTGTAAAATAACCTGATTGTTAGAAAAACATGTTATGATGTACAAACATCTTTCTTCAAAAATGAGCATAATATTACTTTAATAATATTGTTTTCTTTTTGTGTTCAACTTTCGAAACAATCATCATAAAATCTACGATAAATTACTTTATTTTAATGAGATTATGAAATACTGGGGGGAAGTGTTTTATTTTAGAAAAAAATACCGGGTATTTTTAGTTAAAATTTACTTACTTATATGAAATTTCCTCTTTGCCGGTTCAATACTAAGAAATAATTTCCATCGATTCCTTTCATTAAAGTTTTTTTATATAACTGTCTATTAAACTTAATGTATTATAAAGATAAATATACTTTGAGGAATATTAAAGACTACATTGTCTACGTGGACTAAAATGATGGACAAGTTCTGTGGACGGATGAACGTATAACTATCAATCCAAAATGAAAAAAGATACTGTTTTCATTGACCTGCCAAACTATTTGACAGAGCTATTCAAAACGTCCAGGTATCTTTGAAAGGGGTGTGCATTCTTTGACTAGACTGTATTAGTTTTTGAAGATAGTGAATGGCGTATTACCCTGGCGCTGCACAAGACTGACGGTCATTGGTTCGTAAATAGATTTATTTAAAATATTAATTATTATGCTGTCGTGTGATTATGACAGTATGATATGTTATGGACACTTTTTATGCAATACGCTATATTTCACACGTAACGTGATAATGAAGAGTCAGTCTTACTCAAGAGGAAACCTTTTCATTAAATGTCTTAAATTTAATTCTTTCTCATTACTCGTGACATGATTTCGACCAGGTGCTATATACAGGACCGCAGAAAAAACTACTTGCGTCTCGTAAGTCATTTATCTTCCAGTTAACACCATCTGCGCCTCCGGAAACGGAGAGTTTATTAACTGAGCTTTGGATTTATTGAATAGTTTAATTGAAATATTTTTTGCGGCAATAAGAGAAGTTCTGTGATAAATATGATGGTTTCAATTATTAAACACGCTCTTGATATTACTTCACTTCAGTGTAATATAATATACAAGAACTTCGTGTATTAACGGTGCCACATTGTTTGGCATTTTCTGCACTGTCCTTATTTGCTTAAAAACGGAGTGCGCATGTGTGAATCGAAAACTATATTGCATTGCGGTGAAATCTGAACTGTACCTGAACCAATGTAGTTTGTTTTATACAGAAATCGCGCGACGCTTGCAACAAGATGCATGTACAGTGCATTTGGTACTTAGTGCAGACATAAGGCTTTTTGTATGTATCTTATATTTCAGAATGACTGAACACTTCCCGATCTGTCTAAGCGTTGCCTATCAAAGTTACAATGGGTTAAAATCGATGTGTACTGAAAATTTTCTCTATCGAAACTTAAAACATGGAAAATATCCTTTAAAGCACTTATTGGCCACACAGAATGTAGTTCGACTGTAGAAGTCGGATTTCTGTGCGGGATGTTTCTCCCAGGACAGATATTATACGAGTCTGTCGGTTCAAATTACCCAGAATAGACATCAAACTGGCCGGCAAAATATCAGGTCTGCAGCTTAATTAACTTAGTTCTCCCAATAGTGCTGCCTGATGTACTGCCTTGCCGAGGAAATTTCTCTATCGTCACGCGAAAACCACGTATACCAAGTAATAATTGTCATTTCTAATTCCCTGGAAACGATCCGTTGCCATGGTAACGGAATATTCTTGTCCTGGCTGTGAAAATAATTGGCTGTTTCTCCTCTGAGTGGAAAATGATCGAATGTTGAACGGGAGTTTGTTTTTGAACGGTTGATTCAAAACAAAGATGGAATAATTATACAAATAGAGAAGATTCTCAATCATTCTGATAGAAAAATTATAGACCGGAATCTTGTATGAGAAACATTTGAATGGGCCGAAGTCGTATTTGATGGTTTGTTCTACCACCGTGAAATGGGAAATATTGGCAAGCCACTGGGCTAGAAAATAAGACATTTGTTGCAAAAAATGTAAACAATGTAATTTTGTTTTGTTTTCGGCTAACTGACGGAACACTAATACAATTGTAACAAGTTCATACGATTTGTAGTCGGACAGCAATTGTTTCTAAATGTTGTATGACGTACGTTATATGCGTTTACTTAAATATTCGTACGCCGTTTTTACTTACTTACAGTCACAATCAATATGATGATAAAAATCGGCTTTATTACTTTACAATAGCTTCTTTGGGTGTTTCTGGTTCCTGGAACTATATTCAATCAAACTATAATATACCATTGATGAAAGCAACCAGCTTTGGAGGATTCAAATGTCGTCTGTTTTTTAGTAGTTGTCGTTTTACAGTAATAGCATTGGTCAAACTGTTGATAGTTTTACTTCGAGAGAATTGATTATATTGTTAAGGAAAAGTTGTTCAAGACAGTGCCACTGTTGAGAGATTTGTCTGAATTTGTATTGTTTGAAAATGCTTATAGTGTTTTACATAGGACTGCCATCTTGTATAATGTGAAGAATATCTAATCCAGATAATAAGATTTTTTTTGGCCAACTGGTTTTCATCAAAACACTACCTTGCAAGCGCAGTATGGCGTGTGTAATTCGCTCTTTGGTAAGCAAAAGCTGACGCAACAAAAAAGTAGTTCCGACAATTTATTTTTATTTCGAACCACAAAATGCGACCTGAAATGATTATATCACTGATCAATATTAATAAGACAATAATTTTATATTAAATAAAATGTCTTACTTTGTACAAAATATATAACGTCAACATCATTTGAGCGCATCTACGTCGTGAACTTGCGCTTGTTTTGGTGTGACGCACGTGAGTTGTTATTTCACTAGTAAATAATAACAAATAATGCATAGACCATACGTTATGTTATAAAACATTATTATACCCCCACAAACGAAGTTTGAGGGGGTATATAGGAGTGAGCTTGTCGGTCGGTCGGTCGGTCGGTCTGTCGGTCGGTCTGTCGGTCGGTCTGTCGGTCTGTCGGTTTTCATGGTTTCCGGACGATAACTCATGAAAGGCTAGACAGATTTGAAAACTTTTTGGTACACAGGTGTAACATCAGAAGATACAGGTCAAGTTCGATATTGGGGCTGGTGGGGCCAAGGTCAAGGTCACTGTTACTAAAAATAGTTTCTCTTGGTTTTCATGGTTTCCGGACGATAACTCATGAAAGGCTAGACAGATTTGAAAAATTTTTGGTACACAGGTGTAACATCAGAAGATACAGGTCAAGTTCGATATTGGGGCTGGTGGGGCCAAGGTCAAGGTCACTGTTACTAAAAATAGTTTCTCTTGGTTTTCATGGTTTCCGGACGATAACTCATGAAAGGCTAGACAGATTTGAAAATTTTTTGGTACACAGGTGTAACATCAGAAGATACAGGTCAAGTTCGATATTGGGGCTGGTGGGGCCAAGGTCAAGGTCACTGTTACTAAAAATAGTTTCTCTTACTTTCACTTACTAGCAAATGGTTTGTTTTTAGTTGTAAACGACTTATCTTTCTGTGAAAATAACTGTTATTTCTAGCATATTGTTTGATATATTTTGCATTGATTTAGTTCCATTTTGCCCAGCTTTTTGTGAGCAATTCTATACAAGTTCAGTTTTTTATTTCACAGGAACTGTTGATTAGTTCTTACTGTTCTGTTGGCAGCATTTTTGGTTTATTACATTCAGATACTAGCAAATGGTTTGTTTTTGTTGTTGAAGACTCGCCTTTTAGTGAAAATAACGGGATTTCTTTTAAAATCCATTGAAATAAGGCATAATATAATGTTATATCCAGGTAGTTTGATTATTTGATTAAATCTGTGAAACTGCAGTCAAGGACAATGGAACAAAATGTCTTGATTGCGAATATAAATTGTATCAATTTAATACGCTTTGTTGCTATATTTGTTCGAATTTGAATGCAAAATGTTCAGATCTTGGGAGTTAAAATCAAATATATTGGTGTTACTAGTTCATACTCTAGTCGAATGTATCATTATATTTCTTTGTGACAAAGTGCTATATATTACTGTTCATTTTTTCTATTTTATTGATTTTGACCTGACTCCCATACTGTGGTATTCATATCACCTCCGAAATATTAAAATGTACACAATTCTTATTATAACCCCACTTCAAAATATGCAATGGGGGCTATATGGGAATCACCACTTGTTCCGTCATGTCACATAACATGGTTTTCCATGAATTATTTCTACCAAGCCTAGTTGTGTATATTGTCGGCACATTCTGATTGTGGTCCAGAAATGATAGATAGTGATAGATAATTTCATTGTCTTGACTGGCGGCCATCTTTGAATTTATCAAAAATATGTCTGACAAAGCGGTATTGTGGGGGTATTAATCACCTTCAGTGATAGCTCTAGTTATTTACCTGTTAAGGTACATAGCTCTTGAAATAATAAAATATTAAATCATCAACCCCGCCTTCTCCGTTACAACTACCTCCCTCCCGCTGTCTTCATCCCAGTCTTTGATCATAGTAGGACTACTTAACATATTTCCAAACAAAATGTACAGACACGAAACGAAGCATTAGACCATATTTTATTACTTTAACATGTGATGTATTTTTCGTTTAAATGTGTATATATATACATGACATTGTATTGATATATTTTGTTGTGGTATGGCGTTTGCAACTTTGTTGTGTATTGATGTGCATTTAGGTTATCTCAATGGCCTCCGGCCTACAGACGTTGAAAATAAACGATCCATCTATCTTGTCGATTGTATTCATGTACATAGTATACAGTAAAATCTCACTTAAAGACCACCTCAATAATAAGACCACCTCAACATTAAGAACACAATTTTCAAGTCTATTTTCACTATTTTGCTCTTTATTCAAACTCAATAAGAAGATCACCTCAATAATAAGACCAGTTTTCAAGGGTCCCAGTGGTGGTCGTATTATTGAGGTTTTACTGTATTACATGCTGGTTTGCGAGTGTGGTTGTCTTCCCTGCGTGCAAAGCGTGGATACAATTTTGTACTTGTTAGCATGTTATTAAAGTATTTGACTGATTATACTATCCATGTGACACACCATCATTTTATGAACAAAATTAGTGAGTCCCAATACCGTGTTAAAACTGTTGCCATGGTGAAGGCGTCCCTTGGGGACTATTTGTTGTCACAAAAATGACGACATAGCATGATAGATTTCAGTGCTATTCAAATAAATGAACAATGGAATTGATATTTGTTAGGACTTTGGGACTCCGTTTTATTAATATTTGATTATGGAAATGGCTTTAAGCTAGTGTGCATTCAATCAAATACAGAACTCTTCTCATGATAAAAAACTACCGCTTGAATGTGTGCATAGACTTCATAGTCTTGCATCGATAGGTTGATGCCGTTATTAGCGAATCTGAAATGAATATATTGAAACAAACACTATAATGAGTCAATAAATTAACACTAAATTGAAAATTCAACAATGGATAGTCGGTTTACGAACTTGATAAATAATAAATAATTTTACATAATAAATTGAGCTGAAACTCGCTGTGTTTCAGAGCTATATAGTAAATGCGCGTAAAATAATTATGTTGATTATTAATTACATTCCGTTCGGAAAATGTTCACTCAGTCTAGCAACTCGTTGCTTAACTTTTGATTGCACCAGTACCGTGTTGAAAATTGTAAATGAGCAATTTATGTCTATTTTCTTTTCTTGAATACTATAATAAAACAAAATTCGGCATTATGACTGCTCTTTGTATTTTTCTTTTTGCGCCGCCTTGTTGTTACAGTCCTTAATATTGCAGACGGTATATATGCGCAATATAAGAAGCCCGGCGCCGTAATGGATCAAATAGTTGGTTGTAAGCATTCGTTCATGGTGTTTCGTCATCATCGCGGCATTGACGATCAAAAATGTCTTTGTCGGTGTGACATGAAAGGTTGAACAAGCGGCGATATATAAATTTCAGTGCGAATAATGACCGTCTGAGCTTTAAATCTTGCTTTCAAATATACTCGTGTTGTAGCTACCTAGTATGCACGTGCTGCTGCCGTACTCGTTCCTGTACCGAGTTGAAATGCATTGTGGGTTTAATTTAGCTGACGTCATTATAGTTGTTGCTATTTGTCCTGAATTATGACAAAGTTGGGAGAATATCGTTGTGGCGAATTGGCCATTTTGTCATTAAATATCGTATTGTTGTACAATTTAATTAGGTATGATAATTGGGTTTCGTCGTTTTACGAAATTTAATTATGTTTCTAACTTCATGAATTTGTATGACAAAAGTTAATTATTCTCTGAAATTTGAACCAGATTTCCATGTCCATCGGGATTTACAAGAAATTGCCCCTTTTCTCCCTACGAGAGGGATTAATAAATGTGATAGTCGCATGAATATCGGGGACCATCTTTTCCCGACGTGGTATTGCTTGTATTAACACAGGGTAACAGTGGGGACAAACATGATTGGAGCCAAGACGTACTAGTATTTGCTGATACTTAATGCACCAAACTACTCATTTTTTACGTCAATGAGTCGTACTCAAATTATATTACTCTGAAAAAATAGTACATTATAATTGTGTGGCGTACAGATGTATTTGATCAGCATTATAAACCTTATCAGACTTGCAGACAGTGGTGTTCATACTTCCTTATTTGAAAAACGGTCAACCGTTTCAAAGCCAACGTATAATATATCACAATTACTTTTTTGTTCTTTTGCTATTCTGTTCTATATTCTATTTTCCGAAAGTGATTCTCTCGACACGATTAACACTGTACAGAATACCAACTTAAAATATGTGGTCATTTTTTTATTTCATATATTTATATATTTTCAGTTGTTGGCCTATATTGACTATCTGCATGGCAAATGGAACTTCAACGAAATCAGGGCTATATTTGCTCGAAGATATCTTCTACAGAATATTTCTATCGAGATATTCCTGGCCAACCGAAGTAAGTGGAAAAATTCATGAAATCACGAATGTATGATGAAATTATTTATTGTGTGAAGAATTTAGTCTTTGGTTTATTTATTTCGAAGTATCCACGTGTTTTTACTTATTCCTTGTTATTTTGGTGAAAGGGAGATAACTTCATGTTTATTTCAATAACAAAGGGAGACAAATCAAATAACTTTATTATTCTTGTTAATGGTGAAAGGGAGACAACTACAATAGCATAATTTTACTTATTTACTGCAGTTCGGTGATTTTTTTCTGCATGGTGTTTGCGATCTTATATCTAAATGCACACTTATTGTTGATATTCATACATAAACTTGTGCTTTGATTGTCGTTGTCATTGTTTTGATATTCACAATAAATTCATTGTTGTTTTTTATCCTTTTTACAGATAGAGGTATAATTTGTCCTTAATTAACAATTATATTCTGTAGTTTTGCTCATCAATATTGAAATACCAAACGTCATTTCCTACTGTTTAGACTAACAGTTGTCACAAAATTGTTTCCCTGATATGTCAGTATTCGACTATAACTCGTGTTCTTTCCCGTTTGTATGAAAAATGTTTATACTAATGTTACCTTAACATCAGAATATGATGAAAAGTATGAGTTTAGAATCAAAAGTATTTTTGCACAAGAGCAACAAATATGAAAAGTTTCTTTATGAACTGGTTATGTAATACAGCTAGTACCAGTATATTCACAGTTTAGATAGTCACAGTAGGTATTGAAATTGTAAAAACTGATTGTAGCCTAGCTGTTATAATTTTGACATGTGAAATCCATTCTTTCTAGATCCTTATTTCAGAATAGACGTGCACATTTAGTGGTATTGCATGTATGTTTACATGTCTTTCTGTCTGTGCTTTAAACTTTGTTATGTCTTTCAAAGAATGGTTAAGGGGCATTAATTGTATCCCCTTTCCGTCCTTTTGTCCGTCTATGCAAAAAATGATTTTTGATCAATAACTCTTGAAAGGATGGATGGATTCATTTCATATTGGGCACATAAGTATAAGCTAATAAAATACAGGTCGAGTTCAATTTCACTTACAAACTGACACATTTTGGAGGAGTTATGGCCCTTTTTGTTGTAAAAATGGTTTCCAGTCATTATCTCTTGTAAGGATGGGTGAATTCAATTCATATTAGGCGCATAAGTATAAGATAATAAAATACAGGTCAAGTTTGATTTCAGCTAAAACCTGGCAATTATTGGAAGAGTTATGGCCTTTTTACAGCCTTTTTCGACTTAAGGAATTGGTTTCCAACCCGTAACTTTTAAAAAGATGTATGTATTCAATTCATGTTAGGCACTTAAGCATAGGATACTAATCAAAGCCTAGTTTGATTTCAGTTACAATCTGCCAATTTGTGTTTGTGTTATGTCAGGTCAAAAACCTGGTCATTGGGTAATATCTATAGTAGAAAAACCTAAACATTTGTTTTGAAGCAGAAAGATTTGACCTTCAAGTTAATGTTATAATGAATTATTTTTTAGGTAAAGTCTTGGTAGAGTTAGTTACTCAGAATTTGAAAAGATGATAGTATAAACTTGTTAAATTTGTATTTATTTGTTCATAAAAGAAACTTCTACACAAATGTGTAATGAAATACCCCTATTCTGTTATGTACATTAGATAAATGCTACATTTCTGTCTCTTGATGTGATGTAATATATTTGTTGTCAGTGTGTTACTTATCATGATTGTTCTTTCAGCTGCCATTATGTTTGCATTCTCTGACCATGCTACAGTGAAGAAGGTGCTTAATGCATTACCAAGAGTTGGAGTGGGTGTCAAGTATGGTCTCGGTCAATCAAGGTATCATATGTATAACTTGTCTTCAAAGAATATCATTGATTACACTTTTTAATGCTTCCTGAGAGAGGAACATAAAGCGACCGCTTTGTCTGTCTGTTCGTCTGTGCATACTTGTGTCTGTCCCGCATTCGTGTCCGTCTTATTTCTCAGCTACCTCTAACCAGAATTCAATGAAACTGAATTGGAATCTTCACTATTAAGAGGAGATGGCATAATATTGTAAGCATGTTCGGGTTAGAGAATCAGTCATATACATATTTCAAGGAATATCCATCAGTTCTACTGATATAACTTGTTTAGCTTAATTTGGTTTGAACTAATTGATTTTACATGGATTGTGAAACAAGTTTCAGGATGACTGATTCCTGGGTTGTTCACCAGTACTCATGTCTATATTTAGGAATTGTGAAGTTTACTGTTAACTTTTAACTAAGACATGATTGGAACTCCTGACCTTCGGATCAGGGGTCAGATGTTCTCAAAATTAAATGCATAAATAACCTCTCAAATTTTGCACTAAAATCATTTTGATGCTCCTGACATAGTAACTATATAATGTTTGGTTGGGAATATTTTTATTTCTCTTTGCATATTTAAAGAAATTTTGTAATTTTACCTGTTTACACAAATAAATACCAGGTTGAAGTGATTGTCGCAATGTTAATGTGCAGTAGAAGCAAGTAATTGCAGTATAACTGCTATTGTTGTGAGCGTTACTTCTGCATACAGTAATTTATTTGTGCATCTAAATATAATACAGTAAAACCTCAATTAAAGACCACATTGAAATTGTGACCATTGCATAAATAAGACCATATTTTCACGAACATGTTCTTGATTTTTTTCTTAATTTTAACTCGATATTCAGACCACTTGACTACGAAGACTGACTTTTGTTGGAACATCTGGTGGTCTGATTATTGAGTTTCACTGGATTGTGTTCATATTTCAGGAGAATGTCGTCAGCGTCAGGAAAGCAGCTATATAAGATGTCCACAATGACACAGAAATGGCAGCGACGTGAAATATCAAACTTTGATTATTTGATGTATCTCAACACGATTGCTGGTATATTCTTATATTACGTTGAAAATTATTTCAGTTTGACACAAATATGAATCGTATAATATACCTCTGTCTTCAACAGATGCATCTCATTGTAACTTGAATCACTTCTAAGAGAGAGTTGTATTATATCACTTGCCATAACCATGTGATAAGGGAGCATTCCACCATTTTGTGTCCCTTTTACAGCAATTCTAACAGGCTTCTCAAAATTTACAGGACTATCATACATGTCTGTCAAATTCCGAACAGGTCCTGTGACTTTTTGCAAGGTCTCTGACCAAATGTCTGCCAGTTAACAAACTAGCATTCAGGGCCAGGAAATGTTGGACAACTTTTGTTTTTGTCAGTCAATAATAGTTTCTTTGACCAAATGTCGGGCAACAACTAATGCAAATGGAATACAAATTTATGAATTTGATAAGAGAATGCCATGTTTTGCCAGGCTTAGATATATGAATGTTCTTTTTGTATGTCTGTGAATGTAACCTCCTTTAAATATGAAGAAATCATTATTATATATATAATTATTATTATTAGAATTATTAAATCTGTGAGTCAATTTCTGGAAGCCTGTATACTAGGTGTAGTTAAGCATTTAAATATGGAGAGTTGAGCGCAAGACTATTATAAGTCTGTTTTGGTTAAGAAACAGTTACAATGGATTTGTACCAAACCATCAGTACTATATCTATATATACTATTAGAATACATGATTCTGTGTCAGATAAACGCATTAATTTGTTGATAATTTATATGACCATAATTTATGTCATTGCATGTTTATATCATGTATACAAATGGTACTTCAGCAGAATTCAGCTAGTTTGTTTAAATTTTATGTTCCATTTCAACCTCACAATAGTGTGCCTTTTTTTAGCAACAAACTTTTTAACAACATCAGTATTATTCATGGAATTTACAGTAATTTTAGTTTCTAGGTAAACATCCTCTCAATAACAACCCAAATTCACGTCTTCCAGGGTTTGGGGGGGGGGGCTCTAGAAAGGTTGCATTGAACTATGCATGTTTGTCATGAGTTAAATCTATGTTTGCTGTGTGCTTTCAGGTCGTACATACAATGATTTGAACCAATATCCAGTGTTTCCGTGGGTGATAGTTAACTATGATACAGATGAGTTAGATCTCAGTCAGCCAAACAATTTCAGGGATCTCTCCAAGGTAATTTTATAAGTAATATGTTATTTATTTCCTTCATTATATGTTGTTCAGTCTGTATATAAATTCATAGACATTGTCTGTAATCTTTGGCAACTCCTGATTATTGCTTCATATATATTCCAGAAAACTACTTTTCTGGCTAACTAATATTTTTACAGATCAATAAATTGACTGTATTTTCCTTGAAGAGTCACATTTTATTAAAGGGGGTACCATACTTGCCCATATAGCTGCACCATTTACAGTTTATTTACAGTAAAATTCCACAACATGCATTATGTGTAACTAACATTCCAGTGTATTTCAAAGACAATGCTGGTTATAATAACAGGAGATTGTCACAAGTACTTTCCTTTTAGGCCATCTAGAGTTCTCTCCCTTTGCCCCATCTATAGAATATGTACACGGATAGAAGGGGCAAAGGGAGAGAACTCTAGATGGAATAAAGGGAAATAACTCGTGACAATCTCCTGTGGTCATAATGATCAATTCAATTACTGTAACATTCTGTGTGTAAGTTTGCATGTAAATTAATGCATTTCTATCATATTAACTAATAGAAACATCAGTGCTTCTTCTATGCATTTTTCATCCAAAATATGCTGTTGTTTCATGTATCATTGTATTTGGGCCAGTGATTGCTATAAAATAATGTTTTAGCTAATTTCAGAATATAAGTGGATTTATTTCCCCTTATTTTCAGTCATTCGGAACATGTTATATTTTCAGCCAATCAGGATGTTTTATTTTGTTTCCTGTCATTTCAGCCAATCGGTGCATTGAATCCATCCAGGAAGGAATTTTTTGAGGAGCGTTACAATTCCTGGGAGCATGATCAAATCCCTCCGTTCCATTATGGCACACATTATTCTACATCTGCTTTCACTCTTAATTGGTTGATTAGAGTGGTATGTATGAACTTTCTTATGCGAATGAAAACCAGAACTATGTAACTACAGTCCACACTGCTAACAGTCACCTGTAAATAGCAGCCACTTGCCAACAATGGCCACTCCAATTCCCCCAGTGAAAATTAGTCGAAAATCTAATGGAATAGTAGCAACCTACTGACTGCAGTCAATGGCCTCCATTATCTACTATGAATGTGATTTACTAAGTGAGGACCATGTAGGTGTAGTGGTTGAGGGATAGAGCACATGACTCCTGATCCAAAGGTTGTGGGTTCAAACCCATCTTTGTGCAAGATTGAACCAGTAAGGTTGTAATCACTGAGTTTAGTGCTAGTACTGGTTAGCAACCCAGGAAGCAGTCGCTGACTTCATATCAATTGTCCCTCTCTGATGCAGATTAAAAAGTCTACAAGTGTAAATATTGTTCGTGCAAGAAGACCAAAAACAGTGTGCTTGCAAAAAGTCAGTGTTTTTCCCACAATGCATACCTATAACTGATAAAATACAATTAAACTTCACTTAAAGACCTCCTCAATAATAGACCACCTCAAAATTAAGAAAACAATGTTCAAGTCTATTTTTAACTGTTTTACTCTTTATTCAATCTCAATATTAAGACCACCTCAATAAAAAGACCAGTTTCAAGGGTCCCAAGGGTGGTATTAATATTGAGTCGTTACTGTACTCAGAAGGATACTTTGGTCTTTATTGACCGCACAAACTATGGAGTTGTCATGATACCTAAATTACCTCCATGCGACTTTAAACCTTAAAACCTTAAAAGTTACAAATTGGTGTTCAGATTTACAGAATAATTGTTTCTCCTCTTTTAGGAACCATTCACCACCATGTTCCTGAATCTTCAAGGTGGTAAGTTTGACCACGCTGATAGAACATTCCACTCTGTAACTCAGGCATGGAAAAATTGTCAGAGAGATACATCTGATGTCAAGGTAAGGGAAACAACTCTAGTACACTTGGTAGCTAGGTGTTATGTCTTACCTCCCTTGTGTATTTCAGCGTCATTTATGGCAAAATATTTTTATCACGAATGGATATTCATTGTCTTAGTTTTGATAAGAGAGGAAACATTGTATATTCTAAAATAATAGTTCATTATTGGTATGACAGTCTCTGGTCATTTCTAAAGTAACATATAACTGTAAATTTGTGTTTGTTAAGAATTGTGTGTGTAAGTGGAGTGATTTATTAATGTAAGAATTTGAGGGGGGTGGTGGGGGCATTTCTTTGCTACCATCAAACCTGTATTAAATTGTGATGGAAAATAAAGAAGTTGTGATGGACTGATGTCAGTAAAGGGGATCAAAAGTCCAATTAGTGCAATAGATATACCGGTAGTCAGAGATACTCTAAAAGTGTCATAGTTCAACAATTAGAAGATTATTACACACAGAAAAACTACATTATAGTCAAAGTCAGAGGATATATTTATCTTTAGTTCTGATAAAGGGGTGTAAAATGACAGTTAAATGAGCCAAATCACTCTCATCCCTTGTATGGGGTCATGCTACATGTGTATTCAGTATATTATAAATGTACTCATATACCTATAAGAGGACAGTTTTGGATAGCTTTGTTGGGATACTTCGTAGCTACGTTAATATCAGTTACAACCGAATGAGATACGTCTTAAGATCGTCTATGAAACGCACCCTATTGTTTAGTGGAAAGTATGATATGCTGTCTATCAAGAAAGATTTTACATACGAGAGCTGATTTACGATGTCCAACTTCTTCTTTAAGTGACGTCATTTCCAGAAAATGTCAAATGTGACGTCACCATGTTCTGACAGTATGAAATATTTGCCCCATATGTCAATATGAAAACGAAGTGACAATGTGGAGTAAATATTATTTCCTGCTTGCAAATACTGACATCACATGTTGCGTTTTCTTGAAATGACATTACTTACAGAAGAGGTTGTAAATCCCATAGCAGCGCTCGTTTGTTTTACTTATTTTTGATGTGGCCTGCAGCTCAAGCTTATCTGTATGGGTACTGGTAGTCTAAATTATGTATTTGTCTTAAAATTTTGATGTTTTTTATTATTCCAGGAGTTGATACCAGAATTTTTTGCCTTACCTGAGATGTTTATGAACAGTAACGATTTTAATTTTGGTAAACTTGATGAAGGGGACAAAGTGACTGATGTTATTCTCCCTAAATGGGCGAAGGGTCCAGAAGATTTTGTTAGGATTAACAGAATGGTAAGATACTTACTTTGTTTTCTTGAAAGTAAGCACTGGTATTACATGAAGCTGGACTATTGTATTACAAATGCTTATGGCTGTAAATCGTTATGTAATAGAATGATAAAAATAATTTGAAGATTTTTCAGATCTTTTAAATTCTGATTTCAGGTCTAAGCTGTACTTATAAGTTATTTATTTGACTTGAAAAGCTAGAAGTAAGCCTTTTGTCTGTTCATGTAATTTGTTTTATCAGTAATGTTTTCATTTTTCTTCGAATTACGTTCTTTTGGTAGAATTATAACCAGGGAGTATGTTGCTTGCCAAATTGCTAAATGATGGCAATGGTGTTTATTCTGGTTTTCCAAATGCTTCATGTTTCATACGACAATATATGTATAACTTGTGGTTTCATCATAATACACAATTGCCCAAATGTCCCGGACATATCTGGTCCATTTGGGTAAACTTTGATGATTTTGTTATATTCAGTATGCAACAAAAGGAGATAAAATTTACATTATTTATACAAATATATTACAGGCTTTGGAATCAGAGTTTGTATCATGCCAGCTACATCATTGGATTGATCTGATATTTGGATACAAACAAAGAGGTATGCATTTGATACAGTTTTAGCTTTCATACCCCCACAAACAAAGTTTGAAGCAGCTATAGATATATATATATACATATTTATCATAACATCATAAAGATCCATGGTCCAGTGGTAACATGCTTGACTTGTATTGGAGGGGTCACAGGTTCGATCCCCCACTCCACCACTAACAGTACTAACAGTCTTTCAGCTGAAAACCCAAGGTCCTGTTTACAACGCTTTCACCGGGCATGTAAAAGAACCAGGGGTGCTTCTGGAACTGGGGCATGTTCTGTATCATGCACTATCCTCCAAAAATCTAAAATGACATAACATTCTTTTGGAGGTTTCACCCATATCGGAGACTGGTGGCAATGAAAAAGAAACCCAAATACACATCACACATTCAGTAGGTTGGTCAGTCAGTGAGTCAGGGACACAAATTATCTAAAAGGATTCCAATGAAACTTTATGCATTATCACCATGAACGGTAGATATTTGTGACATGTTTGTTTATGGTCATTCCAAGTATTGCAGAGTTAAGGACCCTCGTTTCCTCAGACAAAGGGGTTATTTAGGAGTATTGTTCATTTTGATGATAACTCTAGTTTATTCTTGTAAGTTTAAGTGATTCTATTTCCTGCAGCAGTTGTTTTCATAAGCATAAATCACTCTTTTAATACAATCACTGTCATAAGTCAATGAAACAGAAACATCAGTACACTAATGTGTATTCCTTTGCCTTCAAAATGTATAAAAGAATTTGGTTTCAAGGAATTTTCTTGATTAAGTAGTAGAAGGGGAAAGCATTTAATTACGATATGATTATTTTATGTCTTCGATATAGGCTAAAGTAGCATTTTAAGTGGTCAGTGTATAATTGTCTCCCTTTTTCTATTTATAGGACCAGAAGCAGTTAGAGCGACCAATGTATTTTATTATCTCACATATGAAGGCAGTGTAAACCTGGAGACTATGACGGACCCAGTCATGAAGGAGGTATACTTGATAAACTTTGAATACAAATTATTTACTGTAGTACTGTAATTTAGTGTGTCAAGTGTTCTAACAATGCCATTATGGCAGCACAAGTGCGCATTGCCTTAAATTTCAATATGATAAAGATATGAGCCAATACTCTTTAAAATGATAAAATCAAATACAGTTGGACGTTGTTTTTTCGACTAATTTTTATTCAGATACTTAGTATTATCCGAAATAAATCTCAGGTCCACATGTATCTTCTTCATCTATAGGTGCGTCGAATTGAAATAGGCCATTCGAAACCATGCATTATTTGATATAAAATTTCTGACTTCTTGAATTCGAATGAACAAGTGCTGACTGTGTCAATTACATGGAGTTTTAATATAACTTGGAAACAATATTAAAATATTAACAAAATTAAGAAACACTCCGTATCTACAAAGCTAAGTTTTCAGTCTAAGCATAGAAGTGAATCATACTTTCTGTACCACAGCTTTATTCATCATTGATTTTCCTCATTTGATGTTCAGGCTTAATATGCTAGAAGTTCATCCTATGCTCAGGATTGTAATAGAAACTTACACTCTGCACTCAAATCTCAATTTATCAAATTCACTGTTATGAGTCTGATAGTGACTCATATTGAGTGTAAGAGAATGTGTGATAATGTCAAGGGAGTGCTGAATATTCTTTGCTGTCCAATGTATTAGAAATATGAGTGTACTATGAGATATTTGAGTCATTAGTAAGTCTTGAGTGTGGAATGCTGCTCTAAAATGCTATAATTTGTCCCATATCTTGTAATCACAATAAAATCTCAAAGGAAACCGACCAAAAAAAATATTCAGCACTCATTTGACATTTTCATGCTTTTTCCATACTCAATTTTCCAGGTCATTAAGAGTAACTTCTGTGATTTAAGTGCTGAGTGTAAGTATCTGTTATAATCCCGAACCCTGAAGTAAATGTCAATGAACCCTTACAACTAACGTTCATTAGCTATTCACTACACTCATCTACATTTCTTGTTGTGATTTCAGGCCATTGAAAACCAGATACGCAGTTTTGGTCAAACACCAACACAGTTATTAACCGAGCCCCACCCACCTAGAAGTTCTGTTATGCATTTGGTGAGTACTGTATTGACTGCAAGAACAATGTTGTGGATTTTTTTTTATATTTTAAGTCAATATTATATAGTCTTAATATTTGAGTCACTTTGTGGATTGAATCCATTTTCTATTCATTTTCTTCGTCAAAATGTAACAGCATTTGTATCTAACAAATACCTTTTTCTCCAGGCGTCTTATTCAGAAACGTTTTAAGTCCGAAACTCAAACTTAGACTTTAAATTTGCATAAGTTAAATTCGCCAGCATTTCGTTTTCATTATATCTAAATGGATGAAATTTTGTCAGAATAATTTGTGTTACTAACTCTACACTTTCACCGTGTTTAATCAAAATTTATTCTGTTAGGGCAACATTTGAAAGTCTAAGTCTGAGATTCAGTCTTTAAACGTTTGTGAATAAGACCCCAACTGTTTAACTTGTTAACTTCTAATGAATGGCTCTGTATGCGCAGTATTAATACATTTATAAGCTTCCTCTAATGATTCCTCTTCTTGCTCCTTTCATTATCTAACACTAGTATTTTTACTTCTCATAAATTTCCATTAAAAGATCTACTCCAGATAGCTATAAATATGGAGTTTTCCCTCTAATCCAGTAGTACAAACAATATACCATTAACAATGTGCTTGAATCACAAAGAAAACAAAGACAGGATTATATAACATTTGACTGAACTTTGATGGATGTTAACTTAATGTTTGCTTGTACCCCTGATAAATACCCACTTCTAGCGAATTCCGGATTTCATCTATTGCAAGTCAGGTGTAAAAAATATCTTTACTAGATTTTATCCTACGCTCCTGTTGTATGACCTGAATGTTGTGTATTTTAAAACCATCTTATGATGTTTTTTTTGTTTCGTAATATCTGAACACTGAATACAGTACAACCTGATTTGTTTTTATGTCTGTTTAACATTATATGATGTACTTGTTTTTTGATTTTGTTGTAAACATATTTTGGTAGCCACTGCTCTAATTTAGATTGTTTCACGTTTACCTGCCTACCTCTGTACAATTTGATATAAGTATATGACTATATCTCACATGGTGCTCAATGCAATATTCACATTGACCATGACTGTGGTCACTATTTCATTGTATGTCATTTTAACAGGCTATCAAAGACAAATACTGATGCCATATTTTTATCTATATGACATCAGAATTACCATAGACTTGTAGCGTCCACTTTTGTGATTTTAAGCTACATATAAAATCCGAAAAACAGAAGTTGCAGTTTCTTTGTGGTACATTTCCTCAATCATATGGTTGGCATCTTTAACATTGGGACTGTCATTATTCTTGATCAGCATAATAATAAATATACTACACACGGTGATTTTGTTCAGTGTTATAAGACCAATATAACATGAGAGAAAGGGTTACATAGCAAATTATCAACCCATGAAAAATAATAACAACCTCGCTTGGTCCCATAGTTGATTCACTTATCCTTAGCTTGATAATTTGTGCCGTGACTAAGGCTGTCGTGTTTGTTATGGATAATGTAGGTGCAAACATTCTTGTATCAGTCATTAACAATGTAGTATGTAGTAGTCTTATTTCAACCTGTATTTAATAATTTAACATACTTGTCTTATTTCTTCATATATTTCACATTTTTATCATATCAATCATTTACAGCTCACCCAAAATTATAGCAAAGAGAACCGGAGCATTTTGAAGAAGGTCTTTTAGTTTCCTTTAGCTTCATAATAATTCTTTAGCTTCATTTCTTAACTTGTATACATGTGAACTTCTCCATTTTCTAATCTATTCTGGGGGTTTGTATTAGGGATGAAACTAGGAAATCATTTATACTATATGATATCAGTGGACATGTAATCTTGGACTCTGTAATCAACCTTTGATACTAGGACTCTGTAATCAACCTTTGGTACTTGGATTATGTAATCAACCTTTGTGACATGGACTCTGTAATCATCCTTTGGGACTTGGATTCTGTAATCAACCTTTGTGACATGGACTCTGTAATCATCCTTTGGGACTTGGATTCTGTAATCATCCTTTGTGACATGGACTTTGTAGTCATCCTTTTGAACTTGGATTCTGTAATCAACCTTTGTGACATGGACTTTGTAATCATCCTTTTGAACTAGGACTCTGTAATCATCCTTTTGAACTTGGATTCTGTAATCATCCTTTGTGACATGGACTCAGTAATCAACCTTTGGACTTGGATTCTGTAATCTACCTTTGGGACTTGGACTTTGAAATCAACCTTAGGTACTTGGACTCAGTAATCAACCTTTGGTCTTGGATTCTGTAATCAACCTTTGGGGCTTGGATTCTGTAATCAACCTTTGAGACTTGGATTCTGTAATCAACCTTTGAGACATGGACTTTGTAATAACCCTTTTTAACTTGGATTCTGTAATCAACCTTTGGGACTTGGTCTCTGTAATCAACCTTTGGGACTTGGATTATGTAATCAACCTTTGGGACTTGGTCTCTGTAATCATCCTTTGGGACTTGGATTCTGTAATCAACCTTTGGGACTTGGTCTCTGTAATCAACCTTTGGGACTTGGATTCTGTAATCAACCTTTGGGACTTGGATTCTGTAATCAACCTTTGGGACTTGGTCTCTGTAATCAACCTTTGGGACTTGGATTTTGTTATCAACCTTTTGGACTTCTGATATTTAGAAGAAATTTTCCTAGTTCTCAAAATTTTGCAGTTCAATGTTTATAGAAGAAATGATAGAAGTTCACATGTAAATTAGCTGTGTAATTAAAAAAATGGCACTTTTGTGTAACTTAATGGGCAGTGTATATAAGCACAAATATGTTAACTTTGTTTGAATCTCTTTCTTTTAAACTTAGAATAGGGATCAAGAATGTTTTTCTTAGTAGCTGTTGGTCCTTTAGCAACCCTGGCTGTTGTTAAGTATGTTGTCATAGTAACATGACTTGTGAGACTGTGCACACAGTTTATTTTCTTCATGATGTACAAACAGTCAAGTTATTTTGCATGGGCGTAGATTCCTATAGGCCATATTGGTCACGGGCTACACTTTCTTAGAAAAATTGAAAAAATGAAATTGCCAAAACTGCAATAAGATATTTAATGTATGTTTTTTATGTTATTGTAAGCATATTTCCCAGAATGAAATATAAACCAAAATGCATCTCTGACAATCTACAAAACATTTCAGAGGACCCAGATCCCCTAAAACTAGACCTGCACATCAGTTTCAGCTAAGCTACGCCCCTGTTTTGTAACATATTATGCTAGTTTTGAGAATATCATAGTTACGTACACATAGGTGCCATGTTTGTAAGACACTGCTACTTTGGAAGTAGGGTTTTAATTATTGAACATATACTGTAATCTTAATTGTTTTTCTGTTCATGTTTAGTTCCATTTTTCTCTGTAATTTTATCTTGGTACTCTTTTGTTTTATAACATACACTAAGGGATAGATTAGATGGTACAATGCATCATTACCCGTAGTCTTTAATATAACTTAGTTAATTTCATATAGATTTACATGTACAAGGTGTCCTAATTTCATATAGATTTACATGTACAAGGTGTCCTAATTTCATATAGATTTACACGTACAAGGTGTCCTAATTTCATATAGATTTACATGTACAAGGTGTCCGTGACAGTGTAAACAAATACATTTGAAGGTGTGAAAGCAAAACTGGTCGATCTGCATGTAAATGAAGCAGTTTGACTTTGTTCATTCCCACCACTTGTTTTATATATCGGTCTGCATCTTATAGCAACAATACAGATGTCTCTTGGTTCGGTTTCAATAACTACCACTTCAGTTTCCAATCATTCAGTTAAGTTATATAAATATATGATATACATAAAATTCTCAATAACTGATAGTTTAAAGACTTGTAATGACCAGACATTTGACTAGGTAAGTCGACTAACAACCATGTATTATAACATAAAATACAGTAGAGCAATGATTAGAAACAGAACTCTCAGGCCAGTTATAAAAGTAAACAGTTCTAATAGCTGTGTAGCTACAAGATAATGCGTATAAGCTTATGAGTACTCTGATTAGAATATTGCTTCAGGAATAAAAATGTCATCTGATAAACTGAACCGAGTATTGGTTACAGAGTTTGAAACCGAACCATAAGAAATAAGAGACGAAATGAATAGAACTTAGGTTAATCGTTGCAGCCCTATATATAGTCATGAACATATGTGAGGGTTTGGCCCAAAATAACTTGCTCTTACCAAACTTAGTTACAATAGTTTTGCCCTGAATGTTTGATTCATATGTTATGCAGAATTATATACAGCTATTGTCAAGTATTGGTCATATACACATAGAAACCTTACTACATGTATATGCATTCATTTACTCTGGAGAAACCCTTGTTATGCATACAATGTAATGGTTTTAGTTAAATACGAAATGTTGGAATAGTTCATGTAGGACTTTAAAGTATTATGTTTCTACATATAGTATTTTAAGATATCAAATCTGATTTTGATGCTACCTGAGGGAGATCATACATTTATTGCTTTGTCCATCTGTCCGTTTGTCTGAGCTAACCATTAGATTCTCCGGTGACGACATGCAGACATTATTTAGCAAAGCCCCATCAGGATGCATCCATGGGTTCAATAGCCTTGTAAACATTTATATTCTTGTTTTATAAGAGTTTATGGAGGAAACACATCTTGGTCACATTTCTATGATATGTTCTACATAGTATGTTTGGTTATTTGTATAGCTTTCTATTGATGTTTTACTCATTATATTTGGTTTATACATATTATATTATGATAGACAGGGCCTGGTTTGGTGTTTGGTGTATTTTATCAATGATTACTTTTAAATGTAAGGCTTTCAAAGCTTCTGATATATCCTTGTTATAAAGATTGGTGACATTTTTGCGAAATATACATGCTTTTTTCAAGGTCCACTGTTCTTACCCTATCAATGCATATATGTGTGATCGTCAGATATAGACAGGGAGATAACACTTGACAATCTTGTGTGAATTCAACTACCTGTATAATGTGAAAGTCATTACTGATATCTGATTTCTGAGGCTCATTTGTAATATGAAACAAGCTATGCAATTTTGCTATGTGATAATGTGATGATCATCAAATTTATGTACAAAATTATTTACAAATATTGTCAGAGTTTCACATTCCAAAATATGTATACAGTTTACCATATACCGGTATATATATTACCTAGGACATATAAACCATTTCCATGATATTACTCTTCAAAATGGGGATAATTAAACTGGTCACTGTTAATCATGCATCACAATATTGTGTTAAAATAAATTATGTACCTTCTTATATACAGTTTCATTTAATTGTTGAAAATATATTTGAAATTATTCATTTTGAATTGCTAGTAACCATTCCAATTACTTCCATTATCAGCATAAACAATTGTATATTCTGTGGAGACTTTTGTGTGCTATTTCATAGGAGAAGCGCAAAAACCATTGAGTCTCAGTGTGGGTGAAGAAGCAATTACAATAGATTTGTGATAAATAAAATAAAGTCATGTTTGAGAAACACAAAAAATCGGTCAATGGCGCTACCGGGATCGAACCCAGGTCTACAGAAAGCCTTGAATTTGTGTGGAGTGTTTATTACGCTGATTTGAAACAAGTTCAGAGGTATTTTACCAAATTAAGAAACGCAAGTGTCTCAAACATTAGTAACTGCAGTTTTAGAGTACTGAATATTTATACAATTTTTGTGTGATTTCAGTCACCTATGATGTTTACCAGTGTCCAGGATGATGTTTGTATGATTATGAAGTTTTTGTCGAACTCTCCGGTATGTCACGTATCAGCGAACACACATCCGGCGGTACCTGTTGCTGCTGTCACTGCTATCACGTGTAATCATCATTTCTCTATCAACAAATGGAACTCTAACTATCAACGTAAGTATCTGGTTACTGGAAGTCAGAAATGCCTTGCAGAATTCAGTGAGTGTCTGACCTGTTGACCTTGGTAATGATATTCAAATCTCACTGGCTTCTTGTGTGGATGGAAATATCTGTTTCTGTTTTGACGTCATTATGTGACATTATTGGACAACTAATTCCATAGAGCATCCTTTCTTTAAATTTCGTCCATCATAGTATGATGTTCTTCAGTACTATAGCCGTGTCTGTCAGTGATCTCAATACTCAATGGTGAAATGACATGTCAAATGTACCGTTTGGGAGAAAATGTTTTTGTAAGAAAAACCTCCATCTAGTTTGTATCATATTTTTATTTCTCATATTACAGATCAAGGCACACCAACTAGCTTAGGATCAAGCCCAGAGAATAAAGAATCCAAAGATGCTCAGCCTAACTTACCCGTAGCCATGGATCAACTTCTAGGTATGTTGTGGCTCACATGTCAGCATTGTAGGAACACACATTTCTGTTATCATTTCATTGGCTGTCATGAATTTTAATAAGTCATTGATTGTCCAATCAAGTTGCATGTAACAATTTCATACTCTTCAATTGAAGTCAGAAACATACCTTAACTTGGAACAAGGCAATATAATGTGTTATTTCATTGGTTGAACTTTCTGTGGTTTCTTTGTTACTTATCCAATGAAAGTGTGTTTCTCAGTACAAAATGTATTTGTTAACTGAAATATGTGTTGATATTCATTTTAAAAAGATCACATTAGACTTTTTTGCACTGTGAAGGGCATTGTTTGCTTTGACCCCTTAGTACAGTCTTGTTTTATTATTTTCAGTCATGAATACTGGTCTACAGAGACGTAGTCTAGGTGACAACTTTGACCAACGTTTGAAAGTTAGCCAGACTCACTTTGTGACCACAGCTGATAATAGGTTCATCTTTGCGTGTGGATTCTGGGATAAAAGTTTCCGTCTTTATCAGTCGGATTCAGGTTAGTTTTCTTAGTAAAAACATACTTTAACATTAAAACAGACAAAAGCTTAACCAGCAAGGTAATCCTTAGAAATTATCTATATGCTGTACATCTACTGGAATGATATTCTTTCACATTAAAAAAACAGTACTTGACCTGACTTATCCTAAAACTAGTGGGTGGGGTTATTAAAAAATTCTGGCACCTAGCAAAACCTCGATCTATAAATCCTGTTATAACCTTAATTTTTAGAAAATTCTTAACCTTTATTATTTATGAAAAACCTGTAATTCACTCACCAAACCTGTATTTTTTTCACGCAGTCGGCCATGTCTTTGAGAGAAAGTTTTAATTTCATGGAGGTCTTCTAGGAGGCCTGAAAATCTGAAAAATAAGATGGCTGTCATTTCCAGAAAATGTCACATGTGACGGCACCATGTACTGACAGTAAGCAATATTTGCCCCATATAGCAATATGAAAACGAAGTGTCCTTATGGAGTAAATATTGTTTCCTGCTTGAAAATAGTGACATCACATATGACATTTTCTTGAAATGACGTCACTTACAGAAGAGGTTGGAAATCCCACAGCAGGAATCATATTATTTAATGTTTATCTTCTCTGTTCTTATAGCAAAGATCCTACAGGTTGTGTATGGTCATTTTGATGTAGTGACGGTGATAACGAGATCGGAATGTAATCTCAACCAGGATTGTTACATCGTGACGGGATCGAAGGATTGTACCGTGATGGTGTGGATGTTTACATCAAGAAATCAGGCCATCATTGGGGACAATGGAAGTAAGTTTGTGTATGAAGATGGCTTTGGAAATAAATCAAAGATGAATGTAGCAAATAAGTCACAGGCTTCATGTCGCAATTTTCAGTATAAGGCTGGCTCATTAAAATCAGGCACTAGTTCACTGTTTACCTTGCTTCGTTCTTTTAAGTGGTATGTAGACACTTTCAATATCAGCACCATTTTTAGGCAGATTTTTCACGCAAAAATTACGGCTTAAAGGTTGGCAAAAAACTTGGCAGACGGGCGGTTGGATGTCACTTACAATTTTCTCTTTCATAAATTCAGCAGTTTTTATCCAATGAAACTTGATCAGAATATTTGTCTGTATGATTACTTAGACAATTATGAATATGGGTCATCTCTGGTCAAACACTAGGTCACTAGGTCAAATCTAGAAAAAAAAACTGCATAAATGATTCTTATTTCTTTCATAAATTCATCAGTTTTTAACCAATCTTCATGAAATTTGTCCGAATATTCTTCTGCATGATATCTTAGACAAATGTAAGTATGGGTTATACCTACATTATGAAATATCCATCTTTAATGCGGTTAATGACTGTATGGACACGATACTATGCTTCTTGTCCTTGGTACTTTCCAGTATAATGTGCTGTAAATATATGTTGTCTCCAAAACATATACAGTTTACATATTATGTTTAACAGAGTTGTTGAGTGAGTAATATTTATATCATAAACAACACAATGTCAGCAGTATCTGGCTATTATACTTCTCTTACTATATACATGTGTTAATCTGATTATAGGCATTGAGTACCCAACACCCAAGGCAACTTTAACAGGACACAAATCAGAAGTGACCAGTGTTTGTGTACTTGCTGAGTTAGGAATGGTCATCAGTGGATCACTTGGTAAGAAGGATACAGTAAAACCTCATAGAAAGACCACCTCAATAATAAGACCACCTCAATAATAAAACCACCTCAAAATTAAGAACACAATTTTCAAGTCCATTTTCCCTATTTTGTTCTTTATTCAACCTCAATATTAAGACCACCTCAGTAATAAGACCAGTTTTAGAGGGTCCCAAGTGTGGTCCTATTATTGAGCGTTTACTGTATTTGTTTAAACAATAAAACATTGTAGATACATTCATATTGAAGTTTTATATATTTAAATATGTGAGATAGAATCTCCCCTGGAAATAATATTAATATGATGTAATTGTGTTTGAAAATTTTAATTATAAAAAGGTTACAAAAAATGACTTTTTTATTTCTTACACAAGGGAGATTTTATGGGACTTTGCATCACTTTTCAAAATTTGTGCTATAAGGTTTTTATTATGAATAAAAAAGCATGACTGTTTTGACTAACTGCTTTCAATCGAAAGTGACTCTCAATGTTATTAATTGAATTGAATGTATAGTAATATACTGTCTTTCCTTGATAAATGGTTCAACTTAATCAATCTGAATGAAATTTTTGAAAGTATTATTATTTTATTTAGTCATACATCACAACAGCCTAGAATATACAATGTATGAATTGTTTGTGTTACAGATGGACCATGCCTTGTACATACTCTGAACGGAGATTTGTTGCGTTCACTCGAACCTCCAGGTGGACAGCCGCTGACCGCATACTTGATCTGTATGTCACGAGAAACATTTGTAGTGATTAAATTTGATCATGGTGTCGTCTGTAACTTCAGTGTAAATGGAAAATTGCAAAAACATATCAAACACAAGGACACAGTCCAGGTAGGAGAAATAAGCAATGCAGTAATATTCTATGATAAATTATTGATACTGTTTTTACTTGCATGTAACATATGAGACAGAAACCAAAAAAGATGTGACTCGTATTAGACTATTCACCTATAAGATGGATTCTAAATACTGCTACAGTATCAGCATCGACTTATGAACTTGGTGCACAATTTTACAATACTGTTGATAACATGCATATAACTTACTATGTGTGTATCGTACCACTGCTTAGATTTGAAATAACTTTGATTAGTTGCCTTTGAATGGGTTGTGTGAATGGTTTACTTCGTTGGATATGCTAAACAGTCTAAACCGTTTGATTTAAATTTATTCTTACATGGCTCTGTAAATTTTACTAAATATATAGCGGGTCAACTATTGTGCTTCTAAACCGCTTAATCCTAGGTAAGTGCAACAACCAAAGTGGTACTTTTGGAAGTAAGTTATGGATTTTTAAACGGGATATTGTTTATTGCAATTTTGAAACTCCGTCATATTGATGAGTTGTCTCCCTTGTAAGTTAATCCATTGTATTGTTCTCCTGTGTCTGTTAACCAGCATTTTATCAACTTTTCATTTGTTGGCTGATAAAACTGTTATTTATTTTTATTGTCATCTTTCATTGAATGTCAAGGGTTCTTAAGCATGTCTAGTTCGATGCTTTCCTGCGTAGCGAAAGTATAAAATGGTCATTAAACACTACACTTTGGTCACTTAATGATGTATGATATTTCTATTAAGACAACTATATTCTGTAATTGTTTTGACTTATGTTTTCTGACTTGTATATTCAGGCAATGACACTGAGTCGTGATGGACAGTATTTGATGTTGGGTGGTGATAGTGGTGTTGTGGAAGTATACAGATCACATGATCTTACGCTCTTATACTGCTATCCAGCATGTGATAGTAACATTTGCTCACTGGCTCTTTCACATGATCACAAGTAAGTAGGGAGTGTTTATTATATCAGTAAGTAGGGAGTGTTTATTATGTCAGTATGTAGGGAGTGTTTATTATGTCAGTATGTAGGGAGTGTTTATTATATCAGTATGTAGGGAGTGTTTATTATATCAGTATGTAGGGAGTGTTTATTATATCAGTATTTAGGTAATGTTGTTTGCACTGGCATAGTTATGGCTTCACGTAACTTTGTGTCCCACTCAGCAACTCTGTGGCCAACTCAGGAATGATATTGCAACCTTAGCAAATTTGTGGATGCATAATGATAAGGATTACATAGCCTTGGAGAAATAAATGCAAAGAGGTGAAAAAGATGCTATTGTAGGGCATCTGATAGATGTTAATAGTCAGTAGGAAATGTTGTTGTAGTAACATATGATTGATATTGATATTCAGTGGCAACTGGTAATGTAGTGACATCTGATAGATATTGATATTCAGTGGCAATTGGTAATGTAGTGACATCTGATAGATATTGATATTCAGTGGCAATTGGTAATGTAGTGACATCTGATAGATATTGATATTCAGTGGCAACTGTTAATGTAGTGACATCTGATAGATATTGATATTCAGTGGCAACTGTTAATGTAGTGACATCTGATAGATATTGATATTCAGTGGCAACTGTTAATGTAGTGACATCTGATAGATATTGATATTCAGTGGCAACTGGTAATGTAGTGACATCTGATAGATATTGATATTCAGTGGCAATTGGTAATGTAGCGACATCTGATAGATATTGATATTCAGTGGCAACTGGTAATGTAGTGACATCTGATAGATATTGATATTCAGTGGCAATTGGTAATGTAGTGACATCTGATAGATATTGATATTCAGTGGCAATTGGTAATGTAGTGACATCTGATAGATATTGATGTTCAGTGGCAACTGGTAATGTAGTGACATCTGATAGATATGGATATTCAGTGGCAATTGGTAATGTAGTGACATCTGATAGATATTGATATTCAGTGGCAATTGGTAATGTAGTGACATCTGATAGATATTGATGTTCAGTGGCAACTGGTAATGTAGTGACATCTGATAGATATTGATATTCAGTGGCAATTGGTAATGTAGTGACATCTGATATATATTGATATTCAGTGGCAACTGTTAATGTAGTGACATCTGATAGATATTGATATTCAGTGGCAACTGTTAATGTAGTGACATCTGATAGATATTGATATTCAGTGGCAACTGTTAATGTAGTGACATCTGATAGATATTGATATTCAGTGGCAACTGTTAATGTAGTGACATCTGATAGATATTGATATTCAGTGGCAACTGGTAATGTAGTGACATCTGATAGATATTGATATTCAGTGGCAACTGTTAATGTAGTGACATCTGATAGATATTGATATTCAGTGGCAACTGGTGATGTAGTGACATCTGATAGATATTGATATTCAGTGGCAACTGGTAATGTAGTAACATCTGATAAATATTGATATTCTGTGGCAACTGGTAATGTAGTGACATCTAATAGATGATATTCAGTGGCAACTGTTAATGTTGTAACATCTGATAGATGTTAATATTCAGCAGCAAATGTTACTGTAGCAACATCTATTCAGTGGCAACTGTTAATGTAGTAACATCCTTCTGATAGATGTTAATATTCAGTGGCAAATGTTAATGTAGTAACATCCTTCTGATAGATGTTAATATTCAGTGGCAACTGTTAATGTAGTTACATCCTTCTGATAGATGTTAATATTCAGCAGCAAATGTTACTGTAGCAACATCTATTCAGTGGCAACTGTTAATGTAGTAACATCCTTCTGATAGATGTTAATATTCAGTGGCAAATGTCAGTCTTAATGAATGATATATGTTAATGTTCAGTGGCAAGTGTTAATGTAGTAACATCTGATAGTTATTAATATTCAGTGGCAAATGCAATGAAAATACAAGCTGTCAATTAGCAGTTACTTTAAATCTGCTTTATGCAATATGTCAGTGATATTTTTACATCTCATTCAGTGGTTCAGAATTTCAGTTGTGACAGAATTGTTAAGTATGAACTAACCAGGTTGATGCTGTTTATGAGAAGTGACCTATGTGTTTGTATATTTCAGGTTCTTGTTGGCTGGTTTAGCTACTGGCTGTTTGTTAGTTTTCAACATAGATTTTAACAAGTGGCATCACGAATACCAAGAGAAGTACTGATGTACATACACCATATAGATGTATTACAGACAATATGTACAATATTGTATATATACATAGATACTTACATTATATCTATTTGTTACATAGTCACAACAATGAGAAACATCATGTGACTTACTTTACAGATTGTTATGATGTCTAGGACAGAATGATGCAACACTGATTTTTTGAGAAGTTTATTTCAATACTTAGGAAGGCTAAATTTGATACATGGACATAGCTATGTTTTGCAAATGTCTATGGCAGTTGATATATTGAAATGTGGGAATTTTTCATTACAAATAAAGGCTTATTCATTACACTGATGTAACTATGTTTTATAATTGTGAGAAATACTCTATATGCAAGGATACAATGTATAAGGAAAATACATGTAGGTGTGTTTCTTGGATAGAAGCCTCCTTACAGTATAATTCAAATAAGTTCATAGGATGTTGATGACTAATTTACCTATTGGCTCAAAATGTCCGGTTGTTGTCTAAAAAAGGATCTAATGTTTTTGTGTACACAGGTTTTACATAAAGACAAGTTTGCATTCTGTTTATAATGAATTATGTGGATCACTTTTGATTTTGTGCGTATTTTACTTCAAGAAAGCCGAACCTTTGTACTTTTTCAAGTTGCAATAAACTTCTCACATTGTCAGATATAGTGAGTAGTTTGAAGCTATTTAGAAATTTATAGTAGTGAGTATTTTGAATTTGCATTAAAATGAATTTGCAATATTTTGCAAATGATTAAGCAGTCCAATTAAATAGTGTTGGACAGTGATCTGAGTCAGTATCTCTGGGCAAGTGATATCAATTCTATATGAAATACAGCTGTTTGTAGCATCTATGAAAATTGTTGACTTGGTGAATTGTTTATTAAATTGAAAGCAGATTAATGCAGTGGATTTTATGTTTGTAAAGAGTGATAGAATGTATCGATAGTTGAAATCAAAACAAGCCTATTTACTTCTTTATTCATATGCTGATAGACTAGTTTTGCAATCACTTTCGATACTAATATATATATAATAAATTTGTCTGGGTGTATTATTTATATTTTAGTTAGAACGAATGTAATATAAATATGTTTAATCAGTGCACTTTGTAACCATATTCATAGTCATTCCATGAAGGTAAAATGTTCTGAATGAAGTTTTATTTGTTTGTTTTTGAAAAATATTATTTAAGTGCTGTCCTGATATGATCTTAAGTTTCAAACACACATTGTTAAAACATTTACTGTCCATGCTGGGCAGTGAGACTAATGTGCTTTTAGGGTCACATAACTCTGTGCATTCTTTACACAAAATGTGCTTGAGTCTATTTTACTTTCAACCATCGTCTGATCTCTCCTAACTGTGAACTGTGACTTACGCCATTTTTCCGTACCATACCGAGAGCTAGGCACAGACTTTTGTAACTCGGATCAGACTAAGTGGTAGTGAGAAGTTACGATAGTTTTCGTCGAATCCTCGATACTTTTGCAGTCTTATATTCAGCTTCTATGAATGAATGGATACTTTACTTTTATGACCATTTAATTGCTTTTTGTGTTTTTGTTTTTTTTATTCTGTTTTGTTTGTATTTAATGCATTTAAAAGGCTTAAAGCTATCGGTATAAGAGATTATTTTGTGTTATGCTTCTGAATTGTGTTTTTGATTTATGCTTATGTTATGTCCCAAACATTTGTTTGAAATAATTTGTGCTTATTTTGTTAGTTTGAAAATCAGTTTGTTCTTAGTCATAAACAGAAATTTTGCTGCAAGAATTGTTCTGTACTGCATAATAGGTAATTTATATCAGATTTTGTTTGCTCTGAAGATCCCTGTTCTTGTAACAAGTAAATGATTTATTCATAAACATTCCAACCCTGTGCTCAAAAGCATGCTTTATGGTAAACCAAATTATTGTTCTTATTACGGTAAATCACACAAGTTAAAGCATTTTCATATATAGGTTGTTCATACAATTTCAGTCCAAAATATTAAAACGTTCCAAGTTGTATTTGATATAAAATGTAACTTGACTTATATTAAACATATCAGTTAATTTTATTGAACTATTTGGTGCAGATATTGGCAACAATATGGTAATTTGGAGTGTACAATATGAGTGTTGTAATTCTGTTTAATTTGTATCAATACATGTATGCATGGTTAGATATAAAGTTGTGCTCTCATAGATTGCCCTTATTTTGCTTTTACGGTACCTTGGTTAAACAGATTTCATAGTGTTTTGGTGAAAATTGCTTTTGAATGCTTTCATAGAAAACTAAACAGTTAATCTCATCATCATTATCATCTTCAGTAATCGCATCACTCAGACTGAGTGTTCTCGCGATACATGTATGAATAAAATACTGAGCACACACAGCAGTCAGAAAACCTTGTTACGGATAAAACCTTTGTTTGTACACATTGAATAAAAACAGTTAAAAACAGTTCTCAGTTAAGTTTTTAGATGCCTCCCCATCTCACAAGGGCCGAACCCATTGAGAGTGGGCTGGCTGACTACTTCTGGGAACAGTCGGTTCCAGAGAACAATGGATGCTGGATAGAAGCTGTGCAAGTAGTCTGATTTCCTTGCTGAAAGCTGGAGAAATTGCTGGTTATGCCCCCTTGTGGAGTTTCTTGATGGTTTAAGTGGGGGGGGGGGGCGGTTTGATGTCGGCATGGTTATTAACAGTCTTGTAGAGCATGGTCACCAGGACTTCGTTTCTGCGGCGCTGGAGTGATAGCAGTGATAGACATTTGATGTAATTATATATGTCTGAAAATATTTGTTTGTTTTATTTTTTACTTTATCACACATTCCTGTATTTTTTCCAAACGATTATGCACATGTATGTCCTATTTAAAATAGGTTTTGTCGCAGTCTTAATAGGTTTAAAAATGACCTACTGCTTAAATTTCTCAAAACCTTCAGATAAAGAATTAAGATTTTAAAATTGTAATCAAGATGGGAAAATGGTCCCAAAACAATTGTAACATGTTTGATTGGTAAAATTCAATTTAGTACAATAATGCTTGAAGCCGACTTGATCAGGTATTAAACCAAAGGTTATCTCAATAGTTAATGGTCAAAGAGTATATGTGACAAAGACAGCATGTATTATATACAACCAATTCCTGTCTATAATGTGTTCAATGTATTTCTTATGTTAGATTTCTTTGGCTCATTTTATTATCCGTAATTAAGTATTTTACAGAATTTTCCTGCCATTGACATGATTAACATTCTATCTACATGAACATTCCTGTGTTTTGATTTTTTTGTGTTAAGCATTTGTTATATATTTGTATTCCTGATGTTTGATGTTATATTTTTGATTGCATTTTGTTAATTTGACATGTTCACTTCTAAAGCTGAGATTGAGAGAAGACAGCAAAACATGTATTGTCTGCTTATTTTTTTTTATATGATTAATTGAAAGCTGACCTATGGTTAAGTGCTTATATATATGTAACGTTATTTTCTGTATTCCTATGTTTATTTATTCCAAATTTTGGTTGCGGATTGTACATGTTATAATTTTGATGGTTTTTTTTATATCGGATATCACTTTTGTACTTTTGCATATTTACTTATTTCCAATTTCTGTCGGAGTTAAAATATTTGATTTTTTTTTATTCAGTTGAGAAATAAGAATTTTTGCATATATTTGATTAAATTATTTAGATACTTGATTGGCTCTTCTTAAAGCAGAAGCTGTTATAGAAGCTTGGAATTTATTCATCTAACAATATGTAAATTTGTGGGCGGAGCTTATAATTTGTATATCTGCTTACAGGGAAGTTAAATATTGGTGCCTTCCCTGATACAGTTTGTCTGAGTTGGAACGGTTTGAAAGTAGTAAATTATTGGAATTTTAAAAAAAATCAAGGTTATTAAAACTGGTGATTGATTAAGGGCTGCTGAGGCCCCTTTTTGGTCCTTTTGATAATATAAGTTGAGTAGTGTACCATATATTTTAGTGACTAATGCAAGCAACATTCATTATTTTGTGTAAAGAAGTTCAGTTGTTTTAATTGCTTTATTTTTATTTCATTATTTCAAAACCATTGATACATGTGATTAAATTTACCTAGTAGAGTTTATCTGTTTACATAAGGAATTAAATGCTGATATTATTGATGCAAATATTTATTGTTAGTATCCAACATGTAACTACCATTCCTTTGCTTTTGACCTTATATTTTGTATGAAATTTTATTTCGAATGTCAGAAGTAAGACAAAGTTATAAGAACACAAAATATGGTAGAACACAGAGTGTTCGCTATGATGCACTATTGAGTTCCTGGGATTGCAACATATTGAATCAAAATGGGCTGGATAAATGTTTTATAGAAAAGTGTGATAAATTGAATGAGACTATTGAAGTTGAACGCAAAGTAGTTTGATACTGTTTTGGTCAAGGGCCAGTATTCACAAACGTTTTAAGACTGAATCTCAAGAGTTAGACTTTAAAATGGTAAATTTTCATTTTATTCCTACGTTATTGTTACGCAACATATTTTGATAAAGCATGGCAAAAGTTTAGAGTGAGTAACAAGAAATATTCAGGCAAAAAGATTTCTGTTTAAAAAATAATGAAAACAAAATGCTTGTTAATTTAATTCTTGCAATTTTAAAGTCTTAAGTCTGAGATTCAGTCTTAAAACGTTTGTGAATCGTGCCTCAGTTCTGTTAAATGTCGTATAGCATGTTGATATGTTAGTTATTTTAAACAGGCAAATACTTGAAATGTTGTCTTTGTTATAAATGTGATATTTAATGGTTTAAATGGAACATTCTGGTAGTATTTGCTGACTGCATTTAGACATTACTTCCTGGGTAATTGTTGATATTTAATATGATGGCAATCAGTGTGATGCAAAGACGAGTTTATTTGATATACTCACAATCTTTCACTAATCTGATACAGTAGGTTCATGTTTGTCCAGGGTTTTTTGCCATGGTAATGAAAGTTAGATTTCAGATGCTACTGTTGCTAGTATTAGTTTGTTTGATATGTGTTGGACATGGAAGCTTGCTAACAGTACTTATATCTACCAATGTTTTAGGAATACATCACCGACATATAACTGGAAGTATTTATCCCCTGTATGAGATGCCTGTCGTCTCATAGATTTACTGCTATATCATTATTTTCTATGATTTGCAACAATTCTATAATATAATGAGTGGCGCTGTACAATTTCCAACCTCTTCTGTAAGTGACCCCATTTTTCAGAAAACTTTACGTGACGTCACCATGTACTAACAGAAGGCAATATTTGCCCATATGGCAATATGAAAACGAAGTAACCATATGGAGTAAATATTGTTTCCTGCTTGTAAATAGTGACATCACATGTTGCGTTTTCTTGAAATGATGTCACTTACAGAAGAGGTTGTAAATCCCATAGCAGCGCTCGTCATTTGGTGACTGATACGGGAATTAATCCATGCTCACAAAAGTGAAAAGTGCATTGGTTTATCGTCAGCCATTCTTTATTACCAGACTGTCCTGTATATGTATCGATTCATCACTATGGAAACAGTCTTACAACATATCGTTGAATATATTTCAGCATGAATATAAAATTTACGAACAGTGATAAAATAGAAATATCTATATTCTGTGCATGTCAATATTTATCTTTAATACTTCAATCAAAGATTTTGTATGTTGTTCTATTTTGAATCGGGACCTAATTTCACAAACCAATACAATTTTCATAGCCTGAATTAACTTCGTAATATTACATTAAGATTTATCACTCGAATAATTAACCACGCGTCTCAAATGTGTTAAAAATCGTTACTGAAATTTGCTAGCATATTTACAACTTGTCTCAAACTCTGCTAGGACATTTGTTTGTGAAATTGGGCCCAGAATGAATCATGTTTGAATTAAATGTGTAAATGTGTGTTCTAATGTCTATACAGGACATTCCTGTATCTATCATTCCTCTCACACATGAAATACTGTATGTACATATTGCATATTTCATAAATAAACTATTTACACATTTCATAGTATTATATTGTTGTTATTTGTATCGGGGACCGTACATGAAGTATGTTCCAGTTTGTATCATTGTGTGAGCGATTGTATTGTACTTTTAATCTGACATAGTCTTGTTTTATATAGCTACTACAAACTGTATACTACTTTTTTATTTGCATTGTTTTAATATTGTTATCTACTATCTACTTTATGCGATTTGATTAACATTTTTAATATCTTAATTTTGAATTTAAAATTCATGGTCGTAAAAATGCAAAACTTTACGGCGATAGGTAAACGTTAAGAAATGCGTATCTATGGAGAGATAGATAAAGGACAAGAAGCGTGTATCTATGTGGCAATAGAGGACAAATGGGTATCCATGGGGGAATGGGTTAACCTAGTAATATTGTGACAGTCCAGGAAATCAGATGTATTGGCAAAGGTCATTAGATTCGCATGCATGCCAATTTATTTAAACTTATTTATTAAGAGAGCCTTAAGCTTATATGAATCACTCGAGTCCTTTCTTAAAAAAATCAGAACTAACCAATGTTTTATGTGGAGATTTGGCTTTCATCTTTGTGTGACAAATTTTGAGTGCACTGGATGGTAAATACCAGTTATAATGGCGGGTCCTGGACGCGTTACCAGTTATAATGGCGGGTCCTGGACGCGTTACCAGTTATAATGGCGGGTCCTGGACGCGTTACCAGTTATAATGGCGGGTCCTGGACACGTTAGTTAAAGCCTGAACGAACCGTTAACGGTGAAGAATTGACTGAAGATATGAAGAATCTGAACCTGACCTTTATGCATGAATATATTATACATCGGTTACGCTGACTATATAATTTTCTGTGAGAGAATCGTGCATCATCGTTATTTTTAGTTGCAATTACGGAAATCGTTGCATTTGTGAATTTCTTTTATTATATATTATTATATGTGGCTGCGACTGCGATTTTTGGGCTAGTGGCGCAAATTACGTCATCGAGAAAACGTGACGTAAACATTGTCAATAAATTTCATTCAAATTGACGAGTTAACTCGCTCTGTCGGATCGGAATTAACATTATTTTAATTTGTTTTTGATAGTGTGTGACAAGTGTTAATAAACTTACAATAACATCAATTCGATAGTTTCGTGAGACCATACGGAAACGATTTACTTGCGATTTAGTCGGTAGTGATCTCCCCTGAGAGGTTTCACGTTGGATACGATAACTGGGGATAAAATTGTTTATTTCGCCATGTTCGTGTATGTCAACAAAAGAAATACATACGACAGTATCAACAAACATCATTTTGTAAGTAATCTTTCCTTTAAACTTGTTTAATTTGTCTGATTTATGAAATGTATGTGTTTTCGGATGCAAATTTAACCCGGAAGTGACAAGATCGCCATGTTTTTAAAAGTGTTTGTGTACATTAGATACCAACCGCCTTCAAATTTGAACTGGCTTTGAAGTGTAGTGAAGGGAGTACCATTCCGTACACAATATCTCGGATGTCTGATTCTGAATTCATATTGAGCTGCAGAATGTTCAATGTTTGAATTTCCCACATTCACAACAAGACAAAACAACCGTGACGTTGTCAGTTGAAAAGCAAGTTGGCAGGCACCAAGCGGATAGGCAAACAGTAACCTTTATTATTTAACTGTCTGGTGGCTTTAATACTGGGATTTGAACCTTCAACCGGACATTCCCAAGACTGATGCTTAGGCCAAATAAAAAAAATGTGTTTCCCGTTACCCGACCGACCCTAAATTTTACCCCCCCCTCGACCCAAAATCAAAAGTGCCACCCAAAAACGTCTGAATTGCGCCAAAACGGCGATAATTCGCTTCAAGTCTAAGCTGATCTAGTCACTTCTGTTTGCAGAACATAGGTCTTAATGCACACTTATCTAATTACTACTATTACTATCCATGTAAAATAGAAAATGCACACACAGGGATATGTCCCTGCACAATTATCCCTACCTACCGACCCTGATTTTTTTTACCATGTTACAGGAAACACTACATTTTTTTTATCTTAACATATGGCCACAATGTCTTTTCATAATGTAATTTTCAATTTCATGTTATTTTACAGGTAACCATGTGTTTGTCCTGATGGATGAAGTAGAGTGTATGGATTAGTGTGCTAATGCTGTGGCAAGCATGGTTCATCATTATTTTGAGTACTAATAAGTTGGAGAAAACATTCACAGGTATTATCACTATACCTGTTTTAGCCTGTTAATGAAAATACTAATCTTGAAAAAAAATAAATAACTTTATTCAGTTCATACACACTTATAAGTAATTATGTTCTTTCTTTCAAAAGTTATAATCATGTTCAAAATTTTCAAAATGTTTATTGAATATTTGTTGTATTTGAAACCAACTGTTTTTATTTTCTTTGTTTTCTGTCAGGTAAACTGTAATATACATGCAGACAAAAACAACACCTGATGATGGTATGAATTATGGAAAATTTCTAACAGGTATATAATACTTTTTATACCAGTATGTTATCAAGTTTGTTATCTTATAACTGAAAGTAGAAATGATGTCATTATGTAGTATGCTTCATGATCAATTCATCTTAATCACATACCAGTATGCTTTATAGATCTGATAATTTTGGGTGTCAATATAAAATATTGGTTTTATACAAGTACTGCAGTTTAAAAAAATGGATGATTTACATGGACATATCATTGTTATAATTGTTTTTAATTAAAGGGCTCCACACAACGTTTGAGATGTCAACCATGGTTGTAGGACACACAAAGTTTTCTCCACATTGGTACTTTGGTCTCAGGAAAATTAAATGGAAGGAATCTGCTGCAGAATTACTTCAAAGAGTTGCTGTGACTTTTTTGTTGTCTTCAAAAGGTGGTCACAATATACCACTACTTGTATCTGATAGTAATAAACCAGTAATGTTATTTTTTTCATTGTGTAAATTTTTGGCATTGTTATTTAAAACATTGATAAAATTTAATATAATAAAATACCATAATTTCTATATTAATGCCCTGGAACCAGGAGTGGTATCCTACAAAGAATGCTTCATGTCTGGCAGAAAGAAATTCTGGTTACTTAAGTGCTCTCTTGGTGATGTAACATGATTCATACTTGAAGTTATTCCTCAACTTTTGGACCCAGACAGACAATATAAGGGAGTTTGTTCGAACTGAAGTTGCAAAGGACCTTGTGTGCCCCAAGCACAATTGTCCAAAACATAGTACTAAAAAGTTGTCATAACTGAAATGCTTCTCGGATTTATGGTTTATCCAGAATACACATTGTCAACATGTGTTGATTTTCATAACAGTATATTGTTGTTTTCAGCGGTTGTGTAATAGATCATAATTAAATATATCTTAAAAATAAGATTGAAACAAAATGCCCTAGAAAATATGTAAATGAACAATTTGGTTGCTATGTTTAGATCAAGTCGACCAGCTCATGAATGTATATTGTTGTTGTAATGTTGTTGTTTGTGCATTACAGTTTTGTGTATAAATGTACTGAATGACAGGTGCAATTATGTGTTGAAAGGTTGGAGTGAGTTGGACAGTATTTCTTAACATTACACTTCATGGAATCTCTGACATTTCAGTGTGAAATAAGCAATGTGATAAATGTTTAATGAGATTTACCAAAACTCGTATACAAGTTGCAAATATTTGTATGAAATGACTACTTTGTTAGATCTTTTATTATTTGGATTGAATTGTACAGTATAAAAAATACATACATAAATTCCTGAAAATTTGTACTAAGTACAATAAAATGCGGTGAAATTATGTTACCAAAAAAATGGGGGCACATTGTATAATAACCTGAAGCTTGATATACAGTCCAAATTGTTACGGTTGCTATGCATAATGCATGTATTGTATGTTATATATGCAAGTCTGTTGTCATGGAAATTTACATGAATTAAAATGGATATTATCTTTATGAAAATAAATGGAACATACATAGATTGGTATGATTGAGACATTGTTGTGTCAAGCTTGACAATTGTATACTATTTCAACTGTTTGTTGGAAAATCAGTGACTACCCACGATGCCATCATTTTGTGAAAAGTCATTCAAAACTTAATGCAAGCCACATATTTTATGTCAGAATGTGTAAACTTTGTTGTTTTCTCATGTAAACATTATGAATTAGTAATTCTTTTTGAAGAGATATAATATTTCTATTGTACATGTACCTGTACAACATGCCTATTGTTATTCTGTGAATGCTTACTTTTAAATGCTATAGTTGCTTAGCAACAGAGAAATTGACGTTTTTTGGTCAGTGTGTTGTGTGGATGTAATAATTATTCTTTTACATATATGCATAAGACACTTCAGCTAGTATGATTTTGCACAATATACCAGCGCATTCTTAAATGCAATCATTTATAAGCAAAAAGGAATTGTGTGAAAACTAGCAAATAGAATTGCTTGTTAAGTTGTAGTCTTAACTTCATTTCTGCAGAAAACACCTAAAATATACACTCCACCATGTAAATACACTATATAGCATGTGTTTAGTATGTTCTTGACTCGACCTGCCATGCTGTTTCAAGTAAATATATAGGTCTATGGCAAATTTTGTCAAATTTTTATTTTATCTTGGTTGCTAAGCAACCACAGAAATGTCAGTCGTTATTTTACAGTTAAATGACAATAAAAATATTTGGTATACAAATAAACAGGTATGAAGTTATATATGTTTTGTTTGTTTATTGTTTAAATGTGCTTATTATATCATAATGTTTACTATATTTTGAATGAAAATAGTCTAATTTTGTAGGAAATCAGCGTTACTTAGTAACAACAAAATAGTCATAACTCTGTTAATATTCAAGATATCAACTTGAAATTTTCAGTATTTGGAATTTTAAACATCAATGGTTACAACTACATAATAAACTTAAAATGTGATTTTTGAACCACTAGCCCAAAAATCGCAGTCGCAGCCATATTATGACCAAACGTGTACACCAATGTGACTAGAACCAAAGTTAATCGGATCAGAGACGAAGATAATTTAGATAATCAGTCTTCTGTGCAAGTATGTGATTAGTGGTTAGGTGGATTAGATTAATTTGTCCGAGTAATAATACAGTAAAACCAATTACATACCACCTCATTAATAAGAAAACCTCAAAGTTATGAGTCCAATTACAGTCCAATTCCACTGTTTTATCGTTATTTAACCTCAATATTAAGACCTGTTTTAAAGGGTCCCAATGGTGGCCTCATTTTTTAGGTTTTACTGTACATATGAAGTCGACTTTAAACTCAAAGACTGCTTGTTGCATGGAGGTCAACTCCGTATACAATTAAACCTCTATTAAAGACCACCTGAATAATAAGACCATCTCAATATTAAGAACACGATTTTCAAGTCCGTTTTCACTGTTTTGCTCTTTATTCAACCTCAATATTTAGACCACCTCAGTAGTTTTCAAGAGTCCCAAGGGTGGTCTTGTTATCGAGGTTTTACTGTATTTATAACAGTTGAGAAAAGGTGTTTAACACATCAAAATCGTTGACACTGTTACATTGTCACTTCAGACCAGTTACGCACTAAATTAAGTTCCGAAAATCAAAATAGCGACACATCTGATAAAGATGACTTAATAAGAATTGTTAATGAATTACGGACCGCTATCACTGTGACGTATATATTATACATGAGCTATACAGAAGAATTACAGGTGTTAGGATGGTTAAGAGTTATATTACACTGCCCTGATGTCTACTTGTTAGTGCTTGTCACTAATGTGTGTTTTACGTTTTCGAAATTGTGATAAGTGATAACGGGACCGTCATCATATATGTATAATGACGTTGGGAACTCAATTTCGGCCCCAATAGTCCGGTCCATTTACATCTTCCAAGTTCACAAATCTGTAATACGAGTTCTTGAAAAATGTTGATATTAATTAAAGATACATAGTCTTATTTGTTTTGACAAATTATCCTAAGTCAGAAATATGTGAAAATCGGTGATAGTTGCCTTCATACTGGTGTACTCTAACACAGCGCATTGTCACTATTTCCCAAAACCACAAATACAAGAGTCCGATACCGGTATTTTTTTATCCTGACCTACGCGCCGAGTTAGCGCCGAGTTAGCGCCGAGTTAGGAAAATACCTAACTGTATCAGACTCGTGTTTTGCAGTTCCAGGAAATTTTTCAGAAAAGTTACAAGGCAACGTTTGTAGAGTACGTCTGTACGAAGGCATTAACATGTCATTTTCTAAATAATATTACTTGACATATTTTTATAGATAATATGACTATCCACCTTTAAGAGTGGTTTTTGCGTAAAAGTGGACGCAACTTTTTTTGTTGTTTAATAAGCAACATAGATTTAAGTACGGTGAAACCTCACTAATAAGACTACCATTGTTGAAAGTCGTTCTCAGTTCTGAGGTGGTCCGATTAGCAAGTTGAGATATCGAAGTATAATTTTAAAAACAGGCCCATGATACTATCATTAGTGTCATTATTAAGGTAGCCTAGATTCGGATGTAGGCCTTAAGTGAGGTTTTACGGTAGTCGAAGTTCATTGTGACGCCAATAGCTTGGACAACGGACATGTGTGTACATATTGCTAAAGATGTTACTATACTGGTGTTTGAATGAGGGGGTTTGTTAAATACTTACACCAGAAGCATTAATTGAATAATAGATCTCAACCGTAGTATGTACGGGTATAATATGTACTGGTCAAAAACACTAACCCGCAAGTACTATTTAACACAATTTCTAAAAAGCTAGACGGCTACTTGACACATCGTTTGTTTTTTTATTGCAGTAAGTTATTACATTTATATTTGAAGTAAGTTGTTATCAAACAACGGAGATCGTATTAAAAACAACAACACTTGGTTTCAAAATAATTGGATATTATTGAAGTGACGTCAACTGTTCGGTTGTTTATTTTTTAATTACTGCATCTGAATAAGACGAAAAAAGTCGAAACATGTGCAAGTGCAAATGTGCGTTGTGCTTTAGTATGATTGAAACACGTCGATGTAAATCTCAAAATTTTACCTTCAGCATTTCAGATAACTTAGCTATGATGGCCGTATAATTACAGCTAAAATATTAGCAATTCCATCCTTCGATAATTCACAAACTTACACAAACATGTAAGCAAACGATGCTCGGCCATGCAACATAAACATTTATAAACAAATCTCAAGCAATTATCCCAATATTTCTTATCAATTTATTTAACAGTTTTGTCAATAAACAAATCAGCTGGAAAATCAATTATAGTTTTTAAAAAAATCATGATTTAAGAACCATTTATGTCATAAATATTACTTAAAAGATTGTTTGTGTTAATCCGACCGAGTCAGTAAATTCAACAGTTTGTTGTTTACTCAAATTCTGCTGTTTTATTAATAGCCTTATGCTTGATGTTTTTGCCCATCGTCCTCGTCCTCGTCCTCATCTTCGCACTCTTCATCATCGGCTGTAGCATCCTGATACTGTTGGTATTCAGAGACCAAGTCGTTCATGTTGGATTCAGCTTCAGTGAATTCCATCTCGTCCATACCCTCACCAGTGTACCAATGCAAGAAAGCCTTACGCCTGAACATAGCAGTGAACTGCTCGGAGACACGCTTGAACAATTCCTGGATGGCGGTGCTGTTGCCGATGAAAGTGGCAGCCATCTTAAGACCACGTGGTGGGATGTCACAGACAGCGGTCTTGACGTTGTTGGGTATCCATTCAACGAAGTAGCTGCTGTTCTTGTTCTGTACGTTCAACATCTGTTCGTCGACTTCCTTCATTGACATACGTCCACGGAACATGGCAGCAACGGTGAGGTAACGTCCGTGACGTGGGTCACAGGCAGCCATCATATTTTTGGCATCAAACATCTGCTGGGTGAGCTCAGGCACAGTCAACGCTCTGTATTGCTGACTTCCACGTGACGTCAGTGGAGCAAATCCAGGGATAAAGAAGTGGAGACGTGGGAATGGTACCATGTTGACGGCTAATTTACGAAGATCAGCGTTCAACTGACCAGGGAATCGGAGACATGTTGTGATACCAGACATGGTGGCGGACACAAGATGGTTCAAGTCACCGTATGTTGGGGTGGTCAACTTCAATGTTCTGAAGCAGATGTCGTAGAGAGCCTCGTTGTCAATACAGAATGTTTCATCTGTGTTCTCGACGAGCTGGTGGACGGACAGGGTGGCGTTGTATGGCTCAACAACAGTATCAGACACCTGAAAGGTATCATATCATTATTGTTAGACATATTCTAACATATTTCAATGCAAAACCGGTGTCTTGCGTAATTTCTCTTTTGGTCTTGTTAACCCAACGTTTTCGATCATATGTTCTATAACAATTCTTACGAGAGCCGCCGAGAAAATTATGTAAGGGAGAGAACTGCGCGGCTAAAACTTTACAATGCATGTACAATACCATGACAAAGACCGTGTCAATGTATCTAATCTGTAAATTATTGTATCAAAGCTATACAGCGGCGTATATGTTTTCAAAATGGTAGCAATCAAACGTGTAGATAATGTTTGAGCGGAACGTAGCAGAAAGAAGGAAGAAGTTGCGGAAAGTAGTACAAAGACTCACCTTTGGTGATGGTACTACTGAGAATGTGTTCATGATTCTGTCTGGATATTCTTCACGGATCTTGCTGATGAGAAGGGTACCCATACCAGATCCGGTACCACCACCGAGGGAGTGTGTGAGTTGGAATCCCTGAAGACAGTCACAGCTCTCAGCTTCCTTTCTGACAACATCAAGCACAGAGTCTACAAGCTCAGCACCCTCTGTGTAATGACCCTTGGCCCAGTTGTTACCTGCACCACTCTGTCCGAAGACAAAGTTGTCTGGTCTGAAGATTTGACCAAATGGTCCGGACCTGACTGAGTCCATAGTTCCTGGCTCAAGGTCGACAAGGACAGCACGGGGAACATACTTTCCACCTGTAAAGTAGTTTTTAACCCATTCAGAAAATCGGAAGTGTTATATAAAAATGAAATATCAGTCGAAATGCGAGTTGGCATAAATGTGTACACTAAATAAACACAAAAAGACATACCGAATAATTTGGTAGCTTTTAGCGCATTCATTTGAATAAGTGCAGTTTGGGTACTTAAGTACATAAGCCCAAGAACTGTTTTTCTAATGCAAATAGTGCTTGCATAAGTTTATATCGTAAATACTAACTGAACAACATTTGAAAGTTGAGATAAAAATATTTGAAAACGTACCGGTAGCCTCGTTGAAGTATACATTGATTCTTTCCAACTGGAGGTCAGAGTCGCCGTGGTAGGTACCAGTGGGGTCAATACCATGTTCATCTGAGATCACTTCCCAGAACTGAAAAAAAAAAAATATATATAATTATAACATGGGATTCCAGCCCTACAGTTTAGATTTGCCACGAACAATCTTGATAACTGGATCAGTTTACGGTACGTACGTTTTTGTGTGTCCAAAGAAAATGCCATGATTACAATTCAATTAATTTTGTGCGATAACATACGTAGCTTATGATATGTCACAAACTTCGAAAATCAATTTAGCTTAAAAATATATATTTTAACCTGACGTTTTGATGCTCGACTACTTTGGGTTATATACACTCAGTGAACTACATGTACTAATAAGGAAATATGCTTAACACATACAATGTCATCGTATTCTGTCCAATAACGATGAAATCATTTGAGCAGCAATTTGCTTTATTTAGACGACGGAATCGGACATCGTTTTGTGACAGGCTTGACCCCCCCCCCCCCCGCCCCGAACATTCGGCGTTACGTCAATCATATATACGATCCAATCCGAGCGACGCTTTGTATAGAGCGTGCTACACAGAACTTATACATATAGTTGGAAAGGATAATTTTTCCAAGTGTATTACATCATTTATGCACAATATCGATTTCACAAGAACATATTGCAATATAAAACTGCATCAATATACTAACCTACACTACGCAATAATCAACATAAATTCACCAGTCTCAACTAGTTTAAACCAGGTTATTAAACATAAAACAAACGGATTCAGCATTTCGAAATTCAAAAAAAAAAACACAAACATAATTATCGATAAATCTTTGAATATATAATGGAAAATATTACCTTGGCACCGATCTGATTTCCACACTGACCGGCCTGCAAGTGAACGATTTCTCTCATGTTGAAGTGTATTTAAAATTGGTGACCACCCGAAAAATGGAAAATTTCTATCCTGGTAATGAAAAGTCGACAATAAACCCCGCAATGTAAGAATCTGACTTTATATAGCATCAGATATATCGACACCTTGGAGACGATACAAACACTGACGATGTCGGCATTGGAAAATGAGCGGTAAGATGCGTTGTATCTTGTATTTATGCTAATTCGCTTGATAAATCACTGGGACGAATTCAAAAAGGTACGCAGTGCAGTGTCGCGAAAGATGGTTGCTTTTCGCAACTGAAAATTGATCGATGTTTGCAGCATGAAATATAAGAAACGCTGTCGCCATAGAAATGGATTATGGTTGTCAGCGTCTTGTAATCTGAAGTTCTGAAATTCTGTCACGTGCGCGTGATGCTAAACTCGTGCAAAATTCACTGCTACATATTGACTAGAAGTTGATTAAACTTAGACTAGAACCTGCTTTAAATTAATTGATTTTAGAATCATCGAATTCATTCGCGTAACTATTCAACGTGCAGACGAATCCAGTTCTGAATGCAGACGACAGCAGCAATATACCAACAGATGAGTTCGTGATTTGACTTTATTGTTTATTTAAATTGTTTTTACATTCAGTGGATATATGATAGTAAAATTGAATAACTTTGAGATGATTATAATCTACTTATCATAATACGATATAACTATCTGATATCGCAAATGCTTACCGCTATTTTTTGTTAGACAATGACTACTTTCTTCAGGAGTATGTAGACTATGACTGTTCAGAATAACAGACTTGGGATGACTCATCCGACGAGTGTTCGCGGATATTATGTCTCTTAGGTCATCATGACTGTATCATCAATACTTTGTTTCAATTGTCTGTGGTATGTGTTCATTAGTTTCATTTGTTGTCTGTTCAAATAAACGCCCGCAATATCTCTAAACAATTCAATCTTAACATATTTAAGTACTAATATTGATACATGTGCGTCCATGAACTATTTTTTTGGGAAATAATGAAATATTAGTGATAAAGAATCATAAAATACCAAATGGTTGAATCACGCCATGAAAAGCAGAAGACAAACTGAAACAAAATAGGTTGAATGAATTACGAGTTATTTATGCGTCGATGCGTTGTTATGGTGAGTTTTAATCACAGGAATCTTATTCCAAACTATCTCAGCCACGAAGTTATTTAAGCATCAAAATCAAATCACGTGACTAAATATTAAAAATAGCAGCCGAGCTGGTCAACCAATGCGCTTTGTCTGCCGCGATAAATTATCGCATTAGTTAACACCTGTTTTCCCACCCAAACCAATCGATATTGTAAATTACGATATAACCGAGCACAGTTGCGTTAAAATAAAGAAACATGCGTTTATTTATTATAGTGTCACCCCTTTTTAAAGGGCCAGCCATTTCTGACTTATGAGACACCCACTTTCTGAGCACATTTACTTCACGATTCATATCCTTTAATGCCAAGCACCAAGCAGGTAGGCGAACGGTTACCATTGTTTAACTAGCTGGCGGTTCACCAACCGTCCATATTATAACGGACCCCTATCGGGATTCCAACCTTCTACCTCCTAAGGTGGATGCTTTAACCACTCGGCCATAGGAGACGATAATAAAATATGCCTTTTGGGACCCACTAATTACTACCTTATACAAAATTACGCTACATTGTATATCCAAATTCACTATAACCGTGTATTTATACAGTAGAAAATAGAAGAGCTCGGTCGGGGAATAAAAATTACTTCGTACTATCCGATGTTTCGTTTTAACCGAGTACGTTATAAGCGTGATCCAGTGTATATGTATGATTATCGAGCATGTTTATAACTGCGAGTACCTTTAAAAGATGTGAAAACGTATAATACAGGGACTCAATAACATCTATATTGATTCTTTACAAAGTTATGAAACATGTGAAACTCATAAATGCGCATATTTAATTATGAAAGTCCAATTCACTTCACGTAGTAAGCAATGAAAAGGCAAAATATAAAGTCGTCTTTCATGTGTGTGTGTGGGGGGGGGGGGGTACGCGCTTTTAAGTTTTATTAGCGTTCAAACCGATGCAAAAATAAATCTTGTATATAGATACACGTACGTAATTTGTGGATTAAATCGATTCTGAATATTATTAATTTAACAGAATTTAATTAATTCATTTTCTTATTTTGTATGAAATTATAAAGCCAAGTTGGTGGGTAATATTTAGTAAACGTCAACATCTTTGCGAAAATATGTTAATCTGCCAAAAACTGCATTTGTACTAAATGAAGCATGCGGAAACTTTGACTCATGTCGTATTAAATCATCAATATATTTTCTATAAGTTTCAATAACAAATGCAGTGTCAAGATATTTTAAGCACATAAACTGTGAAGGGTAACTTTTTGCGATTAATACATAAATAAAGTTCGGGTAGAGAATGTAAGCTTTTCTAAATCTTCATTGATAAATTGATAACCTGATGTTAATCGGTGAATTTTGTGTATACGCTGGGAAAGATGGAACAAACAAATATTATTCAGTTTTGTTTTGTTTTCTCATTAACAAGTCGTCTATACATAGAACCTAGGCCAGTATTGCAGGCACCGTTGTGATTCTACTACCATTAGATAAAACTTATTTATTGGTCTAAATCGTCATGTAAAATACAGTAAATGACAAGACAACAAAGTGCATGTAATAGACAAGTGGATATAAATGGGAGCCAACGCTTATTGAAACTTCTCTCCACTGTATACATTCTACTACCATTCGAATGTGGCTGTAATAAAACAAATATACATGTACTCAATAAAACAGAAACGAACCTATTAGTTACCTGCCTTTAATCCGTCTAGAGGATGAGAGATAATCTCAGCCAAAATTACTATCTATTTTATGTAATTTTTATTAGTAGATTTTAATTACAAGGTGCAATGTACTGTCCTTGAACCTTTACATCAGGTTTTAAGACTTGGTCACTGAGTTTGGGTACGGATGGCAATATCCAGCTCCAGGCTTGCTGCTTAGGCAGTGATAATGCAGATGGATAGTGTAGCTAAAGTTTGCAAGAAATAGTATCTGTCAGCCATCAAATAACTTACAGTAGGACCTCGTTTATTCGACAACCTTTTATCCGAATATTCGATATTATCCGAAATAAACAACATGCCCCGATATATCTTCTTATGCACGTCAAATTGAAATGGGTTATTGGAAACCATGTAGTATTCGAAATAAAATTTGGGACTTGATGGATTCGAATGAACGAGGTCCGACTGTATATTGTATCTAATCATGCCAAATGCCTGGTTCTTATAATCAAATTTCTGACTACATACTGGTTCGGTAGGTGGGTGGTAGATGAATTAAGCGTTATGCTTGTGGTTGGGATTCGAAGGGTAAGTTAGTGCTTTTACAATTAGCACATATACTGTCCTTTCTTAAACATAATTCATTAGTCTGAATGATGTTAACGTATCTTATAAATATGCAAGTATTAAAATGAAAATATAATCGCCTACAGAGTTATAAATCGGTATTGATGTAAAAAACTAGTCCCGATCAAATAATCAATTACGTTATAACGTTCACAAAACGTGTCTGATTTTCTAATTAACTTTCATACACAATTAATTGAACAGCCAGGCCAAGCTTTGAATGATGAATAATATTGTTCATTCCACCACCTAGTAACAATTATTCAGTTTGTGATCAAACCAGATGAGCAAGCTATAGAAACTAGCACAATGGACAACACGGTCATTTGAATTGAAGATTAAATTTCATATTGATTCGAAAATACACCATGCATTGCTTTTAAAGTATTTATAATGTTATTTATATTGATTCAATCAGAAATCACAGTTAGTGTGAACGTCATTAGATTTTTTATCCGAAAATACATTTAGAGTTCGATTTATCTAGGCCAATGTGATGTTTGTGTACTTTTATATCCAACTGATGTCATTTTTATAGATAATGTTTACACTGTATGCATGTTTGTATTTTGTAAAGAAACACCACGACCTACCCCTAATAAATGGGTCCCTTATGGATAACATAAGCAGCCAGGTCATGTAGTGACTAATCCAGGATACTGGGGTGGACGAAGACCACAGGCACACACCTTGTAGGACAACTGACCTTCCGTAAGCCAGCTTGATGGTTACCTCACAAGTTCTATGTACCGGGTGGGATTCGAACCTGCAGCGGTAGAGGGCAAGTGATTTGAAAAAAGCGAAAGTGGTCTCTAATATTACATGTAGAAACTTGAAATGAGCAATAAGCAAAACATGAAGTGTGTCAACCTAGTGTGTATTAAAGCCCTGAAGCTTATTTCAAATGTGGTCCTGATAAATACCATATATCTAAGAGATAAAACATAATAATACGGCTTTGGTTTTTGGAAGTTCATTAAATAAGGCATACTAGTTATGGATAATTAAATTAGAGGTACTATGTTTCTATGTGTTACAAACAATACTGTTTCATTTGATATACTGATGATTGATAAAAACATACTGTAGGTGAAAAACGAAGAAAAACAAAAACGTTGAAATGTCCAAAAACCGCCATTCTAGGCAACACACCACCAAAAAGATACGGTACCGGGATTGGTACCCAAAATCGGAACGGACTTTATACCCAACCCATGTCGAGGTCAAAGTTCAAATTTTAGGTTGTGTATAAAATCCGTTTCTTTTTTATCCGGTCCTGACCCGGTACCGGGATTGGTACGGCTCAAAATCGGAACGGACTTTATACCCTTCCCATGTCGAGGTCAAAGTTCAAATTTTAGGTTGTGTATAAAACACGGTTCTATTTTTCCGGACCTGTTCCGGTACCGGGATTGGTACGGCTCAAAATCGGAACGGACTTTATACCCACCCCATGTCGATGTCAAAGTTCAAGTTTGGGTTGTGTATAAAATCCGGTTCTATTTGTTTCGGACCTGTCCCGGTACCGAGATTCGTACGGCCTAAAATCGGAACGGACCTCATAACCCGCCCATGCCGAAGTCAAAGTTCAAAATTGGGTTGGGTATAAAATCCGGTTCTATTTTTTCCAGACTTGTCCCCGTACCGGAATTGGTACGGCTCAAAATCGGAACGGACTTCATACCCCGCCCATGCCGAAGTTAAAGTTCAAAATTGGGTTGAGTATAAAATCCGGTTCTATTTTTCCCCGACCTGTCCCGGTTCCGGGATTGGTACGGCCCAAAATCGGAACGGTCATTATACCCAACCCATGTCGAGGTCAAAGTTCAAGTTTGGGTTGAATATAAAATCTGGTTCTATTTTTCCGGACCTGTCCCGGTACCGGGATAGGTTACGATATATATATTTTATATGTGAGTGTCGTGGAGCGGGTTTGGGTGGTAATTGGTTATAATTAGATTGAATTAACCATATCAATCAACTTTATTTATTAAGAATGACACAAACAAGAGTTGAAGTAAAAACTCTTATTTCCATTGTGGTCCTTAATATATAGTATTGTAGGACTAATTTAAAGCTATATATTAAGTTATCTCAGTAAGTTTATCAAAGAAAGACATTGTGTTACATAAATTATAAACAAATAGATAAAACGATGAAATAATGAAATAATAAGTTATCCCTGACAGGAATAATGGATGAAAAAGCTTAACAAATAAACTTAGCAATGTATTTAGTTACAAATTAATGAACTGTTAAAATGAAATAAATTAAATGATTTAAGACGCGCTTAAACTGTGGTTTTAACCTTGCATTTAAACGAAAAATACTTTTGGCATCCCTCACATCTTATGGCAGACTGTTCTAAAGAGAACAACCATTGAATGCAAAATATTTCTTTCCAAAACCTTGGTTAGGGTTAGGATAAGGGTATGGGTAGGGCGAATGAAGTCGCTTTGCATATACAGTGTACAAATTACGTGTACTAAATGAATTACATGTTTAAACATAACAGTTCTTCATCTCTGGAGAGTCGGTTTATGTCCAGTCTAGTCCTGTCGAAATGTATTATTTGTATAAAAAAAACCCCTGTCGTGTGACGTCTAAGACAGGCAAGGCAAATTTTCAACAAATTGTATGTGTTTTATATTGCTTAAGCTTCAATCAGTTGTTTGATTATTATAATCCCATGTCCATAAAACCCAATTCAATATGATATTCGTCAAACAAATTGTACTATATGTTAGTGCTTAAGGAGCAACAACTGCTTATGAAGTTTTGTTTTGGAGTGCTCTCCCTTTGGTAAAGATATGTAACTGCTAAAATCTTGAAAAAAAAAAACTGGCCTGAATAACCATTGGCTAAGCAATAACAGCATCATTACGTGTCCATAACATCCTCATATTTTACAATGAACAGTACAATAATAATGTTAGTGATCAAGGGGAAACAACTGCTTATGATAATTGAAGTTTTGTTTTTGAGTGCTCTCCCTTCGGTGAAGATGTAAAGTATGTAGGCAGTTACTGCTAAATTCTTTAAGAAAATATTATCTGACAAAAGCGTTTTTGGAAACGCAACTTTTCGTCGTTGTTGTTGTTGTTGAGAGGTTATTGTTATAGATAGGTTAAATTAATAGTTTATTATTACTGCGAGAAAAACTGAAAACTGCTGTTAAAAAGACGGTTTTTGCCTCAAAAGATTGCGTCTCTCGGTAGGTTGCACTTTATATGTACATGTTTATGAAAATGGTATGATTTAATCTGGCTATTTGGAAAAAAACATGTTTTCCGCTTAAAGTGTCTATTTTGTATAGCATCTGATATTCTTTGACCCAGTATAAGCCTTCAAGATTGAATCACATGCGAAGGAACCATAGTGACCAGTACTGTACCATATAAAGTTGGACCATGTTTATTCGCCAATCTTCAATCCGAATACTCGGTTTCATCCGAAATAAATATCAGGTCCCGATGTATCTTCTTATGCACGTCGAATTGAAATGGGCTATTCGAAACCATGTATTATTCGAAATAAAATTTCGGACCCGATGAATTCGAATGAAAGAGATCCGAGTGTAGTATATGTAGACTATTTCCCTACTTTAATACTTTAACTAGTTCCTTGCAGGTCCCTATGGCATTGACCGTTCCACGTATTGTGCTGTGGTATTCTTGATTGATATAAAGGAATGAAATGTTGAATATACAATGAAACCCCAATAATAAGACTACCATTGGTTTTGAAGAAAGTCGGTCACTAATCGAGTGAAACTATAAATGAAGCGGCCTTAATTTCGAGGTGGTCTTTAAGTGAGGTTTTACTGTACACCGATAGAAAATACTGCTGCTTTGATAAATATGTAGAGAGAAACACAGTCAACACATCTCAATAAGACAAAAAAACAAGAAGACAATTGCCGGGAGGATATATATTGTATTTTATCTGTAAAAATAGAGATCTATACACATAACTAAAATACGTTATAACATTGGTTTTGTTCGTTGGTATTTGTAAAAAAAGATTATATAAAGTTCATTCACTTTTCGTTGACAAATTCCAACTAATAAGTAAAAGAATGGACGGACATCTGATAAGACAATTTGAAATGTTTATGATCACGTGACATGATGTGACGTCACAGGTTGTGGGATGGAATTTATGCTTCTTCGTCTCCCTCTCCCTCTTCGTCGAATTCACCCTCATCATCGGCGGTAGCGTCCTGAAATAGTGCAAAGCGCATTCGTAAGTGAACAAGACTTTAAACTCGTAGAGAACAACTAAATAAGTTTTCATTTGTTCTAAAGACTTAAGCTTCTGCTTTTGCAAAATACACTTTAGATATTTTAAGTTTAAACAAATTCTTACAAATTATACTAATCGCTCTCGATGACTGCTTCCTGGTTACCAAACAGTACTCGCACCAAAGTTAGGGATTGTGAAGTTCAAGATCAAAACCGAATTCACACCCTTCGGATCAGGAGTCAGGTGCTCTACCCCTCGATCACTGCGCCTCAAACTTAAGATTCGTATTTAACATTACAATGAGGATAGCATGACCTATACACTGGATTATTTATTTCTGATGAGCATTGCTTGTAATATCAGATAATACACCGGACATACAGATATTCTTGAATCAAACTTATGAATCCGGTTAAGGTTAAGACCATACCTGGTACTGTTGGTATTCAGAGACCAAGTCGTTCATGTTGGATTCAGCTTCAGTGAATTCCATCTCGTCCATACCCTCACCAGTGTACCAATGCAAGAAAGCCTTACGCCTGAACATAGCAGTGAACTGCTCGGAGACACGCTTGAACAATTCCTGTATGGCGGTGCTGTTGCCGATGAAAGTGGCAGCCATCTTAAGACCACGTGGTGGGATGTCACAGACAGCGGTCTTGACGTTGTTTGGGATCCATTCAACGAAGTAGCTGCTGTTTTTGTTCTGTACATTCAACATCTGTTCATCGACTTCCTTCATTGACATACGTCCACGGAACATGGCAGCAACGGTGAGGTAACGTCCGTGACGTGGGTCACAGGCAGCCATCATATTTTTGGCATCAAACATCTGCTGGGTGAGCTCAGGCACAGTCAACGCTCTGTATTGCTGACTACCACGTGACGTCAGTGGAGCAAATCCAGGGATAAAGAAGTGGAGACGTGGGAATGGTACCATGTTGACAGCTAATTTACGAAGATCAGCATTCAACTGACCAGGGAATCGGAGACATGTTGTGACACCAGACATGGTGGCGGACACAAGATGGTTCAAGTCACCGTAGGTTGGGGTGGTCAACTTCAAGGTTCTGAAGCAGATGTCGTAGAGAGCCTCGTTGTCAATACAGAATGTTTCATCTGTGTTCTCGACGAGCTGGTGGACGGACAGGGTGGCGTTGTATGGCTCAACAACAGTATCAGACACCTGAAAGGTATCATATCATTATTGTTAGACATATTCTAACATATTTCAGTGCAAAACCGGTGTCTCGCGTAATTTCTCTTTTGGTCTTGTTAACCAAACGTTTTCGATCATATGTTCTATAACAATTCTTACGAGAGCCGCCGAGAAAATTATGTAAGGGAGAGAACTGCGCGGCTAAAACTTAACAATACATGTACAATACCATGACAAAGACCGTGTCAATTTATCTAATCTGTAAATTATTGTATCAAAGCTATACAGCGGCGTATATGTTTTCAAACGTGTAGATAATGTTTGAGCGGAACGTAGCAGAAAGAAGGAAGAAGTTGCGGAAAGTAGTACAAAGACTCACCTTTGGTGATGGTACTACTGAGAATGTGTTCATGATTCTGTCTGGATATTCTTCTCGGATCTTGGTGATGAGAAGGCAACCCAAACCAGATCCGGTACCACCACCGAGGGAGTGTGTGAGTTGGAATCCCTGAAGACAGTCACAGCTCTCAGCTTCCTTCCTGACAACATCAAGTACGGAGTCTACAAGCTCAGCACCCTCTGTGTAGTGACCCTTGGCCCAGTTGTTACCTGCACCACTCTGTCCGAAGACAAAGTTGTCTGGTCTGAAGATTTGACCAAATGGTCCGGACCTGACTGAGTCCATAGTTCCTGGCTCAAGGTCGATAAGGACAGCACGGGGAACATACTTTCCACCTGTAAAGGAGTTTTTAACCCATTCAGAAAATCGGAAGTGTTATATAAAAATGAAATATCAGTCGAAATGCGAGTTGGCATAAATGTGTACACTAAATAAACACAAAAAGCACGGACATACCGAATAATTTGGTAGCTTTTAGCGCATTCATTTGAATAAGTGCAGTTTGGGTACTTAAGTACATAAGCCCAAGAACTGTTTTTCTAATGCAAATAGTGCTTGCATAAGTTTATATCGTAAATACTAACTGAACAACATTTGAAAGTTGAGATAAAAATATTTGAAAACGTACCGGTAGCCTCGTTGAAGTATACATTGATTCTTTCCAACTGGAGGTCAGAGTCGCCGTGGTAGGTACCAGTGGGCTCAATACCATGTTCATCTGAGATCACCTCCCAGAACTGAAAAAAAAATAATATAATAATAACATGGGATTCAAGCCCTACAGTTTAGATTTGCCACGAACAATCTTGATAACTGGATCAGTTTACGGTACGTACGTTTTTGTGTGTCCAAAGAAAATGCCATGATTACAATTCAATTAATTGTGTATGATAACATACGTAGCTTATGATATGTCACAAACTTCGAAAATCAATTTAGCTTAAAAATATATATTTTAACATGACGTTTTGATGCTCGACTACTTTGGGTTATTTACACTCAATGAAATATAATATAATAAGGAAATATGCTTAACACATACATTGTCATTGTATTCTGTCCAATAACGATGAAATCATTTGAGCAGCAATTTGCTTTATCTAGACGACGGAATCGGACATCGTTTTGTGACAGGCTTGACCCCCCCCCCCCCGCCCCGAACATTCGGCGTTACGTCAATCATGTGTACGATCCAATCCGAGCGACGCTTTGTATAGAGCGTGCTACACAGAACTTATACATATAGTTGGAAAGGATAATTTTTCCAAGTGTATCACATCATTTATGCACAATATCGATTTCACAGGAACATATTGCAATATAATACTGCATCAATATACTAACCTACACTACGCAATAATCAACATAAATGCACCCGTCTCAACTAGTTTAAACCAGGTTATTAAACATAATACAAACGGATTCAGCATTTCGAAATTCAAAAAAAAACACAAACATAATTATCGATAAATCTTTGAATATATAATGGAACATATTACCTTGGCACCGATCTGGTTTCCACACTGACCGGCCTGCAAGTGAACGATTTCTCTCATGTTGAAGTGTATTTAAAATTGGTGACCACCCGAAAAATGGAAAATTTCTATCCTGGTAATGAACAGTCGACAATAAACCCCGCAATGTTAGAATCTGACTTTATATAGCATCAGATATATCGACACCTTGGAGACGATACAAACACTGACGATGTCGGCATTGGAAAATGAGCGGTAAGATGCGTTGTATCTTGTATTTATGCTTATTCGCTTGATAAATCACTGGGACGAATCCAAAAAGGTACGCAGCTCAGTGTCGCGAAAGATGGTTGCTTTTCGCAACTAAAAATTGATCGATGTTTGCAGCATGAAATATAAGAAACGCTGTCGCCATAGAAATGGATTATGGTTGTCAGCGTCTTGTAATCTGAAGTTCTGAAATTCTGTCTCGTGCGCGTGATGCTCAACTCGTGCAAAATTCAGTGCTACATATTGACTAGAAGTTGATTAAACTTAGACTAGAACCTGCTTTAAATTAATTGATTTTAGAATCATCGAATTCATTCGCGTTACTATTCAACGTGCAGACGAATCCAGTTTTGAATGCAGACGACAGCAGCAATATAACAACAGATGAGTTCGTGATTTGACTTTATTGAAATTGTTTTTACATTCAGTGGATATGATAGCAAAATTGAATAACTTTGAGATGATTATAATCTACTTATCATAATACGATATAACTATCTGATATCGCAAATGCTTACCGCTATTTTTTCTTAGACAATGACTACTTTCTTCAGGAGTATGTATACTATGACGGTTCAGAATTACAGACTTGGGATGACTCATCCGATGAGTGTTCATGGATATTAGGTCTCTAAGATCATCATGACTGTATCATCAATACTTTGTTTCAATTGTCTGTGGTATGTGTTCATTAGTTTCATTTGTCGTCTGTTCAAATAAACGCCCGCAATATCTCTAAACAATTCAATCTTAACATCTTTAAGTACTAATATTGATACATGTGCGTCCATGAACTATTTTTTTGGGAAATAATGAAATATTAGTGATAAAGAATCATAAAATAGCAAATGGCTGAATCACGCCATGAAAAGCAGAAGACACTGAACAAAAATAGGTTGAATGAATTACGAGTTATTTATGCGTCGATGCGTTGTTATGGTGAGTTTTATTTCAGGAATCTTATTTCAAACTATCTCAGCCACGAAGTTATTTAAGCATCAAAATCAAAGCACGTGACTAAATGATTAAAATTAGCGAGCTGGTAAACCAATGCGCTTTGTCTGTCGCGATAAATTATAGCATTAGTTAACACCTGTTTTCCCACCCAAAGCAATCGATATTGTGAATTACGTTATAGCCGAGCACAGTTGCGTTAAAATAAAGAAAAACGCGTTTATTTAGTATAGTGTCACCCCTATTTAAAGGGCCAGCCATTTCTGACTTATGAGACATCTACTTTCTGAGCACATTTACTTCCCGGTTCCTATCCTTTAATGCCAGGCACCAGGCAGGTAGGCACACGGTTACCATTGTTTAACTAGCTGGCGGCTCACCAACCGTCCATATTATAACGGACCCCTACCGGGATTCCAACTTTCGACCTCCTTAGGTGGATGCTTTAACAACTCGGCCATAGGAGACGGTAATAAAATATGCCTTTTGGGACCCACACTTTACTACGTTGTATACAACATTACGCTACATTGTATATCCAAATTCACTATAACCGTGTATTTATACAATATAATATAACAACGCTCGGTCGGGGAATAAAAATTACTTCGTAGTATCCGATTTTTCGTTTTAACCGAGTACGTTATAAGCGTGATCCAGTGTATATGTATGATTATCGAGCATGTTTATAACTGCGAGTACCTTTAAAAGATGTGAAAACGCTTAATACAGGGACTCAATAACATCTATATTGATTCTTTACAAAGTTATGAACCATGTGAAACTCATAAATGCGCATATTTAATCATGAAAGTCCAATTCACTTCACGTAGTAAGCAATGAAAAGGCAAAATATAAAGTCGTCTTATCATGTGTGTGTGTGTGGGGGGGGGGGGGGGGGGTACTCGCTTTCAAGTTTTATTAGCGTTCAAACCGATGCAAAAATAAATCTTGTATATACACGTACGTAATTTGAGGATTAAATCGATTCTGAATATTATTAATTTAACATAATTTAATTAATTCATTTTCTTATTTTGTATGAAATTATAAAGCCAAGTTCGTGGGTAATATTAATAAACGTCAACATCTTTGCGAAAATATGTTAATCTGCCAACAACTGCATTTGTACTAAATGAAGCATGCGGAAACTTTGACCCCTGTTGTATTAAATCATCAATATATTTTCTATAAGTTTCAATAACAAAATGCAGTGTCCAGATATTTTAAGCGGCACATAAATAAATAATACATGAATAAAGTTCGGGTAGAGAATGTAAGCTTTTCCAAATCTTCATTGATAAATTGATAACCTGATGTTAATCGGTGAATTTTGTGTATACGCTGGGAAAGAAGGAACAAACAAACATTATTCAGTTTTGTTTTGTTTTCTCATTAAAAAGTCGTCTCTATACATAGAACCTAGGGCAGTATTGCAGGCACCGTTGTGATTCTACTACCATTAGATACAACTTATTTATTGGTCTAAATCGTCATGTAAAATACAGTAAATGACAAGATTACAAAGTGCATGTAATATACAAGTGGATATAATTGGAAGCAAAAGCTTATTGAAATTTCTCTCCACTGTATACATTCTACTAACATTCGAATGTGGCTGTAATAAAACAAATATACATGTACTCAATAAAACAGAAACGAACCTATTAATTTCATGCCTGTAATCCGTCTAGAGTATGAGAGATAATCTCAGCCAAAATGAAAAATCTGTTTTATGTAAATTTTATTAGTAGATTTTAATTACAAGGTGCAATGTACTGTCTTTGAACCTTTACGTCAGGTTTTAAGACTTGGTCACTGAGTTTGGATACGATTGCAATATCCAGCTCCAGGCTTGCTGCTTAGGCAGTGATTATGTTCTACTGAGTATAGATGTATTGTGTAGCTAAAGTTTTACAAGAAATAGTATCTGTCAGCCATCCAATAACTTACAGTAGTACCTCGATTATTCGACAACCTTTTATCCGAATATTCGATATTATCCGAAATAAACAACATGCCCCGATATATCTTCTTATGCACGTCAAATTGAAATGGGTTATTGGAAACCATGTAGTATTCGAAATAAAATTTGGGACTTGATGGATTCGAATGAACGAGGTCCGACTGTATATTGTATCTAATCATGCCAAATGCCTGGTTCGTATAATCAAATTTCTGACTACATACTGGTTCGGTAGGTGGTTGGTAGATGAATTAAGCTTTATGCTTGTGGGTGTGATTCGAAGGGTAAGTTAGTGCTTTTACAATTAGCACATATACTGTCCTTTCTTAACATAATCTTATGAAATACAATGCCACATAAAGTACATGCCCAGGTTCATTCATATAAACTCATTAGTCTGAATGGTGTTAACGTATCTTATAAATATGCAAGTTTAGTCTGAATGATGTTAACGTATCTTATAAATATGCAAGTATTAAAATGAAAATATAATCGCCTACAGAGTTATAAATCGGTATTGATGTAAAAAAAACTAGTCCCGGTCAAATAATCAATTACGTTATAACGTTGACAAAACGTGTCTGATTTTCTTATTAACTTTCATACACAATTAATTGAATAGCCAGGCCAAGCTATGAATGATGAATGATATTTTTATTCCACCACCTAGTAACAATTATTCAGTTTGTGATCAAACCAGATGAACAAGCTATAGAAACTATCATAATGGACAACACGGTCATTTGAATTGAAGATTAAATTTCATATTGATTCGAAAATACACCATGCATTGCTTTTAAAGTATTTATAATGTTATTTATATTGATTCAATCAGAAATCACAGTTAGTGTGAACGTCATTAGATTGTTTATCCGAAAATCATTTAGAGTTCGATTTCTCTAGGGCAATGTGATGTTTGTGTACTTTTATATCCAACTGATGTCATTTTTATAGATAATGTTTACACTGTATGCATGTTTGTATTTTGTAAAGAAACACCACGACCTACCCCTAATAAATGGGTCCCTTATGGATAACATAAGCAGCCAGGGTCATGTAGTGACTAATCCAGGCACACCACTGGTAGGACAACTGACCTTCCGTAAGCCAGCTGGATGGTTACCTCACAAGTTCTATGTACCGGGTGGGATTCGAACCTGCAGCGGTAGAGGACAAGTGATTTGAAATAAGCGAAAAGTGTTCTCTAATATTACATGTAGAAACTTGAAATGAGCAATAAGCAAAACATGAAGTGTGTCAACCTAGTGTGTATTAAAGCACTGAAGCTTATTTCAAATGTGGTCCTGATAAATACCATATATCTAAAAGATAAAACATAATCATACGGCTTTGGTTTTTGGAAGTTCATTAAATAAGGCAAAATAGGCAGAATTAAGGTAGAGGTACTATGTTTCTATGTGTAACAAACAATATTGTTTCATTTGATATACTGATGATTGATAAAAACATATTGTAGGTGAAAAACGAAGATTAAAACAAAAACGTTGAAATTTCCAAAAACCGCAATCTTAGGTAACACACAACCAAAATGATACAGTACCGGGATTGGTACGGCCCAAAATCGGAACGGACTTTATACCCAACCCATGTGGAGGTCAAAGTTCAAAATTGGGTTGAGTATAAATCCCGGTTCTATTTCTTCAGGACCTGTCCCGGTACCGGGATTGGTACGGCCCAAAATCGGAACGGACTTTATACCCAACCCCTGTGGAGGTCAAAGTTCAAGTCTGGGTTGAGTATACAATCCGGATAAAAAAATTCCGGTCCTGTCCCGGTACCGGGATTGGTACGGCCCAAAATCGAAACGGACTTTATACCCAACCCATGTGGAGGTCAAAGTTCAAGTCTGGGTTGAGTATAAAATCAGGTTCTATTCTTTCCGGACCTGTCCCGTTACCGGGATTGGTACGGCCCAAAATCGAAACGGACTTTATACCCAACCCATGTGGAGGTCAAAGTGTACGAAGTGACATAGATACGAATGGACTCCGGTACGAAGTGACCAATGTACGAATGGACTCCGGTACGAAGTGACCATGGTACGAAATGACTCGGGTATGAAATGACCCAGGTACGAAATGACCCCGGTACGAATTGACCAAGGTACGAATTGACCTAGGTACGAAGTGAAGTGACCAAGGTACGAATGGACTCCGGTACGAAGTGACCCGGGTACGAAATGATCAAGGTACGAATGGACTCCGGTACGAAGTGACCCGGGTACGAAATGATCAAAGTACGAAGTGACCCGGGTACGAAATGACCAAGGTACGAATGGATCTAGGTACGAAGTGAACCGGGTACGAAATGACCAAGGTACGAATGAAATCCGGTACGAAGTGACCCGGGTACGAAATTACCAAGGTACGAATGGACTCCGGTACGAAGTGACATAGATACGAATGGACTCCGGTACGAAGTGACCAAGGTACGAATGGACTCCGGTACGAAGTGACCATGGTACGAAATGACCCGGGTACGAAATGACCCAGGTACGAAATGACCCCGGTACGAATTGACCAAGGTACGAATTGACCTAGGTACGAAGTGAAGTGACCTAGGTACGAAGTGACCCGGGTACGAAATGACCAAGGTACGAATGGACCCCGGTACGAAATGACCAAGGTACGAATTGACCTAGGTACGAAGTGACCATGGTACGAATGAACTCCGGTACGAAGTGACCCGGGTACGAAGTGACCCGGGTACGAAATGACCAAGGTACGAATGGACCCCGGTATGAAATGACCAAGGTACGAATTGACCTAGTTACGAAGTGACCAAGGTACGAATGGACTCCGGTACGAAGTGACATAGGTACGAACTTTCCCCGGTACGAATGGACCCCGGTACGAAGTGACCATGGTACGAAGTGACCCGGGTACGAAATGAACCCGGTACGAAATGACCCAAAACCATGGTTGGGGTTAGGATAAGGTATGGGTAGGGCGAGGAAAGTCACTTTGCATATACAGTGTACAAATAACGTGTACTAAATGAATTATATGTTTAAACATAACAGTTCATCATCTTTGAAGAGTCGTTTTATGTCCAGTCTACTCCTGTCGAAATATATTATTTGTATAAAAAACCCTGTCGTGTGACGTCTAAGGCAGGCACTGCAAACTTTCAACAAATTGTATGTGTTTTATATTGCTTAAGCTTCATTTAGTTGTCTGATTATTATAATCCTGTGCCCATAAAATCCTAATTCAATATGATATTCGTCGAACGAATTATGTTAGTGCCTAAGGGGCAACAACTGCATATATAGGTTTTGTTTTGGAGTGCTCTCCCTTTGATGCAGATGCAAATGTTGTAGGCAGTACAATATTAATACTAAAAGATACGTAACTGCTAAAATCTTGAAAACAATATTAAAAACTGGCCTGAATAGCCATTGGCTAAGCAATAACAGCACCATAACGTGTCCATAACACCCTCATATTTTACAATGAATAGTACAATAATAATGTTAGTTATCAAGGGGAAACAACTGCATATAATAATTGAAGTTTTGTTTTTGAGTGCTCTCCCTTCGGTGAAGATGTAAAGTATGTAGGCAGTAATTGCTAAATTCTTTAAGAAAATATTATCTGAAGAAAAGCGTTTTTGGAAACGCAACTTTTCGTTGTTGTTGTTGTTGAGAGGTTATTGTTCTAGATAGGTTAAATTAATAGTTTATTATTACTGCGAGAAAAACTGAAAACTGCTGTTAAAAAGACGGTTTTTGCCTCAAAAGATTGCGTCTCTCGGTAGGTTGCACTTTATATGTACATGTTTATGAAAATGGTATGATTTAATCTGGCTATTTGAAAAAACACACATGTTTTCCGCTTAAAGTGTCTATTTTTTATAGCATCTGATATTCTTTGACCCAGTATAAGCCTTCAAGATAGAATCACATGCGAAGGAACCATAGTGACCAGTACTATACCATATAAAGTTGGACCATGTTTATTCGCCAATCTTCAATCCGAATACTCGGTTTCATCCGAAATAAATATCAGGTCCCGATGTATCTTCTTATGCACGTCGAATTGAAATGGGCTATTCGAAACCAATTAGTATTCGAAATAAAATTTCGGACCCGATGAATTCGAATAAAAGAGATCCGAGTGTAGTATATGTAGACCATTTCCCTACTTTAATACTTTAACTAGTTCCTTGCAGGTCCCTATGGCATGGACCGTCCCACGTATTGTGCTGTGGTATTCTTGATTGATATAAAGGAATGAAATGTTGAATATACAGTGAAACCTCAATAATAAGACTACCATTGGTTTTGAAGAAAGTCGGTCACTAATCGAGTTAAACTATAAATGAAGCGGCCTTAATTTCGAGGTGGTCTTTAAGTGAGGTTTTACTGTACACCGATAGAAAATACTGCTGCTTTGATAAATATGTAGAGAGAAACACAGTCAACACATCTCAATAAGACAAAAAAACAAGAAGACAATTGCCGGGAGGATATATATTGTATTTTATCTGTAAAAATAGAGATCTATACACATAACTAAAATACGTTATAACATTGGTTTTGTTCGTTGGTATTTGTAAAAAAAAGATTATATAAAGTTCATTCACTTTTCGTTGACAAATTCCAACTAATAAGTAAAAGAATGGACGGACATCTGATAAGACAATTTGAAATGTTTATGATCACGTGACATGATGTGACGTCACAGGTTGTGGGATGGAATTTATGCTTCTTCCTCTCCCTCTCCCTCTTCGTCGAATTCACCCTCTTCCTCGGCGGTAGCGTCCTGAAATAGTGCAAAGCGCATTCGTAAGTGAACAACACTTTAAATTCGTAGAGAACTACTAAAGAAGTTTTCATTTGTTCTAAATACTTAAGCTTCTGCTTTTGCAAAATAAGCTTTAGATTTTTTAAGTTTAAACTTATTCATTTTACATCGATTGTGAAACAAATTCTTACAACTTATACTAATTGCTCTCGATGACTGTTGCATGGCTACCAAACAGTACTCGCATCAAAGTTAGGGATTGTGAAGTTCAAGATCAAAACCGAATTCACACCCTTCGGATGAGGAGTCAGGTGCTCTATCCCTCGACCACTGCGCCTCAAACTTAATGATCCGTATTTAACATGACAATGAGGAGAGCATGACCTATACACTGGATTATTTATTTCTGATGATCAGTGCTTATAATATCAGATAATACACCGGACATACAGATATTCTTGAATCAAACTTATGAATCCGGTTAAAGTGAATACCATACCTGGTACTGTTGGTATTCAGAGACCAAGTCGTTCATGTTGGATTCAGCTTCAGTGAATTCCATCTCGTCCATACCCTCACCAGTGTACCAATGCAAGAAAGCCTTACGTCTGAACATAGCTGAAATCAAAGAGAAACTATGTCAGAACATTGCCTGTAATAGATAAACGAATGGACCCCAGAAATCAATTGGAACTATAGCATTTTAAAAGAATTGCACCAACATTTGAACAGCTAGTCAAATAATTACACCTGACCAGTCACACTTTCACAAAATTTCTCTAATCGAGATGTTTCCCAACTGAAATGAAACATTTCTTGTCATATGCAAATAATGCAACGGACAGTCTCATTAGATAATGTTTCCATATATTGTTTAAATGCCAGCTCTTATAATTGGTTGTAAGTTCTATAACTAAGAATATGATCTCTTGAAAATTTGAGTTTGAGGCAGGTCTCCAATGAGGTATTTTGTGAGATTAAGCATTTGACTATTTGAGTATGAGGCTGGTCTCAATTGGTGTATTTTGTGAGATCGCGTTCAGGTTACAACTGAAAGCATCATCTAAGTTCGTCAAACACTGGCAATGGTGTGATAATGGTTTGGGGAACATAAACAAAATGGTAATGCACTAATGATGCATACCGGTAAATTGTTCTGATACACGCTTGAACAGTTCCTGGATGGCTGTGGTGTTGCCAATGAATGTGGCGGACATCTTAAGACCACGTGGTGGAATATCACAGACAGCGACCTTAACATTGTTGGGGATCCATTCAACAAAGTAGCTGCTGTTCTTGTTCTGTACGTTCAACATCTGTTCATCGACCTCTGAAATGATTCAAACATATTCAATATCATTGTAGTTTTAATATTTAATTCTGCTTTCAGCGAATTGCCTTTAAAAAACAGAGTGTGTATTTGCGTTCTGTATCCGTAGGTATGTTTTGTAATTAGTCTTTAGTCATATTCTTAATTAATATTATACATTACGCCGTTCGATTTATGATATTGTTTCAATTAGTTATGTGGTCTTGTTCTGTTTGCTTTTCGGGTTTTTTCAATTCGAAATATGTGCAATAAATGTGATCGGTAAAATTCGAAATCTTAGCAATGTATACCTAACTGTTTCAGCGTATGTAAATGACGGATTAGTACGGTATTTATCCGTAACTTCTTTAAACAAGTGTTACCTACCTTTCATTGACATACGTCCTCTGAAGATTGATGTAACCGTGAGGTAACGTCCGTGACGTGGGTCACAGGCAGCCATCATGTTCTTGGCATCGAAGATTTGTTGTGTGAGTTCTGGAACGGTCAGAGCTCTGTACTGTTGGCTACCACGAGATGTTAGAGGTGCGAACCCAGGCATGAAGAAGTGGAGACGTGGGAAGGGTACCATATTGACAGCAATTTTACGCAAATCGGCGTTCAATTGACCTGTAAAAACAATAGAAATTCAATTAGATACAATGCAGATTATATTGCTTTACTAGATGCTTATTTCAAACTTAACATTTCCAACGAGATCAGTTTTTGTTTTATGTAAAATATAAGTACTATATATGCTCAATGCTAATGTACATTTTTAAGTTAACCACCTAAACCTCGAATGCAAGCCGAAGGATGTCTACAATTTTCCATTTAATAAATTGTGGCTTCAACCAATAGCTGTTTTATTTCTTGTACCTCATATTCATCATTTTGACCTTCTTCTTTCAAATTATATATGTACTCATTTAATAATGAGCCACACCATAGATCCACTCTCTAGATTGTTCAAACCAAATATTTACATTAATTCCACTGAACCTACCAGGGAATCTAAGACAAGTGGTGACACCAGACATGGTAGCAGAAATAAGATGGTTCAAGTCTCCGTATGTTGGGGTGGTAAGTTTCAATGTTCTGAAGCAGATATCGTAGAGAGCCTCGTTGTCGATACAGAAGGTTTCATCAGTGTTTTCAACAAGCTGGTGGACGGACAGGGTGGCGTTGTATGGTTCAACAACTGTGTCTGATACCTGAAATATTACATGGTTATAATATATTATATTATAATGCAGATTGGTAAAAACAAAGTATTGATCTCGTTTTTACGGAATTGTTTAATGTAATGGACATTACGTGCACTTGCGTCATGGTATGAGCCGGGACAAATGAATATAATTAAAGATATGTCTGATGCGGGAAGAAATATACCAACATAACGAATACGTTTTTTGTTCTTTAAATAGTTCATTATTTTTTGCTTTAAAGTATGTCATATGGCAACGTGGCCCATGCGTATTAAGCAGGAATGCATAATTGTACAAAAAAGTATCACATCGATCTGTTAAACAATTTAATAAATATGAATACGGAGGGTAGAATATATACATGTTAATATTGTAACATTGCTGTCAGATGGCCTTGAGGTTATATGTTTGTACACACCTTTGGTGATGGTACAACGGAGAATGTGTTCATGATTCTGTCTGGGTATTCCTCACGGATCTTGCTGATGAGGAGGGTACCCATACCGGCACCAGTACCACCTCCAAGGGAGTGAGTGAGTTGGAATCCCTGAATACAGTCACATGACTCCGCCTCCTTGCGTACAACATCCAATACTGAATCAATCAGCTCAGCGCCTTCTGTGTAGTGTCCCTTGGCCCAGTTGTTACCGGCTCCGCTCTGTCCTGTAGACAAAATACACCAATAGTACAGTTAAACCTCACTTAAAGATCACTTCTCGAAATAAGATTACTTCATTGGAAATACCATATTTTCATGGACAAGTTTTACATACCATATCCATATTTTAAGGTGAAAATCACAAACCTCATAATGTAGACCGACTTTCGGCCGACTGTGACAAGTGGTGGTCGTTTTATTAAGAATTCACAGTTCTTCAGTAATCTGCATGTCGTTCATTTAAATATGGGGATATATGTTAAGGCTTAAGCATAATATTTACGAAGAAATCGATGGATGAAAAGAAAAGTATGTGTTTCTTTATTAACCTGTCTAGGCAAATAGACTTGTTTTGCTTTTACCCTCGACATGATCTGTTGGTTCAGATGATTACGAACAAAATATTCTTGTGTTCAGATTAATCCACTTATTCATACTAACAGCAAACGTTATACTGCTCAGTTTCTTTGTTTGGTTTTGATTATACATATTTATTTGCTGGAATGAACTGATGTAACCACTTTAATGCTAAAAAGCACATATTGCCAGAAAAGACAAATGGTTCTTTAGCAGATGCCCTACGTCTGGCACTTAAATGTCACTTTAGTTTTTTAAATGTACGCCATGTGGGTAACAGTAGCTGTTTACTCAACTTAAAGATTATGTTCAAATAATCAAAAGGTGAGATATAATTAGTATGTGATTAACAAATGGTCTACTTTAAAACTTGTAAATAAAACCATAGTATTTATCTTTTGCATCATGTAGTTGTAAAATATCAACACAATACAGGCTTTAATTATTTCAAATGATTCAAAAAGGCCGGTATTGAAAAAATCCCCATGAAGTCAACATAAACAATCAAAGTTGATCATCGTGAAACAAATGTATCCATGGAAGATAATCAAATTTGACAATCTCGAATGTACAATAATGTAACACAATGCCAAATCCTATGCAAGCTTATCTGTTTAATTTTAGTTAAATCTTATCATTTGGGGTCTTAGCACTTGAGTAATTCAATCATTCTTTATTGTGTTTAATGCTTTTAGCGTTAATCATAAATTTGTAAATGTTCAATTGTCTTCCTGATATCACCGTATCTTAATTGTAGCATGTGAACAGTATCTAGAAAGATGTCCTATCCGAAGTCTATATCACTTTGACTACGGATCAATGTGTTTGTCATGAAATATTTCATACTTGAATCATTTGTTATTTTGCTGTGCTCCAACATGTTTGGCATAATAACAACCAGTATAACAATTACATCTAAAGGTGTTGACGATGCATGTAATACGAGACATGAAATATCTTTTGTAGATATCTTTAAAACATCGGTATAATCCATTACGTTTTAATGTGTCTGCATTTTAATACAAACCTTTTAAGATTATTGATTTAAAACATCTAGATGAATACGAACAATAGAAATTACTTGCTCGAAATTATCTCAAAACACGATATCATTGCATAGACAAAGGTTTGGACCGGGCGAGTATCGTCACCGTGTACGTCAGTTTCGGTACATGTTTCATAATTGGACAATTGCCACTCGTTTACTGCATTCAGTTATAAAGAAACAAATATGACAAAAAACGAAGAAAAGTATCTAAACGTGCACAAATGCTTACTTCGCATAACGAAGTTCTATTATTTATTGAAACGCAATTTATTGGTTCCTATTTGGAACTATACCTTGGCATATATTCAAATTAAATTGTTTGTATAGTGAGTTCGGTTGCAAGAAATATAATCAGACCCCCTTCCTTCTAAAAGCAGGCGACATCTTTAGCATATAGTGTATTTGTCTTAGAGGAAATATCGTACTTAAAACGCGAATTGCGAACATAATGATCAATGCTGTCAAGGCGATAAAAGCCGAGTAAATATACGTACCGAACACAAAGTTGTCTGGTCTGAAAATCTGTCCGAAAGGTCCAGAGCGGACAGAGTCCATGGTACCTGGCTCCAAATCAACAAGAACAGCACGTGGAACATATTTGCCACCTAAAGCAGAAGACAAGATTAGTGTAATGTAACGTTCATATAGATAATCATACCAGGATTGAATGTGCAATTTTCCATAGCATTCTATCTGGCCTGTACGAAACAAAACAGGTACATGTACTACAAAACAATATGTCTGTAATAAGTCAGATATCATGAGAGTTCAGATATCGGCACAAGAGAGCTATCTATTCACCTGTATGTTGCAACGAATGAAAAACTACGATCACTTTTAAGTAATCTTTGAATGTAAACACTATCTTTGAGGAGAGAGAGAAGAGAAATTGAAAGAGACGCCATGAATTTAAAATTGGATGAATATATTATGGCGTATATAAAAATCAGTTGAAGTAAAATATGAATCTTGTTTTAAATATAGAATAAGTTTCAAGCGAGTTTTATGTAAATGTTTTGATTCTTACCAGTGGCTTCGTTGTAGTATACGTTGATTCTTTCCAACTGGAGGTCAGAGTCTCCGTGGTAGGTACCAGTGGGGTCAATACCATGTTCGTCTGAGATCACCTCCCAGAACTGAAAATGTAGAATTCCTTTACTTAATGGCATTGTTTAATGTATGGTCGAAAGGTGAAGTGCGTCCCTAAAGCATCTCTTATTACACTTGTCCCTTCTCTCTCTCTGTGTGAAGTTTTCTACAAAGGCGCTACACTTGGATTCACCTTCTGAGTGGAGTTATAATTTGGAATTGCTTCATAAAGTAGTTTACAAAACTTCAGTGTTTTTTTCTCAAGTTAGTTCGAGCAGGTCCTTTTAGTTTTTTAAAACAATCGTATCAAATTTAATGATAATGTCTAAGTTTACTCGGACAGGTTCTGTCCTTACCACATAGCTCTTGAATTCAAACAGTTAAGTGTTATCTAATCGACCAAACACAATCAAGTTTCTTGCTCTATCTCTTAATACTTACATAGAGTTCCATTCAGTCTCAAATTAAGAGACATTTGATAAAATAAGAATGAAATCTTATCCATAAACATTTCATTAAACATGTCCCGATTAAAGCATTTCAATTTGCACGAGCTTTTAAGAGCTAGCCATGTCAGGAATACCTAAAACGTAGTGAAAATTAAACCCTTCAAATTGTTCATCAACAAAGCAATTGTACTTTCATCTAATCTCTAAATCTTACTTAAGCAGAAGATTTCGCTTGCTTTTATCTCCTCTAAGATTCATGATCTAAACAAGGGTGACAAACATAAGTTCAACAATTTAAACATGTCTAAGTGAGTTCGATCTAAATCTTCGTGTTTTATTAATTTAATCCGTGAGCTTTTTCTGAAATGCTGTTTTATCACATGTCAAAGCGTAATATAGAGTTGTTCGTGATTTGATTCTTTCGAAAATTGAAAAAGAAAATCTTGCGTAAAACGGTAATGCACGAGAAGCATTTATAGACCATTTCGCAGTGAATAAAAAGGGCTGCACTAATAATACAAGGTGGCTATGGTAATCTTGCACAAGAAGAATATCTTTGACCTTTGAGTACCGATTGAAATGAATTTAACACGAATATGCTTGATGTTTTAATGTTTATAATTTTTGATTGGAGGAATTATATGTTCTGCATTTTTTAATTATGCTTATTAACAGACTTTATCATAATTAGTAGACTGAGTTATATACTGAACACGCTTCGTGATTCAAAGATCCCCAAAGTGGATTTATATACTTTTAAACATAAGGAATTGGCGATACATTAAAACAATTACAAAATTCGAGCCGGTTACATATCAAAATATATTGTTAAAATGACAATGATATAAAAGATAATTTACCGCAGTTGCCTTATCATAAATAAACCTCATTTTATGCAACTTTATATTCAAACGTTGCCAAATACGTCACATCTTCTTCAAACGTATTCAAATACCGGGAACATGTTTTTTTGCTGTGTATGATCAAATGTCAAGACAATATAAACCCATCCTTTCGAGGACTCAGATTTTAGATTTGTTGAGTGCTTGTTCAAGTATTTTAAACAAGCACTCAGGGACTTTTTATCGTAATTTTTATCTTGTATAACAGTGAGAATCGGCAACATATGTCCATTGTCCGTGGAATGAACACATTCATTGAGTCAGTTATCTGATCGTGAATCTTACACATTCGAACGATTATCTCAGATAAGTTTGTTTTAAAACAGTTTAAGGGGCTGCTTATAAACCAATAACGTTTCATTGGGATCCCCGAGATATGAAATCTGTTTGAATATTGTTACAAATACTTGCAACGTGAGTTTAGAATATACGAATTGAAGTGACTGTCTGAAAAGATTAAAAATGTGAAGCGGATCGCAATTAGGACTAAAATAGCTCAGGTTATTCCGAAATAATTTATGATCTAATATTAAAACAAACGACCATTTTAGAGTTTCCGCCACTTCTTAAGTCAGAAGCTTCAAATGTAAAGTAACCATTAAACGTTTGGACAGTTAAGTAAGAAATACCGATATTGAAACCACAAATTAAAAATATCAAACAAAAAGAAAGTAATGAACATTTCCTATTGTACTTAAGTCGAAATTAAAGCCACAATAAAAGTTTATTAAATTCAGCCCAACAAATTTCATATAAAAGCTCTTGCATCGTGTGTTTTCTTAAATTTAAATATAAGGTATTTGAAAAAAATGTTCGCAAAATTCCACGTACGACAGCAACCAAAATGAGCGAGGTGTTCGCCAGTCCTTGCCATACCATATATCATACAACCGTTATACAGATACTAAATTGTTCCTCTGGTAGGTATGAATGACTTCAATAGGTCATGTTAAACTTTTAATAGAGATAATGATTGATACGATATCAAACTGTTCTGTGAGCATATAAAGACACTCGTGAGGGTAATTTTGATACTCCGTACAAAAATAAATGCAAATTTGACGAATATTTGTACAAGAACACATCGCACCATGGTGTTATGTTGACTGAGCCTTGTCACTTGGTGAGGAAATAAAATTGTCAAACAGTTCTGTTTGTTTGAATTTCGGATAAATCTCTAACATCAGTATGACATGATAAAAGGAATAGAAACCAATCCAAGACACGAGCTTGACGAGAGTTAGTGACTTTTAATGTTAACATATCTTAGTTTCCCTTGCTTTCACGTATGTTTGAATACGAACAAACAAGACATAACTAAGAAATGTTTACTTATGAACTTTATTTCTAGTAAGATTAAATGTTGAACTATTTTAATAACTAAATAAATTATCAAACGAAAATATTTATTCATGATATCTATATTTCGACGGTTGATTGTGTCAAGAAATTATGGAAGAGCAATGAAATAATGAATCTTGGCTAGTATATGCGCGTTAAAATACTTCGTAATAAACATTATGCTTTTCCAAACACATTTAAAGTAAAAGGTCTAAATTGTGCATTAAAATTAAATAACTCATTATATGTTTTATTGTAAACTTCCGTTCCCATAAAAAAAACAGCAAACTAACGTTTTATTTAATTTCTTACTAACAATATTAAAGCACACTCACCTTGGCTCCAATTTGGTTGCCGCATTGGCCAGCTTGCATATGAACAATTTCTCTCATGGTGTCTGTTGTGTGTTTAAAATCTTCCCTGAATAAATTGCACTGGGTTGTTTACCCTTTGATTAAATTTCTTCCGATTGAGAATACGCTTAATGCAGCCATTTATATCACGGCGCTCCGCCGCACTACATTTTCGCATATCACTACGCAGTAATGGAAAATAGTTCGGCGCGCGTTGGCAAAACAAATTTAAACACATATAAATATTGCCTCAACTCGTTAGAAACAGTGAATAAGATACTCTGCCGATAATTTGATCTTTCTTATCAAGATCTATCACTCAATCGGGTGATGATATTTTACAAGATAGGCAGTCATCTGAAATGGCGCCAAATATTTGAGATTTGTAGAGATGTATGTTCAAACTCGTTTTCGATTGGGTGTGACGGTGCTGATATCTGCACATAGTGTAAGCAGAACTCTCTGTTGTGTATTTTTTCATTCAAAAAATCGAGATATACCTTTTTCTAAGCTCTAAGGTTGGTAACGAAGTACGCGTTGTGTAATCTGTAAGGTTGAAGGAAATCATCAACAAACACTCAGAGAGGGCCTATGTCGTGACAAACACTTTCACTCTTTTGGAACACGATTATGTGTCCTTTGAAACTACGGTGCCAAATTGAATATTTGATGTATTGTTTCTTGTTTGACTTACGATTTGGTCAAATACACGATGTGGTATTACATGTATCATAAGTCAAGCTCAGAATTGAAAAAGTGTTCATTGTTAATAATTTGTTCCCTTTTTTATCAGTAATCGTCTTGCGTATCGTCGTTGTGGTTTTAGTCATGATATCAACCTTATAATCGTTATCTGAATGTTTTAACATCTGTTGATTGCTATTTTATAACATAATTGATCCAACTTGGTACATTGTATTTAACACTACCAATACATGAATCACTGATTTCTTGCACTCTAGGACCGGCCCGGTGGCTCAGTGGTAGAGTGTCCGACTCGGATGCGGATTGTGACATGTTTGAGGCGTTAACATGATACTAATTGTAGCTCACTTATGTTTGCTCTGTAACATAAGGATTGTACTACAGCTGACTGTCCCGGGGGTCAGATTGTATGGAATGTCAATGGGTATGGTATCATGTCATGTGTCTACGGCTTGTAATCACAACGTGGACCCATTCTATCTGTTCCAAGTAGACAATACTGCCGTATTAGAGAAACATTCTCAGATAGAACCACTCTGTATACAGTAAAACCTCAATAATAAGACCACCCTTGGGATCCTTGAAACATGGTCTTCTTATTGAGGTAATCTTAATATTGAGGTTGAATAAATTGCAAAACAGTGAACATGGTCTTGAAAAGTGTGTTCTTTATTTCGAGGTGGTCTTATTATTGAAGTGGTCCTTAAATGAGGTTTTACTGTACGGTAAATTATAGTACATGAGAGTCTTCTATCGTCAGTGTGTAATACAGAGGACAGACATATTGATGGTATAATTTATAAGAAGGATTACTTAATCATGTATCTAAGTTGCGGAATTGAAAGTGGCGTAACTATACACTGTACAAGTTCTTGTCTTCATGATTCTCTTAATTGGCAACAATAATTTGGCCCGACTGAGTTCATACCTGTTTAATAAACATTTGCACAAATTCTCTAACTTTTGACCAAATATTCTTCTATTGTGACTTCCAAACAATACAGCAGCGATTTAAATACATTTACTGCTTATCGACTCGTTGTCAATGTTTGCAACAAACAACGGAATCTTAACATTAATGTTATCTCAACTTAAGTGGCGAATTGTATTGAAAATCGTCACTTTGCGTGATAAAAATTTGGTATTTACAAAATAATGAGCTGGCGAAGATATACATCTCAAGTATCGTATGCAAAGAATACTGTAGTCATATCTCACTGTGACGAAATACCAATCAACAGAATAAATTATTATTGTAGATCTAACGGTAACAAAATAAAGATTGTTCCACCGCGCTAGCTGATTCATAATATGTTGTTCATATTTGTCATTGAATTATCTATTGTGTTCAAATATTATTGTTAATACTTAAGATGGAAATCTCTGTAAACAATTGGTCGTATAGGAGATTGTGTTTACAATCACGAACCATCGTGAGAAATCCGCGCCAAATCTTGGTGCAGTTATAAGTACTGGCCTTAAAGGGATGTAATCGATTTTAATAGTTTAATTTTTAACATAAATAGTGTTGCTCAAGCCTACTGTGCTGGCTTCCGTGTGTTTTTCTTCTGCAATGAACATTGATTATAATTTGTGCCAATTCATTTTTGCTTATTTGAATTACTCTGAATCCATCTTCTGCAATGAACATTAATTATAATTAGTACTAATTCATTTTAGCTCAATTGAATTACTCTTAATCCACATGGGAATAAACAGTACATGCCTCTTATGAGATGTCGTCGTGATATTTGGTGAGTTATAACGACAACCTTTGTTTTGCACGACTGACACCTTATCCGATACATAACTGCTTTCCTCAAAATATCTATTCATATTTATTCATTATAACAATTTTAAGAAATTGACCATAAACTTTTAACCATTAACGCACAATTACTATTTGAGCATTGCTATGGGATTTTCAACCTCTTCTGTAAGTGACGTCATTTCAAGAAAACGCAACATGTAATGTCACTATGTGCAAGCAGGAAACAATATTAACTCCATATGGTCAGTTCGTTTTCATATTGCCATATGGGGAAATATTGCTCACTGTCAGTACATGGTGACGTCACGTGAGACGTTTTCTGACGTTGAAATGGCGTCACTTGAGTAGAGGTTGGAAATCGTACAGCGGCGCTAATTTGGTAATCACTTGTAATCTTCAGTTTAAGGACACGTATTTTCAATCATTGATACTTAGTGTGCAAATGCATTATGTAAATTTGTGAGCTAAAATATTTATATTCTAAAAGAAATGTCACAATACCTCATGAATATGTTAATAATGTGAACCTTACTAACAGTCTATTTTTGATTGTTAATTGAAACACAAATAATCAAGTAGATGTACTAGATCTGTGTACATGCATATACCCCTTTAAGTTATCGTACCCCGGTATGCGTATGCACCACATATGGAGAGGTTGAAATTCTTATTAATTAAATCCGTATTATGTTCCAACTTTAATACAGATTCAACTAGAGCCTTTTGTTTAACAGCATTATCAAATTATGCTGTCTTCTGCATATAAGTTGACAATTAACAAGCACATTTGTATATAATAGAATAGATACGTATATTTTGATATACGGGTATTTAAATGCATATCATTTAGCTAAAAAAAACGTAAATAGGGGTACTATGTCATTCTTCGTGGTATTTTATGGACATCATGCATATTTTTGTATCTGTTTCGCTCAAACAGTGCGTGAGTGCACGAATGTCTGTCCTATTCAACAATATATAGCTCGCTAAATATGCCAAAATTGTCGGTAATGATATATCAAGATTTGGATATAATTATGGTTTTGATTCCTCGCTGAAACGTCAAACGTTTCGATAAAAACCGATCTTATTTATTCAACCAGTTGAGTGCGTCTCTACTTTAGAATCGAGCCAATCCAGCATACATTGGAAACGACTTTTAATAACAAAAGGCATGAATACTACTAAATGAATTAGAAGCTGATTTTAATAATTTCCGATTTTTTATCTTAATTTCTTCACAATTTTGCCCCGGTACTCTAACGGTATACTTTAAGATTATCTAGATATTTCTTGCAACTTCATGGTAATGCGAAATATGTTCTCTCTGAGAGTAACACTTTCAATCGGTCACTCAGCCCAGAAGTCGTGGGTTTGAACCACTTTGTTCAATGCTGATGTCGTTTGAATAAACATCGCCACTCAAACAGCGGATTTAGTCGATTTTAACCTCGCCAGTCAATGCGGATGTTTGTTATTTGAAATCCCGCCACTCACCGGAGTTCCCGACACGGAGGTTGAAGTTTGAATGGCCGGAAAACGGAAAACGTCAAAATCATACTGGTGCTGGCTTTCCTAGGATGTAGACAAAATGATTTAAATAAGCACAATCTAGTTTAAGTAGAATGGCACGAAGTATTGATTATTCTGAGTTATATCAGATTCCAAAATACCTAAATTTTGACAAACATGCAATTCGAAAAAATGTAGCCTACATTTGCCATAAGCATTTTAAGGCTGAAACCCAAACTTAAACTTTAAAATAGTAAATGTTCTATTTGCTCCTCCATTGTTATAGCTGTATATATTTTAGTGAAACAGTATACAGTGAGTAACAGCAATTATTCACAGCAGACAAAATTTCATTTGGTTTAGATTTAATGACAACTTTATGCGAGTACATAACTATTGCAAATTTAAAGATGTATCTGGTTCATCTGAACATAAAATGTTTGACTTGGCTTCATCCAGTATTGTTGTTACATTGGCTAAAACATCTCTAATAAGAACCATTGCAATGTACGAGTATAACCGATAGAAAATATATTTTTTTACCATAGCTCTATTACTAACAAACTTGTAAAATAGCCCGATTTTTAAAAAATATATATTTTTTTAAATTGTATGATGTACATGTACAAACATCTTTCTTCAACAACTATGAATAAAATACATTCAGTTCAGTCTTTGTTAATGCATTTTTATCGATGCTTTAACTATAGGGAATATATTTGTTCAAGTTTGTTTAGGTAAACAAATTAACAAACAATGAGTATACTATTACTTTAAAGTCTAAGTCTGAGTTTCAGTCTTACACAGTTTTTGAACAAGGCCCCAGTTTTTCAAACACATGGAGACATTGCAACTGCAACCATGCACCCATTTCAATAAAAAATAATTAACAGATTTTTGCTATTTCATTCTGGAAATAATATTATTCTTTAAGTACACGCATTCAGGACCAATGTTCATGGCATTAACGTTTTTTGAAAGAAGAATAAATCGTTCAAGGGATGAAATAAATTCATTAGCTGGTTCATTTTTTCAATTTAGAGAACAGTATATTTAACGCTTTAGTCTTAAGTTGATATACAATAATAATATTGCATCTTGTAACATAGAAACGTTCAAGTGTCTTGTATGTTATATTACACACAGGGAAAGGTTCATTTGGTTTTTGCTTAATCCATAAATAAATCCAGTCGTTGGTTTGTTGATACATTGTTTGCTGTACACAAACACAATACGTGACTTAAACATGAAGTTTACACTTTACCGCTTTCTAGCCAAGTCACCGTATTAAGAATACCATCAAGCATAGACGAAAATTATTTTCATGTCAAAGCAGGTAAAGTTGCTTGTCATGCGTGTTCTTGTCATATTGTAAGATTTAATTCCGACATGCCCCCACCGGCCACTATCCCTCCTCGCCCGCTATTACTTATTATTAGAGTGAGCATGATGAAGATAATGAGTATAGCTTACTGTAAAACTTCAATTGATATTAACATAAAAGCTAAACATTTAAGATTTGAAATTTAACTTTTTTGTACATTTTGTATTATATTTAAAGTTTATATAAAATTAAAAACATGTATCATTGCATATTTACTCTTTGGTGTCTGCTACATTGGATTTACATATAACATGTAAATCAACTTAATTGATTGATTAATTGATTTATGTATGAGTGTATGGACTAGTTGATTGATCGATTGATTGACAGATTGATTGCTTGCTTGCTTATAATTAGTACTAATTCATTTTAGCTTAATCGAATTACTCTTAATCCACCTGGGAAAAAATCGATCGATCGATTGATTGATTGATTGATTGATTGATTGATTGATTGATTGATTGATTGATTGATTGATTGATTGATTGCGTTCTTGAACAAGTGACGTATGAGGGTGGAAAAGCTTTTATTATTTCCACTGTTGTCCCAGTTTTAATATTAAATGGAAGGTAGCCTCTGTACACACGACAGCTTCCCATCTAAATTCAGAGTTGTTGAACAAATTTATTTCCTTACACCACTGGGAAACTAAATTATTGTTTTTGATACAAAACCATGTCTCTCACATGCCACTTTGTCAGTAATTGTAATAGATACAGTATGTTCGAGTAAAATGGTTATGGAGAAGGAGTCAAATAAAATAATGAAACAGACAGACAGACACGCAGACAGGCAGACAACCACACCAAAACATGTTTGACTCCAACAATTTATTTACACATTTTATTTGCACATCGTCTCGATATCATGTGCCTTGTTATTATAAAATCCTTCAAGGGATTCAAGAGATATGGAGCAGACACGAACTATAGTCATTTGACCCTTGACCTCTAAGTCTGACCATGACCCTCAACTGAGCTGACAGAAACGTGCGTTTTGCACATTGTCTCAATATGGTGAACATTTGTGGCAAGGTATTTCAAAATCCTTCATGCGGTCATAAAAGTTATGGAGCAGACACGATTTGTGACAGACATGTGGGCAGATGGACAGACGGTCAGCCCAAACAAAACCAATATGTATATTATATTGGGAGACATAATAAACGAGAAGGTGCGTTCAAAAAGAGGCCCTAAATGTTAGAAGTTCATGCTATATTTTGTGAGTGCAACTGGTAGAGGACCTTTCGTTCATCTTTACATGTAATGCCTAGAGATTATATGATATTTTGACAAGTGTCTATTACTTAATTTGATTATAATTGCACACCCAAGTACAGTTTTTGTATACCATCTGTCTATTATCAGCCACATGATAAAAGGGGCATTTTTCTGTGTATTAAAGAGTATTAATTTGTTCACAGTTGGTTTAAAAGAAGGGCCAAATTGCATTTAGAAATTTAACAACGTTACTTAACTCTGAAAATCAATTAATAAATCGTTTCATTTGTTTGCACCTTTTTTACATTTCATGAAGTCTTTTATGTCTTACAGACTTCATTAGCTATGAACATATTTACAAACAAGCCGTATATTTGCACTTGGTATTAAACCTTGGTATTATTGACGTATGTAATTTGTACATACAATATGAAGTCTCGACAGTACATACAATTGACCCCAGTGCATGCGTTTTTGTGACTTCATTATGTGGAGAGCTCGTATATTGGCCTGTATATGTCATGTTTGTTTTATAATTAGGGTCTGAATCAAGGAAATTCAAGCTAATCACGTGACTTAGCTTGGACTAGGAAATCTTAAGCTAATTTGTACCGTATGAGAATACGTGTCATAGAAATAAGTGAAATCGCTATCCCTTGTTTAGCTCAAAATTATGCTCAAGTATTTTGACTATGTACAATATTTCGTATTAAAAGGACTGCGCATAGAATATTCGTCATAATTAACTCATGGTATTGATATTTAGCCGATGGTAAATATAGGTAACATTTTATATACATCTGATTCTCTTATGTTTTACACCGTGACCTTAGTGTGTGTTTGTAGTTCACTGAACAGGAATAGGGGTTTTGTCAAGAACCTTATGCATTTCTTTCACCGGAACATACGCCCCACCCCAGAGGTTTGAACCTACGAGTCCCCAGATTGGTAGTCCAGTGTTCTGCCCACTGAGATAACCGGCTGGGTCCTGCTAGAACATACACAATTCGCGATCATATCGTTCAGTCGGGAAAATACGAGCAAATTAAATAATATTCATATACGACTAAAGCAAAAATCAAAGAACTGACAGTGCAGGAAGTTTGACGAGATTTAAATAAGGATGTAAAGGTTGGAGATAATTTAATTGCAAAATGTCCTGCCTAATTTCCTACATGCACACACAATCTTCCAGGTACTATTTAGCTACATGTATTTTTTCTCCCTCCTGTATTGGATCGACCATGGTCAATAGTAAAATACTCTAATTGTTCATGCGGGTATTTCTAATAATGTCGAAGCTTGTTGATGAAAAAGCAAGTAAAAATAGAAACTGACAACATTATGACGTAATCGTATGATTTTAATAAATTCCCGCTTGCTTTCATATTATCGGAACTGTTTCCTTTCTGTGTACAGCACGTGGTTTTAAAAGTATGTCCCACGAACGACCTATCATACAGTGATCATTTTGATTTTTTGTCGGCGGAATAAAACGGGACGATTGGACTTTACCATTGTAAGTTGATGTAAAAGTGAATTGTTAGGTGAGCATAGACTTGGATCCCAGTTCTCAGTGGTTTTAAAAATACTATAGACATAGCTAAGCAATGACATCTTGCCTGACTGAAATACTTGTGTGTGAAGTGCTCATTTATTTTAATGTGTTTAGATATATTACATCACACAAAAGATAATTACATTTTGATTTGTGGACTTCAGTTCTTGATGTCTTTGATTTCACAATCGAGTTAAAGTTTAATTTATCAACGCGACTCGGCGACTCTTTTCGGGTCGTGACAAGAACATGTTCTAACTGTCAGGTCGACATGTCTCCAGGATCGATAATCAAGTACCACGCCATTGCAGTCCAGAACTCAAATTTATGCCATTTTTTATTTCTTCGGTTATGTAAATACGATGTTCAGTGTATCTAAGCAAATGCAGCGATTATTACACGCTTGAAACCCTAAAAGACAGAGTGTGGTTGTCGTGAAAAGACGATTTACGACCTTCGTTACTTCTGAAACCTCTCAACAATCGTCAAGATTAACCTTCTGTTAATGGTAAGTTGGGCAAATAAATATTGTTTTAGCAAACTTGTACCAAGATTTCTGTACAATTTATCATCATTTGGCTGACAATTCGATATTTATAACAAGAAACTAATTAGTATTTTTGAATCAACAGGTTTAAACGCAGTTTACTTTTGCTCGAGTGAGGAATGAGGGGCGTGTTTGCTGTTTGGCTGTATACTGAGTGTACGATATTGTTGTTTCGTGTTTCCTCCATTGATTTCATGGTGAAATATTGGAAGATTACAGTACATGTTTAGCTGAACTGTGTTAAGACGCTGTCCTTGGTTCTAAGTATTGTATAATATGTGTTTAGGTTATTTATATTACATGGATGGTGAAACAGGGACTAACAACTCTCAATGCTTGTTTCATGAGTTACTAACCAGGGGTGATATTCACGAAACATCTAAAGGTTACGATTTTCCTTAAAAGTAATATTTTCCTTAATATCCACAAGTTTTTCCTTACATATTTAGAAAATACTTAAGTGGTATTCACTAAATCTTAAGATTTTTTTACATATGGCATTTTTTCGTTAAACGATTAGGTAGGGTCCGTTTTCCTTAGATGAAATTAATATTTTCCTTAAAGTTAAGACTTTCTATTGCGCTAAGGACATCCTTAACTGGCACTGATGAAAATTTTAAAGTTAAGGATTTCCTTTAACTAACTTAAGGAAGAGAAAATAAGGATAAGGACGATTTCAAGGTAATACTTAAGATGTTTAGGGAATACCTCCCCAGAACTTAGGGATTGTGGAGTTCGTGGAGCTTGAACTCACAACGTCTGAATCAGGAGACAGACATAGTACCCCTTGGCCAATACATCTCCCTTTATACAATATAATTTGACACAATGAAGGAATCAGAATTTGTTAACATTTTACCTCCATTGTTTTTTGTCATTCAAAGAATGTGCAATAATGTTGTCAAATTTAGCTACCATACTCTTCCAAGTTGGTCATACTGTAGCAGGTGTGTGTCACGGTGATATGGACCGAAATTTAGATATTCCAAGTTATGAACTCTTAATTTTTTGAATACCAGTTAGTCTAAACTTATCCTTAAAACGTTTGCGTAACCCCGACTGACAAAGCGGAGACATGTCAAGTAAGTACTCTGTATTTAGACGTTTAGGTTCAAATGTATATCTTTGTTTAAACTTATTTATGTTATATTGATTGTGAAACAAGTTTTACAATTTCTATTAATCACCCTCGTTGACAGCTTCCCGTGTTTTCAACCAGTACTCGTGCCAAATCCAGGGACTATGAAGACCGCGGGATAAGTTTGCCAATTTTGATTAAGTGTCTGGCGCTCAAACCCAACCATTCCTTCACATATACAAGTAAATCACAAGACTTAACAGCAAGGTAAACCGTTCGAGTTCGGCGGTTCCGTTATTAATAAAATCGGCTCTTCAAAATCATTTAGTGTTTCATATGGAATTACACGTATTGCCGACCCAATAGTTCGCTCAAACCTGGCATAATACTATTACTGTCTCACAAAAGATTTACAAATCACTCATAAACCAAAATGAATCCACGTATTCCATGTAGCTGATCCTAGAGACAGATTGTTATCTCAATGATAATTTTCTACAGATCTTACTCTATACAAATGCTTATCCTCTAAGAAATATTCATATTATCATGCAAACAATGCGTCATTTGTCACAAATGTCCGATTTGCAAATCCGTCGGTAAATATACAACTTAATATCGACGTTTCCCGGTGATCTGTGCTCTACTTTGGCGAGTGTTTACAAAAGGCTAATCACATGAAAGAAAAAATAGAATAAACTTGTCAACGTGGTGGCATGGAAGAGTCCTCGCATTCTTTGTGGCTTGATTAAAATGTAAATATTATAAATACATGAATAAAGGGTAATTTATCTTTGTTGTCAATAGCAACAAAGCGTTTTGACATGTACTGTCCGTGTTTGGTGCGCGAATATTTTGTCTGCTGTTGAACTCAGGTGCCATCTGTATTAAGTAAATGTCTCAACATGGTTTTGTGGTGCTAATAGAGTGCTAATTTTATGACGCATAAATAAAAACAAAAGTGTCCTTACAAGTTGAGCTAATTTTTCTTACAGTAAAACCTCGTTTACTAAGCTCGACGGCCTTCTATCCGAATACTTGGTATAATCCGAAATAAATATCAAGTACCGATGTTTCTTTGGCAAGTCGAATGGAAATGAGCTTTTCGAAACTATTTATTTTAGCATTAAAATTTCGGACTCGATGAAATCGAATGAACGATGACCGACTGTATTTCGATAAGTAACAACGGACTATTTTATTACTCATTGGTGTCATTTTGTGATTTTATACAATTGATCTCTGGAAATTCAACTGGTGAAAACTCGACTTTTTAGTATGTTATTGGAACTTTATTCACTGGTTATCATCAATTTCTTTCGATTAACCACCGTTACATTTTGCTTAAGACAGATGGTAGCCGTACAGAATATTGACCTATAGATGCAATGTGAGTCTGGGTTTAAAAACCGATATACTGGAACACACTTATAACGTACTCGGTTATAACGAATAATTGGATAGTACGTAGTTTTTATTCCCCGACCAAGCTCTTCTATATTTTATTGTATAACAAAACGGTTATAACGAATTTGGATAAAGCGCAATTTTGGATATAACGTAGTAATTTGTGGGTCACAAAAGACATATTTTAACGCAAACGTACACGGTAATAACGTAATTCACAAATACAAAACATGTTCCGTATCATTCCACACACATCTAGTTCAGGTGTAAACAAGAAACAAGTAAACAGAAATGGATATAATAAAGAAATTTGTTATCCATACGATTATAACGAACTTTCGCTGTAAGGATATTACAAAGTTTGGATATAACGAAGTAAATATCCAGGTCCCCAGAAATTCGCTATAAGTGTGTTCCACTGTATATCAGACTTCATTCTGTGAGCCACGTCCAGTGTATTCAATTATTATTCATGAAGTTATAGAGAGCATGTATCGATCTCCTCCTGTTTGAAGTCAAGTGACTATTTGTATCGAACTAACCGTTTGGAATACATGTACATTGTATTGAGCTTGTAATATCATGAATTGTACATATACAAACAAAAAGAAACTCGTAAAAACTAAAAATGTAGAAGTGCATATATTGCGTAGCTCCATGAGTGAATTGACGGTTGCCAGCAAACTTTATTTGCTCACATGGGATTGTCACAATTAATTAGCGAGGGATACTAGTAACTAAATTCAATGTTTTCTGGTATTCAGATAATCACCCGATTGAGTAATCGAGATACTTTCACGGTCTATATTTAATGTTGTTCTTTTCGTGCTATAAATGCAATGCTGATAAATGATTGTTAGTTTTCAAGATCGATGCTGTATTATGTATAATTACTTTTTCCCCCGAAATACCTCAACTTTGAAGGGAACAAAATATTTCAAAACGAAGACATAATCAGAAATGATTAAGTATATTTTTCATTTGTTGTGAATGTCATATTTTGTATTCTAAATATATTTAGTGGTCTGTACAATTATCCCGAATCCAAGGACGTGAAATAAATGCATTGATTTGAAACATATTGTGCCGTGTGACGTCGATAACGTCCTGTGATGTTTAAACTGTGCGCTGTGCTGCGTACATGTGTATAATTTTATGTTACCGGAATTATCACTCAACGGATTTTAATGAAATTTTGTGTACTAAAAAAGTCCATGGAGTTCTGTGTTATATTCATTGTTCCTTTATTTACCTGATATTTTGCGGTCGCCAAATAAATAGTCTACGTATTTTGAATGACATTTATTAATGCTTTTATTTCGTAAAAATATGTCATTAATAATTTTGCAATTTCAAGGAATTTGTGAAAAATCAATAACACTACGCCGTGGTGTGATGCCGTGGTGTGATCAAGTGAATAACGTGTCCGAATGATCACGTAATCTAAGTAATATATCAGAAAGCGTTGAAAGTAAAACAAGGCCTATTATTGTGTTGTCAGAAATAGAGGTCAATTATAATGATTAATTCACTGGGGCGAATTGAAAATTGAATTTCAGTAATTTAAATTGGATCGAGATTAATTGAGTACGAAAATATTTAGGAGACTATCATCTGTCTAGTAAGTACAATAACGCACATCAGTTGCTCAGCAAGGGATTAATACGGATATAGTTATAGACGCTAAGGGTCATCAGACGAATCAAGCTTCAAATTAATAAAAGTAGAGAGTAAGAGTGATAAGGTTGAAGCACAATCGTCCTATTCTTTTGTCAGTTCAACTTTTGTGTATGCTTATAACGAGAACAGACCTCGGACTTGAAAATAAATAATTTATCATCGGGAAATGGTCTCAATGTTCCATTTACGTTAAGAATACCAACTGGCCAGGTCAGATAAGATTGACGCAATGTGGACTTGAATTTGTGGTCGTTTTGTGTCAATAGAAAACCTAAAATAGACTTCTATAAATTTTGATCCATACCTTTGAAATGTCCTTATTTTCTTTAACACTATTTTTCTTTAATCAACTTACTGTGGTAACTTAATATAATTAACTTTAAATTCTTAATATGTCACACATTAATGACCACAATAAAAATAAGAGTTTTTAGTTAAACTCTTTTTTGTGATATCCTTAACATATAATGTTGATTGATATGGCTGTATTAATTCACACATATTGTTTTACTTATGTATGTCCTAATTTTATAGTGCCGTGTAAATTGTGCATTTTGTGTTGAAATAAATCTATCTATCCAACTAACAAGTGCATTATTTCTTTTTCGATAGGATTAATCTTTGTCTGTGATTAATATTCAATAATACATCGGTCCCAGCTCCAGCCAAAACAAATAAACATGGAATTCCAACTGGTCAATTTGGCTTATCTTTTATTTTAACATTAAAACGCATGAACATATATTTGCATAAGTATATAAGTTCTACTTAACTACATTATATACATAGTATATATCACAAGGCCATTGTGTGATTCACACCAGCAGTGTTCATTCAAGATATTACCGATAGATAGTTACCTCAATTACAATATTTACCTCCCTTGTTCTGAATAAGTCCGCCATTTTGGCATTATTTACTTAAAGTTTATAAAGAATATAATGTAAATTGTGATCAAATAAAATCAGACATATAAAAAAACATATCCGTTATACTCATATGGGCATATGGCTCAGAAAGTTTAAGAAAAGCGGTTGTCACATGCAACTTCTTTTGGTATTTTGTTAATTTGCACATATTCGGGTATTACTCCTTTAAGTAATTCTCAGTTTTGCCTATCCAAATGGCTGATGATTAAGAATAAGGGAGATAAATATTGTAGATGTTGGAACTATCTATCATATACAATTTGTTTATAACAGAAAAAAAATACACTATGTCGCTAGCTTGGACAGGACAAAATATGTTTTGATAATCTTTATGTAATACATGTATATATCCAACTATTCTATTCGATATTTCACAACAATGCTGAAATGTCGGTCATAAAGATTCAAGATGTTAGTTGTAAAGTCAATAAAGGGTTTAGATCCTTGGAAATTCAACGTTGACTGAAGCAATACCCATCCAAACACCGGTGGGGTCGACGTTAGCATTGAGTGTATCCTGTGGTTTAAACATTCCTACGGCACTTCCCGAGAATCCGTCTACGATGTTGTATCCAATGGGCTCATTGAGTCCTAACTGGGACAGGGTTATGTTCATCTAAAATAAATCATGAAAGGATTTAAGTACCACTAAGAAGGTCGGGGTAATCGCTTATTAATAGGTAAAGTGGATTTCCGGATGTTTTAAAATTACATTCGTTCGGATAAACGATCGTGCTTGGCTATTTTAAGAAAGGATATTTTAAATACACACGAATAGGTTGATCCACCCATCGGTTTTTGCAAACTGCAACACATCGAATTGCAAGACTGGGTAGATATATTTTATGGTATCTCCCAGCACGGGGTCTTATCTCTTATCAGATTATTCGGTTGTAAAACATATAAGACTGGTCATTTTGGTCAGGGCAGACAACCAGAAATTGCATTGATCGATTTGTCTCCCTTGTCAACCGTTATGAAAGTTGGACATGCTTTCCATCCACTTGTTCTGGATGTATGCAACATCATTCGCATGCTTAAGTAACACTTGGGGGGACCACAAACAGTAAATAAGACAAACAGCGAAGAACGCCTACTTGAATACACATAACAAGTATTCTTGATACACGCATATTGTTCAAACGAAAACGAAAGCGATGTTGAACAATTCATAAATCTCCTATCAAACTATATTATTTGATGCTTCGAACACATAGTTCAACGCCGAGTTACCGCTCAGTAATTGAAATATGTATGTAATATATTTTTTTTAAATCCAATCGAAAGGAGCGGGTTTTTTGTTATAAAGAGAACGAATTGTTTTTAATCTAGCAGAATTATGGTCGAGCGACGAACTTTATCCAATCTAAGTGACGGATCTACGCGAAAAATATTTCCATGAAAGTGTAATCTATTTGAACAGTCCTATAATCGAGAGCGAAATCGTTTTTGAACAGATAAAGCTTTTTGTTTCTAGCGTCCAACAGCTTGAGGTTTACACGGTCATAGAAAAAAAGAAACTCGCGAGTTAATTATAAAGAGATAGATTTATGTATAAGTCTCTGATATTAAACGGCATAACAAGTGGATTAATGAAAGAAACCTGATTATTGTATAAAATGCACATGCTATATGCTGAGTAATAGGATATCAAACGGTATGCTCCGATCTAACATGTTATCTTACAAGTGGAATATCACGTGTATTTGAAAAACGCACGTTGTCGGACTTAATTTCGGTCTCTATCACATTGTCTACAAATATATATATGACTTGCGTTATGTTCTATCTCTTATATCACAGCTTATGCAATAAAATCAGCATCAGAATATAATATTCTTCAACTACACGTATATTCTATTGTTGCCATGCCAAATTAAAAATGATTCTGGTCAGTAATTTGTGGTATTGCTGTTACGCCAACCTCTGGAACATGATGACATATAAGTGCATGTATATAAACGATTTTTGTAACATTATTCACACGAGGAACTTTTATTATGAAATTACAGCAACACGCAGACTTACCTTCACTGGACCACCACCGTGGTTTAAATTGAGAAACGCAAATGCCATTCCTCTTGCGTCCATACCTAAATTCTTGGTCCACACTTCCATATATCCACTCTGAAATTGAGCAAACAATATAGCAGTTGGAAAAAGAAAGGGAAGATCGATGTATATGTGTGTACAGGACGGAAACAAAGCGAATTTATCTTAGTCAACTTCCATGTTTCAAAATGTGGCAACAAATTTTCCTTTTGCTATAACACTAGAAGCAAAGCATACTTGTATCTAGATTTGGCAACAAAACCTCAGTATCATGCAAATAGAGTGGTTTAATATCACCTAGAACCTTGTTATGATGGTCATAAACTCTAAATATTCCTGTGGTTTGCACTAACTAGTTCGAAAAATCGCCATACAAACACTCAAATTATATCGCTTATTCGAACAACTATGCAAATTATGATGTCATATTTCTAATCATTACCAAAATACACGTGATCGGAATATCACTGACGATTAAATATGTAATGTAAACGTACTTGGGGTCGAAACAATGTTCGAGTAAAGTCGGATGCTAGAACCAAGTAGGTTCCAGTGAACTATAGTCGTCTGCATAATATATCGTCGCATTATTTCCAGAACCCCATAACTTGTTTTTCGTCTTTTTGAGAATCAACTTTAAAGTTTTACGCTCTTGAGATAATTGTTAAATACGGGGATATGGGATTGCATTTTATTTATGTTATGTGCATTCCAGAACAATACAGGTAGTACAGATAGAAAGACCTTGGTAAGGCGGGATCAATGTTACCAAATACTCAACACCGCCAACAATTGAATTGCGGGGTTCTGGAAACAAGGCGCCGATATTTAAAGTTATACACCCTAAATGACAATGAATTATTGACCGCATACTTGTATGATTTGTTGTAGTGTCAGATACGATATCTTATTTCACATCGCATGTAGCGTAAGATTAATACAGATGTGCAGCATAGAACGTAGGACTACTCATTTCGGGTCATAGAGACAGACACCCTTCAAGAAAGAGATATGATTATTCAAGGGACAATACTGTAGAATTCTTAAATTATACCTTCATGATTCGCCTCCCTTGTTGTCCCAGTGGATCTTGATTTACACCGATAATGTTATCGTTTTGAAGTAGAGCTTTTGTCTCTGGTCTCACATTACCCAAGTCAATTGACATTAACAACGGTGACGCCATTATAGCCCACATCGCCATATGTACCCGCTGTTGGTCATAGCTTAACCCGTAGTCACCAACAATTAGCTTAAAATGTAAATCGAGGGATGACAGCGGGTTTGTTTATACATGTAGTCTTTATTCTAAGTTTAACGATGGTATAACCTTACATATCTGCGTTTGAATACCAGCCTCATACGTACGATTGGGTGGGGCTAAACGCAGTCTTAAAACACGATTGTGTTTGGCTGGGGCTAAACTATGGCGTACGATTAGGGTCTTTAATGCACGACCCAGCATCATGCTAAATGTTTCAGCATCATGCTGAAAGTTTTCAGCATCATGCTGAAAGTTTTTAGCATCATGCTGAAAGTTTTTAGCATCATGCTGAAAGTTTTTAGCATCATGCTGAAAGTTTTAGCATGATGCAGGGTCGTGCAAAATCATTTTTCAGCATCATGCTAAATGTTTCAGCATGATGCTGAAAGTTTCAGCATGATGCTGAAAGTTTTTAGCATGATGCTGAAAGTTTTAGCATGATGCAGGGTCGTGCAAAATCATTTTTCAGCATCATGCTAAATGTTTCAGCATCATGCTAAAAACTGAGTTTAGACCCTTCTGTACGTAGATGATCATTCAGCATCATGCTGAAACTTTCAGCATCATGCTAAAAACTTTCAGCATCATGCTTAAAACTTTCAGCATCATGCTAAAAACTTTCAGCATCATGCTTAAAACTTTCAGCATCATGCTTAAAACTTTCAGCATCATGCTTAAAACTTTCAGCATCATGCTAAAAACTTTCAGCATCATGCTAAAAACTTTCAGCATCATGCTAAAAAACTTTCAGCATCATGCTGAAACTTTCAGCATCATGCTAAAAAACTTTCAGCATCATGCTAAAACTTTCAGCATCATGCTAAACACTTTACTTTCAGCATGATGCTGAAAGTTTCAGCATCATGCTAAAAACTTTCAGCATCATGCTGAAACTTTCAGCATCATGCTAAAAACTTTCAGCATCATGCTGAAACTTTCAGCATGATGCTGAAACATTTAGCATGATGCTGAAAAATGATTTTGCACGACCCTGCATCATGCTAAAACTTTCAGCATCATGCTAAAAACTTTCAGCATCATGCTGAAACTTTCAGCATGATGCTGAAACATTTAGCATGATGCTGAAAAATGATTTTGCACGACCCTGCATCATGCTAAAACTTTCAGCATGATGCTAAAAGTTTTTAGCATGATGCTGAAAGTTTTAGCATGATGCTGGGTCGTGCATTAAAGACCCTAATCGTACGCCATAGCTAAACACAGTCTTAAAACATAGTTACGCCTGCCTTTGATTGAGTGGGGCTAAACACGGTCTTTAAACGTACGATTTTCATTGGTTGGTACTAAACGCAGTCTTAAAACATACGCCTTTTCTAAACACATTCTTAAAACTTACGATTTATATTGGCTGGCGCTAAACACAGTCTTAAAACATACGCCTTTGAATGACTGGGGGCTACACACATTCTAAAAACTGACCAATGACAAGGCTGCATTCAGAACCTGGGTTCAAAACTCAGCTTTTTAACGGTTTTTTCTGTTGACTTGGTGGTTTTAGGAAATGCAATACAAGAGTAGTTAACTTTATAAATACTTTGTACAACAGGATGAAATATGTTAAAATATGGAACACGATGATTCTGATACACCGATCGCTGGAACGGTATATATCTATACGAGAAGAGTGTAGTGCTCTCTTAGATTGACAGCGAACAAGTACTTGAACTTACAGGACATATTCAAGTCAATTTCGGTACGAAAATGCACCCGTGCGTAAAACTTTAACATATGTTTGATTTACTTTTCTATCAAAACACGATAACCACTTTTCTCCATCAAGATAACAGAAAAGCACGATCAACAATGTACACATATTTTGAACTGAACCATGTAATATATTCATGTGTTCCCGGTTAATAAAACATCACTATACAGGATTCGAAGACTTTAATTTATTAATTGATTTATATAATTAATTATATCGCTTAGCGAGAACAATGCCATTGTGACTTCAACATTATTGAGGTCAGTTATAAATGCTGCAGTATCAGACATTAATGTGCATGATTTATTCAGTCATCATCTTAATAAGTTCGCAGTCAGGTGAGAAATGTTTTAACAGCCTCATTTCTAATATACAGTAAAACCTCATTTAAAGACCACCTTAATCTTAAGAGACCATCTCAACATTAAGAACACAATTTTCAAGACCGTTTTCACTGTTTGTCTTCATTCAACCACAATGATCAAGACCACCTCAATAACAATACCAGTTTTCAAGGGTCCCAAGGGTGGTCTTATTATTAAGATGTTACTGTATTTACACAGCACACAATGTCACATAACGTATCATTGTAAACAAAATTGATTTCAAGAAAATCTACAGTCGGACTCGTTCATTCGAATTCATCGGGTTCGAAATTTAAAGTCGAAAAATACTTGGTTCCGAATAGCCCATTTCAATTTGACGTGCATAAGAAGATGCATCAGGACCTGATATTTATTTCGGATGATATCAAATATTCGGATAGAAGTTTTTGTCGAATTAAAGAGTATACTTAAATACTTACCTCATCCGGATCATTGAAGTTTCCTGGTCCCGCAACAAGACTGAAGTTACCTGTATCGTTACCATAGAAATCGATTATACCCTGAACACTGTCCCAGGAATCTTCTATATCTTTATAGTTTCTCCATATATTACAATAATCAGCGATTCGTTTATAGTCAGGCTGTAAACAATACAATACAATACAATACAATACAATACAATACAATACAATACAATACAATACAATACAATACAATACAATACAATACAATACAATACAATACAATACAATACAATACAATACAATACAATACAATACAATACAATACAATACAATACAATACAATACAATACAATACAATACAATACAATACAATACAATACAATACAATACAATACAATACAATACAATACAATACAATACAATACAATACAATACAATACAATACAATACAATACAATACAATACAATACAATACAAATAGTTTATTGCAGTAAAACATAACATGTTTCATAGCAACATAATGTACGTAATAACAAAATGCATGGTTTTGCAGGAGCACATGATGTTATAAAGTGCATATTCAAATATTTTACATTTCATTACATGTATATAAACAAATAGTTATCATGATAAATATATTGATAAACAGTATGTGTTCAAGTTTCTGACATTAAGGATGTATATGGTATAGTTAATACATTATCAGTTTCTAACAAGACTAGCATAATAAATGTATTTGGATAAATTAATAAGAATATTTCGAGAGGTAGCTCTCGTCAAATTAGTGAATGTCTGTTTCGTTGGCCACGTATAATAATAACGTTTTATATACGTTGATCTTATATTAGCGTATTTGGAACATACAAGTAAAATGGTATTCCGTTTCTAGTTGACCTCTATTACAGTTAAGACAGATTCTTTTGTTTCTAGTGAGATTAGTATGGCGTCCGTGTTCTTTTGCTAAGTTGTGTGATGACGTGCGGAATGTGGTTAGTGCTGTTCTGAAGCTGGTCTCTGTTATTGTATCAAGGTAGTATTCAAAATTGAGCGAGTGTTTAAATAGACAGTAAGTATCAAGGCGAGTAGAATTATTAATTGAATTATTATTATTTGTAAATAAATATGATACCAAAGTAAGAAATAGAAATAAAAGTACTTGAATAACAAGACCAAATAAAGTAATTTCGTGATTTCTATATCGATCATATAAATGTACAGTCGGATCTCGTTCATTCGAATTCGTCGGGTCCGAAATTTTATTTCGAATAATACATATTTTCGAATAGCCAATTTCATTTCGACGTGCCTAAGCTCGAAGATACATCGGAACCTGAGCCGGAAACTTATTAAATAATGGTTACCGTATGCTTACGTGGATTACAGGATAGGAACCGGGAAGCAAATGTGCTAAGAAAGTAGGTGTCCCGTACGTCAGCAATGGCTGGTCATTTATATAGGGATCAGACTGATAAATAAACACACCTTTATTAGCAGTCTAACGATCTACCGATGGAGCCAACTGGGCAAGCTACCTTTCAAAGAACGAACTAAAGAGAACACTGTATGTCTATAGATGTATATTAGTAACGTAAATTATTTTGAAAGACGCTTACAATCTGTCCATCAAAGACGACATATGCAGGCCAGCTACATGAGTATAACATTGGACGTCCAGTTCTGTTCATAAACATTGACATTGCAGGATACCCTGAAATAATATGAAATGGATTCATAATGAATGTCCCGTATGTGGCTGGTTTCATTTGATTGTTCATATAGAAATAATTTGATAAGTTAGTTAAAGATGTATCTGGCTCATCTTATCTTTTAATAAGCTTCATCCAGTATTGTTGCTACATAGTCTAAAACGTCATTAATAAGAACCATTGCCATGTATAACCGTTTAAAACAATCTTGTTTAATAATATTACTAACAGACAAACCTAGTAAATAAAACGCTTGTTAAAAAATGGAAGTTTTTTTAATTTTAAGAAAATACAAACATCTTTTTTCGATAAATGCAAAGAAAAACATTATAAATGTATTCTGTGATAATGCATATTTATTGAAGTTTTAACTAGATACAGTATATTTGTCATATTTGTTTAGGTAAACAAATGAGCATAATATATCATTAAAAAGAGTCTTTCAAAATTGCAAAAAAGGTAAAACAGTCGAGCAGGAAATGCCATATACAAACTGCATTATAAGCGCCCCAAAACAAAACACACGCAACACTTTGACCAAGGTAACTCTTGAAGAAACAACCAATTTCGTCCAACTTTGGTACGTAGGAAATTGATGTAGTTTAGTTATTTGAATGAACAGGGTTTTAATCTTTTTATTTCTTTACGAAACTATTGGTGCTTAGATGTCGGATGAATTAGTTACTCAAACCTGACAATGCAATACATAATACAAAATACTTTATATCGGCCATGGTTGCATATGTAACAACATACAATGTTATAACAGGCAAATTTCGTATACGGTCAATCAAACAATTCAATTACAAGTACATGTATAAAGTTTCAACAACGAAATCGTGTAATATCAGGCCAGGACAATTTTATCTAAAACAGCTTCATAAAAATAGGTTTATGAATTCCTGTAATGCATATAGACACAGCCGTACTAACATGGTTTTGCTATTTGCATATCAGTGTTGTGTAAACCAATTAAATCTAACGTTAACCACCAAGGCAATTCTCTTCAACCGAACAACGTTTGTAATATTGACGCGGATTGGTTAACTTTTCGATAAAGGGTACGTTACCTTACCGAAATCCAGTGACTTCCGGTGAATTTACCGAATCCATTTCGGATCTGGAGTGACCAGCAATCGTAACATCTCTGCATTTTGATGTTGCACAACAAATCTTAACATTCAAATTGCGCCGAACATCTTTTTTCAAGATATTTCTTGTTTAGTTTATTTTTAACACTTACCAAACGTCATATCGGGTATACCCGAGTTACACCCGTCAAGTTTGACAGCGTCGATTCCCCATGAAGCAAATGTTTCAGCGTCTTGTTGTAGGTAGAATTTACTACCAGGGTACCCTTCACATGTATATGTTCCGAAATCTTCATATATTCCCAACTTCAAACCTTTGGCATGGACCTGCAATTATCTATACATTTTCCACAGCTATATGTATTAAACACGTCACACTGTAACCCGCGGTCACACAGCTATATGTATTAAACACGTCACACTGTAACCCGCGGTCACACATGCTCTCTTTCGACCACACTAATTGAATAAGACCAGAAACTGTTATTTACGTAAACGTAACACCGTTGGTACCGTCTAAGTCGCATACACGACAACTACGCCAAACTACGGTGTGCTGCACGCTTCGTTACCGGCATTCTCTGTAGATTGCGTAACAAACGATGGAGTGTGGAAATGTGGTTTTATTAAACCTATCACCGTGGCTATCGTCTATGACGCATACACGGCAACTACGCCTAACTACGGTGTTCTGCAAGCTACATTACCGACATTCTCTGTAGATGGTGTAACAAACTATGGAGTGTGGTAATGTGGTTTTATTAAACCTATCACCGTGGCTATCGTCTAAGTCGCATACACGGCAACTACGCCTATCTACGATGTTCTGCAAGCTACACTACCGGCATTCTCTGTAGATGGTGTAACAAACTATGGAGTGTGGTAAGGAAATCATATTGTTAATACAATTAGTCGTATCTTAACTAGCGAGGAGGTAGCTAGTACAAGCGGCAGATCAATGAGGTTTCCATAGTACTGTCATTTTGGCCAGAAACATTGACGTTTATGCAATCATTCGAGAAATCTGTCGAATTTGGTCAGTTTCTAGACTTAAAGTAACTTTTCAGGCAACAAACCTGTCTCCATAAAACATGATTGTCGCTTCCATCTGTTACCACAACATTATATTACCATCATACACATATACGTACGTACCAAGGCATACAATAACATTGTTTGTGGCGCTATATTGAGAAAGTACGCCATATAAAACGGCGCTCTGGAAGATGTACGCTCTATAAAGAGGATGACAGCATGTTATTAATGCCAGAATTGTTTCCGTGCTTTGTTAACGAATCTTACCGATGTGAAACAATAGAATCAGCAAAGTATTATTACTACGGAAAACTTCAATAATGTGTCGCTCCACATTACTAATTTCAGTGCATCGAATGTTAGATAAAAATCAAAAGAATTTTTCCTACTACGCTATCGTTTGTTTGCAACATCTTTAGTAAATGCCTGTCATAGGCGTAGTTGCCGTGTATGTGGCCACGGTTTGTCTGCTGGTAATGGGTAGAGGTTACTTAATACAGTCGTAAAAGAGTTAAAACTAAGAAAAAATGACTCAAGTCTACGTTACTAAGTGGAAACTTCAAACATGAGCTATGATTCGGTAGTTTGGATTCCTGTAACCAACAGACAAAAGACACGGGAAGCGGATACCATCGCAAAGTGGAATGCAAAACGTCACGGTTAATTAAATGTAATCACCGCATGTCATTCACTTGTACGTGCGCATTTAAAACACTAAGTAACGTGAAATCTATGGCGTACGATTAGGGTCTTTAATGCACGACCCCGCATCATGCTAAAACTTTCAGCACCATGATCATCTACGTACGGAAGGGTCTTAACTCAGTTTTTAGCATGATGCTGAAAGTTTTAGCATGATGCAGGGTCGTGCATTAATGTCCCTTATTGTACGCAATAGAAATCTGCTTTAAATATAATGATCAAGAATGTGATTTATTTTTCGGCGTAGCTGCATAACATTGAATTTGACCAACATTTTTTACCAACCAAATGTTGTCTTCAAAGCAGGCTTTTTAAAACCTGACCAATCATGTTTTCACCAAAAAGGCACCAAACGGGGTTTTCGTTCATCCAAGAGGCACCAAACTTTTCGTAAGATGTGCGTTCGTTAGCAGTTCGAACTTTTGCCGGAAGTAGTTAATATATATAAGACAGGTTCATGATTATAGTCTATATAGATTCAAGTTATTTTTTTGTAAGGATTTATCTTTCAACATGTTGCAAGAAGCATTATTACATAATCAGCTAGCCACTTGATACCGTGAGGAAACCTGGCTCTGTCTGGTACGAGTGACCCATTGGCAGCTCTCTCTTTCTCCATCCAACAGTCGTCAATATCCACATAAACATAACCTTTACTACTATATCCTTCAGATACTAGTAAATCAGCCATCCTCGTGTACAAATTCTCACTAAAACAAAATAAATCAGTTATGAATGGAACATTTTTAAAGTACACTTTCAGTCATAGCGTCTAGCATTTGCAACCAAAAGCAACAAAGATAAATCATATCCTTTACATTAGGCTTGTCAGTTCAGTTATTTCAAATTGATACTATATATTCTATCGATTATAGAACTGAAAGCTCCAGTTTCAACCTACAATGATTCAAAACGTGCCGTGGACAGTTCAACAATATAATTATGCATTCGCTTTACGAACTTCTGCAACTGAGAAACTCTGGTTAGATCATCTGATCGCCATACATAACAGCAATACTGTAGCGACTTGACTTTGTTGTTCAATCCAATCAAACATGATGACAAATTCGGTACCTGATACAGCTGTCCGGATAGTTGACACAGTCAATGTTACATCGGTAACGTTCCCATGACATCCACCCCATTGGTGGGGTCAAGGCCAAACCGTTGTCAAGGCCAATGATTGAACCATGAAGCAAGGAAAGGAGGAACAGCCCAAGAAACATCTCTGGTAAAAAATCGTAAAAATGAAATACGTAGTTCACATATTCTTGGCAAACATGTAGAGATGATAATTATGTTGTTTTGGTATCCATTTCTTATTAAAACCTAGCTGTCAGTGGCGTAGCTGCCGTTACGCATAATACGCCCGTGCGTACAATTCGTCATCGGAGTAAAACTTACTAGAGGCAATAAATTAAATAAAAACTGAGGGGTTATGGGGGCGAAGCGTATGCAGGCTGTATTTTTAATTCGTGAGACGATAACACCTCAAATATAACAATAGATAGAGCCTCGTTTACCATATATTTTCACGAATGCTTGTTATTCCCTGTTGTATACAAAGTGAGTTATACAAGCCTCAATTTTGCTATACAAATATGTTTCTCTCCTATGAAAACTTGAATCGCCCCTTTGAACCCCAAGTGTGCGTACACTTCAAAAGGGCCTGGCTGCATGTCAGTATTATATGCTGTTCGTGTCCATGTTTCTGTACTATGTGTCTTTGTTTCATGTTTAAATAGAGGGCTCATCGCAACACTGTCGTAACTCCTGTATAAATACATAGGAGTTACGACAGTGTTGCGTCGAGCCCTCGAAATGCTTTATGTCTGTATTTGTAAATGTATATTTTACACGCTTTTCTCCTGTTTCATATATTATCGCCATCTTGTCATTATTAAATTGTAAATGGAGATGAACTTGTAATAGTTTATGCTAATATGTGTAACTGTAACGAAAATGCAACAAGACATGCGGATATAATAAAATGTTTCTTTTCAAACTATAGTAACGTTTGTGCGTGCCATTGTATAATGTGAGTAATTGTTTGTGCAAAATGTTGTTAGTACTATTGAAAAAGTCAAGCTGTATTTGTTTACGAGTATTAATGTAATGCTTACAGGCTTCCAAGATTTAAACAGTAATGGGGAAAATGAATTTATATTAGGAAACGCAATTTGGAAAACATATGAAAAGGAATATACAGTGTGACAAACTATGAAAGACCGGTAGTGACATTCACGATTCATATTTTTTCTCCTAGGAAAGTCAAGATTTCAGCTTCACGAATTCATAATCTTAATACAAACAAAGTTTTGTACGAAAGACCCGCGGTGACATTCAAACTTCATTATTTATCGCCAAGGATTTCAACTTCACGAATTCACGATTCAAACTTCAAATTGAATTCGTTAATTAGAAATCGTGAATTCATAAAGTCTAAAAGTAGTGAATTTCCTTAGAGAGACTTAATGAAGTATGAATGTCACCATGGTTTTTCGTATACGACTTTCTTTGTCCGCAACAGGCTTGTAGCTACACCAAGGCACACAGAAACACTTACCTCCATCAAAATGTCGCCAGATTCCGAAAATAAGAATAAAGCATCACCGGTTTTCTTAGCACATCACACTTCGCCTCAGTTAGATTCAAGTCCTAGCTAAGGACCAGCTGATGATTGTATTTTGCCAGCAGACACAGAAACAATTATCGTCACTTAGTATCATCGTATTATTTAAAAGTCGAAGTTTTTAAACGTATTAATATGAATATGACTAGTTAAAGTTGACTTTATATGAAATTGTTACATCGTGAATATGCAAATAACTAAAAATAAAATATGTTTTAAAAACCCCTTACCTTTTACTTTATAATCCATCAAGATTACACTTAAATATGTAACATATAAACCCAAGTGTCATATGACTTAGTGAGTAAGATTACAGAAGGTTGCACTCATTTCGTCCTATACACCGTATCACCCCAGTCATCCGATATCAATTGTTTAGTTAATCCAAGTTAAAAAGATAAAGACTGATAAAGTAACATCGTTTGATGACAATTTCGACCATTTTACTTGAATCTGTTCATACATGCACAAAATAAGTCTCAAATATGAACTACTTTGAACCGGTCCATTCGTCTATTACGTGTTCATGCACTGTTTCCAAATAATCCCTTATTTGCATAAAATTACACACGGTGTGATGTGAGGTCACTACAACAGGACCGGAGATATATACATGTATATATAAATACAGACATGTATTTACATAACTCGAATAGGTGAATGATTTGACTGAAGACAATTGCAGATAATTCTGCATAACTTATGTTCGGAAGATTTTGAATTACGTCCCTTTGCTTGTTTGATATTTATGTTGTATCGATTGGGATACATGTTCTCACCTCTTGTAGGCTTCTTCTTTGGATTCTGGATTGCATAATTAAACAGTACAGCCTCTCCTGTGTGTCCCTCTCTTGAGCAATAACATCTGTTCAACAACAGTTCAATTTTTAGGAAGTAAGAATGTTCTATCATTATAACCGTCTTGCTAGAACAAAACCATATAACAGCAGCCATAGTGAGTATCTCTCAAAGGATGTTGCTCCGGTGGCATTGTATAAGCTGCATAAGTAGTTTTACTCACTTACTATATTTCTGAAACATTTCACTGAATGGGCGATTAGTGAAAAACAAATATTTTGATTCAGTGTTCCTCAAGGCATATTCCATCGTAGACATAAATTGACCGAGTCCGGCAATTGAGTGATTGCGAAGTTCGCGGTTATACCGCACCGAAGGTGAATCTCGGCCTAACGACTTCGGATCAATTAGACAAGGGGTCTGTCTCTCAACCACTATGCCTGTCTACATAATGCATAAAAGTCAACTGTCCAGAGCATTTGACATTTCGCCAACCCATGCAAGGGTGCACCAAGACTTAAATACATGTACATGTATAGCTAAAAAATACTACTGCTTTCATATTAATGTGTTTATTGGAATCACTGTTTTGCTTAAAACTTGTCACATTTTCATACATTTCCTTCTCGTGTTTTACTGCATGAAAAAAGTGTATGCATGTCAACAAGAGCAGGTAACATGCTGTAATTATTTTTCGTGCCATAGTGAAGACATGTAGCTACATACATTCAATATAAGTACTTTTACTGTGTCACGTGATTTGTTTTTATCGGGTTATACGCCGTTTTTCAACAATTGTTCAGTAATATACGGCGGCTAGTTGTTCTAACCAGTTTTCCTGGAATCAATTATCAACTGACAACTTCTCCATATGTGCGGAGGCCATGGCCGTAGCCATTGTAACGGAAGAACATAACCTGTCGAATCCGAGAATCAAAACCGGGTGACAGTGTAGCGCTCTACCAACTGAGCTAGCCGGGCGGGCATAAGGCATAACACAAACCCGTGTGTATATGCTCGGGACTTTTTTATCATATTGTCAATGAGCATGTGTAAGTGAAAATATATAAAATAATAACACACATTTGTGACATGATTTAATTATTGTATACATGTTTTCTAATAAAACTGGACTACGCAGCACAATTATCATTATAACATATAAAATCAATGACAGTATCTACTACAACTACAAGTTTAACAAAGTCACACAAAAGAATAAATATATGTAAATGATCATGCTTAAACTCTTAAAGACATAAATACTAAGATCCATTTAAATATAAATACAAGTCAGGTTCTTTGAACCCCATTTCTTACAGCATATCGGCCGAAACCTCGAATTAGCTACCAGCACCATCTAAACAATGCTACTAAATTCAATGTTTTGAGAACATTGTCTCTTCTCAATAGTTCCGTTTCCCGTATTTGTACACCCTCACAGTAGCATTACCATCACCAATCCACAGTTGTCCTGATTTATCTAAAGCCATAGCGTTCGGTTTGAACAGGCCATCTTTCTGGGACAGAATAAAACCCAGAAATTCACCGTCCCCGTTTACCATATGCACGGAATGGTTGCCCCAATCAGCAATGAGTAAATTGTTATTTCTGTCACAGCACAGTCCTAATGGGTTGAACGGTTGTTTTGTTTTTAAATCTTTTGGCCCCTTGTACACAAACTTCAAACATCCTTCCTGGTCGATTCTTAAAACACGTAACTTCCCTTCTTCACGATCAGTGACACAAAGCTCTTTGTTTGGCGCTTCAGTTACCCGGTAGGGGGCGCCAAACAAAATGGTGTCACCATCTTCATCTATTTCATCCATATTCATACCGTATTCGGACATCTTCAGCAAACATCGATATGAATGATCTGCTCGCCTTGTTGTGTAGCTGTCAACAGCACACACGAAAAGTTCCTTCCGTTTCGTCATTACAAGTCCACCCGGATAGAGATGGGGCATGGCGAAGTCACAGACGACAAATTCTTTGTTGATCTTGCGAATATATTTATCTTCATAACTCGATACAAGTAATTCTCCTGAAGGTGTGACGCACATATGATCAACCTGAATGTCTAGAGTGACCTTTCGTTTCCTTTCACCGTTGATTGTATATAGATAGACATCCTTTGTACCCCACCCACAACAAACCCAGGCTTCTGTATCCGATATCGGTGCTATCGCCTGTACTGTGTCGGCCGTACTTCTAATTCTGAAGCCAGCAACTGATCCCATTTCAAAATCTTTCGCCACTCGAATCCCCCATGGGACTGGTAGTGTCGGGAGGCTGATTTCACCTTTGGATATTAGACCGAACATTTTAGGAAGTGAATCCGCCTTCAGACCACCAGGTACAAATCCAACCGTTGCTACTTTATCACGTGACAACGATGGTAGCTCGTCTTCAACTTGCATGAATCGTTTCTGAATTTGTTTCGACGAGTCAATCACATTTATGTCAGTTCCTATCTTCAGAATTCTCTCCGCGGAAGCTGCCACAGTTGCAATAGATTTGTACGCATTTATAATAGTTTTAGCTTCTTTGTTGAAATCTTCCGACTCGGCCTTATGTCTTTCTTTCACTTCTTCAATAATTTGTTGACTTATCTTCTCAATCTCTCTTTGAAGAAATCTTGACCTAGCCTGGATATCCTTAATGGTACTTTCTAAGTCCTTGTCCATTTCCTTCTGACTTTGCCTTACTTCTTTTACGTAACTTTCAAAATCTGGAAGGTATTCTTTTATTGCACCTAGAAAATGCGTCAGTGAACTACGCATACCTTTTGCAATTTCAGATGTATCCTGAACCGGATGGGCACTGTGTTTCTGTTCCTTGCACATTGCACAAATGTTTATTTTGCATTTCGTACAATAAACGTTTATCTCTTGATCCGGATGTTTCGCGCATAATGACGCTTGTGTCAGCTTTGTTGAAATATGAGTCTTATTGTGTGTTTCTGGTGTCTGGTTTACAACAAATTCTAGAAAATGGTGAACTTGGTCCGATTCGGGACTGGTGTGTTTTCCTTTACAATCCTTACAGAGATTAATATCACAATTAAGACATCTACTCTGAGCCAAAGTCGCATTCTGGCACGTTTCGCATTCTGAAGTGGTTTTAAGTTTGCCAACACCCTGCCTCGCTTTGATATAAAAATCCTTCGGTATCGTTTCAAGTCCTTCTTTTGGGATCAGCATTTCTTTCTGACACAATGGGCAAAGCAAAGTTCTCTTCCATTTATGTTTAGTCACGTGATCCTTAATGCAGTCGAGACAGAAGGAATGTAAGCACGTGAGCATACGTGGATCCCTATAAGCTTTCAAACAGTGGCCACACTTCAGTTCCTCTCCCTGTGAGTTATTGTCTTCCTTCTTGGAATTCATGTCTCACTTTTTCGTCTAGAATGTTTTAATACAAGTGTTAGCAATTCATTCGCGATTTATTTGCCGTTTCTCAGAATGTTTACGAGTTAGTCCTGTCCGAATACAGTGTGGTGTTAAACTGCTAGTTGTTCAATATTGTTCGCAATTAGTTTGTCATTGTTATATTGTTTACTAAACTAATGTTCAAACACACGACTAAGTCAATATCACGTAGTCAACCAATGTGTTGGAATAACATTTATTGAATTTAATCCAGCCTGTATTGTTCTATCATAAAACGTATTGATAACAAATATTCCCTGCTGTGATGTGTTCAGTGTTAGCTCTAGTATGCGTTTCTTCTATTTTTGTTAATTCCAGTTTGTCGATTTAACGAGTTATAGTCGCGTTGAATGTTTGTCGATCGTTGTTCGTAATTCACAACTGACAGGTAAAGCCTTGTAAGCCGATGTATAAACACTCAATGCAGGAATCGACTTTTATCTTTCGTCAATATATACTTCCGAAGGTTGTCAATAAATCTTATAAGTTTTTTGGATTTGACGTCGAATCCACTTTACTTAATTATTTCAATACCCCACGATGAAGTTGTTGACTCGATTGATCATGCTGAAGAAAAGCTTAATTGTTGCAGAAACCTGTTGTGTGTCGCGTATGAAACTCCGTAAATGTTTTTTTTTAAATTTATAAATCCTAACTCACTGTATGTGGTAATTCAGCCTACTACGTAAATTTAACTTGTCGTTTTAATATTCCACCGTATGCAAGTCACATTCTCGAATTCATAGCGAATTAAAACTGCACAAAAAGTCACATGATTCCACTTCCAATGTCTACGAAGGTAAGTGTTTTGTGTGAAGGTCCACATAAAGTGTCACTAAATTCACTACAACATAAAAAGGAATATAAGTTTTCACAATTCGAAATCTTTATCGAATCAAAATCAACGTAGTTAAAAATACTTTCACAGCACTGATGATAAAAATCTTTTCAAATTTATCAGTATAAATCCAAATTTATTCAAAATGTATTTGTTTTTCTAGTCACATGATCTCTGTATAGGTGTTTATATCGATGTCTCGCCGATAGTAACAAACTTATCATTGATCACGTACTTAATGTCTGACTTTTTTGCACAAACTTATTATTTGACAATGTTACAAGTTTGGTATAGATGACAAATCTCTTTACACCATGTCAAAGAAGGTATTTGTTCCATAAACTGTACATAGTTTCAAAATATTGACGCATTATATTTTGTTTAAAACATTTATCATTTATCAGCTCACGTATACCTCTTTAAAGTCAAAATTGCAACTCTATACTATGGTGGGGAATATTTGCCAAGACAGCACTTTATTCAGTAATTATTATGTTTAATCGAATATTTATATGTGTACATTGTACTAATGTTGCGGTTTCCTACGAGTTGTTCAGGTACTGTGTGCCTGTTTTCTTGATGCAAAAATGGGGGAACAGTTTATACTCCTAATGTTTGATTAACATAAATATTAGCCCGCTCAGTAAGTTAAGTTGGACCACAGATTTGGTCAGTTAGTCAAACCGTTTCTTAAACTCATGTGTACCCAACGTGTAATTCAACAAATAACAGTGCGTTCGAATCTGTTCAAAGCAACCGCCTGTGATCTACAGACCACAGTTGCTTCTTCCAAGTATAGTCTTAATTCGAATGGAACTATATATATAATTATTACATAGTGTGTAATTCGGTTCTTTCAAACCCATATCACTAAATATATCACTTACGAAGGCATGCACGAACCCCCACATCCACGCACACGCATACAGACACGCAGGCATGCACGCAATCATGAATTCAAGCTATTGACTGTGTACCCGATTTCTTTTTGGCACGACCACGACACCATAAATTTACACTTCACACTTGACAAAGGCCCAATATCTGATAATTCGATTCAATTCTTTATCAAATTATTGAGAACTAATTGAATGAGGTTCTACTTCACGTGTATAACTATTTCTGAAAGCAGTATTTGTTCAGTTTATACCCCTGTTATGTATTTTATTTATTCAATATGGAAATCAAAAATACTTCTTTTCACCCTAACAATTGTATGAATAGCTGATAATCGATGGTGAAATGGTTTAATATATTTTTGGAAACAAGAAAATGAAAAATATTAAATAATTCTCACAAGAAATCAAAGGTCGATTTCTTTGCGACGCACTTTACGATAAAAATAGTGGAGATAAACATTAATAAATAATTTGTGCACTGTACTCTTAACGTATGCTTCTAGCTCTGACCTCGGTCGATTTATTTCATTATTTCCGCCAAAGAGAATTTCAAAACATGATAATAATCTTATTTGTAAATAATCATTTTTGTTGTTGTTGAATGCTTGCAATATGTTTGCTAGACACTTGATCGAAGGAGAAATAGACTGAAAATAGAAATAATATGCTTGGGCAGGTGTTGTTAGCTGAGAAAAATCACATAAATTACCCTAGATTTAAAATGGGCCACCTGCATTTATGCTTAAGTGTTTCATTGTGGAAATTTCTATTAAACGCGAAAGAATGCATGCAGTCTAAAATGTTTTTTATCCAACAAAGATGTATTGCTTCAAGTGTTCGTTACATAGGCGAAAATACCTGGTAAATCGTATCTTTGCTTTTGTCCCTTAATTCCTCTAATTCACCATAAGATTTAGAGAGATAAACATTCATTTATATCAAAGAAATAGATATATCTACGTCTCTCTGTTCGTAACCTTCTCAATGGTCTTGTCTGTACTGATAAGAATCTTACATCATGTATAACCGTTTTGATGACCTTGATCAAGTTCTCATGCAGATATTCGTACATTTACGATTGTACTTTCGGTTTCATACTACGATTTGTCTCCCTTGTCAACCGCAATGAAAGTTGGACATGAACTAGAACATTGTCATAATAACTTGAAGCTCTAATTAGTACGTGTTTGTATACACATTTTATGTGAATTATATTCGAAACTGGCTCATAATTCTTCAACTTAACCCGATTGAAGATAAAAACGTATCCATATAAATAAAGCACTTATAAACAAAATAAATGTTGAACCGCAGTTTTTTAATTCGAATATACCCTTAAATCGCATATTTCATACACGTATTTGTAACTATAATATTTGTAAGCAGAACCTCTTCTTATCTGGATTTAATACAGTAACGTATATACATTACAGATAGCTAGTGTTCTGTTCAATAGACTCTTTTATAAAGTATATCAGATTGTATAAATATTGGTCGTTTATAGAGATTCCTAATATGGTAATATGAAGCGTTTTGAGTTCATTCAATGTGTTCACGTGACGTATTCTGTGGCCATTTTAAGACCTTGCAAGTTTTAACGTTAAATGTTTAATATGGCAAAATCAATGTAATACGATTTTCCAAGTTGCATTAAGCTAAGTCATTAAATAAATACATGTAAGTGATATTTGATAAGTTTAAAATATTATCGAATAGCTGTGCACAACTGTATATGTGATATGTTTATAAAATCAACATTAAAAAGAAACCCACCGTCTGATTTTCAAGCAATAAATGGATTTCTACTGAAACGCTAATTAACTGCAAATGCAGGACATAATTATATCACAACTATAGTAAAACTTCACTTAAAGTCCACTTCAATATCAAGATCATCTCAAAATTAAACATTTTTCTAGCCCATTTTCACTATTTTGCTCTCCATTCAACCTCAATATTAAGGCCACCTCAATAATAAGACCAGTTTCAAGTGTCCCAGTGGTGGTCTTATAATCGAGGTTTTACTGTATTAAATCGTACAGAAACATTACGCCATATCGAGATTTATTTAAATGAATACCTATTAGGGACATATGTTTGTACTCAGTATATTTGCTTCCAAACACTGGTTGTGTCCACTGTTCAATCTATGGTCACGGGTTATGCTTCATTGTTACGCTATGTTTTTCAGCACTATTACGGAGACTCCTTACTGCATGGTGGACGTTCTGTTTGTCATACTTTATCTTATCAGTCTAATTTTTAACTTTTATACATGTATTGAGTTTTAATTTAATTACGTTATCATAATTATTATAATAATAGTGTGCATGTCTAACTGTGAGACATTTAAGTAACTAAGTATTATCACAAGACGTTGTTATTATAGCTTGTATCATATAAATAAACTATCCAACATCAACTTGGTACTGGACTTATTCATCCAAGTCGTTTTGGATAACTTAAGTGAACTGCAGAGTCTAGGGTGTGCAAACGTAAATAACGTATTATATAACTGTCTCAATGAAATAGTTAAGAAGAACTTATCCCTACTTATAAGGGTTCGAACTTGTATCCCTATATTCGACAGCTCAATGTTATCTGTATTCCACAAACTGGGATATCACAGGTAACGGTTCAGTTTTGGCTGGATAATACATTCTTTTAAGTATAAACAAAGCAACGTACATACATCGTCACAATTTGCTCTTTAACAATCACCAATGTTGCCATGCATTCTCGATAAGATTTTGTGTTCAATGCAATAAACACAAAAAGGCATGGAGCAAATATATATCGGCCGCTTAATTACCTTCTGTACGTTTTCTCTGTCCAAGTTAGTAGCATCAACGATAGGTAACTCTTGCACTGACTGCAATGCGAAAAAAAGTATCGGTTGTTCCCCTTTGTTTAATTCAACCTACGCTTATATGCGACTGAAAGGAATTCATTAACCATTTACCACTAAAAATATGACTTTCTGTTTCTAGTACTATAATGAAATGAAAGAAGGATATGATTTCGAACATACCTTATTTGGTGATAATAACAAAATGCGAGGTATAATTTCTGATAAGTTAAAATGACACGAAACAACTGTGCGATGGTAAGTACGTTGATGGGCGTTATATGTTACTACATGTTTATGGGGACTATCTTCTGGCAATCTGAGCATGTGTGAAATACAAAGACACGATAATCTCTAAAATCAGCCCTTCTGCATAACAATAATCAACAAAATTCTAAATTATGGGCTAAATGCTTGGTAAACAAAACCCCGCGAAAATTTCAAGGTCAATAAACAGAAGAGGCTTGATTCAGATACTAGTATTTTACTGGTCGGCATAAAACTGAAAAAATATGATCATTGTCGAGCATACAAGTACTATAGACTTGCATACGATTATAAAAGATAAGAAAGTGGAGAAACATATATAATAATGAGTTCTATACTTCCGAAAGTTGATAAGTAAAACTATATGCCATACATTTTTGGAAAATATTTCTTGCGTTATTTCAATGGCCACCGACAAAGTACTTTGTACGTGATAAACTTGATTTTTTTTCTTGCATGTTACAATACAAGGCCACAGATTCGAACCAGACAGTCTTTTGTGACAAAGTTGTTATTACCCAGCACAAATTTCCTAGAACACTTTGTATAGGACCATTTGTCATTGTCTAGTTTCGGTTTATGACAAACAGTTATTCAAAATATGAACATTAATTCGACGCTTTGGTCAATCGCGGTGACAATAGATGTTTACGTACAAATGTAATACAATATTCGGGCAAAAATATTAATGCAATTTGTCGGTTTATCCAAAATCAGCTGACAGTATGCATGCTATTGTACTACAAGAATAATGAAGATACATTGTATACCTTATACAATGTACGCATTCATAAACGTGTAATAATGTTTATTTTTAACGCCACCAAGACAAATGACAATGAACTCGAAAATAAGGTGAGCCTCACCGATTTCGTAATTCAATTCCGGTTTCGTCGTTAATGAAATACCGCTGTGTCATTTTCCCAGGTTAGACAAATGAATTTCTGTCAAACTGTATAGTATTATAAATAATGATAGTTTTCGGACGTAGACAAGTTTTATACACGTATAGTGAGGCGTACCGTTCATTCTATGTTAACCTCTGCTCTTGAAATCAATTCGTATAGGAATCACTTGTTTATGTTCCGGAATGAGAGTGTTTGCTTGTACGTCCCAATTTGTTCTTCATTTATATGGAGACGATGTCTGTTTGTCCAAGATATTGTGCTTCCATTCGGTGAAACCACCTCAAAGATACTGGACTTAATACCACAATCAGTCATCAACCTCACACCGGGCAAACTTGAACTAGTACCCTTATAATACCGAGCGTAGGCAATAGACTTTGGTATACTGCAGCCGGGGCTCGAGCCAGTGACCCTTTGCACCCAAGCCGAACGCTCCACCACTGAGCCACCGGGTCCTTTTGATGTTACTATTTTCTTGCATTTGTGAGGAATGTAGATCGTGTTTTGATCAATAAGGATGGTTTCCTAGAACATTTGAGATGTAAAAATCTAACATAAGTTTGAATATAAATGTCTGCTTAATCTGATCAAATTCAAGCGTTACCTACGAGAGTGTATTTGATTGGTTGCATGTCAAAATGTGTGGTTACAAAGTGTAAAATTAACGTCTATATCAAATAAACTCACCAAACGAAATTTGATTAAGTAGTGGTTTGCCCACTCCCCATATTGTTTTCGTAACACGTTTAGCATACATATACAAGTAATAAAGAAATAGTATGCTCAAGTTCTGTTCATGTGCACCAAACAAACGTGAAACATCATGTCATAACATACAGCTAAAATATTAATAAATATACATTATCAAAGAATACACTAATAATGCATTCCACTATATATGTCGAAGAAAGAAGTATATAATATATTTAAATTAAAAAAACTTATTGTTTTTTAACAAGGGTTTTCCGCGTTATGACAAAGCAAGATTTTTTGAATCGGTAGTTCACTGCAATTGTTTGTATTAATGATGTCTTAGCCAATGTAGCAGCATCACTGGATGAAGACCATTCAAATAGTTAACGTTCAGATTGGTCATAGCTCCAGGCCTTATCATGTAAACACTCAAACATAAGGTTATGAGTGTCATTTTAGTGCATTATTTATTACATAACAAAAAACATTGTGTTTGAACGTCAATAAGCTAAACAAGAGCAGATAAAAAAGGCACTTCCGTAAAGTCGGTAGATCATTCCACTACCACCATGGAGGTCGTAGGTTATAATGAAGATCAGATGTAAATTCTCCGTTATCTTTTGGCTGAAGATATTACATCCACTGTCACCTATCATCCACCTCCCGTCCGACTTATGTGGGGAAGTTGTCCATTTCACGCGGAAGAATGGGATTGTCACTCGGAACACCTCGGCGATTATTAGCCTAAATGACTATTCCGAGCTTTGTCGGATACAGCCGAGCAGTTATGACTTCGGGTTTGTACTGTTCGGTAACTAAGGAACACAAGGAATGTCTACTGTTGGTCGTACACACATAACTGAGATACTGTTGGATGAAAACGGCTTAAAAACGCTGATGCAGGTCTATTTGTGCTTTATTTTTGTATAACAGTGTTTGCCGCTGCTATGGAGACGAGAATCTTATCAAGCGATTGATTGGTGTGCGGTAACAATTGATGTTTACATTGCATTAATGGCGAGATAATAATTACTGTACCGGGACATTGATAATATTGTTACAAAATAAACTACTCGTTTATTTTCACTGACATGCAATGTTTGTCTGATGTATTACTGCATTTTTTGGCATCGCTTTCATGTCTGTTGCAATGCATGCATAAGTTAATGTACAGCGATAAATCGACGACTTACGTAGTCGAAACTTTACATTAAGTCTAGTTCTTGCTTCTGTCGAAGTCATAAAGTCAGTCCAAAATAGCTGATATTTTCCTCAGTTCAATGTACGCCCGTTCGGTCAGCTCATTCGGTAGAATAAAATGGATTTTGAAGTTGCTTCTTAAAGTGCAGGTTAGTACTGGTTAATTGTCCAGTCTTGTTATGTTAACCGTGACCGCTGAACAAAAAAGAAATACAGTAAAATCTCACTAAAAGACCACTTCAATAATAAGACTACATCAAAATTAAGATAACAATTTTCCAATCCATTTTCCCTGTTTTGCTCATTATTCAACCTCAATATTAAGACCACCTCAATAATACGACCAGTTTTCAAGAGTCACAAGGATGGTCTTATAATTGAGGGTTTACTGTGTTCATCTCGTACTCATGGTATTGCGAATTGTTTCAAATTGTCCGAACCAGTTCTAGCCGGCGCGTGGCTACTGTATACCGGTTTGCAAAGTGAGTTATTACATTATGCATTGTTTATATTACCCTTCTTTCAAGAGAGCTGTTTCATAACCGATATGGAAAAAGTATTGATTGTCCCACCAGGAACTTGCTGAGTTGGCAAACTATCAAGTCATTCCATGTTGAATCGCATGTAGATTGTTTGTGTAATTATAGCAATGGAATGATACACAGCACTTTGCAATAATCACAATCTCTTGGGCGTTTGAATCAATTTGCATGAAAAGAATTTTGTTTGTGTTTAGAAATACGAAATTACGCTATAATGTATATTTTTCATTTCTGTTCGATTGCTATATATACTAAATACTGTTCGGTCATTCTCCAGTTCGTTTACTGGGTGGTATATAAATGCGTCTTGGTGCCAAATGAGGGTCTGCCGATGTTCTAACCTTGGCTCGTACACAACCTTCACGACGCCAGAGCCACAGTATGCCTACGCTTCAGTAATAAATATATAATAATTGTATATGATTTATTGATGAGTTCTTGCATATAGCTTATCATTTGGCAATTATATACTGTATATCTAAGCGGTTCTTCACAAAAATAATACATTGTATGGTGTGTGCTCTGTTTGATCAGACCGTAAAGCAACACGACTTGTTATCTAGGTTCGAGGTTACAAAACTTGAGATCAGACTCCAATATCAAAACTAATCTTCATTCTCAACCTATTTCGATTAAAAATTTACATTTGTTATGTGTTTAGCAAGTGTTCAAATGGTGTCACATTCACAATACAGTATGAGTTATTGTGTCACACACATACAATACAGTGTGATTAATTGTGTCACATACACAGTACAGTATGATATATTGTGTCATATACACAGTTCATTATGATTAATTGTGTCACATACACAGTAGAGTATGATAAATTGTGTCACATACACAGTACAGTATGATAAATTGTGTCATATTCACAGTACAGTATGATATATTGTGTCACATACACAGTACAGTATGATTAATTGTGTCACATACACAGTAGAGTATGATAAATTGTGTCACATACACAGTAGAGTATGATAAATTGTGTCATATACACAGTACAGTATGATAAATTGTGTCACATACACAGTACTGTATGATTAATTGTGTCACATACACAGTACAGTATGATAAATTGTGTCACATACACAGTACAGTATGATAAATTGTGTCACATACACAGTACAGTATGATTAATTGTGTCACATACACAGTAGAGTATGATAAATTGTGTCACATACACAGTAGAGTATGATAAATTGTGTCACATACACAGTACAGTATGATAAATTGTGTCACGTACACAGTACAGTATGATTAATTGTGTCACAGACACAGTACTGTTTCACTGAACCAGTCATGAAAGTCAGTAATCAGAGCGAAAGGTGGAGAGAAATGAACATGACTAATGTATCAAGTAAAGGAACTGACATGAGTCGTGAAGCCTAGACATGTATCATCCATGTAGAAAGATGGCCAGCCGATAACTGCATACTTCATTACAGGACTGAAAACGGTCGAAGAAAACGTAACGTTCACATTACCCCCCCCCCCCTCCTAAAAAACCCACATATTACGCTTCAGTTACATCTGTGTAAAGGAAATATGTATTGAAGTAGGATGCTTTTTCCCGTACGATCATTTAGTAAAAAAATAAAACAGCTCTGATGTATCTACTATTATAAATACAGTAAAACCTTAATGAAACGACCGCCCTTGGGACTCTTGAAAACTGGTCTCATTATTGAGGTGGTCCTAATATTGAGGTTGAATAATGAGCAAAGTAAGTTAATTGGACTTGAAAAGAGTGTACATAATTTTGATACGGTCTTATCATTGAGGTGGTCTTTTATGTGAGGTTTTACTGTATTTTTAAAGATATATCAGTGTTCAAAATGAGCATTAAAATTATGAAAAGCTAGACTTGACAATAATAATCAAAGGATTGGTGGTCCTGAGAGGCGCATCCACGACCGCACGTTTTCCATATTATCGTATTAGAAATTAATACGCGACTTTTCGGGTAAACGTATTCGCCAAAATGACACAAATAATCCAGGAAAGCAGTATATCAAGACTCCCGACATTCCGCAATTGATACATCCCTGAAAATCAACCATAATGCTCGTCAAATCTATAATAAACTCAGAGGACTTTACATGTACTAATTTCTTGAGGCGATGAATATGGCGGTACTTCGAGTAGATGATGATAGCTTTAGCGCCTTAAAAACTTCATTTTCGATTTATTTAAAGAAACAAAATCCCATCGACTACAAGACAAAATTAATGTTTGTGAAAGCTTTAAATATTTAGTGTCTAGTCTGTCACTTCTGACGCTTTTCGCATCAAATGTCTTCTTTAATTTGATAACTATGAATAATTTTTGCTTGCAGCCAAGTTTTAAAGGTACATTTACGTTGTACTAATACTGCTTTTTGTAACAATTGTATTTGTTCTAAAAGTCTGGACCAGTATGTACCTTTATAGTCCAGTGCTCCTGCTGTTGAAAATGCAAATAAAGAAAAAAATGCTCAGGAATGATTTTTGCATAATTGTATTGTTTTATATCTGCCGTGTGTGGAAACAAAGTATAGGAAAATCCAACGGTGCGAAATGCGGTTTTTGGGGTAAAATGTTGTAAAATATAAACAAAAGTATGAATTTCTGGATTTTGTCTATATCAAAAACAGATTTAGCAATAAAAATACCAGAGTAACTGTGTTTAATATTGCACCATAACATACCTAAAGTATAGACACATCATATTATGTTGTGACCTGTGATGTTTGGGGTAAAATGTTGAAAAAAATAAACGATAGATTCTTGTAATGATCAACAGAACGAAACTGTAAGTATATACATGTACATGTATTGATATTGAACAACAATCGTTATAATCAATCTACAAGTACATTCAACGATAACATATTGTACTATTTCCATTATCGTTGTTAAGAAAAAGATTGCAAATCAAATGTGTCTATTCAATGTAATCAAAACCCTTTGAAGTATGTAACGTGATCTAATTATCAAATGTTTTGATCTGAACTTGTGACACACGTGGACAAAAACTTGTGACTTTTGTCTGCTCTACTGCAAGATTAGTGTTGATATGTTCTTTCGTCTCATTAGAATATTATATCATTCATAAACATCTCCTATAAGACCTTCATATACAACCACATTCCTCACATGCCATTGTTTAAACAACACCGTAATGTTTATATAAAATGCTGACGACATATCTGGTTTCACATACATATAAATTATATATTATTAGTCAAATAGTAGTTTAAATAGACACATATCTCATAATCTTATTTATATTTAATCCGCTTAGTTATTCCGGAATTAAGAATACTGAAGTGAAACACGTATGGATTGTATATTTGGACAACTGGTGAGTATTCTTTGTATTGATAAATCAAACGTTGTACAATTTGAATAATTGACTTATTACTTTCAATGTTGTTTTTATAGACTATGATATCATTATATATTACCTTAGGCTATCAAAATACAGTAAAGACCACATTATTGTATAGGATCACCTAAAATTAATAACACAATTCACAAGTCCATTTTCAATCTTTTGCTCTTTATTCAACATCAATGTTCAGACCACCTCAATTTCAAGAACCCCAAGGGTAGTTGCATTAATTAGGTTTTACTGTATATCAAAAACACAGTTTGGTGGATCGGTATATGTGTTTTTATTCTCTAAAATCTTATAACTTGTGTATTCGAACTAAGCATGTGATTGGAATGTTTTAACATGTTCCTAAATTTATTAAAAATAAGAGTTATTCCAAAACAACGAAATACCGGTGGTGACATTTGCACTTATTTAGGAAATATTAAATTCGGGAAGTTGAATTAACGATTTCATCATCCCGAGTTCAAGATTTGCTGGGAGAGTAACAAAGAATTGTGAATGTCACCGCCGGTCTTTCGTATAAAACACAAAAATGCGTGCACATATACATCTTCTAAATAGAAGATTAAATTGAGTTGACGACTGATGTATCCAGCACAGTGCAACAATCTCTCAACAACAACAACAACAACAACACGACAAAAACAACAACAACATCACCATCTCCACAACAACATCACCATCTCCACAACAACATCCTCTTAACAACAACATCCTCTTAACAACAACATCCTCTTAACAACAACAACCTCTTCACAACAACAACCTCTTTACAGCAACATACGCTCCACAACAACAGACACATTTGACCTCTCGAGACCAACAACCTCTCAACAACAACAAGAACTCCATCTTCTCATGTATATTCTCAGGAGGAGTCGGTGTGTTAGTATATTGGAGTGTTTTGACCAACACTGATTGGTACATGGCAGTCAATTGCGACATTACTCAGGGTTTACGCAATTTTAACCCCGTTGTAAATAAAGTCGGACTTCGTTCATTCGAATCCATTGGACCCAAAATTTTATTTCGATTAATGCATGGTTTCGAATCGCCCATTTATGTAAGACATGCATACTATAAGATACATCGGGACCAGATTTATTTCGGATGATACCGATTATTCGAATAAAAGGTTGTCGAATAAACAAGATCCGACTGTATACGTCGAATTCTTCTCAGCATTTCATTTACTTAACATAATTTAACCAGACTTAAAAGTCAGTATAATGTGCATTTTGGGAAAACGATGCCAGTTCTAGTTCAGTATTATTACATTGGCATTCAGAGAATAAACGTTGTTATGTGTGATAAGCGGAACTTTGTGCTTGGAACTGTTTTGATTGGTTTATCATATATAATTGATAGAAAAAGTATTTGTTGAACAATTGAGGTATTGGCAACATTTCAAACCAGACATTTATTGTTTATTGGAATATAATTGAGGTTCGAATTAGGAAGAGGTTTTTGGAGGACGTAAACATAGAACAGATGCTCCATCTGCTGGTATTTGAATGGTCATGCCATACACAGTGGTATACTCCTACATAGCACAGGCATTCGTCGCATAAAGGTCCCCCAAACCCCAACTACAACCCCTAACACGAACATCTGACGTTGTGGTGATTTAGACAAAATGTTTGGCTCTCGGGTGGAGAATAACATCCTCCCCAAAAGACAGGTTAGGTTGTCTTAGTCCTCTGTGTCAGCCCGCCGCCTCCCCCTGGGGCAAAATATTGATAGGTGCATTATACAAGAAAAGTAGCATTTTGTTTGGGAACAATCTCAATGTGAGAAATTTGAGACATATGGATCTGGAAACTGAATTTGACCTCTGGGTCCGGGATTTAACAGATACACATCATTCACAACTCATAAACATTCTCAGCTTAGTGTTGATTGAGATTTCAGCGTGCGAAGTGGATCACAATGCTGTATTGGATTTGAGAATTCTTTGTAACCCACTTTCTTGGATATTTAAATATTAATATTTGAGTTCTCAGTAAATGTTATAATCAATACTTAGTGCAGACAGTTCAACGAGTGTAAAGAACGTTAATAAATTCATCTGTTTTAATAAAAAACTATTTTGTGTCAAAATTATTGGTTTTCAAAACAACCGCGAGAGACTGTTTTCAATTTTTGAAACTAATCATCGACAGTATAAACTTATCTATCAACATAGTATTTCCATAAATCTTCTATCGCCAATGCGCGTAACAGCGCTTCTCCTAACAAAACGCAAGGAAGTTACCAGTACATGCAAGAAGACATGTTATTGGATAGGTAAGGGAAAAACAAAACCCCTAATATTGAGAAACTAGTTGTAAAACCTTAACCCTTAAAAAAACATTGTTCCCAACCTTTCTGTGATGGCGCGGTGATCGTATGAATTTCGCATGTTGTCACAATCGTTCAGGAAGCAATATACCAGCAAGAAACGAAACAAACCCAAAGTTCTCCTCTAAGCTATTGCCTAAAAGAGCAAATGACCACACTAATGCCCTCCAATAGATATGTTTATTTACAAGAAATAGTCAATATTATTTTAAACAAATAGTTGCGAGTTATGCGCAGATTTTTTAAGGATGGCGTTAAATAATAGTCGTTTAGCCGAATAGTTTAATACAAACTTTGCCTATCCGTGACATCTCTATTCATAATAGATAATAATAAAGCAATAAAGAAAGGTTGTATTGTAAACTGATGACGTATTCATGATCCTTATATGTATCTGTGTATCTATCATGGTTCTTCTTCATTGTACGGGGGCTCCGTGGCCCAGTGGCTATGGTCGCTCACTTCGAATCACTTGCCCCTCAACGCTGCGGGTTCTAATCCCACCGGAGATATATAATTTGTAAGTGAGGAATCCATACAGCTCGTTAAGGTCGGTGGGTCTACAAAGATGTCTTATTGGGGGCTTCCTCCACCCAAATAACTAGAATAGTCACTTTATGAGCCTGATGATTTTTGTGGCTTATAACCCCATTTCAATCCAATTCCAAGGAATCTGCGTGATAGTGCACGGTATAATATCATTGCCGCCTCAATATTAGTTCGTGTACTTTTCGTAAGTTCAATAATTTCTGATCTCTCCTGCATGCTATTATGTCATAAGACAATTCGATGTTAAGTAAATACATTGTCTCCACTCCCAAGTGTTTGCTGTCATTTGACAAGTAAATGCCATTACGACACAATTAATGCTAATGGACTCCTGACATATATTCACTATTAGGTGTTCTCGTAAAGCGAAATGTTCGTTTTTGCACATACATGCATTCGTATATATCAACAGAAACATTTGAACAGTATTATTTTCGGCGCATCATTTGGTAATGGAGCGTACGCTATACCGGAATATTAGGCGTAGTTGCCGAGCATGTGACGTCGACGATCTGTCTATCAATATGTTCACGCGTTCCTTGTTTGGTATGGTATTATTGGTGTTCAGCAATCGACTTCACGAAATGAAATACAAAAAATGTATGTGCATAATCATTAGATATCACTCTCATAGGCTATCGAACAGTACCTGTTTACATCCCCTGGTATAATGAGTACCCGACTAGATATACCTTATCTTCTATAGGCTAATTTGTTCACTATTATATGATGGATAAGTGACTTTCGTTGCTACTGAGCGTGTGTGCATTGTTTGTTCGAAAGCGTGTATTCGAATATCAAAACCGTACCATTTTTCGCAGCCGTACTAACATGGTTTTGATATTTGCATATCAATGTTGTGTAAACCAATCAAATCTTACGTTAACCACAAAGGCAATCTCTCTTCAACCGAACAACGTTTGTAACCTTCACGCGGATTGGTTAATCTTTTGATAAAGGGTACGTTACCTTACCAAAATCCACTGAATTTCGGAGAATTTACCGAAATCCATTTTGGATCTGGAGAGACCAGCAATCGTATCATATCGGCATTTTTATGTTGCACAACTAATCTTAACCTTCAAATTGCACCGACCATCTTTTTTCAGATATTTCTCGTTCAAACGTAGGCTTTGAAGGTTTGAAGAAGGTTCAAGTAGCCTACTTGGTCTATGATTATAAATCTGAGCTTTGAAGACCAGTTTCAAAACGCAAGCATCTGATTGGGTTTTCTGAGCTTAGTCTTAAATCGACCAATGGTAATGCCTGTACTACATACATTACAATGCACGTCTCAGACCCATTGTGTCTGAATCTAGCAATGGCTATGTTCGCTTGTTGTCATTAAGCACATTCAGTTGTTGATTAATATTACTCATTATATTTATTCAGACTAGCCAAATATTCGAACGCCTTAATTACTCCGTATAGCCATCCCCAGAGTTTATGTGTCTATTTATTTAGATTGTAATGTTTGCCTGGTAATAATGGCATGCTGGTATTGTTAATGATTGTCCCATCGAATTAATGCAGATAACATTTGCAAGGATGGGAAGCAAACACTACAGCAGAAGTATTCCGCTGCATCCGCATTTTCCCGAAGTATCGATGTCTGAAAAATGATATTTTGTGACAGTGGTTCTCTAAAATAAACACGATAATGCTCTTGATTCGGAGACATTCTCAAAAAATGGATGCATTTCGATCGATTTGCTGGATTTAATGTTCGAATAAACGGATATTCCGATAAAACATCAGCCGATATCTTGACAAAACGTTGAATGAGGCGTAATTCTTTGCACATAATGACTTGCGTTTTGTGTTTCCGAGCAGATCAATTGGCCATTTAAAATCTGCGAAGGCGTCGACGGAAGTTTGTTTTCGATAAAATGCGGTTTTCTATACGTAAACACTACACTTGACAAAGAGTATTTTTCAGTAAGGTCATGTTTCGGACAACTAGGATTGTTCCTAGTTGGTCTATGTTCACTGATACACACATAGGATTGACAGAACATGTAATTGAAATATACAACATAAGGGAGATTTGTAAAACCGTACAATTGGATAGGTTTGCGAGTCAACAAGCTCGTATTGTTGCATTGAATAGTTAAGTATGTAAGCATATACGTTGGGTGCAGTGTCATAAAATGCATACAGCGAATATTTCGAGAAAAAGTAAATGTCAGAGACATCAAATCACAAAACGACGTTATGACGTTAATATGCGCGCCGCATGTCTGATACGTATTTCAACAATTTGTGAGACAGTTCAATATAATTTTGTGTACGTGTTGAGAAGTGTTGAGAAGATGCTGATAATACAACACTGAACATTTTGTTGTTTTAAAGCCATTGTCTACGATTTAATGGGACAACCCTCGTATATATATGTAAAGGAGGGATTTACGCTGGGTGATATATTCGCGATTTCATTGGAAATTCGCAACATGTCCGCATCGCGAACTTTACTGCATATACGGTATATCTAAAATACTGTCGGACCTCGTTCATCGGTTCCGAAATTTTATTTTTAATAATACATGGTTTCGAATATTCCATTTCAATTCGACGTGCATAAGAAGATACATCGAGAAGTAGTATTTATTTCGGATTATTCCAAGTCATACCGAAGAATCTTCATCATCAGATAAGCCGATAGTTATCGATGCGAGTGTCGCAAATCAGTGGGCACAGTGGTCGGAAACACTCGGAAACACTCGGAAGCCTCCGTGATTTACCGATTTATGATATGATTTCATGATCATTATCGGATAGAAGGTTGTCCAATAAACGAGGTTCGACTGTATATCTAACTTTTTCATTCCACGTATTGAGTAAAATGACGAAAGTGGGTGTCAGAAATATGACGTGTTACAACTTTCATTGATGGTTATGCATTAAACGATTTCCTTTAAAAAGAAGACATTCTTTAAATACCAGCGTACACAAATGCGTACTCATATATCTACCTCGTTCACAGTACTTCAACTTGGCGATGCAAATATCCACACATATCGCGTTATAATAACCCACCCTGTCTCGTGTTTCGTCTCCAGGTCGTGGAAAACTATTATCTAAATAAAATTATCACCACAATGGCAATAAAATGTAATGATATCGTGAATAAAAGTCAGGAATTCCGTTGACATGTTTACGGGTGAATATCGCATTATTCGGGGACAATATGAATATTCGGAACCCCTCGGATACTGATGTAGTCTACATTCGGTTCTCCTTGGCAGCTCTATCTATCGACTGTCCTCGCCATCGAACTCATCTGGTTTAGTCGGGCGTGTGGCGTCCGTTCTGGCGTCAACGTTTGCATAAAAATCACATCTACTATGAAACTTTTAATTCAAACTTGAATTTAAGTAAAAATGTGGTTAGCATGGAAATTAAATAAAGAAATAAGAATATTCTTCTCTGAACGTCATGGTAATGTTTAAGTCGGAATTACCCTTTGAAAAAAGTTTACAAAACTATTTTGGGTCAGTCCATATAATTATGGTCACCAGGGCCCGATGCTGGTTTTTGCATAATTATACAAGTCTAGGAAACTATTTTTGTCTGAGAGTCAATAGTCAGAATTCTTAATGATTGTGTCAAATATGTCTGATCTATGAAAAACATGGCCGCCATGTGCTTGGGACTGATTTTCGTAACACAATTCTATTAGAAAAAATACGATCTTCTCTGAAGTCAGTGGTAAGAATTTCCAATGATTCTGTATCCTTGGTGATCCTGTACGAAGTTTGGCAAAAAAGTTCAGTCGCGCTTTATATGGTCATAATGGCCGGCTTGTTTAATATTGCAACGGAAAAGTCTGAAGTTTCGCCCGATAAAAATTCCGGATCACACACACCCGTATAAGAGTGGTTTTAAATGACCAATCCTATAAAAGCGAAAGCATCGACGTAAATTTGAAACTGACATGTTTAGTGGGCGCCACTTGTACTGTCAGTTATACGTTATACTACACGGAGTTCATTGTCTCTGTTTGCGGGACTGATACAGTAAAATATTGTTTGTTGTTGTGTGGAAACAAACACGAGGAAATTGGCGCATACAGTTGTTTGGATGGGGGGAGGTTGACAGCCAGAAAGACAATATGTCTGAAGTATGATCACGTTTCTCAACAAATGGAATTGTACCAGAAATGGTGAACTCATAATCAAATCAACGGTCTTATTTTCACTTTATCTGGCTTTATTATCTCCACAGTTTCCGTTGCTCAACAGACTGTAAAACAAGGCCAAATATGACGACTGATTCTATCGTTACAATGATTGTCTCATTCGAATCTCCTCGGCTGTTATCAGACTGATTCAAAAAATACTTGTAACATAAGTAAACAAGAAATATCTAGAAAAAAGATGGTCGGCGCAATTTGAAGGTTAAGATTTGTTGTGCAAAACATTTTAGAAAAACAATTAGTTTCAATCCGATTGAGAGTCAACTAACTAGCAGCTGACTCTCAGAATATGTAAAATTTGCAACAATAGCAGTAAAAAAATGTTAGACAAAGTCACATTAAACACAACAACGCTTTTGGTTGTTCATGCATTCCTTAAGTTCTTGATAATTTGAGACAGATCTGAGTAGAGATTCTTTAAGTGATTGAGGACTGGTTGTGTTACATAAGAATACTCTTCTCATACACTATCTATTGTAACAAAACGTGTTTGATCAATTGTTTACTGTTTCAGAACTGATTTTTCATATATATTATCACCATATTCTTCCTGATATTTTTGACACATAATAATTACTTAGAATAGAAAATAACGAGGATTCTACAACGGAATGTGCGTAACAAGCGTCTATGTATATTGATTTGATGTCGTGATCTCGCGCTAACAAACTTGTATCTGATAATAATGATCATTGTTTATGGCTCTATGTGTCAAGTAAATACTCGGGAGATACACTCAGCTTCCGCACATACATCAGTCGTCGAGGGCAAATTTCTTTGAATGTATTAACTTAATTCAAATCCACAGGAGATTATCGCGAGTTCTCTCCCTTCATCCCTTCTAGAGTTCTCTGTCTTTATCCCTTCTATAGTATACTCGTGTTAATGTAAAGTACATATGAGCGCTGCTATGGGATTTACAACCTCTTCTGTAAGTGTCGTCATTTCATGAAAACGCAACATGAGATGTCACAATTTGCAACAGGAAACACTATTTACTCCACTTCGTTTTCATATTGCTATATGGGGCAAATATTGCTTACTGTCAGTACATTGTGACGTCACATGTGACGTTTTCTGGAAATGACGTCACTTAAATAAGACGTTGGAAATCGTAGAGCGGCACTCATATATTTATATAAAATGATAGCCAAACATATAAAAGTATACATGTACGTATAGTACTATACATGTTTATACATATACTATAAAGGGGATGAAGGGAGAGAGCTCACGACTAACTGCTGTGGTCAAATCGTCACGGAGAACATACACCCCATGGAACATGGAACCTACGTTCTCCGCACAGGTAGTCGAGTTCTATGCCTACGGACAGAGCTAACCGGCGGGCTCTCAATTTATTTAAGCCCCATCTAATTTCAATGAAACTTAAAGATCCTTTAAAACTCTGCAGAAATAACACTTTTATAAACACGAACATTTCATTCGGAAAAAAACTTTATACTCTAATAGTTGGTTTCAAAGAAAGATACTTTTTCTAAATTTCGAGGTATGAAAATAATTTGCTCAGTACGAGTTATCGAGGTATGAAGTATGTAGCTCAATCATTCTATTGGTAGTCCAATGGTCCTTCGTGAAACCCAATGTACAGCTTGGATTATTTAAGCACAGATGGCTGATACTAGGATATCAAATATATCCATTGGCATTATATAGCTACGGTGGTATAGAGGTGACATGTGTGCACTTATTTTTATCTCGTGGCCACGACTTAGTATGTCGTGAGAACGAGTTAGTATGTCATGGCCACGAGATAACTATGTCCTGGGAGCGTGATAGTTAAGACGTGGTCACGACATACTAGTACTAAGCGGCGTGGTCACGAATTAGTAAGTAGTGGCCACAAGATAAAAATAATTTCACACATGTCACCTCTATGCCACCGTATATAGCTGTTTTCATATGTGCGTTGCGTTTAGTTACAGTGTACATTTGTTTCAGCAAAATATTTTCGCGATGTGTTCATATTTGCACGACAGGAAATGCAAATATATTCCGAACGGACAACTGCTGGCATGCAAATTATCACGCATATTTTCGGATAATATTTTGTCTATGACAAGAAATTCCCATTAGCGAGAAATGATTTGTCCAAGGATATCCAAATGTCGCACCACAGTAAACAGTTCACTGAAGATGCAAACAATGATAGTGTTACCAAAGCAACGGCACTTTGTACGTGGTGAACTTCATGATCTGTAGAGTACAGTAAAACCTCACTTCAAGACCACCTCAATATAAAGACCACCTCAAACTTAAGAACACAATTTTCAAGTCCATTAGCACTGTTTTGCTCTTTAACCAACCTCAATATAAAGACCACCTCAATAATGAGGTCATTTTCAAGGGTTCCAATGGTAGTCTTATTATTGATTGTACTGTACTTAAACTGGTAAAATCTTTTCGAGAACTAATCCTAGTTCCATTGGTAGCAGAAAAAGAGCGACACGTAACAGTTTATGTTTCCAAAATATGTCTATACGGATACAATTTGATTCTCATTTTTATTATTTAAATGATTAAAATCATCCGTATAGCATTTCAATACCGTCTCTCGTGGCCGAGTTGTTAAGGCGTCCGCTTTGAGAGCGGGAGGTCGAAGGTTTGAATCCGGTAGGGGTCCGTTCTGATACGGCCGGTTGGTGAAAAGCCAGCTAGTTAAATAATGGTTACCGTGCGCCTACCTGTCTGGTGCCTGGCATTAAAGGATAGGAATCAGGAAGTAAATGTGCTCAGAAAGTAGGTGTCAGATGTGTCAGAAATGACTGGCCCTTTAAATAGGAGTGACACTATGATAAATAAAAACGTTTTATCAATACATTAGGTAGGAACTCGGAAGTGTATATTTAAAGCTGAAGTAACCATGCGTAATGAGCATGGCCTATTAAAACACTCGGCTGCCAAACCGCATTTTGAATGAAGATAGCGGTATTACATCGAAAGTTACTCGTTCGCCACCCCAGGTTATTGTAGGGAAGTTGTCATACAGTTGTTTGTGGAATAACATATCATTAAGTAAACCAGGGACACTGGTTACTCCTACTAACTGCCGTACACAATTGAACTACTTTTTAAAAACGACGTAAAACTCTAGATAACACAAGAATGTATGAGCGCTGCTGTGGGATTTACAACCTCTTCTTAAGTGACGTCATTTCAAGAAAACGCAACATGTGATGTCACTATTTGCAAGCAGGAAACAATGTTTACTCCATATGGTTACTTCGTTTTCATATTGCCATATGGGGCAAATACTGCTCACTGTCAGTACATGGTGACGTAACATGTGACGTTAACTGGAAATGACGACACTTAAAGAAAATTGGAAATCTGGTGATCTTGTGCTTCGTACAAGTTGTTGGTGTTTTCTCAAGAACAAAAGCAAACTCGTAAATCAGATTATAGGACGAATAATTTCGCTTACCAATGAAACATTAAGCTGAATGCCTCTTTCATAAATGAAACTCGAAAGTTCGTCATATTTGTCCGTGTGTCCCTTTCAAGTTGAGCTTTGGCCGAGCGTACAATATGTGGCCGAAACTGTGAAGAATTTCCCTGGTTTACAGTTCTGTATGACTCATATATCACCGACATCTTGTCACTGCAATTCGAACGATTTTGTTACCGGGATTACGTAATCTGATAAAAAGCTGTGCACAAATCGAAGGCATTGGATGTTTCAAATCACAACCTGCATTCAATGGTAATCATTAAGCTTAAACCGCGTCACGCAGTAACGTATTTCATGAAATGTAAAATATTTCTTATCTTATCACAAGATCAATTTCTAGCGCACAGTTCAATATTTTTATCCGCATTTAAATGATGCGACGTCTGTGCCAGTCGCATTAGCTATTAGTCGTGAAAAAAATGTAAATCCTCTGGGCCGCAAATTGTTCCCTTATGACCGCTCACTAAACGTATATGAAAACTGTTTTTCGATGCGTAATATCTGCACGGCGTGAAAATCAATCCATTAAGAAACTTGTAAAATATGCTCTCCCACTAATGACGGTATGACATATATGAATGAATCATATTTAACAGGAGTTCCAAGGCGCGAATTAGGCGTGCTACTGTAAATTAAAAGTTCCAATAATTAAGTGTCAGAATTAGTTAGACAATGAATGTATGTAAGCATGCAAAACAACCATTTAAAACATCAAGTGGCTTGATAAATGAGTTTGTTAGTGAGCACAGGGTATGAATTATCCTCTCTAAATGTATCCTCTATTTATTGGAACTAGGGAACCGGAATACCTTCTTAATGGAACATAATTTTATGTACGTTTTTTTTGCCTCCTTCCGAGTTAGTGTGCAAAAGTAAGTCATTGTCAATCAAAGTCGGTCTGCACATGAACGGATAGCCTGGGGTCCTGGCTCACTGATTGCTTACCGACGCGGAGCAATAGGAGGTTTGGCCAGGATTCCAGGCTAGAACGGATCATTTGCATTCGGAACACATTTGTTATTGCTGTGAATCAGTTGTGACCCGAATCTGAAGAAAACCAAGGTGTTCGAACAAAGTTGATTGGGTTTAAAGCCTGTGTTCTAGGGAACATTTTTGTAGAAAAAAAACATCAGTCTGTTTTGCCGAATCGCACAGTTGTCTTTAAATACACCAATACACAACAAGAAATATCTTGAAAATAGATAGTCGGTGCATTTTGAAGGTTAAGATTTGTTGTGCAACATAACAAAATGCCGAGATGTTACAATAGCTGGTCACTCCAAATCCAAAATAGATTTTGGGGAATTCACCGAAACTCAGTGGATTTTGGTAAGGTAACGTACCCTTTATCGAAAGGTTAACCAATCCGCGTCAAGGTTACAAAAGTTGTTCAGTTAAAGAGAAATGATCTTGATTGTTAACGTAAGATTTGATTGGTTTACACAACACTGATATGCAAATAGTAAAACCATGTTAGTACGGCTGCGCCGAAAACTACACGCGGTATCGTGACGTATTCATAACTCACACGGAATGGAATGTCAAACAAGACATCCATCAGTAAGTCTGTCCGGAATTTTCCGACTACTTTCCGCCCATTGATGCACGTCACTTCCGTAGTTTAACCTGACACTGACAGAGTGAAACATCCCCCGACATGAAATAAAACAAAACCAATGTACTCAGACTGAGGGAGAGATATTAAATACTGACATATTTTCTATCACTACTTAGTTTCTACTGTTATCATGGAAAGAGATACAAAGACATGGCCAATCACCCTGTTGATTCTATGGGGAAATATACCCTCGGTTTTATTGATCATATCTATAGCAATTTCTTTATATCGATACTGATGCCTCAGCAATTTGTAATATGAAATATTAATGTGTATGTGATTATATGATCATATAGATACAAATTCTCAGAAGATAAAAGTGTAGCCTGTTTGATGTAAATTCTCTTTCGGGAACATTGATTGGCTCAAAGTCTTTTTTTCAATTTCTGTGTTTGAAGGCCCATTTGTGGAAAGCGTTTGATTGTTGTCAGTCATGATAACAGATAAAATTACAATGTACATTTGAAACATCCCGATCAATATTATGTATCATTTGGGACTCCTCAGTCAATACTGATTACATGTGCATGACCGAGGTGTCCCGAAAGAAGCAAACTGTTTGTTTTGAAGTATGCAATTTAATACGTAGACGTTGTTTATACAGTAAAAACCTCACTTAAAGGCCACCTCAATAATATGACCACCTCAAAATAAAGACCACACATTTCGAGTCCATTTTCACTATTCCGCTTTTTATGACACCTCAATATAAAGACCACCCCAATATTAATACCAGTTTTCAAGAGTCCCAAGGGTGGTCTCATTATTAAGGTTTTACTTATACGCAAACAAATGGTAAAGTAAAGTGTACATTCTTTGCATGCAGCCTTTGCAAAAAGGTTGATATGAATAGCAGTTCAGTATATTTCCAGGTACTTTTAGATAAAATGCACGTTAAGTAATAGTAATCAGTTAATGTGCCGTTATGTTCGCATTAAGCATCACGTGTACAAAGTTCATGTTCGGTAAAGTGGTAAAGTATGTGACTTGTGCTGCCACCACCACCTTCCACAAGCTAGCGTCCCTTTCTCCATAAACCCCACTTTGAATTGTTGACTTTTTCGTTTTAAAAAACTATATCGTAACGATTTATTTATACGAACTTATCTTCATATAGCGTACCAAATAATACAAGAAATATCTTGAAAAAAGATGGTCGTCTCAATTTGAAGGTTAAGATTTGTTGTGCAACATAAAAAATGCCGAGATGTTACCATTGCTGGTTACTGCAGATCCAAAATGGAGTTTGGTAAATTCACCGAAATTCAGTGGATTTCGGTAAGGTACCCTTTATCAAAAGGTTAACCAATCCGCGTCAAGGTTACAAACGTTGTTTGGTTGAAGAGAAATTGTCTTGGTGGTTAACGTATGATTTGATTGGTCTACATTGATATGCAAATAGCAAAACCGTGTTAGTACGGCTGTGCCGAAAAATATTTGGAACGTTTTATGTTCCATAATGCTCACAAAATGGTACGGTTCAAACGAAAAAACGTATGACGACCAAATGCTCTTAAATCCTGATTATGTACAGTGATGTTCGTAGTATTTAAATCCAGAAATGGAAATATTGACTCTGATTAGTATAGTTTTGCCGAATGTATATGTGTCCGATTCCATTTTAACCTCCCGGAGAGACATATTCCTGTCTGTGAACTCTGTTATAATGCACAATGACATCTATAAAATGAAATGTTAAATGTATTAATGACATTAAAATGAATACGAACTCGGTTCTGTTGACTCTGTCCTTTTGTAATAATTTCTATTCATGAAACCTGGGAACAATATATATACATGTATATTATACTGGTCCCAGATGAAACATTGACACTTCACTATTGTCTGAAAGGTCGTCAGACTTTCAGTATTGTCGAAATTAAAACACACACCAGAGACATTTTTTTCAATACTAGTGAATAGCAACTTAAATAGTATTTAAACATATTTCATCAGTCGGGCACGCTGTCGTTGTATAACTGTATCATGACGCATGTGCAATTTCTATACATGTTATGGGTGCGGTTATTCGAAATTGATACATAAGCAGTCTTTCTCATAGGATCATTGAATATATTAATCTAATAAATCAGTATACAGCATATTGTCATACAAGTACGAAATTTAAAGCACACGAATATCCAAATATATCAAATAATTAGCATACATAAATCAACGGTAATTTCTATTTCTAAATACAGCCGAATAAGATATGTCTCATAAAAAATGATGAAATATACTGCCTGTTTATTGTTTTGTGTTTCTTTCAATAGCAAACTTTCGTATTCCTTGTCAGAGCAATTTTCTTAAAAATGACGATTACTTTATTTGATAGTAACCGCAAACGCGTGCCACTTAGTATGACAGGAATGTCTTACCGTAGTAAATATGGTGTAAATTAATACATTTAGTGTCGGTTCATGAATGTACTGAAAGAAAATTACATTATTTTGAAATGAGTCAAGTAGCCTACTAGTGTAGAACGTCTAGATAGGCCTACTAGTTAAATATGTACTTTCACATTTCATTCGGTGTTGCTTTGAGTTTGTATTTATTCGACAGTGCTATAATTCGATAGTTGTAAATATGTTTCACTTTTTGTCTCCAATTTTGTTTTGGCTGGGACCAGTATACACTGTGCATTTATCCCGCATCGAAGCTAATGATTCTGTTCAGTTTGTTCTGTTATTACTATTACATGGTATTTCCGTGACAACGACATGTATACACGTACATGTATTCATTAATTAAAATCTCATTGTTCTATGACATACATGTGAACTTACATTGTGATATTTAGGAATGAGATGTTAATACGTCGATAAATAGAATGTAACTCTATCTAGAACGTTATGCACGTGCAAGGCATTTTTGTCCGTGCAATTTTGTATCAGAATAAGTGCAAATGCAATGAATTGCAGAAATTTATAAAAGCAATGCGTTTAAGCACCACTTAGTTCACTTATATTAAATTCAACCAAGCCACGCTCTTGTAATCGGGATTGTTTAAAGTAATAAAGTCAAGTCAAAACCCAAATAATCCACACGTATAGTGTATGTACATTATCCGCTTTCGACATAGCTCTGTCGACTTCGACATTATCGTCGCGGATATTTGAGGACACCGATTCACCTAAGATTAACCAATCAGCGAGCAGTATTGATTCGTAAGCACCGCCCGCTTTCACATTATGAGGACGAGTGATACACGCTTTGTAAAGCATTGAATGGAATACACAAAAATACGATTTAACTTTACTCTTTGTTTATTCGGTTGTTTTTGGATTATTTACACCTTAAATTGTGAACACAAATTGCCGGTAAGTTGGTTTATTGCTAGGGTATGTCGTAGTTTTGATAATTCGTTTTTGTCATTTATAAATTGTGATGCTGCCAGCAGTTTAGCACGACTACAGGGTGTCATGAAAAGTGTGTGACTGTTCGGTGTTGATGTTCCTCGTGCTGTATGGGAAGCGTTCTGTTGGTTTGCTTGATGCGTATGTTTATTCAACGGTTTCGTTTGTGGTCGATCGTAAGATTTAAGCTGATATTAATATCATTTATCTATTTGATGCACTTATTTATTTTTGAATTCAGGTTTATGGACAATTTATACAGTTAAAACTTACTTAAAGACCCCCTCAATAATAAGACCACCTCAAAATTATGACCACAATTTTTAAGTCCATTTTCACGGTTTTGTTATTTATTCAACCTCGATATTAAGACCACCTCAATAATAAGACCAGTTTTTAAGGGTCCCATGGGTGGTCTTATTATTGAGGTTTTACTGTTCTGTATGGATACTTGGGTAGCATTCCACTGTTTACTGATTGTCATATGAAACACTTCGCTTGTCGAACAGTATTTGTGTTAAACTGTTTTTATTACCTGATATAGCAGTCGGGGTTTGATCCTTGTTAAGGGCAGGCTATAAGATAGGTTGTGGTGCACCCGCAATATTCTCATGTATTATTGATTGACTACTTTTCAGTCAAAAGTACAGATCACTGATAAAATATGGAAGTTAAAAATCATTTAACATTGCCTAGTGTTTCCACTGCAAGTCTAATGAGACAGATGTATGTAATAATATCGTTCTATGTTCATATGACACTAAATTTATCAAATATTATATTTTACATGTATATAAATCTTCATTACATGTAGATATAATTGCAAGTATTTTTGAGTTACAATTTCAGTTGTGTGAATTGGGTATCCAATGAGGGCATGGGGCTTCCAATATATAATAACAATTGATTCAGTACATGGATTCCATTGTTTCGTAACATAAACATAAACATAGCCATTTCATTTGTGCTTATATATACACATTTACATCATGTCTCTGATATTGTTGCCAGTCTTGAACATTTAAATGTCACCGAAGACCATATATAGACCAGTTATATGTTATATTGACCTTTCATCTCTTTCGATGATGTCTATGCATATTGATAGCATTTCTCTGAGTAAGTCTTGCACCATTTAATAGCAATAATCATTAATGGATTCATAACTTATTGTAAGTAGTTGATTATGCCCATATTTGGCTCACATTTTATGTTACTATACAGTACTATGCAACTTTGTCAAACTTCTTTGTCTATAAAGGTTGTTGTCCTTACCATTGAGTGGCAGTTATGAACTGGACATAAGTTGACTGTCTTATCTGAATGCATTAAGAATATAATGAAAGACACTGGGACATAATTAACCCATATTTTATCACAGGTTAATATGCTTTGTTGTTTGTGGGTACATCGATTGTTGTAACTTTGATTTGCATTTCGAAAATTTTATGAAATATATGAATTGATAATGTAAATAGGAGGGGTCAAGATACTAAAGTAAGTCATTCCTTGTTGAGTGGATTGGTCATGTAGGTCATTAAGACACCAGCTGTTGCTTGACCGGTATGTTTCGGGTTCTCTATGACCCCGCAAAGGTCACCACCACACTCGTATAACTATTTTTCCAGGAAGCAGATTTGTGAGCCTAGATATATATTAATTAAACACTCTCAATCAAGCTTAAACAAAAAGTATCTTGAAAAAAGATGGTTGGGGCAATTTGAAGGTTAAGATTTGTTGTGCATCATGAAAAAATGCCGAGATGTTACGATTGTCGGTCACTCTAGATCCGAAATGGATTTCTGTAATTGCACCATAATTCAGTGGATTTTGGTATGGTAACGTACCCCTTATCGAAAGGTTAACCAATCTGCGTCAAGGTTACAAAAGTTGTTCAGTTGAAGAGGAGTTGGTTTAGTGGTTAACATAAGATTTTATTGGTTTAGTCACAACACTCGGGTATGCAAATAGTAAAGCCATGTTAATATGGCTGTGCCGAAAAATTTGTGTAATTTATAAAGTCTTCCACTTCTCTTCTGCAATGTAAAGAGCCTTGATTACACATATACTACCATTCAAATACTCACAGACAGCAGTTTATACAATTTGTATCCAGTCTACTACCAAGTTGGGAAAAATGTGCAATATACTGACTCACAATGCTGACTTTTTAGATTTCAGCATTCAGACTGTGTCAATATTTGACAAAGACGTAAGGAAATCGATAATAACTTATGTTTACATTAGCAAACTCATTTAGTTTTCATGCTTGTGATGTTTCTGAGATATGTCATATTGTTAAGTGAGCCATCCTCTCAATTTGGCTGTACTTTTAAATTTAATGGTTTTATTTTAACTTTAAACCTTCATCCAATTGAAGCTTTATGTAAATATTGTTAAAATTTTTATGCATAAAAAAACTATTCACTTCTTCTAATAATTGCCATTATAGACTTCAGTGTATTGATTAACCGCTAACTATTTTGATCAGTTAGCTATCATGGTACTGTAGATCATGTTACAAAATATCAATACAGCCTATATGGTATCTGACTGCATGGTGTCATGCATATTTTAAATGTTTGTGCTGCATTTTTATGCTTATACGTTTAATATAAGGTTGTGAGTTAGGTATAAATACAAAAAGGGCTCTGTGGGCCGATTTTCTGTCCCATAGTATGTTGTGATGATGATTTTGTTGCTGTTATTTATCATTGTTAGGATTTTGCGCAAAATGGTCCGTTACTACTACATCTCAGTTCTCATCAAACCCTTATTTATTGTCGGCATTAGCTAGGTTTGACACTAAGTCTGCCAGATGTGCGCCCATCTTAATCAATAAATCTATTTGCATTTGAATTGCTGGGTTATCCCGGGCATCAAACTTTTAACTCCTATCATAATTTCTTTGAGTTCTTAATTTTGCTTTTAAATTTCCTAGCCTTGTAATGGCTGTCCCATTCCTGTTGAAAATGGTACGGATAATCATGATTGCTAATGAAGGCATAGGTCGACTCGGGTTGTGTATTCTGCCCCTTGTTAAGAGTATTGTGGGTGCCCCAAATAATTTGTCCATCTGTTCAGACATTAGTAATGATTATACCCATAATGCATCAGGAAAGCAATTGTTTCATGGGAAACTATTTTGTTTGCTTGCGTCTTGAATTTGTCTTTCAGTGAGATTAGGGATCTTGAAATCTGTGACTAATTTCTTGTCTGACCCCTAATGCAGCCCCTGCATGGACTTTATACAGCTGCGTTGCATTCACCAAAAAAAAATGAACCCCTGTCTGGCATCTGTCTGGGAACAAATTAAGGGTTGTTGTTTTCACTCAGCTCTAGGACTGGTTCGACAAACCTCAAAGAAATAGCTGTGAGATTTCCCTGGCATGTGTTTTTCATCTGAATTAATTTCATGGGGATTTAACTAGACAGACTCTTTCTATATGTTTAATTCAAACTCGGGAATGGTTGGAAAGTACACACTTAAGTTGTATAATTGCTTAAGGCTGCACATTGCCGTTCTTCGGAATTTTGTGTTTTCTTTTTGTTTATCAAACCAGTCCATGCTTCCGATTTGTCACCGATATACGGTTAGATACTTGATGATCTGAAACCGACCGAGAAAACTCTTAACTTTTTAATTAAATAGTTTTTTTTGGTTAATATAGAAGTTAGAGTAATTCAAAAGCTCTGTGGCGTATCCTGTGCATACCAATCAGGAGGCGCAGTGGCCGAGGGGTTAAGAGCGCTGGACTCCTGATCTGCGATGAGCGGAGTTTCATCATGAACTTCACAATTCCTAAATTAGGCGCGAGTACTGGTAACAGCACCCAGGAAGCAGTCATTGAGAGTGATTAACATAAGTTGTACAAACTTGTTTCACAATCGATGTAAAATAAATAAGTTTAAAGTAAACCTAAACATACCAATCATTTTTCCCTCTGTGTGTTTTTTATTGGACTGTGGTATGTCAATTTGTTATATTTACTTATTCAATATTTACTATTTCTGCCATTTTCAAACTGTTTTCTAACACACTGTAATATCTGGAGACTCTTGCTTATCTAAGTATTGTAGCCTGTGGCAATTATTTAGAGGATATTGGCTATTTTGCATTGTGACATAGAAAATATCTCGCGTTAGACCGCATTCTGACTCGACCCTAAAATTACGATGATCATACGGTTACTTATTTTATGTAATAAAAGGCGGTCGCTTACGGGCAACTAAATATTTTGTGGATTCGGTGGTAAAAGGACATATTTTTCATTCATGCATAAGGTACGTATTTGGCCTTGATGGGTTGACCTCGAGGTTGAAGTGTGGTCATTATTTGGCCAAGTGGACAGTCTTTACAAATATTAATCCAGTGTAGGATAAGTCGATGTCATTATTGATGCTGATTAGAGAATAACAATGACAAATCTTGTCACCTTACAAAGGATTATGTCAGGTATTTGAACCGTATGAAAACTATCTTAATGTGATTTAATTGTTATGAAGTTTAATGGTATTAAACATAAGTTATAAAAGAAACATTTGCCAGGAATACCGTATTTCTCCCAATTAATGTGTCATGTGCATTAATTACAAAACACAAATTTATTACATAAATTATATTCAACAGAATAGTCAAGTTTATCTGCCAATTTTTATTTTTGGTATGAAAATTATTTTTTATTGTGTGACCCCTATTTTAAAGGGCCAGCCATTGCTGACTTATGAGATGCCTACTTTCTTAGCACATTTACTTCCCAATTTCTATCCTTTAACGCCAGGCAGGTAGGCACAGAATAACCGTTATATAACTAGCCAACGGCTCACCAACAGGCAGTATCAGAACCGACCCCTACCAGGATTGGAACCTTAGTTTGACCTCTTACTCCCAAGGTGGATGCCTTAACCACTCGGCCATGGGAGACGGTATAACTAATATTAAGCCGTTCAGGTCCATGCACTTGTTTGCAAAAATGTTCAACATCATTTCTGAAATGTTTTTACTTCATCCAGAGGGGAAAATATGGACATTAATTTTTCTTGATATGAAGCAAAAGAAATTTTCTCTTACACCAGAAATGTGTCCGATGGGGGAGGGGGAGGTGTATTAATAAGGACAAATATGGTATAAAAATGCATTTATATAAAATTAAATTTTCAAAATGTTGGTTTAACTATATTGTCTCTGTATATTCTGTGTCAATATGTTGTAGGCTAACCCTTGCAGTTGCGTTATTCCCCAGCTACGAAGGAATTATTGGCACTATGCTACATTTAATACATCATAAAAACGTTATAATGTGGTGCACATCTAGTGTATTGTCATTTGTAAAGGCCACTAAATCGACCTGAATCACTTCTTAATTGATGCTTCTCAATTTGGTATATTCCATTCAACAATAGCTTTACTAAAGTAAGTAATTAATATCAATATTAATTGAGCCTGATATCTTGGGGGAAAATCCAGTGTTCTGTGCATTTTAGGCTCTAGTCTGAGGCCCACAAAAGTCTCTACCCCCTCCCCCCACACACAAGCAGTGACTCCAATTGTTTGCATCGTAAAAAAACACACAAGTGGCCCCCTGAGTGTTTGACACCTTGTTACACTTAAACCTTTATCAAAACAGGTCTACCTGTAATAATATTTTCATTATATTGATGTTTAATCTTGATTGTTAGGTTTATTTTTGATGTTATCGTCATACATAGGACCTCAGATAAAGCCAGTGACCTAATTACAGGTATCGTAAAATCTTCCTACTGACCCAATTTCATGCCGAATTAAAACTACATTTGTGTACAGATGGCTTGTTTTGGTTTTGTCAGGTGGGTTGAGAGAGGGGGGGGGGTGAAATTGATACCGCTGACATTTGATCAGCTGTAGTATTGAAATATTGTCACTGCCACAGATGTATTAAATGTAACATAACCCTCCGATGAATTAATTAATATTTCATTACAGTCCAGGCATCTTTGTGCTTTGTTAATTTCGGTATCGTGGACTAGTATTTTTCTACTGATTGGTACGCATCCAAAATACTTTAATACTAGTTTGGATTTGATTTCTCTGGATGAAAATCTATGGATAAAAAATTGGCCATACATGAATAATTAATTGGCTTTAAATTTTGTCCAATTCAAATGAAATAGCCTTAAAATGATCAGCTGGGTTACATTGTTAGTTTATTGAAATGATGTTGACTGACCATACAAAAAAGGTCCCTGTTAATTAGTCTTCACTGTGTGTTTAATTATGTGATTTCCTGGTTTATCTGTATGAAATTATTTTTGTTGACATACATTTTATTTTATCTAGGTCATGTGACCACTGGTAATTTATTATCTGAGCGATGTATGATGAAACAAAGGGTGCTATGAATTCTCCTTTATCCTATTGATGGCATATTGTGGTCATCTTAATCATGTGATGATTTATTGTTTCTCATCCAGTGATGAAGTGTCTTTAACCTGAGTGTTCACCGTTATATGGAGATGGGACAATTAAAGCAGCAAAGTGTGAATGACTGCTCAGTGTTTGCTTGCGTAGATTGTAATGTTTGATTGGTGTCTGATTGGCTATGCTATATGTTTCTTAATTTTCTGTATGAAGTTCCTTTGAAGTGACCAGTGTGAAATACAGTAAAACTTCACATGAAGACCACCTCACTAATAATATATTATTATAAAATTAAGAACACATTTTTCAAGTCCATATTCTCTGTTTTGCGCTTTATTCAACCTCAATATTAAGAACGCCTCAATAAGAAGACCAATTTTCAAGGGTCCCAAGGGTGGTCTTATTATTGAGGTTTTACTGTATTTGATATAATTTGTTCTTGTTGAGAGAACATGAATTCTTAAACTAATTGTTTGGGCAATTTGTTCAATTTCTGATAAAGGCTCTGGTCATGGGCTTGAGTTTGATGTTGCCGTTTGGTAAAGACAGTCATCCTGAGAAATGATTATTCAAAGAAGGGTAAGTCATCTTACAGGACAATGGCATTTAAGAGCCCTGCAGTACAGACACTGCTGCTCCTAATATCAATCACTTAATTCTTAGCTTTTGATGATCAGAAATGCCAACTAAGGTTGGGGAATTTGAGGTGTCCCCACCCCCCCTTGGATCCTCTAGTGATGTGGCCTGTGTAAATTTTGAGTGCTGCAAATCTATATTGATTTCATTCTGCTGCAAATTTAAATAAAACACTTCAAACCCACAAGTCAGAGTTTATTTATAAAGAGAGTGATTGAATGCACATTACCAGGCGTTCTGTTTTATGTCTTTGTATCAAATTGGCAGCGATAATTATGTATACTAGACCTCTCAGTATTTGTGTGAGGAATTTTACTAAATCTAAATACCATGATTGTATCCTATGGGAATACATTACTTTCTTTGGTTCTGTTTGATTAATGACAGTCTGTCATACCTAATACCACTGATACATAAAGATTGTACAAAGACTTCTATATTGTATTACCGTAAAGTGTGTGTTTATTGCAACTCTACTTTTCATTGTAAAAAAACACTTTTTGAATTACCGTATGAATGGAAATACACAAGTTTGCTGTGTGAAATGTTATCCGGTGCAGCCGTACTAACATGGTTTTGCTTAAGTTGCATATCAGTGTTGTGTAAACCAATCAAATCTTACACTAGCCACCAAAGCAATTTCTCTTCAACCGTTTGTAACCTTGACGCGGATTGGTTAACCTTTCGATAAAGGGTACACATTAAATACCAGTGAAATCCACTCAATTTCGGTGAATTTACAGAAATCCATTTTGGATCTGGAGTGACCAGCAATCGATAAAGGCTCTGGCCATGGGCTTGAGTTTGATGTTGCCATTTGGTATTAACAGTCGATCGATCGATCATCCTGAGAAATGATTATTCAAAGGAGGGTAAGCCATCTTACAGGACAATGGCATTTTTTTCTGTTGCGCAACAAATCTTAACCGTCGATTTGCGCCAACCATCTTTTTTTCAAGGTATTTCTTGTTTGTATAAATTTTAGTGTATGATGAAGGGAAGTTAATTTGCCCATGTGGCAACATGGTCTTGGCAACAAATTTGCTTTTCATGAGTTAAAAATTGTTTAACTTTATTTTTCTCTGCATTTGGTCATGTACTCATGGTTGAATGCTGAATACCATTTTATTAGACATTCTAGCAGTGTCAGTATTCTCTAGATACATTGCTGGCCTTTTCGAAAATTGACACATCATGACTAATTGGAGCTCTTTTGAAGCCATCTAAGCTGTGGTTCGTAATGGCTGAGAAAGACTGCTACGTATATAGCACTGTCTATACTAGGACCTGGATTATTTTTACTGACATGTGTACAGTTATTGAGCATATGTATGGCAGCTAAGCCCATGATGAACATTTATCTGTGAAGTAATGTATAAACCTCTTCTGTTAGATCATTGTTTCTGACTTAAATTACATGTCTGTATGAAGCATAAAGTATTGTACACTGGTGTGGTAATGTCCAAATTCAACTTGAAACTTGAAAAGGCAGATTTTATTCAAATGGTGAGGTATAATATTGAAGTTACCATATTGTGTTTTATTGCCTTTCTTGATTGGTATGTCCAGTATCGTGCAATCATTGGTAGAATAAGTTGTCACTGTGGTGTAGTGGTTAGCATAACAGACCGGCAATCCGTAGACCTTGGTTCGATTCCCGGTAGCGCCATTGACCGATTGTTCGTGTTTCTCAAACTTGACTTTATTTTACTGCTTTAGTGAATGAATATTATTTCAGATCTGTGGATATTTTAATACATATTATGATAACATCAAAATCTGTTGAATTTAATAATTTTCTGTCCAGACAGAAACCCCCAAAGCTATATAATTTACCTACCGTAGGTGGTGTATAGTGTGATTATATTGCTTATATATGTAAATTGACTTATTTCAGTGAATGCTAGACCATGTGTTTCTTTGGTGTCACATTGCAGTCTATATATAAACAATCTTGAGAACATTCAAGGTTGGTAGAGACCAATACTTAAAAATAAATTCATGTTTTTTTTGGGTAGAATTTATGTACCATGGATGACGCCACAACGCATTGTAGACTAAATTTGTTGAAAATTAAATGGATATAATTATTGTTAGCATTTATTTCCATCAGGGTGATAGCTCATGAGGACAATACAGATATCTTGACAGAACGTAGTTATACCCTCCCTACTTTAAGTGTTGGGAATGAAGATGCAAAGCCTTGCTGCTCTAAAGGTCTAAAAACTGGTGCAAAGGCCTCAGTGTTACTGGATTTAATTTATTCTTTTACAAAAATTGTGATGCTGTTATTAAGCTTTTCTCTTTGGCTGCCAAATGCTCCCTAAGTTATAATTCCTTCCTTGTCTTCATCAAGTGAGTTCCAAAGGTGACTATGGACAGTTACTTTCTTAAGCCTTGATCCTTAACTTAGACAATGTTATTTTTACTTTTGCGGCTTATATATATACATTACAAAAAGAGTAATATAAGCTATTTGAGATGTCTGGAATAAAACAGTGTACTTAGGTTTTTGCGTAGAAAACTTGTTCCTTTTGGAGTTGTTTATGTCTACCTGAGGGAGAGAACAAGACTTTGTGACAAGATGACTTGTTGGATTACTTGACCTGGAGCATGTTCTAGCTGTGCGATAAATTGACTACTGGTACTGAAGATATAACATACAAAATTCCCCCTTCCCTATTTTATTTTGCTAAGTTGTCACATATTTGGTTGAAAGAAGTCAGCAACTGTATGGAAACCAATAATTACTGGAGACTTAAGATGACTGACCGTGTTATACGTCTACTGTTCTGGTAAAAATTTGTGTAAAATCCAATATTACAATACCAAGTACATCACCGACAATTTGTCATTATCAGAATTGTAATGGATTCTTTGACACAGAAGGATTATGTTAGATTGGTTTCTTCATCATTCATTGTTGGTTGTAATCCTTTGTTTTTATGGTGTGTTAAGCCATTGTTATTAATGGGAGGCAATTTGGCTGTGTTAATGGGCAATAACTCTGTAATGAGATGGGAACAATTGTCATAAACATGGTCAAAGGACTTTGAACGTCTTATCATTTGTACTTATATTGTTCCTATTTATTGTCTTTATGTAATGTTACGCTTCCTGTAGCTATGGGTACATTGGCAGTTAACGCTATAACATAAGATTACAATTAATTGTTTTCCATCTCTGAGCTGCCGTTTTGATTGAAAACAAAGCGTACACTGTGCAAAGAGATATTGCAGTTTATCATTTTGTTGTACTTTACAAATAATCTTTCTTCAGAACAGCCTGGATGATGTTGGCAAATGAATATAGAAATTCAAGAAGAAACTGGAAAATGCTGAATAGACAAAACTTATTAGCTCACAGCTCATGTCATTAATTTGTAATTCATTTCTGGGAAATTGCAGCAAATTGCTTGAGGAACCATTTAGATATAATGTCTTTAGATAATATAATTATACCTTCGAATCAATGCCACCTCTCCATGCATTACATCTGTTTTGTCTTTCGAATAGATTATAATCACATGTAAAACTACTCTTGGGGTACAGTTGTAAGCTGTGAGCATATCTACATGTTTCTATTCTGTCAGATTATTTCACTCCATGTTAACATGTGTGTCTGAAGTAATTTGTTGCAGGTGTCTAATAGATCTTCTATCTCCTATTGCGTTTTGTATCTAAGACTGTGGTATATGGAGGGGGATGTTTCTGATTGAGACTTATGGGCCACCCTGTAAATCTGTAAACTAGCACAATAACTGCATTGGCATGTACATTTTGGAGTGGACCAAACAAACATGGAGACCCATTAGAGTGATTGAAAATAACACTAAACATAAGACCGTCTCCCTGGCCGAGTGGTTAAGGCATCGGCCTTCTGTGCGGGAGGTCGAAGGTTCGAATACTGGAATGGGTCCGTTCTGATAAGGCTGGTTGGTGAGCCGCCTGCTAGTTAAATATTGGTTACTGTGTGCCTACCTGCAAAGCATAGGAATCAGGAAGTAATGTGCCAAAAAGTAGGTGTCTCATAAGTCAGAAATGGCTGGCCGTTTAAATAGGGGTGACACTATAATAAATAAACACTTTACTTTCATTTTACTTATTGCATTTTAATTATTGTTAATTGTTTATATGGCTCCAGAACAATAAGATTTAGATAGATTGGCCTATGTCCATTGCACAAGGGACATCAGCTGAAAGTTGTGCTACTGTAAAACTTCGCATTATTGCCATATCTTGTTGGCTACTGTACACATCTTCTTTGTCTGATTCAGTGTCTATAGTTGTCTAGTAAGGGGCTTGAATGGCTGAAAATAGTATCTAGAGTGTGTTTATTTTCATATTTTTTATGATAACTGTTAAGCTTTAAGTTTAATCAACATTGCTGGCATAAAGACAATAGTATTTTTGCTGAAAACTCTAACACAGTCTTTTTTTACTGAAAACCCAGAAATGCAGTCTGCCTTTTACGTTTTAAAAGGTGCAATTCGTAATAAGTTTATTAAAACATCTTTAACTTGACACATTAGTACGTCTACCATCATTATTAATTCATGGTGAATTTTTCTGTTGAACCGCCGCCGTCTGTGAGTGCCGTTCTGCACATTTTTCTAGCGGGATATATTGGCAGGTTGCTGCAATTTTCTTTCTTGTTCTTGAAATAATGTCAATACAGTTTTGGCAATGGACCAGTTGCAGAAGTATTTTGAAATATTGATGATCTTGCTGACGATACATTTTGCAGAAATTGGAAAGGAGAGACGTGGTGGTTATATATCTCCAGTCTCATCAATATGAACAATTGTTTTGGGGGGAAATGTTTACATATTTCTTTCGGTCCATTTGTTTGTGGTTAAGGAAAACTTCTCATAGGTTATGTTGACTTTTCTGACTTTTCCTGATAGCTGTTTAAACAACCCGACTAATTAATAAGTTAATTATCTGTAGGGGAAATGTCACATTTATTAAGTAGTGCAGAACTACTGTACAGTATATTCAGGGGTAGTATTCATTAAGTATAATCTTTGGTTGAAGAATATTGTACTGGAGGTATAGTTCACAATGTGGAATTGTTTGTGAATTTGCAAACTATGGAAAGTCATGAAATTATCAGCCAGCATAAACTTCTTTATCCACTGATATATACATTTATATACTAGAAGTTTCAATGTGACAATTTTAGTCTTTACCACATTTGCCAACATTTCCAATCATCAAACTTATTGACTCACAAAAATTTCCCTTGTGTTTTCCTCGATGTCCCACTTGCTGGACCTTCCTGGAGGATGTGCATACTTACAGTTCAGGTCTACGTTAAGGATTGCTTTTAATCAAATGGTCAGTTTGTGAATACCGGTATTGCGCTTAAAGCCATCATTCTTGCATTGAAGTAGTCTGGTCCACCTTTTTACTTGAAGCAGTCCATTTCATCAGCATGTTTAATGTTGGTCAAGTGCCAAAATTGGACAACTACGAAACGATTATGCAGCAACCTGAATTTGAGATATTTCTGAGTCCTTTTCTAGGTTGATAGATCTGCTATTTATAATTGGAACTGTGACCTGAAAACTAAGCTACATTTGGATTTGAGGAAACTTTAGTTGTACATTTACCAAAAAACTGCCATTATGGTTGAGGGGTAGAGCACCTCAGTTCTGACGTCTAACCTGAAGGTAATTGGTTGGAATCCCACCTTAGGCTAGGTTGAGTCGCTACCTGCACAATTCCTCAGTAGTTGTACTTACATGTTTGTAAACAAGGAAGCAACAATTGAGATTGATTGATATGAGATGTAACAAATTGTGTGCAATGAATGTAAAACAGATAAGTTTAACTAACTGGTTTATGTATGTGCTGGACAAAAAGTTTCATTGATGAAATAGAAGTGTGGTTTAAGATGTCCTTGAAAGATTGATTCATAATTCATGCTGAGTTTAATTATCATAAGTGTTATATCATGGTATAAAGCTCAGACTTCAAGCAAAACAACAACAAACAGTGCTAAGGAAATAAAAGCGTCTGAAACTGTAGAGCTATAATTGAGTGTAGAGAAGTATTGACTGAACCATTTCGACATCTTTTCTCTGTCCAAAAATCTGTCAGGCTCTAAAAGTAGGGAAGAAATAAAACGGAAAGCAATGTGTTGGTGATAGACTTTCATGGCTTTGGGGGATAATCATATTACTGGTTCTTTTTTCTGTTTATTGACAAAAGTCTGTTCCTTACTTCTTGATTGTTTATTGCAATTTTGTCCATGGTTTGCTTTTTCCTTGATTGATTTCTTTTCTTTATTATGGATTGGAATTCCTTGGAAAATAGGATTTAATGATCTGTAAACAGGAAATGTCATTATATTTGTCATGCCAGTATCTCATTGGACCATTTTAACCTTGGTCAACAAGCTTAAGCCATGGAATGCTTAAATTTTAAGATCACCAAAAAAATGGCCATCATGAAAGTGAAACTCTGTCTACTCTACATTGTACATAATAATATTATAAACAAAAAAGCTTTGGTACCTCCATGTATATGTTCTCATTCATGATTATTTTTATTCATCCTCAATGTTTGGAATAGTAAGTTACGGGTGGAAGAAGTCTGAGGTTTGTTCTTGGGAAACACAGGAAAGTAGGTCAACTGAAGGCCAAAGGTGTTCAAAAAAGGCTTTATCTCAACAACATTATCAGTTATACAATGTAGTGATAACCAAAAGAATAATTAAAATATAAGTTTGAAGAGTTAGAAATATATGTCAAGGGGGGAATGCTAACTTTAAATGTTAACCCACCGGAATTGGCATTGATTCAAATGTTTTGGTGCCCCCTTTGTGTGTCATTTTGCTTAAAAACAGATTGACCTTAGCACCCATTTCCAATATTGTTGTTTACAGGGGTACAACAAACTAATAACTTAAATGGCTGTCGAACTTAGCTATTTTATGGCACTTCATAATCTCGGCAACAGACCTTTTGGCAAGTATATTATAGTAATTTGATTTTCCTGCATATTGATATCTGAATTGGGCACCAACTTGGTGTAACATGTCTGCTGCATGCTAGCCAAATGTCTGTCTGTGTCTGTCTCTAAACAATCCATTTGTTGTGTTGTTTTTACACTGTTTTCGACAATATTTCAGTTTTGTTACACTGATGTCGGTCAAACATGGGTGTTCTTGTATTCAGTCTTACACTTTAACCCGGATTTCTGAAAATTCTGCTGGACCAGCTAACGGTACAGGCTATTAGCACCTCTGCAAGCAATCGTTTTATTACCCTGACTCTGACCCTTAAACCCTTCACGCTGTATTATCTTAACAACCTTACATGTGTTTCTTATCAGATCTTGGTAGCATTCTGTGTATGAGAGCTAATAAAGCATGAACTCAAGAATACAGTATTTGGCAAGCAAAGCTAACATTTTATTTCAGTTGTATAAGTCCACTTCCAAGTCACTTAGTTGAAAAAGCACAACCCATGTACAATTGGAATTTTTGAATGTGTGACTTCAAAGCGAACAGCATGAACGACACTGTTGGGACAATGAATGTCTAACACTGTTTTTATGTCACATTCTAATATAGATGCCACTTTCAATCTGACCATCATTTTCACCAGCTTGACATCTTATATTTTTTGTTCTAATGTGTGCATCTGCAGATTGAACCTCCAGTTGTTTGAACTTTTAAACAAGGACAATATAGACTGTTACCTAGCAAATTTGAGCTCTATGAGCTCATCTTCATATGACAATTCCTTTTGATTAATTTCAATAGTCTTTGAAAAATGATTTTCGAACCAACATATTGTTGTCCATTGAGATGACTTAAAGTGCACCTTATGTTCAACAATTAAAGTCAGAATTCTAGTTTCATCGATATATGTTTGATACAATGATGTAAATTTCTGCAATTTTGCTTTGGCAATTAGTTTGTAAAGTTCTAATGATGATTGAATGCTTATTTTGTCCCTTTTAAGCAGTTCTCTTTCTAATTGTTGCATATTATTTCAAGGCATGTGCTTGACGAATTTGAATGTTGGAAAAAGTATTTTAGTACTGCTAAAACTGTAGCGCTTTCTTTTCCATTTAAAGTTTTAGCACCACATTGAAAAGCTTGTAAAGCACGCTTTAAGTTATATTTTTTCACGTTTTCATCTGTTTTTCGCAAAACACTTAAACTTCCTCTATGCTTACATAATTCACACTTGGACTTTGCTCATCTGTATATATGTTAAAGCTTTGAGAACTTCATTCTCCATTCAATCTGAAACATGCATTAAAACTATTATTTGAACATGAGTCTGCCTAATTTATGAAAGCCTTTTCTAATTTAATGTAAATTGGCCTGGTGCACAGTGAATGTCCCCATTGTGTGAGCATCTGAGGCAAAAAATAAAGTTTCTTGTATTTTTATCATATTTACCTTTTTGGATACTATGATACATATAGAAACGTGTCTCATTGATAAAAATGTAACGATTTGCTTGGTATTTGTTATTTTTACCTTTAATTATCAGTTTGACTTGGAGGGGATGGACATAACAAGTTAATTAAAAATCTGGCTCTAAAAGATGAAGAAACACTAAGTAACAACTTAAAATGTATTTGTTTTACATAATTATCCAAAAAATAGCATACTCTTAAATACAATTTATACTTACTAGCTAAACTTCTTGCTTAATTATGTCACGGACATATAAACCATATTTTCCTAAACTTGATGCCTAAAATGATTTTCATTATACATAAGGGGACGGACATTACGGGGACGGGCATTACAGATAACATTTCATTTTTTTGCAAATAATTCCATTGTAACCTAGCAAATATGGACTTACATGGTATTTTAATGATTATATGTATTGCATAATATGTTTTATTTAACACTTTTTGTCCTAATTCTTAAAAATCACATGGGGGACGGACGTTACACTTTTTTTGACACACTTTTTTTGACACAACTTGCTAAGATGAAAATATTTGAAAATTACAAAATTGTGTTCATTATCTTTGCATGTTTATTACATCATCCTTTTATTTGACTTACTTTTCTTTATAAATAGGTAAAGTTTGTGAATTTCTCCATTTATATTGTCCTTTTAATTAAAAAAACAGAATAAAGGTAAATACAAAAATGGAGACCATTACATCGGTACCTATTTTGGTTTTTCAAACATAATTTGGAAGTATGTATGCTACAACATTATGCCTTATACCAAACTAACAAGCATGTAATTCTTCAAAGGACAAGCAAATGTCTTATGAAAAAGTGGGACAAAAATGATGCTAACACATGACACGTAAAAATTGACCATTTTGGGGTCTTCAAAGTTGTATAAATTTAAAATCATACGGGTTTCTTCTTAAAATTTTCAACACAACTAAAACTTAGTGTATCTTTAGATATGTATGTATTTTTGTCTAAATTAAATGTGTAGTTTTTCAGAATTGAGCAAATGTGGCAACTGGGATTTTCAGACCTCTTGATAATGTACAGAATGTGAAACCAGATAGCTAATTTATTGCCCACCTGAGAGCTGACCACCAGTTCACAGGCAATTGATATGATCAGAATTATGCAATACCTAACTGTAACTGCCTGCTCACTAGTGAGCTATATTTTGGGTTAAAGTGTAAGACTGTATTACCTCTTTTTTCACTGGCCACTGACAACTTCCTTTCAGCGGCTTGTGTCAGATTGAATTGCTGACAAGATTTCTAAACCAAAGTCTGCTCTATGAATAAGAGGTAGAGGGCAAGTCACTTAGGATGTACAGTCGAACCTTGTTTATTTAATTTCAAATTTTTTGAAAAATTGTATTCAAGTTCAATATATCCTATTTCAATTTCGATGAAAAGGTGAAATCAAACAGGTGATTAATCCTGTAACTTGTTTACAAATACAGTCGGACCTCGGTTATTGGACATACTTGGTATCATCGGAAATATGTATCTTGTTAGGCATGTTGAAATGGGCTATTCAAAACCATGTATTGTTCAAAATAAATGATCAGACCCGATGAATTCAAATGAACTGTATCATCTTCAGTCAAATTATAATGGAGAACACCCAAGATTCGGATCAACAACCCCCAGAATGGCAGTGGAGTGCTATACCGATCAAGCTAAACTGGGTGTACTTGAGTGCATTTGTTGTTCAGCAGTTTTGTGAACTAATAGTCTCATAGGACTGATCCATGTTTTGGCTAAGGAGTGGTTCATATTGTTATCTGTTTGGTAAATCAGGAGTCAAAGACATAACCAGCAATAAAATCCAGAACTATTTTACTCCTTGTGAATTTGGTGCAAGACTGATGTAACTCTGTTGTGATACGGAGGCGGAAACAATAGTAATGCACCAAAACCTTATAAATAATAAAAAAGTATGCTCACAGTGTAAGAACATTAAAAATGATTTAATAGCCTTTCGCATGCTATTAGCGTAAAAGTTACCTAATTCTGTTTTATTACATACTTTCTCCAGTTAGCTCATTTGGTAGAGCGCATTATGTATGCCAACCTTGAGGCTGGGAGTTGGCAACACATGCAAGATATATCAAGGGGACATAACTCTTGTAACTGCTTCTTTACAAACGCTGAGTCAAACTTTCGTGCCAACCCTCAATTTTCTCTTGGTTTATTTGAATACATATAATACATTGTAAGTCCTTTGATTTTCTTTGCCTAACCTAGCACAGCAATAACATTCTTATTGTTTTTCTTTCCAGGGAAATTGGCAACAAATAAAGCTACATATTGGTGGACGCTGAATACCAATAAGCAACCGAAACATTTAATTCACAAGTATTGATCTACCGTACAAGGAAAGTGTACAATTAATAAACTTTGAAACCAGCCACTCACACGATCAGGGTCCATAGTTGTAATCGCATTTCCTACAACATATTGATGAATTGCTGTGGCTACATTTCGTGAAAACTTGATCTAATTCATTTATTTCTTCCTAGACTTTAAGGCGCTTTGTGCTGTACATGTCCTTATATGGCTTCAAAGTAGCATGCACAAGGAAATACTTCTTTGAATGCCAGGAACTTACGTGGATAGTAGTGCAAAGTGTGAACCGTTAGGACGATTTGACAAGGTCGTATCTTTTGGTTTTCTGGTATCTAGATCTGATCTTGCTTGTATCAGTGTCTGGAACAATGGTGAGCAGGTGGAATACATACATTATGAAGGAGCTGTTGGATAGTTAAGACTTCCACTTCAAGATTATCAGTAATTATGTGATAAGGTGAGTTAATGATGTACCTGTATATTTAGGAAAGGATCGGCTGCTCCCACTTCATTAAATGCTCTGCAAATGTTTTTACAAATGTGTATTTGGTTATTAATCAGGGAGCCATAGTGGTTGAGGGGACGAGCATCTGACTCTATTCTGAAGGTCATGGTCATGGCTTATAATTCTGCTTTGGGTAAGGATGAATGGCAAATTTCACAATCCTTGATTCGGTGCCACTACTGGTCCAGGAAGCAGTCATTTATTGAGAACGATTACGCTTGTTTCCTTGTTTCACAATCTGTGCAAAATGAAAGTGTTTACTGTTTTATAATAGCATTTATGTAGTAAATAGGATTGTAAAAGGCTGAATGCATACCATGGTAGATGGGGTGTTGAAAATTCAAATTAGGCTACCGGTATATTGAGAGTTTGATGCAGAATGGTTATACCTGCCTATGTAACCAAAACATACACTGATTTTGCTCAAAATCCACATTAACTTCGTTTGAAGTCGTCATGGTTCGGCTGTGCTCATGCAATATCTTACGGTTTATAATTGCCTAAAAACCGGGTATTTGTCAAGTTTAGCTATTTTAATTGTTTCTTTTAATGCAGGTAATTCTAAAAATAGAACTTATTAATTACTTGCATTGTCTATTGTCAGATTTGTGTTATTTTTGTGTTCATCATATATACATGTATGCTGTTTGTGGTTTCAAACATTCAACAAATTACTAAATATTAATATTTAACTTTGTTCTAATTTCATGTGAAATCTTGACAGTCTGCACTTAACTGTAAAACGTTATGTTATATTTCTTGATGGCATTTAGGTCTGTTCTGCATTTAGAAAATAGATATTAAAGTCTTTCTTGAATGAATTCGATCTCATTTTTCTTTGTTATTCGCTAATTTATAGTGAATAAATCTTAAAAAAATCTACAAGGAGTGCTGTAATGAGGAAGAAATTAGATATCTACTCAACTACGGCAGAGACAAATTCTAGAAATTAACAGATGAGACATATTAATTGAGAGTTACAGAGCTCATTTGCCTGGAATTAACTTCAGACGGAAGTGTAGTGACATATACTGGGTAATTCTCAGCAAATGTAACGTCCTACCCATAATGCAGTGCAGGATTTTTATGATAAAGTGCAAATTTATTATATTTATTTTTTATTTATGTTTTATTTTGGGTTATTGCTATTTCCAGGTTCCTGCAACTGGGTGTGGTCACAGAGAACGTTTTACCACTGAATCTGAAACACACGGAGCTAGAGTCGGTTAGTTGGCGTAAAACAATCCAGAAACAAGGAGAAACAATTTATCAAAGTCAGGTTTACCACTGAAGGCTTATTACAGTACTGTGGCATGGTGTTTGAAGTTAATTGCTTCAGACAAGATCTACTTACATATAGAATTTAATTAAACAGTTTTACTCCATTTACTCTTGCTACCATGTGTACAGAAATACTAGGGTAACCACTGGCTTGAGGAAAAAACGCTGATTGGGGGATATCAAGTTGTTGTTAAATCCCATCTGCACGCTTTTCTTTACACGTTTTTCGTGTGAGAAAATATTGGAGTACATTTATACTCCTGCTTGAAATTTTGGTGTAATTTTCTCAAATTGTGAAAGTGGGGAAACTGTTTCATTTTTTCAACTCATTATTGCAAGTGAGCATGTTTATCTAATTTGTGATTTTTTCGCTGAAGTGAACAGAAAGAAATTATTGATGAATTTCGTTGAGTCGATTTACAAGCTCAGTTAGTCATCATCGTCTTTCATTCATCGGGATTAATGAAGTGCGGAAAAATATATTGATCTTCTGCTTGTGTCGGGAGAGAAAAAAAACGTGCACAAAAGAGTCAATTCTGAGCCAGTGATAAAATTGTATAGGATAAAAAATCCCTTTTTTTGGGATAAGATAATGAATTTATATGCCGTCTGCCATTGTTGAAGTAAATTTTCAGTGGAGATATTTTGGTTATAACAGTATGTAATTTACTACCAATTTGTACAGTATTCTGTTTTCGCTATATATTCTTGTCGCAGGATTATGGGTAGGATTAGTATGCTGGTTTGTGAAACTGACAAGAAAATATTATGATTGACAGACGGAACAAGGCGGAATATGTTCACTTGGAATTACATCTGTCAACTTGTAAGCAACATGAAAATTAGTTTTCATAATCAAATTAATGTGGTGGAAAGATAGCTCGGAAAAATTACAATGACTCTGTGTTTGTTGAAAGAGAAAAGATTCTTTTGTCGAGAATGGGCCTTCAGCAAAGTAAATCACTGCTTGGAGAATCGGCACACTGCAAAGACTTGTGGGGCGCTCATAATGGGTGGGCCTGGATGCGGTAAAACGGCCGTCTGCTGCGAACTTGTGTGGCCCACTGCAGCAGACGGTAAGCAGGCAATTCTAAACCGTAGACTTTTGGCTTATCATTTCTGCCAAGCATATAATGTAGAGACTTTATCAATTACACTATTTATAAAAAATCTAGTCACACAGTTAATATGCTCAGATTTGATTTCTGGTTACTCGGAACTTGTGAAGTCACGTGACATTCAACGGTTACTTAATTCACCAGAATGTGAAACAAGTTGCGATGAAGTGTTCAGACGTGCCATCGTTAATCCATTACTAGAAATTGAACCACCTGGAAAAACCCTGTATATTTTAGTTGATTCCATTGATGAATCTTACTTACATTCAGTGAACGAGCGCGAGGAGGGAAGTAAAACAATCGCCGCACTTCTAGCCAATCATCATTCTCTGATTCCAAAATGGTTGCTGTTGGTATGCTCGTCAAGAAAACAAAATAAATCTATTACTCGAATGTTTACCGGTTTCCGTAAAATAAGTCTGGATGATTTGAGAAAGTCGCATGTTGTCCGAGATGTTCAGCAGTATATTCTGTGTCGCCTCGACCAGGAGGAGGAGTTAAGGCAACATCTGAGCCGGGAAACAGCAGAAATGTTGAATCAGTTGCATATTAAAAGTAACGGATGTTTTTTATACCTGGAAAAAGTATTAAATGGTGTTGCCGAAAGCTTTATTATGTTGCGGGAAATCAAGGAAATTCCAGGCACGCTAAATGGTCTATATCTATGGCTATGTCAAAGGTTATTCGTTAGAAAACAATTCTCAAAAATCAAGTCTATTTTAGATGTCATCCTGGCATGCAGGAAGCCACTTACTGATATTGAACTGTACGGTTGTGCTCAAAATAAAAACACATTGCTTTCCAAGGAAGAATTCGAGAAACATATGCAGTTATTGTCGAAAATTCTAATTACAAGTACAGATGGTTGTAGAATTCTATTCCATCATAGTTTTGCTGAATGGCTGCTGGATGTTAAGCATTGTACCCAGAAGTATCTGTGTAACGCATCAGAGGGGCATGGTATGTTGTGTCTCTACGCTACATTACACGCATCACGGCTCTCGCCAGCTGAAGTACAGGATTTCGCATCACATTTAGTGAGAAGTATTTTCCATTCAAGTTTAGATCATAACCACTTAGTACAGTGGTTGCTTATATCGGGTGCGGATGTGGGAAAATGTCTTAATGCTGGAATACCTAAGGAACAAAAAGTGTTGAAACTTTTATTAGATGCAGGGGCTGAAATGCCATGTGAAGAGGAAGGGGATGCCGCAAGCATGAAAGAAAGTCTGACTATTGAATCACAAATAGAATCTCCAAAATTGAGTGATCGGGATTTAGATGAACGTATTGACCATGTTGATGCAAACGGACGGACTTTGTTACATACGTCTGCTTATCAGGGTAACTTACATTTAGTGCAATTATTGTTACTGAAAGGTGCAAATATAGAAGCTTTAGATAAATCACGGCAGACGCCACTAAATCTTGCTGCAAAACAAGGCTTCGCTGAAGTCGTATCTGCTTTGGTGGAAGTTGGCGCGAATGTTGATAATGCAGATGAAGATGGGTGGACAGCATTGCGATCAGCAGCTTGGGGTGGACACACGGAGGTTGTAGGTGTGTTACTCTCTGCAGGAGCGTCGGTTGACAATGCGGACATTGATCAGAGAACTGCTCTAAGGGCGGCTGCATGGGGTGGTCATGAAGATATTGTGATAAAATTGTTGGAGACCGGAGCAGACGTTAACAAAGCGGACAATGAAGGCAGGACTGCCTTGATTGCAGCGGCTTATATGGGACATACTGAAATCGTTGAACACTTGTTAAACTATGATGCAAATATTGACCATGAGGACTGTGATGGTAGAACGGCACTTTCTGTTGCTGCTCTGTGTATTCCAGCCAGCAAGGGACATGAAAATGTTGTAAGTTTACTATTGGAACGTGGAGCTGAAGTGAATCACCAAGACAAAGATGGTATGACCCCGTTATTGGTGGCGGCTTACGAAGGCCATCAGGAAGTGTGTGAGATGTTGCTGGAGTGGGACGCAGATGTTGATCACAGCGACAAGAATGGTAGAACACCATTATTGGCAGCAGCATCAATGGGCCATGAGAAGATTGTCAGCCAGTTGTTGTTCTGGGGATCTGCTGTGGATACTATAGATTCTGAAGGACGTACTGTGTTAAGCATTGCCGCTGCCCAAGGAAATCTTGCCATTGTACAACAACTTTTGGATCGTGGATTAGATGAAATGCATCGAGACAACGCTGGCATGACACCTTTACATATGGCAGCATATGAAGGCCACAATGAGGTGAGATTAATATATATGTGTTAAGTAATGTCTGATACTATAGTAATCAAAATGGTATGATCTCAAGGACTTAATTACTGCACTTTATGTAACAGATGGTATATAAGTGTATATACACCCATTTTGTTCGATCTACAGATATAGTTGACTGAACTCGGAACAAGCGACAAGTCTGCGGGAGGGGGGATCTTCATCAGATTGAAATGAATAAACATATTCCATCTATTGTTTCTTCCTGAAATTACCAGCAGACAGTTACTGATTGTAATCATGGATCGTTTCTTTTATTCTTCCAATATTCTGCCTCTTGATTTTGACTGATCTGGCAATTGTTAAGTCAGGGATAGAAATAAATCGACTCCCTGTCAGTTTTTTTACTAAGTATCTTTTTTTTCTTAAGGAGGTATTTCAGGAAAGATATTGAAATATTTCTTTACTTAAAGAAATGGCAAATCGGTCTTCGAGGAATCTGTTTATCAGATCAATTTCCATTGTTACATCTGCTTCATAGAAGTTGATTTTCATGCAGAATACTTGCGTCATTGAGGTTATTTTTGTACCAGATAATTTTGTTCTGAAGTTCAAGAAAAACCAAACAATTTCACAAATCATTTTCAAATAGTCTGCGCTGGTATTCCTATTTTAGTACATAATTTGCGGGGAAAAGAATTTTATGATGTTCCGACAGTCTGCTTAATTTGGTAAATTGATTTTTATTGTTTGGATATTACATGAAATGTTAACATTTTGCAAATTCAAGAAAAGTGGGAAAAATCAGCCAGCATAAATTTCGTCATTCTAAGATATAAATTTTTACATATACCGTATTTGACTCTTAAAGGTTAATATACTTATTTCAGCGATTAACAAACTTCTGCTTGTGAAGTATCAGACATCGGTGAATATCCTGAACTTCGTGACCCCCCGCAATGATTTCCACGTATATAGTAGTTATTCTATATTGCGGTTCTTGGCCATAATTGTCAGTATGTGTATCATACAAGTTCTTGAAAAATTTGAGTTTTGTTGAGACTGATCTTGATAAAAATCAGCTGTGAAGTCCAGGCAATTATTGCCATTTTTCAAATCAATTAATGATGATAATGAATGACATGGTTGATATAGTTATATACATTCTAGAATGTGGATATTCTGTGTTTAAAGGTACTATATTGTTATAAACCCACATGCCACGCATTCCAGGAATACTTTCACTGACAGTCTGATAAATTAGATTATCCTATGTCTGGGTTATAATAACTGAATATTTGACCAACTTCCAACTGATACATGAAGACAGATTTGTTAGATTAAAGAAATGGTTGCTGAGGTATCACAGGAAGTGGAACAGGTTAACATGAATTAGGTTAATTGAAATTTAAAGCCTGTGTGTTTAAGCGGCTGAATAATGGACTGTAGCAAAAGTGAACTTTACACCTGTTGATCATGGTTGGTTAAATGTAAGATGAACTACTGTATATTGCTAAAGCAAGTGTTGATTGACTGATAAGTAAATGATTCGAATAGGAAATACCGTGTAACCTCTCTAAAGCGACACCTTTTGAGTCAGGACTTTTTTGAAAGCTAGTCTGTGCAGGTTTTCCATGTCATTTTCTGTGTCATTTTCCGTGTCATTTTCTGTGTCATTTTCCATGTCATTTTCCATGTTATATTCCTCGTCATTTTCCATCTCATTTCTGTGTCATTGTCCATGTCATTTTCCGTGTCATTGTCCATGTCATTTTCCATGTCATTGTCTGTGTCATTTTCTGTGTCATTGTCCATGTCAATTTCTGTGTCATTTTCATGTCATTTTCCATGTTCAAAGCTGACATACACAGAAAAAGTCTGAGTTAAGATATAACTGTCCAACCTTTAAAATTGTGGGCCATGGTTGGGCAAAAAACTCCAATTTATTCCAGGTGTTCACGGAGCAACACTATAAAAGATATGAATAACAAATATGTAACTATGATAAATAATTAATTATTAATTTCATTGTAATAAATTAACCTGAAGATATTTCATGATTGTTGTCATGGTAAAGACCTGGTTCTGTAAACTTATCTTGAAGAATCTACTCAATTATTAATGAAGGTCTTCGCTGATTGCTGACTGTCGTTAATTAAAGATTAAGATTGTTTCCATTCAATTATTGCTGTCCTACTATTGTATAGATTTCAGGAGACAGTGAAACAATTTGTATATGACAATTAACTGTGTTACTAACTGGTGAACTTTATATATATGTTTGTTTCCGTGGTTATTTTAGATGTATTGAAGTGCCTGTTAAATTTATTTTGTACAACAAAATGGACGAAAAGGTTTGACATATTGTATTTTGTTGAAGCTTTGGTACTAGGACGTTCGATGAATGATGGATAATTTCTGAGAAGTGTGTTTTTGGGCAAAGTAGGTCAAAACTTTGTACACTCTGATACAATATATTACATGTACTTAGTCCTACACAGCTAGAACATTAAAATTTTGATAGAGCAGAACATTTTTGTCATAAGTCATGAAAATATGGAAGACTGAACCTGATCAGTCTCTCACTTTGACCCCTTATTTTGTACAGAAAATCAATAGCTTCAATGATTCTTGAATACAAATATGTTATGTTACTTTATTTTATTCAAGTCTCAACTTTTACCATACTTCATTCAATATGCCATATTTCAGAAAATTCTCTGAAAAATCCCTGGCATATTCAATTACAATTACTTGATAGAATGCCATGAAATATTCATCAACTTGCTTCAATTTATAGTGGTATCTTAATTATAAAACCTTGATCTAGCCTTTGATAACATATGAGAATCTCCTGTTGGTAATTCTATTTTGAAAGAAAGTGAATGAAATTCTTTCATCATAGGTTCAGCTTATAGCTCATATTTTTCTTGCAAGCCGCCAAATGTTTTAAGTCCAATCAGTGGCTTATATGATCTTGATATTTGATTCCCTTGAGGTTGTCTGTCAGACTGTCTCTCCAACTGGTCATCTGACAACATGTCTGTCCAACTGGTGGTCTGACAATTTGTCTGTCCAACTGGTCATCTGACAACATGTCTGTCCAACTGGTCATCTGACTATTTGCCTGTCTAACTGGTCGTCTGACAACATGTCTGTCCAACTGGTCGTCTGACAATATGTCTGTCCAACTGGTGGTCTGACAACATGTCTGTCCAACTGGTCATATGACTATTTGCCTGTCTAACTGGTCATCTGACAACATGTCTGTCCAACTGGTCGTCTGACAATATGTCTGTCCAACTGGTCGTCTGACAATATATCTGTCCAACTGGTGGTCTGACAACATGTCTGTCCAACTGGTCATCTGACTATTTGCCTGTCTAACTGGTCATCTGACAACATGTCTGTCCAACTGGTGGTCTGACAATTTGTCTGTCCGACTGGTCATCTGACAACATGTCTGTCCAACTGGTCATCTGACTATTTGCCTGTCTAACTGGTCGTCTGACAATATGTCTGTCCAACAGGTGCTCTGACAATTTGTCTGTCCAACTGGTCATCTGACAACATGTCTGTCCAACTGGTCATCTGACAACATGTCTGTCCAACTGGTCATCTGACTATTTGCCTGTCTAACTGGTCGTCTGACAACATGTCTGTCCAACTGGTCGTCTGACAATATGTCTGTCCAACTGGTGGTCTGACAACATGTCTGTCCAACTGGTCATCTGACTATTTGCCTGTCTAACTGGTCATCTGACAACATGTCTGTCCAACTGGTCGTCTGACAATATGTCTGTCCAACTGGTCGTCTGACAATATGTCTGTCCAACTGGTGGTCTGACAACATGTCTGTCCAACTGGTCATCTGACTATTTGCCTGTCTAACTGGTCATCTGACAACATGTCTGTCCAACTGGTGGTCTGACAATTTGTCTGTCCGACTGGTCATCTGACAACATGTCTGTCTAACTGGTCATCTGACTATTTACCTGTCTAACTGGTCGTCTGACAACATGTCTGTCCAACTGGTGGTCTGACAATTTGTATGTCCAACTGGTCATCTGACAACATGTCTGTCCAACTGGTCGTCTGACAGCATGTCTGTCCAACTGGTCGTCTGATAACATGTCTGTCCAACGGGTGGTCTGACAATTTGTCTGTCCAACTGGTCATCTGACAATATGTGTGTCCAACTGGTCGTCTGACAATATGTCTGTCCAACTGGTCATCTGACAACATGTCTGTCCAACTGGTCATCTGACAACATGTCTGTCCAACTGGTCATCTGACAACATGTCTGTCCAACTGGTCATCTGACAACATGTCTGTTCAACTGGTCATCTGACAATATGTGTGTCCAACTGGTTGTCTGACAATATGTCTGTCCAACTGGTCGTCTGACAATATGTCTGTCCAACTGGTCATCTGACAACATGTCTGTCCAACTGGTGGTCTGACAATTTGTCTGACTTACTGGTCGTCTAACAACATGTCTGTCCAACTGGTGGTCTGACAATATGTCTGTCCAACTGGTCATCTGACAATATGTCTGTCCAACTGGTCATCTGACTATTTGCCTGTCTAACTGGTCATCTGACTATTTGCCTGTCTAACTGGTCATCTAACAACATGTCTGTCCAACTGGTCATCTGACAACATGTCTGTCCAACTGGTCGTCTGACAACATGTCTGTCCAACTGGTGGTCTGACAATTTGCCTGTCCAACTGGTCGTCTAACAACATGTCTGTCCAACTGGTCGTCTGACAATATGTCTGTCCAACTGGTCATCTGACAATTTGCCTGTCCAACTGGTCGTCTGACAATTTGCCTGTCCAACTGGTCGCCTGACAACTTGTCTGTCTGTCTGCTTGTTTGTCTGCATTAATGTAAGATTACTGTAACTGAATACAATGATAAAAGGAGAGGGTTTTCTGAGTACATGTAATATATTAGAATTCATGTCTTGTGTTAGCCATTGGCTCAGTGCATTCAGTGGATATTGTTTTACAGTCTGAAAATCAAGATATTTTTCTGGAATCTTAATTTATATATTTCACCTGTTTTGTGTATACATTCTGTGTTAGATAGCTGATGAGTGGCTTGATAATTGTGATAAATATGGTTGCTTTATGTAGGAAATGTGGCCTGTATATAATGCTATACCTGCAGTGAGGTACTTAAAGAAATAGGAGTTCATTGAAAGTTGTTAAGCACATAAAATTTCCATTGTTTAATTAACCCACTGTAGTTTTTGTTGTTGGTGTTTCTGTCCAAGTTCTCCGTAAATCATCATTTACAGAATCCATGTAATAGTTCTTTTTCATTGCTGTGTCTTTGAGTGTTGGTTGGCTGTGCACGTATATATTAAGTGTTTTTGTGTACAAATTAAAATTCCTTGTACCGTAAATTTTTTGTTCTTTGAGAGTTGTAACTGCAGAGCTCCAGATAAGACGCTAATTGTGTAATTACACTTTGAAAACAGGGAAATACACAATAACAATTATTTCTCTGTGTCACATACAACAAATTGAAAAATCGTCGACACATTCCGGTTGAATTCTGTGCATCAAACTATATGTACAATACTGGTGCCTGAGTTCCCTAAACTAAATAATGAACATCTGCACGAGCCAGTAACTGAAAAAATCACACTCGAAGATAGTATCATCATTATGCAGCCATCTTTGTGCAACAGTGGCCAATTGTATACTTTGTGTGGTATAATTATGTAAGTCGGAGTTGTAGCATAATGCTTGTTGAATGAATCACTCTCAAGTCTCATGGAAAAAGCACTAACTGTATCAGTCACTCTTATGAGGAAGTTTGATCATCATAGGCCTTTAAGCTTGAAGGATCAAACCCATGATTAACTTTTTTAAGCAGCCAACACGTTATGTACTTAAATGTAAAAGCTTTTGTTTTTATGCCCCCCTTCGAAGAAGAGAGGGCATATTGGTTTGCACATGTCAGTCCTGACTCGGTCGGTCCGTCCGTAATCTTTTCGTTACCCATCAATACCTCAAGAACCCCTTGACCTATCATCCTCAAACTTGGTCCACACATTCACCTTGGGTAGCAGATCGAGGAACCCTATTGATTTTGGGGTCAAAGGTCAAGGTCACAGGGGGCATAATGTTTTACAAACATCTCTTGTTTACTTAACTGTTAAAGCTATTGTTTCAAATGAATTTTATTTGTGTTTGGCTTAATTTTCAAACAGTGGCGCCATTGACCGATTTTTCGTGTTCCTCAAAACACGACTTTATTTTAAAAAGCTGGCACTGCATTCGTAGGGTTTGATAAATCCAAGTTCGGCTTAAAAAAGACTCACTTTAAGTGTATCCAATTTGGTTAGCAATTTATTTTGTTTCTAGTTTAGTAAACTGCAAGCTGTGACTGCTGAGGAAAGATCGTTTGTACGTAAGCTGCACACAATGATTTTGTTACAGGATTAAGTTGTTTTCATTATTCATTGTCAAAATTTCAACTGTGCGACCATTTATCAACATTATATTGTAACTGTGTTAATTCAGTGCAGCTGTGATATTAATGTATTTGTTATGATAATTCGAAAGTTTCATTGAAGTATGAGCCCCAAAAATAAACAATGTTTGTTTGACAATTCTTTTGTTATCAGGCAAACAACAAAAAGATTTGCCTTTTACTGAACGGCTGTGAATTTTGGTCTTGCATTTTGTTAAAAGTGTGCAGAGGTGCAAGTTATTAATGCTTGAGAATGTTCTGCAATTTTTAATTTATACGTCCAAATGTTCAATAGTTAATAGTTAGTAAAACATTGCATTAATTGTAACTTTTCTTAAAAGATTCCTGGAACTTCAATACACGAGTCCAATTCAAGTACTTTCACTCCTATGCTAGCGCTAAATTCGATACATAGTGTCGCTAACTTAGCGCATACTGGTCAGGATAGAAAATACCAGTAGGCAATAACCACCAATTTTTGTCAAATAGGTAAGACTATACATACTTTAATCTGAATATATATTGACACGATTGTAACAAATTAGTAAACACTTGACTGAATCTAAGGTTTAGAAAGAGTTTTGAGCTTTCTTGCGAGACTGCTCTCAAGTTTAATCACCCAAACCCCTTGGTTATAAACAGACTTTTGAGATCAGCCTCTTAGAATACACTCAGGCGCCTTAATTGTCATTGGTCAGTTTCAAGACAGAGCTCAGAAATAACCTATCATTTATATGAGTTTTGTGACTCTGGTTGCATTTATTTTGATTTCTACTTACCAATGAGACCTGGTGGACATTCTTGTTAGATGAAGCAATTTAATTAAATAAAACATGATTGACTAAATGCTAGTTTGTATTCAAAATTTGTTGATTGGAATATCAATTTCATTGATGTCAAAACTGAAAACTTGGAAATCTGCCACAGTGGAGCCTTCGCTATTCAAGGACAGACTCGAATAAACTGTGATTATGAAATATTCCGAGAACACGAACACAATGTAATGAAATAAAACATCAAACATGTTGATGGGACAAATTAAGATAACATAATCAAAACAGTGTATAATGTTACCAGAATTATCATTATGATTTGACAATATAAAGATAAGATAATTAATGTTTCAGGACTGATTGTATCGCTATTAAATTTATATTCACTGCGGTGTTATTGTCGTAGCTTCATTAAAATTAATTACCATCACATAATGTAAAATGGGCCTTAATTGTTTTGAAATGCTAATAGCTTTGGAATTTGTTTGAAAATGTTTGTTGCTTTTCTGCAAATACTGACACTGAGGGTATACATGTAATTACGTTGCATTGAAGATCAAGTGGTAAAATTGTTGCAATCTTTGAATCACTCACCTCTCCCCCCTGTATGTTCGCAAGGGCCTCTATAAGTTTCTTTCATATGAGGGAACCATCTATAGCTGACTTGTTTAAAATTGATAGGTTCTGACATTTGTACCTGCCCACTATTTGCCCCAAGTTAATATAATTTAACCGGTTTCTTTTCTTCTCCGATTTAAAAGCTGGAGAGTCATTGTGATTTCATGTTATAAACCATGTGAGGTTGGAGACCAGTCACATAACTCGAGCGTCTGATTGGTCGGTTCTTTGCTCCATCGTAAAATTGACCAATGGTTAAGCTGAATTCTTAGACTGGTTTCCAAGTTAAATTTTTCTAAACTAATTCCAAATTGATGATGTGATATAAATTAAGTCAAGAAAAGCCAAACAAATTATAACTAAGTGCAGTTACATTATAATATGCTGACAATAATGGTATGGTGATAAGTTAAATATAATGACTGCCATATTGTGACATTTACGATGTAGTACCGTGAAACATTTTCATGAAGGGAAGCCAGTCTGGCTCAAATGTTGATTTGTTTCTCATACATGTAAAACAAATATTTTATTAAAAGTGGCCTATTTTTTAATTAACAATAAATAACATACAATCAAGATGATATGAATAAAGATAATTTTATATGACTACAAATGACCTTAATTATTGTAATAGATATTACTTTTTGTCCATAAAACTAGGCTATTGACCCTGTAACATTTGCACGTTCCAAGTTTTTCATAATTTGACTATTCCCAATACATCAAAATCTGAAAGATCTCATTTTTTAATGAGAACAAATTTGTGATAAAAACGACAAATTTAGTATAATTTTATCAATTTTTCATTCACTCCCACTGTTAGGTGACGACCTTTTAGCGATATGAGCCACTTATATATGTCTGTATAATTAATCATGTATGGCCAATGGGTTTCTGTCATAAATCTGATAGTTGCTGGGTTAAAAGTGTCAAATAGGTTGAAAATAAGTCTTTAATATGTCCATTGAATTGTTGTACACAATTATTGAAAAGCGTGAAATTAAATGTTGACATTTATTGCTAGGAGTTTGAGTAAGTTCCTAATTGGCTCAATTCTTGAATATTTGAGGTGTAATAGAGCAAACAAGGGGTAAATGTAATTCGGTAAAACCTCACTTCAAGACCATAACTCAAAACTAAGACCACCATGATATGATATTTAAATTAGACCATATTTCCATCAACCAGTTTAGGGAGATTGTCTTTTCTGTGGGTGTCATGATCCGGCAGTGATTATAATCGTTGTTGTTCTCGACGCTCACTACTTCGGCAGGCTGCTTTCTGTTAGTTTTGAGAGTGAATATGAGGTTTAATTGCATGTTTTAAGTGTTGATGCACATTGAATACTTACAGAGCGGCAATCTGTAGACCCGGGTTCGAATTGTGAATGAAGAATTTATATAAATACAGTCAGACCTCGTTTATTATATTCAAATAAATATCAGGTCTCGATGTATCATCTACGAACAACAAATAGAAATGGGCTGTTCGAAACCGTATATAATATTTTGGACTTGATATTAAATTCGAATGAACGAGGCCCGACTACTTACTACTTATAATTACCTACTTACTTAATCTTCTTCGTCCCTAGTGGGACATTAAGGCAGTAACAATCCATTTACATCTTTGTCTGCTTTTTTGCAACATTTGCAGCATCGTCCCATGACAATTCCATTTCAAACTGTTTGTTTGTGGATTGATTACAAAGTTGGGTGATGTCTAGTCTGTTGTGGTAAAGTTGGCAGCTGTTTTGACTTGAGTCTAGTCTGAGATCTGGTGTAAAGTTTTGGTTTGTTGTTGTTACAGTAACAGCCATAATATATTATACGGAGAGGGGATGTAAGCACCATGCCCAACCCCCATACCTGAAGGACCAGGTGCTGGGTTTAGTCTGGTTACTCTGGTTGGACCTACCAGGGATCTGAGAGCTAACTATCCCCTAATATCTGCTCTCAATCTCAACAGAACACACAAACCGCCTCACCAATAGCAAAGAACCAGCACATTTGAGGAAGATTTATATAAATACATCATTTCTATTATACATTCATCAGTTGGACACTCATTCTTTAGGTTGTTCTAACGTGAGAATCATTTGAATACTGAACTATTTGTATGCAAATTGACAGAATTCTGACTATGCAAATTTCAGTGTCCTTTGAATATTTTTGGATGAAAGCGAAATTTTTCTCATTTAATGCGCAGGCTGCTTGCCGATCCTTTGTTCTATCGCTTGAGAATATATGCAAACAGTTAATGATGTACAGATAAACATTGTGACGTTATAATATTTAAATGTCGGCAAGTTTGTTTTCTGATGATATATTTACCCAGCATGCAATGAGACTATGTTCTTTGCTGGGGGTGCCTGCCATGCGAGTTCCCGGGTGCACCGGTACAATACAGCCAATTGGTATATTGTAACTTGATAATGCATTTATTTATTAGCGGTCTTATACTAATAAATCATTGCAATAAAAGCAGACTTAAGCGACAAAATTTGCTGCTTTGTTCAGATATCCCAACTTATAAATGATAAGGGTCACAAAGCCCTATTTAAAAAGGTATTAACAAGTCTCGTACTTGCCATATTTGTCTTAAAATCAACATTGAATGAGAAATGTATTGCTATGTACTTGAAAATTGATAACTTTGTTGGAAATATGAGTCATCTATTTAATTCTGTATGTCCCCTATGTTGATTTTCATGGGTTTATATCAATGGACATCTCCAATTTTCTCATTGAAGGGTGAAATTAAAGGATGTTTACCCAGCTTAATTGAAACTGGACACTTAAATACAGATGTTAAGACTAGGTTTAAATGCGTGAGATACATTTGTTAAATGAAGTATGACATTTTTCTAACCTCTGATCTGAATCGACTGAGCATGACTTGTTAAGTTTTAATGCACAGTTGAACCTCGTTTATTTGAACTCGTTGGGTCAGAAATTTAAGTTTGAATAAAATTTAGTTTTGAATAGCCAATGTTAATTCTACGTGCTTATAAGAAGATACATTAAGACCTGATATTTATTTTTCGAATGATGCCAAAGAGTCGGATAGAAGGTTGTCCAATCACCAAGGTACAACTGTATTTGTAAATATTTAGTTACTGGATTAATCACCTGTTTCATATCACATTTGCATCGAAATTGAAATGGGATATACTGCAGTTGCATGAATACAATTTTTCTAAAATACTATAATTCTCATTAAAATGTTTTGTGAACACCAATTTATTTTGACCTCAATTAACTTGATTACTAATTAACTTAGCTTTGCTTAGTGGTCTGATGTGAGTTTGTTTCCATGGATCTCGTAAAACTGAATTTACCTCACTTGAACCACTACAGACCTGATTAAGTCCGGTGCTTCGGTCATGGTCAGCCATGACTCATTACCAGTTGGTCTTAACATTTTACTACAATTGGCACCACAGTCAACAATGGATCTGATGTCACCACTGCCATACCATAACACCATGGTTAACCATGGTCTACATTACCACAGTTTAGGCAATGGGTAACTATGGTTATGAACTATGGTTGTATAAGCAGTCATCATCAACCATTGTTATCTGTCTAAGTCAAACATGATCATGTTATGTGTGTATGTATATTCTACGATCAAACAGGCTGACATAACATACTGAAACTTGAACAAGTCTCCTTTTTAGAGGGTTTACGGTATAATGATTGATGTACCGAAATGAGTTGTGTCATAAATGGGGTAATCAGTATCTTGGTGTCAGAATCTTTATGTCATTTATTTACTCACAAGTTTTTATGTATAACATTGATTTTTGCAGAGGATTGCAAATTTGTTTCAATGTTTTAAGACCTGCTGGCAGTTCTGCTGGGAAATTTTGTCTTTTTTTGCTGCACTATAATCTTTTTGCTTTTTCATGAAACCTGAAATCATTATACATTTAAGAAAAAGAACATGAACAAGCGAAATTTCCCATGGAAATTGTCCTTTGTTACTATAATGGATTTGTCGAGGCACAATGATGAATGAAAGAGACCTTTCTAATGATATCAAATCAAGCGGTGTATGAGAAAATAACACTGATTAAAAAGTGTTTTTTTCTCTCACCTTTTCTTTATTAATGACAACGAAATGCATGTGATTTAGCTAACTTACGTGTATTATCTAAGTCTCTATCATGCAGTACAGTTGAAAACAGTTTGTAAATTGTATTGAATGACATGGGCTTTAACTTTAAATTCCCAAAAACTTGAGCATTTAGATGCAGGTGTTCGCCCTATGGCCATGATTATAATAATGTAAAGACATTTCTTGTCAGTGAGTTTAGCCAGGTTCCATCACCCATTGACAGTGTATTTCTCTGGAGCCTGAACCCTGGATCTCCACCACCAGAGATGTGTTTTATGCTCTCGAGAGCTGAGACCTCTCTTAAATGAGCAACAACTTCTCTTCAACAACTTTGTCACTTTTCCCGTTGTAAAATGTAACAACCAATACCTTGCTTGAGCAACAATCTCTCAACATTATGGCTGAAATTTGCAGGTCCCCAAATGTGGTTTATATAACTTGTTCAGGAGAGATTTCAAAGTACATTCATTCATAATAATTGGTTGCGGCAAGGAAATTCGAAATTTAAGAAACTATATATAATCAGCATGGGAAGATTTAATGTGTTATATACATGTATTAATGATACTGAGGTTTGGTGAGATAAATCTAGGAAGTGAATTTCTTGGAATAGAATGATTTTGTTTGATTTTAATATTTTTCTGAAGTTTTCAAACCATTTAGAAAATTCTGTTCTATCAAACGTTTGATGCATGTTAACTTTTCATATTAACATTAATGCAATCACCGGAACAACTTCCTAACGATTAGTAATAAAAATTGCATTTTTATTGCGCTTGTTATCATATAAATGCTCTTCAAATAGGAGGAGGGATTAGCTTGACTCGTAGGGATCATTGATTTTGTACCTATAAATCAGAGAACAAGTGTAATATAATATTCTATCGCATTGATTACAAATATTGGTTGATGTATTTTTTCTTGCCATATGTGAAGAAGATTGCTATTATACAAGGCTTCAAGACTGACTCAATTCTGACTCATTATGTCGACATTGATTTTGTTGCCCTAGTTTGTATATGTGGCTGTTACAGGTTTTATTGTAAGCCACTGAAGCTGTTTTTAATTTCATTCCTAAACCGACTATCATCCCTAAGGGAATATGTATTGAATTGTATCTTCAGAAATGTTCTTGTTAAGGTATGTGCCAGTCTGATGAGGGAAGGGATGTTTCCGAAGGCTTATCTGGAATTAGGGAAGTGGCTCAGTCTATATATACATGTATATTTAATTGCTAATACTGTAAACTTTAAGTATGTACAGCTGTACCTTGTTCATTCGAATTCATTGGGTCCGAAATTGAATAACACATGGTCTCGAATAGCCCTAATTCAGTCCCAAGACAATACATCGGGACCTCAGATATTATTAGAAGGTTTTCGAATAAACCAGGTGACAGACTGTAGTTGTTTAAAAATTAGTTTCATGACCATAGTGCTGATGTTGGCTGCATTCATGCATACTTAATACTTATTAAACGTAAAATTGTGCATTTATACTTAATGGTATCTGTTTAAAAGCTATAGGAATTTCATTGTGAGTCACTGAGTGTGAGTATTTTAGTGCATTACCTTTATATTGACTAGCCCACCCTTGACCAGCCTCAGGTATGACATCGCTGTTTTTGTATTACCATTAAGTATGTCCATCAGAACAAACTATTAGTGACAAATTTTCTTATGTTCCCCGTAATTCACTCTGTTTTTACCATTTTATAGACAATAGGGGGTATTTTCCCCTCATTTATAATCCTTTTCAGAGTATTTTATTTTAATGAATTTCCTGTGAGAGCCGCAAAGGATATATTAACAACATTATGAGCCAATCAAATTTAGCACTCCATCTCAGAGATTGATTGATTTATTTGGATAGTTTATATCATTTTCAATAAGATAATGGCCACAGGTCCCTGGAATGACCTTGCATGAATGCTATAAGGTAATAAAAGCAGGTCGATTCATGGAATATTCTGGCTTTATTGTAGTTTTCTGCAGTGCACTGATTCATTGAAATACATTGTGCAGGAAACTTGAATTATCGGATCTGTGTTACTGCAATGGAATAACAATATCCCAGTGTTTAATTAAGTAAATGATTCTATAATGACTGATAAGGAAAGTATATGTATCAAATTAAGGGCAGTCCTTTTCGTGAAAATCAAAAGTCAAGTTTTTAGATGTGATTCAGAATTCCCCCCCCCGTATAATTTTCATATTTTTTTCTTATTAAAGTCAATTTTGTTTAATGCCCCCTGATTTAGGAGGAGCATATTGCCAACACTTTGTCTGTCAGTCTGTGTGTGTGCCCAGGGTTTTCCCTAGGATTTTTCTGCTAGGGTTCCTAGTGTTTGACAAATTGGGGATCCTTAGTAAAATTGTGTGGTCCCAGATATGCAGTTTATACTTGACAAAGGTTTTTTTAGGGGTCCCAGAGATGCACAGTAAGTGGAAAATGGGAGTCCCTAGAAGGAAAAGGGAGTCAGGGACTCAAGATTTCTGCATCAGGGAAATCCCTGGTATCTGTCCCACTCTCGTGTCTGAGCGCTATTTCTCAGCTTCACTGTTCATTGTCGGCATGATCCGTTTCAATGATTTTTCATACACTTCTGGGAGCATCCATCATTTCTTGTTTAATTTCTGTTCCTAAAATACCTTCTTTTGACATCTACATATTTTTATAGGCATTGGCAATTTACAATGTTATTGTTAAATCTGACTGAATTAAATAAAAGAAATTTTATACTTCATATACATTATCTTAGTTATAATTACATAATAAACCTGTATGATAGCCTGAGTTACAAATTGTTGTTCAGAAACCATGTTGAACCAGAGATGGAATCATCAATAAGGAATCTCACTGTGATGATTAATTTACTAGTTCAGAAAATGTAAATCAGGTTCTAATGTGATGTAGTGACCTCTCTTGTGGGGTTTCCTTAACGAGCAAAAGCCCAAGTGTAACTTCAGAATTGTTTGGGCCCTTAATCAGGATTAATAGCTTGGAATTTCTCATCCTCAGTGGCATTTAAGGAGGTCTATGTAAAATGCCTGAGAGCTTTATATCTGGTTACAACTTGCATCATAAATAAGTGATCTCCCATTCTGTCTTTGTGTATCAGTACTTGTACAAGAATGAGTATCATCACAGATAAACCTGTTGCTGTTTTCTTCTAAATATGGATGGCTGAAAAACTCCTAGTTTGAAATATTGATACCTTCTGGTCATAAAAGATTTCCTGCTTAATGTTAGAAGTATTGACTTAAACAGTAGAATATTAAATAAGGATGACTTCTTGACAGATGATGCCAATATAATGTTATGCTCCTAAGAATATTAAATAAGGATGACTTCTTGACAGATGATGCCAATATAATGTTTTGTTCCTATTGGTGTTCTTAGACTTTGGTACAAAACTATTGTAACTCGCCAAGTTCTTTAGCAAAACCAAGTTAACAATAGTTATGCATTATTTATATGATTGAATATACAAGCACTCTGCAATGGAGCCTCTTCAAGAATGATTATAAGGAATATTGGGTCAGTTTAGGTAAAATATTGAAAACTCTTGTTCAATGAAAGCTTAAGTTATTAAGTGTCTTTTTTGTTAGATTGTGTTTGCCAATCTTACTCAAATGAATGCTTATGTCCTTGTCAGTCTTACTCAAATGAATGCTTATGTCCTTGTCAGTCTTACTCAAATGAATGCAATTATGTCCTTGCCAATCTTACTCAAATGAACGCTTGTACGCTTTAATGATCTCAGTAAAATGTATGGACCGACCCATGATAAAGTCATTTTGATTATAAATTATTAAATTTTACAATAAAGGTGTCACTATTGATTATAAATGAACGAGCAGAGTAATGCATAAATATTAAGTTTTCCAACTCATGCATGTGTTACTAATTGTGTCAGAAATCATCAGGGAATTCAAAGTGGCACAGAAATGCAGGGATAAAAGATGGAGAAATAAACTCATGCTGGTACAACAGTCACTCATAATTTACTGATGGAATCAATGTGCATATTTTCAATTATAGTTAATTGATATAGAAGTGAGTCACAAGCTCACCATGTTGTTACATGTACCTGTGTGCTGGTATTGTTGAAGCTGATATTGATTTTATTGTTATTCTTGTTGCTGGTTCCTTTAGGCACTGTCAGTTCTTTGATTTATGGAATCCATGAAAGCAATTATTAGGAATGCTGGCAGTTATTAAGTAATTAAGCAGTGCAGTACTCATTCTATTCCTACTTGTTATCTGCAATATCTCGAATCATCTAACACCATTGGGATGCCATAGGATTCTACATTGATTTACTATGAATTTTGCTGATAACTTGTTTCATTATGGTCCCCTATCATGTTCCTATTTGTGTTCAATTACTAAAACAGCTTTTTCCAGAAACCAGTTCTAGCTAGCCGTTCCAAACAGTAGCTTGTTCTGCTATGATTTGCCACTACCCTGTTTATTAGGTGATGCCAACTTGTTTTATTCCATTGGGAATCAATAGAATGTTTGTCATTGGTTGTGATGGGAATATATCTGTTGTTCGTTGACCATTGATTAATGTAATTATGTTATTTGTTCTCGGAATTATGTTGTGGTGTCCCAGAAATACTTGTGACAATGTAATGCTATGTTGTGGATGGTGCTTAAAGTCATATAGTATATCGATGTTTTGAGAGATCATGTTATTAGTATTAAAAGAATAAATTTAATGGGATAGAACCATAGAGTTTAAATTGCCAAATATATTATGTACTGTAAAACCTATTTTAAGCAACCACCCGATGGATCAGACTATTTGCCCATTTGAGGGAGGTGGTCACTCAAAGTAATTTTACTTATCATCTGAATTGAGCACGAAATGCTTTGATAGACCAAATTGTTGAGATCTCGACTGTCTAAAGAAGTTGATGCACAGTATTATCTTTCTTTGCCAATATAGATAAGTGCTTGAAGATTCCTTTTGATTTCATACACTTCTTTGGCTTGATATTTATATGATACATATGTGTTAACATTATTTTAGTATTGTACTTTATATGTATGAGAGTTTTTATTATATTTTGCTGAAAGTGGTTTAATTGGGCATAAAATAGCAGTTTTTGATAATGTTATTGAAAACATTTTTTTATACATTTTATAGCCCAATTTATGTAGGAGTTTAAGTTCTGATTTATAAGTGGAGAACAACAGGTGGTTCTACATGTAAACATAGACTAAAATATCTCTGTTGCTGTTGCCTGCATGCTCCTCTAGCATTCTCCTCTTGCTAATCCCAAATTGGTTTCCGTAAACTCCCAGGGTTATTTTCCGGAAGTCTTTGAATGCAATTAGTTTAATGATAATTATATAGGCCCCTGAATATGCAGGTTGAGACAGACAAATTTTGTGGCTCTAAATTTTGTGGCTCTCTGATTTCCCATGGGAATCTAAATCTGCTCTGTTTACCATATCTGATCTTGTTTATTCATGCTGATTTAGCAGTATATTTTATACACCATGTGCATCTCAATTATTCACGAATTTTGAGACTTTAAAGCATTTATAACAGAATTTCTGAATACAGAACCCATTGCAACAATTGAACTTGTTTTTTATATGGCTTGCTACGTAAGATCATTCCTTAAAGCGCATAATTACCGTAACTGTTGGGGTTAACAAGTCTGAAGACAATGCCTAATGTTTTTGATGGTGATTTGAACGGAGACCATTCAGTGTAACATCATTGGTGTCCTCCACCTGTGAATCATGTCGAGATGTTGCTTTTGGCAGAACTCTTAGTTCTGCTGGAAAACCTAAGGAAGAGCTGGTTTTAAGTGGCTACATGGCTATATAACTATAGGATTCTGTTGAAAAAGGTATTTAGACTGGCAGCGTCACCTCAGTATACAGTTCTCATGAACGTAATCTTAAATGTGTTGATAAAATTGTTGCTGATTTTCGATGCCAACTGCTTTAGGACAATCCTGTTCTGTTACAACTAGGCCAAAATTAAGTGTTTGCTGTTGCTCTGCCTAGCAGCCAAAAATGCTGGGTTCCAAAAACATTTTAGAGGTGTGAGGTGACAAAATATGATAGGAAGTAGTATAGTTAAACATTCGTGATAAAAAATGTTGTTTTCTTTCAAAATATTAGCTTCCCGTCTATTCAGATACATCGAGTTATTACTGAGGGTCGAGAGACAGTGAGCAATTTTAGCTCACCTAAGCATTAGTAGTAAAAACTAACTATTTTTTCGTAAAACAAATTATTATTTCGTAAAAACAACTTAGTTTTTGTAAATATGAATTATTATTTCGTAAATACGAATGACAGTGTACTCGGGTGAGCGATATAGGGCCATCTATGATGGCACTCTTGTTTAATATGGCCTTGATCATATATTATTTTAGGCTAATTTGGTGTTCTCAATGTTGAAATCTTGAGCTTTTGGGTCATTTTGAAGTCAAGAATGGAAAATTCAGTCATGTTCTTGTGATGATAAAAATCTTGACATTTAAGTTAGAAATATAAAGTTCATTCTAATTGGAAAGAAATCTAAATTAGTGTTGACAGAATTAGGTTTCTTGGGGGAGACGCAGGTTGCCTCACCAAAGTTAAGCATGCCAAAACACAATTAGCAGCTTTCAACAGTTGATTAATCACCTCATATTTATCAGATTGATTAATTACTGATATAATGTCATTTGTGCAATATACTTCATTGCACGAGTCTGCTCAGACTTAATACAGTGTTTATTGCAATTAGTCATGCCAATGTTGTTGATTGTACAAGCACAGATAAACTGTAAAAAATTAACCAAGGAATTGTTGATAAATCAATAATATGTTGGTAAACCAATTAATTGTTGATAAACCACCAAAAATGGTGATAAATCATTGATATTATTGATAAATCATTGGTAAATGGTGATAAACCATTGATATTGTTGATAAATTATTGGTAAATGGTGATAAACCATTGATATTGTTGATAAATCATTGGTAAATGGTGATAAACCATTGATATTGTTGGTAAATCATTGGTAAATGGTGATTCAATCAATGCAAAAGTGAAAATGGTGCTACAAACTTGTGAAAATATTGATAAACCTGCAGGCCATATAATGTTGATAAACGAGTGAAATTATTGATTAACTCCGGTATTAATCTTAATAAACCAATGTAAATTGTTGATCGAATTAACCCAACTAGACATACAAAGCATTATTTCTTTGTTAAATTGCATTACTTATATTGGATTTGGTTTAGTATGATCGTTGATGTTGATGTATTATTCTTGCGTGCTATAAGAAATCTAAGTACATCCCATGGTAAACCAGGTTCATCCACGTGCTCTGTGTTAGACCTCTTGATAGATAAAAAACATTGTTGAACACAGCTGCATGACTTACTGCCAAGGCGATGTGAATTTCAATTTTATTTGATTATTGCTCAACTGTTACCACTGTGTTAAGGACAATGTAGTGAAAAAAACAACTTCAATGATTGTTGGTTACTAGTTTGAACTTAAATTTCTGACTTCACTATTACGTACAATGTTTACTTTATTGGAGTTTCATTATGGCACATACTACATCCCCCTTTGGAATTGTTTTCAAAATTGTGTACAAAATATTATCTTGTTCTGTATGTGTGCCATTTTGTTTAATGGTATTTAATTTGTCTAAATTTTGAAATCTTAGTTATATACAGTAAAACCTCACTTAAAGACTACCTCAAAATTAAGAAGTAAAAATGTTCACGACCATTTTCACTGTTTTGCATTTTATTCAACCCCAATACAAACTGTATTAAGATCCCAGGAGTGGTCTTATTATTGAAGTTTTACTGTAGATGTCAATAATCCTCTGTGGAGACGGACTTTAATAGACTGATTGCTTGAACATATCTTAGCCTCGCCTTTCAACGATTCTAACATATGTAATAAAATTAGCTGTCACTGGTACTGCCATTATTTTCTGTACTTGGTACTGACTGTGTTAATGTTAGACCATCATCCTGGAATCTCCATACTAGGTAATTATCTTTGTGTATGTTGCTATATTGGTCTGTTGAAATGTCAATCTCCTGGTCAGCTGATCATGATAATGACCTTGGTAATTACCATAGAGATATGTGTCGTGAAATTCTGTCCTTTGCAATTGCCACATACTACATTTATTGTTAAGACAAGTTGGACAACCACTGTTTACCCATGGGAAAGTGGTGAGAAAATGGGAAAATATGGCGTGACTAAATGGGCAATGTGGAGATTGCAAATTCAACCTTGGAAGAAAAACTGGCTCAGGGTTGCTTCTCCTGCTGTGTCAGGGAAACATGTGGCAATTAGATAATCAAGTTGTCTTATTTCCTACTTGTATCTTCAAGCTACTAAGTCTGATGTGGAATGAGACACTCATATCCAAGGCATACTTAAATTGAGTAGCATGTAAAAGTTCCGTCTGTCTGTTCTTTATGTCAGTCACTCGGAAAGTTCTGAGATTTTTGGGATTAATTCTCTCCGCCCCGTCCCATTGGCATTGTATTACAAAATTTCCTTTTTGAAGCGAATGTTTGCTAACTACAACATTAAGTATAACAATATCAATATATTTCTTAATGCTCAGCAAAAGTATTAAACGTCATTGACTTCGAATTCAATGGTTTTAAGTTCTTATAAGCATGTCAATTCACAATGTGAAACACTCAATCGGATTCATGGTAGAGATGTCATACTTTGCATTATGCCATCTCAATAGTTGTTCTGAACATTATCAGTGAACAGTGTGGTGTCATTGTAGTCTAAAACAATTGCTTGATACTCTTAAATGTGGTGCCATTGACTTCATAATAGGTTTATTGAAGTACACACCAGGTCATATACTGCCAACCAGGCCCATATTTTGTGTTTTTGACATTTGGAAATTGTTCTTTAATTGAAAATTCGATTTAGAAATGCTGAATTTGGATTTTACCAAAAAAGTGGAATTGAATACAAGTGAATTAAGGGAGCTCTGGTTTTGAAAACCAGATGTTTGTCCTTCATTAAGTTCAGTGTTGTAATTAATTTTCATTGGTTAAGGCTGCTTGCTTATTCTAGGTTGCAATTATAGCTTAATTAAATTTCCTTCCAGACAATAATGGACTCAGATGCAGTCTGCATGCACAGTTTTGATTGCTATCTCAGTTGGAAATTCTAACATGCATTGTCATGTTGAAATCTGCCCAGCTGCTGTTTGCTGCTACGGAAACCATGAATGTCACTATGGTTACGGGGTCTTTAAGTAAAAGTGAAATTTTCTTGACGTACATTTCACTTTACATACCGCTATATTGCCGTGAGCCTGCAGTGTCTTTGCCTCTGAATGTCTACATTATGTATGTATGTTTGTATTGCCTTGTTGTATAGTACTGTGTGTGTGTTCCAATGTCAAGGACGTTTGTCTTGATATGGCTGCATGGGATGAGCGATTTCATCAATATAAGTGCACCAATTAGTGTTCAGAATATCGTTTATTTTTGTACACAAATTAATGCAGTGTATACTGAGGGGTGTCAAAATTCCGGACTTAAAACAGGAAATCGGGAATTGGAGCCCCGGAGAAGTCAATTTTCAGATTGATATAAATCTGATTAGTTTTTAACGGGGGGGGGGGGGGGGGGGGAGTAGGAGCGAATCTGCTCCTGAACGAAATGAATTGAGTATATGAATGTATTACTAAAAAAGCATATTTCATTATATGCAAAGTCTGTAGATGAGTTTGTTGATTCCGCTTAGGTTTCAGGATTGAGGAATTGGCTCTTACAGCTGACATTCCTGATACTATTAGAAACTTTCAACAAGCAACAGTTACTGTATGGCGATTGCAGTTGTCCTCATTTTTTCTAGTTTTATTATAAATTCAGGCCGAATGGTCACCGTTCTACCTTGTACTGTTCTTGTCCAGACAGTTAGTATGACAGTCTGAGATATAGAGACACTAATCTTTACCATGAAGTTTTGATCCCACAATTACTTCCTCTGTAACACTAAATTATCTCCATCTAAATTACTGTAATTGATTTCTTGTTGTATCCAGAGGATATCTGACAATGAACGACTATGAATCATAATGTGTCAGATCCGTGATCTTGTGGTTTGGTTTGGGAATTGTTCAAGGTTGCCGATATTGATTTGACTTGGGAGCATTTTTCGTCCCCTTAACAGATTGCATACCCCACCATTGTCCCCTAAGGGATCACTCAAGGTCACTCCTAAATAATACTGAAGCAAATTTCTGCCTTTGTCTGCTTAACAGATTATTAATTGCTCATAACAGATTGCTTGATGTTTTTGGTTTTAATTAAGGAATTGAAAAATTTGCAAGGTCTAAGTTGATTAAGAAATTTGATATATGCTTCTCTATGTTTGTTTTACAAGGGGTTTCCAATGGAGCGCAATTGGGCTGGTTTGCTGTGGGTTACTAATTATAATCAGCTAGCAGTACCTGCTCCCTTGTGATGTCGGCTCTTTGACTTCAGCAGTTTTGATGGATCTTTATCAAATTTGGTTACAATATTAATGAGCATGGTGTCAATGTCAAGTCTGATAACCAACCAAATGACCAATTAGGAACACTTGGAGTTATGGCCCTTGAATTGCCTTAATTTGACCAAATTACCCTTGTCAGTTCTCCTCCTATCTACACCATTAGTTTGGTCATCTTGTTTATTGGTGAAATAACTTGCTCCAGTTTGATAAATCATCAAATCGTAACAGGCTCTTCAAGGGAATTATTAGACCCTTGAACTATCCAAATTTGACGAAAGTAGCATCATTATGGAACGCTCACTAACATGAGTACTTTCACTTTATTTTCATGTAACGTTGTGAACATTTTTATGGTAATAACTTGGCCAAGTTGGATAACCACCCCCTGCGAAAACTACCATTGCTGACCAGGGTTAACCATGGTTGTTTTAGCCATGGTTAACAATGTTAAACCATGGTTTTAACAAATACAACAATTGGCACTGAGGTCAACCATGGTTGGCACCATGGTCTACCATGACCAGCTTTAAGCTCTGTACGTACTCTAACTTTGAAACCCATTATCCAGTCTTCAACATTGAACTTGGTCAGAATGTTTATTGGGATAATAACTTTGTCAGGTTCGATAACGACTCAGATCACCCATAATTCCTCTGCAGTTATAGCCCTTTGATTGTCAAAAATTCTTCGTTTATACCGTGATAATTTGCCTGACATTTCTTGTGACAGTTTGATTCTGACTAAAAGATACAAGATTGTGGTAATAATATATATTTTAGACTGTTGACTGTTTAACTTTGTGGTTGCTTAGTTTTTGTAATTTTATCTAAAGTTTTTGAAAATGAGGTCTTTAAGGTTATATCCGTTTATCTTTTTCTCTTAAATTTGAAGGAACGATGAGGAAATTTCTCTAAGACAAACTGAAACTTTTTTTTCTCATTGTGTCTGTGATAAATTTCTAAATTTCATCAACGTGCAGTGCTGTGAAAAAAAAACATGATTAGTTGATTTAAAGTGGTTTATAAATTAGATTAGGGTTCAGTTAGAATTGATGAATTTATCAATGTTGTTTTCAAATGGTTGCTTTATTAGATTTTTCAAAACTCATGTTAGAGATCTTCTTACAATTGCAATTTACCAAAAAGGCAATTTTTTGTGATTTCTTCTGAGTCATCCAATTGTCTTTGTATTGCATTGTGTGAGTGAGGCCTTTCTTATTATATTGTTTGTTTGTTGTTCTAATGGTATGAACTTCTGAAATTGGTCCCCACTCCGATATGTGTAGCTTAGACCTCTGTGTAGGATTTTTTCCATCAGTTTATATGTTTGTACGCAGTATATTTAACATTGAAAAAAATAATTCACTGTAAGCATTTCTCGTAAAGCAAATGTTCTGGATTAGGGCACCAGAAACCAAAGAACTTCCCCTGCGAAATATTCAAGAACAGTTCAAGAAAAGTTCATTCACAGTTCAAGAACTAAGTTCAAGAACTGTACCTGAAGTGTTCTTCAAATGTTCAAGAACATTTCAAGCACTTTTTAAGAAATGTTAAATTGGACAATTTTTTAATTTTTTAAGAACAATATGTTCTTGTAGAGTTCTTAAAAACAGTTCTTGAACAGTTCGAGAAAATATTTAGAACATTTCTCCAGGAAATTGTTTCCATTTGAGGTGTGATGAAGTACGTGCCATTTAGAAATTTGGAGTTGAAAAATGTTTTTTTTTGAACACCGTCAGAATTGTGCAGTTTCACTGGAAGTTTAAAAGGTCATAGAATGCCAGTATGCTGGTGGAATGATTGATACTTTGGTTTCTTAGAAACAGAAAATCTATATTATGATTTTTTTTGTAAAAGTTTCTCTAATTTATTGAGTGTCATATCTGCTAAGAATATTGTTGCTAGGCAACATCACTAAACTGAAGACTCGTCACTAAACTGAAGACTCAGCTCCTTAGCGCACATATTTCTGTATCTCCAGCATGAGTAAATATTGCTATCTTAAATAAATAACTTGCAGCTCATCAACCTGGCATGATTCAGAATTTATATTCCATGATAACTTATGTAATATCATAGATCAATATAATGACAGAATTTTATGATGATTTATTGTGAGCTGGTAGGCGATAGCAAAAATCCACCTTTATCTTTCAATTATTCTGAATATTTATATTGGTTTATCTCAGCTATGAAATGATACAGCTGGCTTGTATAAGGTTTCCATAGTTTGCCTGTTTGAGCATCCATAGAAACGATTTAAGGCTCGAACAATGCTTTGGAACGAGTTGCATATATATGTCATTACTTATTCAAGAAATAGTCTTGAACAGTTTAAGTTCATGTCATAAAGTATTCTTGAACTGAATTCAAACTTTCAGAGTTCATGATTTAACTCGTGTATTTATTACCAATTATAAAATACAAAAAATGCCAATGTGATTTATGAATATAATCATTTTCTTTTGTCTGCAAAGTTTATAATGATGATTGTTTTACACTTATGATTTCAAATATGGTACGATGTGGGTGTATGGCTTAACTTGGTGTAGTTAGAAGCCACCTATATTGATATACTTCTTTAGGGACAGTCTTCATTTATTCATTTTGTTCATTGTTAGTTTTTTAGGGCTACTGCCTTAGGAGAAATTTCTGTGCTCTATGGAGATTTTACAACCCAATTTGCTTGCATGCTGAGCTGAAGTTTACTTACAATTGGGCATTTGGCACTTGGCATTTGAGCATGTGCAATTTCTGAAGATAATAAATGTGTGGTTTATTTGACATGAATGAGGTGTTATCATGTAATAGTCAATCACCCAGCATGGTTTGGTATTATTCTAGTCCATGATATATTAAGTGCTGACATTGACAAAGTTAACTGCGCTTACTTGAATGTTGACTGGAGATTAAAGTTTTAACATGGAGCCAAGACAAGTGTCACGGTCTAGCAACACTGGACTGCAGTGCCAATAGACCCAAACAGAGACATCATTTATAGCTGAAATATACAGAAATTATAGCTGTTGTTGAGAGGTTGACAGTTGCTTTTGAGGTGTTAATTTAGTTGTAAAACATCATACAGTACCAATCAATACTGAGATTATTGCTCAAGAGAGGGCCAATTTTTAGGGAGATTGCACTATATTCAGATTATTCATAACTCTCTGTTATCAAAACTCCTGCAGTCAGAGATTATCCGCTTGCACCAAAGTCTAGATCTTTGTCCTTTAAGTTCAGATATCCCAATGGTTATACTGCGTTTAATTTTCACCTTGAAATCAGCTTTTAAATGGAGGTTTGAGGTAGTGTCTGGATTGCAAATTAGGTTGATTTTCATACTTTACTTAACTGGTACTATTTAGTATTTTACTTTGTGGTTTCTTGTTTCACTGTATGTAATTGTATCTGTTTCAATCAGAGAACACTATGCCTAGGTCAAGTATAATGGGGTCTCATATTGCTTAATTTTCGGTGACCCGATTGCTAATGGTTGCATCTGTGGGGTGTTCAATGACAAGGTTAATGAACCTTTGAACAATTATATAACACCTTTGAGGACACTTGATACTTGTATTCTAAATAAGTAAGTCATGATGATTATAAAAATATTCATTATAGCTGACAAACAAGTTTTAATTTACTGTATAACCATATTAAATGACCTCTTCTACCGAGGGTTATAAAAATACCATGTGTTACTGAGACGAATAGCCCCTGTTTACGAAATTGAGTAGCTTGTATCTGATATACATACGTATTAAAATGATGTTTTTCGGCACAGCCGTACTAACATGGTTTTGCTAGTTGCATATTCAGTGTTTTGTAAACCAATCAAATCTTACGTTAACCACCAAGGCAATTTCGCGCAATTTCTCTTCAATTTAAAAATAAGTGTAACATTGAAGCAGATTGGTTAACCTTTTGTATAGTGTATTTCAAGATTTATCCTGTAAGTAGTGTTGTTATTCATCACCAGGGGGAATTGTCCGATGTTGGAATTAAGAAGACTTTCTTGGTTCTATGTACCAGTTGCGAACATTTATATTGTTTTAATCAGATAAATCGCTATGTAACAAGTTTATTAACATGGATGTGTGAGTTCACGGTTTATGCAATAAGTAATGTTGAACTATATTGCAACAGACTATACTGTGTCTATGACTTAAATCATACTACAGAGTTATTTATTATGCAGTCTCATTCGGAACATCTCGGCATTATTCGCTCTGCCGAATTCCGCCGAGTAGATTAATGCAGTATCATACGCAGTGATCTCCCCTTACAGGTCTCGAAGTTTCTGTAGTATAACATAATTGAATGAAATTTAGGCATTCTATGTTGTACAACAAATTTTAACCTTCAGATTGCAACAAATTTGCAAACTTCAAGTTGCGCCGACCATCTTTTTTAAAGATATTTCTTGTTTATGTTAAGTCTATAGGCTTAAATTATGAATCTGTTTGTAGAAAGAAGTTCTGACCAAATTCCTGTTAGCCTGTTGTTTCTGTTATGTTGTTAGTCGACTAGGATACTAATTACACTTCACCAAATGTATGCTCAAAATAAACTTTGCGTAAATTCATCAGAACCTGCTGGTATTTATATTGCTTTGCCCTCAATGTCTGAACTTTTCTGTGGTTTTATGGTGGAACTGAACATTAACTTCGAAGAAGATAATATGTTCATGCAATTAATTTGAACACAAATGGGGGAGCAACTTGGAAATAACACAAAGTTTGCTACAGATGCCACTTGGCTAACTTGGAATGAATAGAATTGAAACCTCATAGGGGGCAACACATGGAAGGGGACAAAATTGTTTTAATTAGTACTTAAATTGTTTGGATTGGCTAATTTTATGTGTCGTGATAACTATAATAAATGGAGCATTTATGTTTTAATTGTGTGCATATAGTTAATGATTACATGTGTAGCTCTTAAGTTTGATACTGTTGATTTGCACCTGTATCTGACGGAAACATAAGTAGTTGCTAATAAAGTTACTCTTTTATGTAGAAAAAGCTAATTACTTGTGGTTAATATTATGCATATAATTTGTATCATGCTTCTGGCAATTTTCTTATGGTGTACGGACTTCATTTCTTGAGTATTTATTGGATTGCTCATTGAGTGATTGTAAATGGTATTCCTAATCGTGTTCTTAATATGAAACCTTGCATTGGAATGGCATATGCACACTTTTTCGATTAGTGACATTGCTTTAATCATGTTGTTCCAGTATTACGTAATATGGACATTATATTCAAAGGTATCAAAGGCATGTTAGCCATAACCATTTTTTTCTGCTTTGAAGTTCTACTGCAAGTTATGTCCTTTATGATTTGCGCCTCGCCGCCTCTGCAGTTTTATTTATGTCATGAAACAAAAGGACAAAAAACATGTGTGAGTTGGAAAGGCCTGGCATGGAACCATGCTAGACATTTCCTGAGGAAGAAAACAACATGATGACTTACAAAGATACTGAGTACAAATGAAAGAACTCTTGTACCAATTGATTTAATTATAATTACGTGTTTATTTATATGTAAACCTTTGGAACTCCAGTGATCAATGAACATTTGATTGATGAAAGCAAAACTAGTGTATCTGCTACTTTATTAATATATAGATAGACCAGTTCTGCCATTACGTACCCCTTGATTGGGAGCTTTCATTTAGTGGGCATAATAATGTTCTAATAAATTTAGCATAAGATATATTATTACGTTTCTGCCATAAAAATTCCTTCCTTTGGGCCATATTAGCCAGCTCATTTGGTTAATAATTTTCTACGTTTTATTCCTATTGTTAGACTTAATCCTAGTACATAATTAATGACATAAACTCGTTAACACATTTATTGATCTCATATATCTAATATCTTAAATTAGATTGGCTAAATATGCAGTCAGACAGTTTGCTTTGGATCAAGGTCGTGAAGATCATTCAGTCTGACTTTGATCTACTTGCAGATAACACTGGTCTTAAACATGGTATGCAACCTCTGTGCCCCCTTTATTCAACTGTTTGAAGATCTTTTGTCATTTAATCTCAGGTTGTGTTGAACAATACTGATAAATGATATAATTAATTACGCATTTTTGCTAATTACGTTCTCAGCGCTATTTCTGGTTCCAGTCATTTTAATATGCTGTTTCATTGTGTGTTTATGTATTGTTACGCACATATCCCGTATCTGGTTTTCAAAATCATGTCCATATGAAATGAGTGACTACAATTACTATAGACAGGTTGACATTAGTAAATGTTGTAAATGGTTTGAAGGCAGTGCTGCCAAACATTGAGAAAAGATGTCCTAAAATAGAGACATAACTCACTTACAAATGTATGCACAGAACAGAATTTATTGTACACTAGCGGAATATGGGGGAGGCACACATTCACCAACCTTACATGCATGTCGGAGTATAAATGGGAAAATATATAGAGATCTTTGACTATAAGATTTTCAAATAAGTGATTTTGATTTATTGTAGCAATATAATTTATGTTCAATAACTTATAATACAAAGAATAAAACACAGTCATTGCCACTTTATAAGGCTTCAACAAAACCAAATAAATGACGGAAAAGTTACGCTCCACACAAGCTGAAATCCTGGATCCCCCCTGCTGTATGTACCATGTTGGGGTTTGGTATAGAGAGAGTGGTGCTGTATGTACCATGTTGGGGTTTGGTATAGAGAGAGTGGTGCAAGAAAGGCTACATTCACAAAACAGTGCTTCACCACACATGTCCCTGAGGGTACAAAAAAATTAAAGGACATATATCCTGTATAATAAAACTGAAAAGGAAACAAAATAGCAATCAGCTCAGGAATGTTAACAGTTAAACTTGAACAGAAAGTTACCTACACAAGGACTTGACAACCTTGGAACTGTCAATATACAATTATGTGAGGCTTTAAGCTGTTTGATGGCATGCCAGTAAATGAAATTCTACTGAAAATGTTGTGAATCAGTTATTTTACTGCATTAATTATCAATTCAGTTTGAACATGCCCTACTAAATCAAGGCTACCTTCAGCATCCCATTGACAGGATCCTCTTTGCATTGCCTTTTTAACCATCACATAATTATTTTCCAGGATAAAAACTTGCTTCTCTGAAAGACTGATATTGTACATTTATTATACCCCCACAAACGAAGTTTGAGGGGGTATATAGGAGTGAGCTTGTCGGTCGGTCGGTCGGTCGGTCGGTCGGTCGGTCGGTCGGTCGGTCGGTCTGTCGGTCTGTCGGTCTGTCGGTTTTCATGGTTTCCGGACGATAACTCATGAAAGGCTAGACAGATTTGAAAAATTTTTGGTACACAGGTGTAACATCAGAAGATACAGGTCAAGTTCGATATTGGGGCTGGTGGGGCCAAGGTCAAGGTCACTGTTACTAAAAATAGTTTCTCTTACTTTCACTTACTGTTTTCATGGTTTCCGGACGATAACTCATGAAAGGCTAGACAGATTTGAAAATTTTTTGGTACACAGGTGTAACTTCAGAAGATACAGGTCAAGTTCGATATTGGGGCTGGTGGGGCCAAGGTCAAGGTCACTGTTACTAAAAATAGTTTCTCTTACTTTCACTTACTAGCAAATGGTTTGTTTTTAGTTGTAAGGCCACTACTTTTATATAAATTGGTTTACAAAACCGGCGGGTCTAATTTTCCGAAAAGTAGAAAAAAATAAAAATCGAATTTCACTTTTTTTTTCAAAATTATTTTCCCGACCGTATCAAAACATTGTAAATCTTAACTATTTTACATAATTTCGTTGTTTTTTCCTAAAATTTGAGATTTGTATTAATAAACAAATGATTTAGAAGTGTTTTGCCACAGACAACTGAATAACAACAGTTAAAATACTCGAAATATAAAACAATGACCATGGCGAGTAACTGCGAAGTTGCATAAATTTCGGATACGCTTATTTTCGGATAAGTGTTCGTTTTTAAAGTTTAATGTCAACTTGATAGTATGTAAGCTTGTAATAAGAGTCTTAAAGGTTTTCTTTTGCATTTTTGTTTACTGTTGTCAGTAGACATACAGAATTTTCTTGTTATGTAAACAGTGCAGTCAGTGACTTGCCCAGAAAATTTCAGTTACAGAATATCAATTTATCATGTGTCACAATATGTTATCTATTGCTTCAAGTTCATGACTCCCCTAGAATAATATGGCAATTTTATTTGGCTGGTAAGAGAAGACATTTGCTTTTAATCAAGTCTGTTTTTCAATTTGTATTTCACTTATTGAACTCTGGTTGACAGTGGCAAATTTTTAAGAAATTGACATTGCTAAACTTCATATGGAATTTTTTCACTTAAAATGATTCGAAATGAACTATTGAACAGTAAGAAAGATGAATCTATCAGTCTGATTCTGACACATGTTTACAGTAATTGGCATGGTTAAAATAATTCATATTTTTTCTCAAATATGTATTTTGATATTCAGCATAGCCTTAAAGCAAAACAAATGTCTGGCTGGGCGATATCAAATGTATCTTCGAAAAAAGTGTAGTATATATACATGTTTTCTAGTCAATTTCATTGATGTTCTCAAAGTATGTTTTATATGCACAGTATGTAAGATTTAAACAGTGTGTTTAATTAGAACTATGAAACTTTGTGTGTATTAATACATGTTTAAATAGCAGTTTAAGAATTAAAATGTCAAGTAAATGATATAAATTTTCAATGTTGTTAATCATTTCTCTGATTTTCACCCTTTTAGAGTATGTTTTGGGACTTTTTTCCTTTTTTTTTTTTTTTTTTTTTTCGACCACCCAGTGGACATTTTCCCCAAAAATTCTTGTAAACCAAAAAATAAAAAAGGAGTGGCCTAAACGACTTATCTTTCTGTGAGAATAACTGTTATTTCTAGCATATTGTTTGATATATTTTGCATTGATTTAGTTCCATTTTGCCCAGCTTTTTGTGAGCAATTCTATACAAGTTCAGTTTTTTATTTCACAGGAACTGTTGATTAGTTCTTACTGTTCTGTTGGCAGCATTTTTGGTTTATTACATTCAGATACTAGCAAATGGTTTGTTTTTGTTGTTGAAGACTCGCCTTTCAGTGAAAATAATGGGATTTCTTTTAAAATCCATTGAAATAAGGCATAATATAATGTTATATCCAGGTAGTTTGATTATTTGATTAAATCTGTGAAACTGCAGTCAAGGACAATGGAACAAAATGTCTTGATTGCGAATATAAATTGTATCAATTTAATACGCTTTGTTGCTATATTTGTTCGAATTTGAATGCAAAATGTTCAGATCTTGGGAGTTAAAATCAAATATATTGGTGTTACTAGTTCATACTCTAGTCGAATGTATCATTATATTTCTTTGTGACAAAGTGCTATATATTACTGTTCATTTTTTCTATTTTATTGATTTTGACCTGACTCCCATACTGTGGTATTCATATCACCTCCGAAATATTAAAATGTACACAATTCTTATTATAACCCCACTTCAAAATATGCAATGGGGGCTATATGGGAATCACCACTTGTTCCGTCATGTCACATAACATGGTTTTCCATGAATTATTTCTACCAAGCCTAGTTGTGTATATTGTCGGCACATTCTGATTGTGGTCCTGTAGTGATAGATAGTGATAGATAATTTCATTGTCTTGACTGGCGGCCATCTTTGAATTTATCAAAAATATGTCTGACAAAGCGGTATTGTGGGGGTATTAATCACCTTCAGTGATAGCTCTAGTTGTAACTGGTGTCTACAATTTTCTACATTGATGTATTTTCAGGTCACAGCAATTCTGATTGAACATCTGGCCAAGGTTACAGAGATTGATAATGATGGTCGGATTCCATTGCATTTAGCAGCGCAAGAGGGACACTTATCTGTTGTGCAAACATTAGTTGAACATGGTTCGAGTGTAGACAAGAGATCACATGATGGCAAGACAGCTCTAAGGTGTACATCAATTGAAGGACATAAAGATTGTGTTGATTATTTGCTTACTGCCGGTGCCGATATTGATTATAAAGACGCTGATGGAAGATCAACAGTGTATGTGTTAGCTTTAGAAAATAAATTTGAAATTGCTGGATTATTACTTCAAAAGGGTGCAGAAGTTGATCAAGTAGATCATGAAGGTAGAACTGCCTTACATGTTGCAGCATGGCAAGGACATTTTGAAATTATTGAAGTGTTATGTCAGTTTGGTGCATCAGTGGATGCTGTAGACAATGACAATAGGACTTCCTTGCAGTCTGCTGCATGGCAAGGCCATGATAGGGTTGTGCAATACTTACTTGAGAGAGGAGCTAATGTAGACCATACATGTAACCAGGGTGCTACAGCTCTTTGTATAGCTGCTCAGGAAGGACATGATGATGTGGTAAGGGTGTTACTGCAGTACCGTGCAAATCCAAACCATGCCGATCAGTTTGGTCGCACTCCAATGAAGGTGGCCTTGAAAAGCGGCCATCTTAATGTGATAAAATTGTTAGAAGAATTTGGAGCCACAATTCCAGCAGCTGGTCCAAAGAGTAGAAGTTCTTCCTCTGCTTCAAGTGCTAGTAACGAGACTAAGCCATCCACCCAAGCTTCAAACACTCCAGGGTCGGGAACTGCAATATTAACTGTTAACTCTAGTGTAACTATTTCATCTGGTGCACCAGCTGTGTTAAATGGTGTACATATAACAAGTTCACCTTCAGAATCTCCAGACTCCACTTTCGACAGGCGTAAATCAGTGCTTTCAAATAATTCTTCCAAGTCATCCAGTTATTTAACCAGTTCAACCAATCAGAGTTCTTTAAGTAGTGCTATGAGTTCTTCACAGACTCATCCAACCGAAAGTGACTGTTTGACCTTCACCCAACAACTTCAACAATGTTCAATGACTCGCAATCGATCACGTCCAATCAGTAGGATTTTATCCCCCGTCAGTGAACCACAAAGTCCTGTGCAATCACCTGTTGATTCTCCATCAGTTGGACTTGGTGAATTGACTGACAATCGGTCAAAATTTGTACATAGATCTGGAAGTATTAGCTCAAGACCGTCGGCAAAGTTTTCATGTCTAAACAAGGATAAGCTGTCCTCAGCTACTATAAACATTACCATGAATCCATATAACGCTGACATTAGTGACGAGGAAGTGTGGAAAGTTAATCCATGCCATCCAAATATTAGTTTAAAAAGTAGTATGCAGCTTGTAGAACAACAGCGACGAAAGACACCTGACCAATGTACCAAACCCTTCATGGGACAGAGCGCCCTTGAAATGCGGTCGCCAGAAACAAGGAGAAAACGTAATGGAATTGTCACCAATCCAAATCACAAAGCTAAGGGAATTAATTCTTTGTCAAGTATGAAGAAAGTCTCTAATAACGAAAACGGCAAAAGTAATCCGAATGGTGTATCTAATGGCAACAGTAGTACAGAATCACTTCAAAATGGTCATGGGCCTCCATCGGTTTCTATGCAAAATGGGAATGCGACCAAACCAGCGGTCAGGCCAAATGGACTTCCACTAAAAAAGGAGACACCTCTGTAAGGACAGGCAAGTTTATGTTGTATAGATGTTATATGTCGGCACATGTTCACTTAGGATGATAATCTTATACAAATCCGTAATAAATAATAGATGATTTTGATAAACTTTTCTGCAATGTCTGTGGCATTTCTTTGTTAGTAAACTGTCCATTTGCAGATAAATGTATATGCTCCCAGGTCAAACATTTATACGACTTATTTAAAGTTTTCTCTGGTAGGTCATCTGTTTACATTGTTTTCATGTTGTGTAATACAAAATACAATCACTATTTTTAACTTATTTGGATAAGTAAACGACTTTGATAATTCAAATGACATTTTCGTCAATGTAGCGTGTTTGTCACATCTGTCTAAATTTCAAACCTTTGGAATTACTCTGAATACCAGTCCTTTAATGTGCTTGCATTATGAATAAGCCTGAAATGATGTGTCAAAAACTTGAGAGAATTTAAAGTTTTTGTCTCTGATGCTTTTAGGCTTGCCAAACATGGATATCAGAAGATACTAGCTGTCTTGCCTTTGCTTAATTTAATCGATCCCGAGGAAAATTGTGTTTCCTCTCACATTTGCATCCAATTTGCATACCCAGTAGTCAAGTACTAGTAGCTGTCAAACATGGAGTGATGTACAAATACGATGCCAGTTGTAGGAAACAATATGCAATAAGTGACATCCGTTTCCTTTTGTTGTATAATCAAAGCCATGCCTGTAATGTATGTGGAGACATTATTCCTCCCTTCCCCACCCACTTTTTAGTATAATCTTGCAGTTAGTTTACATAAGATTCTGAAGTTTCTTTATTGTAAAGCTTTGATCTAAGTGCATATCAATATCTTGGGTTTGGTATGCGTTACTTAGGGATTGTGCCAAATGTAAAAATGATGATGGCATTTTTAATGGCAAGATCAGTATTACGGTGAGGTTTGCACTTTGTGTGTCTATGATTTTCCTGCTAGATTCCTAGATTTTAATGATAGTAATTTACTATTCTGGTGATAAACCTAGTTTTTTTGGGAGATGAAAATATTATTGTAGAGCGGTAGTGAAAATTTAGTATCTGTGTAGTCTTGGTATTCACTTAGTCTGTTCTTGCTCTCACTCAATGATTTGTTTACAAACAGTGCATCATGACTGACTAACACTGCTGCCAAGCTAACAATAAACATTGTAATGGTGGCTGTAAGTAATAAAACATTTGTCAGGCATTAGAATATGAAGTGCCAGTATTAATAAAACTTAACTGATGAAGGTTACCTCAATATATTGCATTCTCTAGTATATTCCTCCCAAGTTCTTATGAGAGATGTGTTTCAGATTGGCTGGCAATTAGATATGGCTCTATCGATCATGGTCAAAATGTATTTACATAGGAATTCATAGATGCTTTTGATGTGACGCCATCAGAAATGGCATAGGTTTAACCATATTGATGTAGCATTATTTTTGACTGGTATTGATTGTTTCAAAGTTAATTGCTATTGGTCTGAAGTTACCTTAAGTATAGCATTGCGCTTAGGGGAACAGTATGTTGTACAACAGTACTTAAGTTTGTCCTTTTGTAAGTTTGCAACTTCCAAACTTGATGAGTCTACTACCTCTACTTTTGGATCATGAACAATACTATTCTATAGGCCAGGGGTTCCATTTTATAGCCCTTCAGCCAGAATCCTAAGGGTCAAAATGTGGCTTTTTGGAAATTCCAAGGGTCAACTCCAGGGTCAAATAGGAACCTTTGATAGGCCAACAATGAGTATATGTAAGGACCACTGTTTTCATATTTCTTGTAAAGGTTATGTTTGATTTATTGACTGGTGGCATTGGCATGTCTTACCCGGCTATGTTGGTACAGGAGACTGTGTTCATACTCAAAGGCTGCAATATGCCAACTGCAAAAATAAGCACTGACTCATCATTTTGCCCATCAAAATTGGCTAAAAGGAATATTTTTTGTCAAAACCCAAGGGTACAGTCAAAAAAGAAACTTCAATATTACATTAGCAAGAGATAAAAGCAAGAGATAAAAGCAAGAGATATGGGAGTGCCTATTTATGCAGAAACACTGTTTGCCGACTGTTTTCTCATTATCATTATTCCTCTATAATAACAGTACGTTGTTGGTATAATGCATCATAATTCACAACAGGGAAACCTCACCTATACACAACCCGGAAATTAAGACCACCTTATTAATAAGACTAGTTTTATTTCCTATACTCAATAATAAGACCACCTGGCAAGGAAGACCAACTTTCTTCTGAACCAATGGTGGTCATGTTGTTGAGGTTTCACTGTAGTGTACCAAGGTGTTAATGAATGTTATTTTTGTTTTTCAGAGCTCCTGTTGTAAGACTCTTCTAGTATACGTTCAACATTATGCCATGCTCATGAAGTACAGTGAAAGATTGGGCCAACTGTCCACTTCACTATTACACAGAGATACAAGAGGACTCTTCATTGTCTTTGACTCCTTCGATATTGAGGCTCAGCGTGGAATGGTCCAAAGCATTGTAGCCAATCATTGAGCATCCAGGAAATTTTGTGCCAGTAATCAGCGTCAATAAGTGCTTGGGGCTCAATAAAAGGCCCCTAAAAGTGTGTATTTGCAGTTAATCTTTAAATGACAATCCTTTGTTAACAGTCATTCTAGTGTATAGGACTTTCGTTTGAGGCCTCACAAAATGCGCTTAGTCAGATCCCAGAATGTTGCCCTTCGGAAATTAGAATCGTTCGTCGAAGTTTGAGAAATTTTGCAGACTTGTTTCAGTAAATTCAAGGACATTGTTATACATAAGTAGATTATATGAGACCGCGGTGTGCAGTAAGGCCTGGGTAACGGCTGGAAAGCACATGTTCATGGAAATAAATGATAGATGTTTTCCAGACTTGCTCTGTAAAACCAAGGACAGAATGACAGGAGATAAGAATAAATAGAATATTTATATGCATATTTCCTGCTTGTATCTTTCAGTGTGTTCTTGCAGTGAAGTATACTGGTAATTGCTAACTTGATTGACGTCTGCAAGATTGTTTTGCTTGATACGAGATGTTTCATGTGTGTGTTCTACAATGCTTTAATGCATTTGTTTAATTTTGTCCTTTGTAATTGTGATATTCTTTGTACAAATATTATGTAAGTTAACGTCTGCTTTTTGTTACGAATGATGTACACGTGAACAATACCATGTAAGCATGTACTGTTTTTTGAAGATTTATAGTTTGTTAACTGCGATGTATTTATATCTTGAGTCGTATGCCTGATTCTTTCATAATGTATGTTGTAAGTTTCGAATTACAGTCAAACCTGTTCTGAGACCACCCTTGTAAAGTGGACAAAGCAGTCTTTGTAGAAAACAAGTCTTCGTTTAGGCCAGAATATACTCTAATAAACCAGATTTTTTTATTATTCAGTAGCCATTTAATGCAAGCTTATAAGGTTTCTGTTTCAATGACAACTCAAAACAGAACATATTTAGGATTTTTTGTACTATAGGTGAAAGGTTTTTTTTGCTATTCAATTGGGGCGCTGTGCTCTTTGAACCAAAATCATAATCACATAACAAAAGCATTTGTGCAACGATAAGAGTTGCAGTTTTAGTTTATTCATAACATGATTTATGTGTTTGCTAATCCGTCATATTTCCTTATACCAAAGTGTGAACATACTGCAAGAATATATTGACTAGAAGAAAACATTATTTCATACTTTGAGTCCTCATTTTAGAACATGGTTAGATTTTGTGGTTGATTAGTATAACCTAGGCGGTGCTGATTTGTATCTCAACGAATCCTTTAAATTGCATGTAATCAAAAGCCATCTAATTACTCTTGCATTGAATGATTTACGTTGACGTGTATCTACAATTGAGGGCAAAAACTTCATACAAAATGCTTTTCATTTAAACTGTTTATGATCTCTAACCAATTCATTTCAGCGGTGCTGTAAAATTATCCCTTTCATAGAATGCATTTATGAAGTTGATTTGCGTAGATTAATCTGGTGATTTTGTGCAATATCTTGATATAACTGTCACAGTTCTCTTCCCCAAACAATTGAGAGAACGATTGAAAATTATTTCTATTGTTAACTTAGCAAAAAATAGGAAATCATTTAATTTATTAGGAAATGATTCATAATTATGATGTTAATGGAATTGAGTGATTATTTGAAAAGAAATGCTGAATTTGCTCAATGTGCATTTTGGAATGTAGAATCAAAGCACTGGATGCTCGAATTGATGATTGAAACTATAAATGGCGTATCATCTTACAAAGAGTAGGACCTTTGAGCATTTTGAGACTTTATAATGCCAAGTTCAGCTGAAGTGTTCTATTTGATTTAGGTTTTATCCGATTAATCTTTTATAAATACACAATTTACTTATCCTGCATTTTATAATTCCCAATCAAAGCACTTGAAGTACTGTACCATTAATTTGTAAAACTATGAATTGAGTAGCATCTTACAAAGAATTGGACCCGAGGACATTTTTAAACTTTTTATTGCCAAATTCAGCTGAAATGTGTTCTGTTGCATTTAGTTTTATCCCTTTATCTGCTTTTGAATTTGTTGTAACTTTGAAGAATCATTTAAATTACTTTGTACCCCTATCTGCATTGTAAGCTTCTGTGCAAATTATTTCCTTAATTGCAGTGAAAAGCAAACAAATCTTAATCAAAAACAAACATTACCTTAATGTTATTGCATTCATCCGTATCGAGGATTTCTATTTAATCAAGCTTCATTATTTTATGTAGTTTTATTTCATACTATGTGAAAGAAATAATATTCTTTTCTAATATACCTGACCTTGTGCCAAAACTTTCTCATGAAGTTATTTCACAATGCAGTTTTCTTCACTTAATTATTCGTTGAGTTAATTGTTTGGTATTTGATTTCGTTCTGCACTGTAATCTTTGGACTAATTGGGTCTTAACTAATTGTAACTTTTCTGCTTTTTCAATACTTTGAACTAATTAAATATAATTCTGGTATTTATCTTGACAGCATTTTTTACAAGGTTGCCAAAATATTGATATTTTTAGTGTTTCGTCTGGCTTACAGAAGTAATTGTGATCAGTGCCAGCTTGTAACTTACAGTAATGTTGATGATTTCTTAACTACATGATAACTAAATCAAGTTATGAAAGTTAAAATGGTCTTATCTCGTTCTTTCTCCGGGATGCATGTGCTGATACATGTGTGAAGTATACCTACAGCTTTATTGTAATTCTAGATATTGGTACATTTTGCCTTTTCCCTGCTTTAAAGCGTCGGCAAGAATATATTGTGTCAAATTAGTTTTTTTGGAAATTATGAGTATCAGTTCATCTTGCTGGTATTGTTTTATACTTTTGGGCTGTTTGAATTGTGTAATGTCATTGTATTGACTCTTGGGTATGCTGCTAACAATAAGATATTTATTTATAGAGTGTTCATTATAGCAAAACAACATGATAGTGTAGCATAAAAGCATAATATCATAGCAATATGATATCATTACAACATGATACCAAAACAACATGATATCTCATAAACCATAACAATATGGTAGCATAACAATATGAAAACATAATGTCATAGGAGAAAAAAGAACATGGTAGTGTAACAAAAATATAGAGTAACATGGTAGTGAAACAACATGATAGCATAACCACAATATAGTGTAACATGGTAGTGAAACAACATGATAGCATAACCACAATATAGTGTAACATGGTAGTGAAACAACATGATAGCATAACCACAATATAGTGTAACATGGTAGTGAAACAACATGATAGCATAACCACAATATAGTGTAACATGGTAGTGAAACAACATGATAGCATAACCACAATATAGTGTAACATGGTAGTGAAACAACATGATAGCATAACCACAATATAGTGTAACATGGTAGTGAAACAACATCATAGCATAACCACAATATAGTGTAACATGGTAGTGAAACAACATGATAGCATAACCACAATATAGTGTAACATGGTAGTGAAACAACATGATAGCATAATCACAAGATAGAGTAACATGGTAGTGAAACAACATGATAGCATAACCACAATATAGAGTAACATGGTAGTGAAACAACATGATAGCATAACCACAAGATAGAGTAACATGGTAGTGAAACAACCACAAGATAGTGTAACATGGTAGTGAAACAACATGATAGCATAACCACAATATAGTGTAACATGGTAGTGAAACAACATGATAGCATAACCACAATATAGTGTAACATGGTAGTGAAACAACATGATAGCATAACCACAATATAGTGTAACATGGTAGTGAAACAACATGATATCATTACCACAATATAGTGTAACATGGTAGTGAAACAACATGATAGCATAACCACAAGATAGAATAACATGGTAGTGAAACAACATGATAGCATAACCACAAGATAGAATAACATGGTAGTGAAATAACATGATAGCATAACCACAAGATAGAGTAACATGGTAGTGAAACAACCACAAGATAGTGTAACATGGTAGTGAAACAACATGATAGCATAACCACAAGATAGAGTAACATGGTAGTGAAACAACATGATAACATAACAACATGATAGCATAACAACATGATAATGTAACAACATGATCGCATAACAACATGATAATGTAACAACATGATCGCATAACAACATGATAATGTAACAACATGATAGCAAAATATTGTAAATGTGAACTTTTGTAGAATATCATTAGATCTGTAGGTATCATTACTTATTTAAAATAAAGTGTCTGTGAATTCATGTTCAGGTAATTTTAACTTAAATTATTGGTTTACCAAAGAAGGGACTGTGATTTTTATAACTTTTTGGTATAAGACCTGAATTATTACCGGTACCTGGCAGTTATTACATAGTGAATTTTCAGTTAGAAATTCTGAACTAAATTCTTTAATGTTTGTAAAATCTCTTATCATTCACGAATACTGCTAGTTATTTTCCCCCAAGTTTATGGTTGTTTGTTTTTATTTGATCAAACCACAGAAGAGAAAATTGTAGGGTAATTTAGATGAGTTGATCACTTGTTTTGATAGGGTTGATAATGTTCGTGGGGATTGGAAGTGATGCTCAGTGAGAAATGTTTTTGTTTGCGTATTTCATCTTGATTGCGCAATCATACTCAATATTGCTGCAAATAGCTTGGATCTTTATTTAGATATGTCGGTATGGTAATAGCCTGATGCAGATAATGTCATATGAATTCATCAGCAGGAAATTGAATGCATGAAATGTTCGCAGTTAATTCAAACATAACTGATAAGAACAAAACGGTAAATTTCACTGATGTAATATTGGAATTTCCATTGATGTTATAACTGAGTTTAGAATATTATTTTACATTTTGTGCATTTAGATACGGTAATATTTCAGAAATGTTTTGTGCCCCCACATTTTGAGGAGAGCATTTAGATTTGTGGGTTAATTTTTGTGTAGCATTTATGTTGAAATATTGTTTGGCATTTGGTAATACATGTAGTTTGGAATATTTGTTAACATGTGAAGGTTTTCCATTGGGGGTTTTAACCTTTGATTCAGTCAGTAAGTTAGGGCAATATCATGCCCAGAGGGGACCTCTGTGTGCCTTGGAGACAATACCAGTTTGTTTGACATTTCTGACTATACAATGACTAAAGCATCTGTTTCCGTACATATTGTCCATATATGTTTTGTGTTATGGTTAAACGACATTAATAAATACAGTAATCAGACTATTTATTGACAAGAGGACCACTTCAGTGATTATATATCCATACAGTTATAGGATGTACGGTCAGTAGCATATTTTATGAGTCTGTCAGATCTCTAATAAATATGAGTGAGCCTGATGTACTTGTATTGAATGTCAGTTAGCAAATCTTAGTGTCAATGGGTATACTTTTGAAAATTCCACATTTTAAGCAAATTTCTTGTTGCTAAGTAACAGAAAAATATTGTTTATGTGTAAACGTTTGGCAGTTATCCAGCAATTTCACTCTTTCTGGTCAGACTAACAACAATATAACTGTCTGTCATCAACTTGTATTGCCTGACTAATGACCGACCAGGCTAGTGACCGACTTGAATGTAAACAATAGATTGTAAGTTTTCATCTAGGGAGGATGTCACATTTGAGATAGCTTGCATGCATACCAAAATATCTGAGTGAAATCATTGATATATCAACATGCTCATTCCATATTTGTTAAGGACATAATTCACTGTTAAAGTCACGTTAACCTACCCGTATATATTATTGTATGAAAAAAGTTACCTTATATTCAACAGTTTTCTTGATTGACAAAACTTTTACCTTCATTTAATTGTTCAGAACCTGTTGGTAGGTTAAAGTCAATGTGGGTGTCTGTATTGCCAAGTCGCCATCAGGTATCCGGAGGTCATATTGGGGTCAAATCCCACTGTGTGCAAGGTCCTTATACTATCTTCATAATCCGGGTATTAAGTGTGAGCTATGGTTACAAACACAGGAAACTGTCATTAAGAATGATTGTTAAAGTTACAAATTGTTTCACAATCCATAGAACATAAAATTGGCTGGAATTGGCTACACATTCATTTTATTTCAAATCTTATACTTAAGGTGGACTGTTTATTCTATGATGCGATGGAATTGTAATTTCTTTATCTTGCTTATCATTTCCTGCTATAAGTTGTCTCCCAGATTCAAGGTCATTGTATAGCAATCTTTTTTCTAGCTGCCTGAAGGAACTTGGCTGTTTTCTGTTCTAATTGTATTATTGTTTTTTTCAACTTAATAACTTAAGTCAAGTCACAATTGAATTTGTTTTATTGTCCACAATTTTTCAGAAACTTAACTTACAAAGAAATTAGAAGAACGAAACATTCAGCAACTTTGACAGATTGATGAGTATACATACACTTGTTGAATAGCTTGCTGGTCAATAGTCAAAACCGTTTTCTTAGGTACCAGTGGTCCGTGTTCTATTACCCGGGGTACATGTTTTAGAGACTTATTTCTGGAGATGTCATTCTGTTTAGACAGTTAATACATATCAAATGCATGTGCTGGTGCTTTTAATGATGCCATTGATGTCAGCAGAAAATAGATGAATCTGGAGACTATTGTCCGTATAATGGGAGACTATTGTCAGTATTATGGGAGACTATTGTCCATATTATGGACATACTGATAAAACTATTGACCAGCAATGTTTATATCGATAGGTAGTCAAGTAATTTCATTTTTTCTATGATCTTTCTACCAATCCTTTTTTTGGTCTGTGTAAATGACAGTAATAAATTTAATGTAGGTCTCAAATCTATTAAGTTTGGCTTAAATGGATGAAATATGACCAGTCTCAGTAGATTCAATCAGGGGTTTTAATATTCTTGTCTTCTCAAGCTTTACTGTCAAATGTCGGTGATAAATGACCTAGAGAGAATACAATTTAATTTGAGAACAGACACTCATAGATAGCTTGTACAATGACTAATGGGCACTGATAAATCTAAACCCTTCTATTTCTTACTGTTGTCTCAATATTCAGACTTATCAAATTATTTGAATGAAGCTTTCCTGTGTATTTCCTTTGTTACATAATTTTTAATCCATGACGAAAAGATTTTTTATGAAAGTATACATTAAGGGAAGTAATTCTGCCTACTATTAATGTAATATTAAACTTTATTATCTCCCTTTATGATTTAATTATAATGTTAGTCATTTAGTCTTCTCTTACTTTTCTAACTTAAGTCATTTGGTTCTAGCTTATCATTTTATAAAACTTTTAAGGGCATTTTACTGTAATTTGTCAGAAATATTATCCACAGAGGGAAAGAAGATATTTTACTGAGGCGGCCAGTATTAGGTCATCATGACCCTTAATCACATCTTTAACATATACATTTATTGGCCTCATAGTTGTTTTTGCAATCTTTCATAAATCTTCATGGGTAATACATTTGTATTGGTTTTAAAGTCCACCTGTATTTGGAGACTGCTACTGTCCTGTCGTCACAATGGTTCTTACAACAGGGTTGACTGTATTTGAAAGGTTTAAGCAATTGTATTATAAAGGATGATTTGTAAACAAGATTAAATGTGCTAATGAAATATTTGAAAGGTGTGCTAATGAAGTATCAGAAAGGTATTCTGTTTACATGAAGAAAATGTTAATTTATGTATAAGTGTTATATATATGTTGAAATATTGCTTCAGTGATGCCAGCAATTTGCTTTTACAAGTGCGGATACTAATATGTACCAAAAATGCTGTTTGAAAGATTTGTTAGCATTGATGTTGTAAGATTGTTAAAGATTGTGCTATGTGTAAAAAAGATGCGACTTCCGTGAGTCATGAATAAGGCCATGCCAAATTGGAATTTTGTTAAGCGTCAACCTAGCTACCTATTCAAAAAAAAACACAAACTCATAACGAAAAAACAAATATCCTCAGATAATAACCTCGCAAAACCTAGCCGCATGCGGACGCTTAACAAAATTCCAATTTGGCATGGCCTAATTGAAACCCAAAAGATGTAAGTAACAAGTTGAGGGTTGACTCAAAAGTTTTGTAACTCAGATTTTGGTCAAGCAGCAGAAGTAGTTGCAAAAGTTTTGCACCAACCCATTGAAAGTGCCATTGTCTTGAGGATTTAGCTGATTGAATGTCCTGCTTTGTTTATTGTTTCCGTTGTTGAAGAAATGCCTTGTTGCAGGAATATTATTCGATATTAAGGACTGAGTAGTGCGAACAATATCTTGAAATTGTGTGAGAAAGTGAAAAGAAATGGGTTTATCTTGTATGAAACTGCATCCTTCATTTTAATGTACTTCAATTTTTGGTTTAAGTTCCTTATTTCTATCTGACAATTTGTGCTTTAGTTCTTGTTTAAAATGCTGATGTTTTATGAAAGTGCTATTAAATATGCTTATCTGGCTTCATTGATAGCTTTATTGGCAATATGTGTGTTATTGAGAGTAAGAGTACCTCATTTGTTCAGTGTTATTGGTGCAAAATATGACTTGTTGTATTTCATTTGAAACCAAATTTAGGAAAGCCAGTTTTTATACGTTCTTGATTACGTGAATTGTTAGAGGTACTGATTGAGGGGAGGAGCTATATCAGTATAAATGCGTAGTTCCTTGATTCCACCCTCAAAATATGTATTCTGTTAATATATAAATGATATATAAATATATAAGTGTGTAAGTACAGTGTGTACATACTTGATGTAAGGTATGTATATTCTATGTTGTATTATTGTTAAGTTCACTGTCTGGTTTTTAAGAGATATTTCAATTTACTTTTTTTCGTTCCATACAAGTTACTATGTTGCAAAGCCACAATTAAAAGTTTATAAAACTGATATTTGTTGTTCATATTTTGTTAATCAAAGGCAGATGAAATAATTGTTTATTTATTACAATTATAAATCTATTAATTTATCAACATCATCATCAACATCATCATCAACATCATCATTATCAACATTATCAACAACAACATCATCATTATCAACAACAACATCATTATCAACATCATCATCATCAACTTCATCATTATCAACATCATCATCAACATCATCATCAACAACATCTTCATCATCATTATCAACAACAACATCATCATTATCAACAACAACATCATTATCAACATCATCATCATTATCAACATTATCAACAACAACATCATCATTATCAACAACAACATCATTATCAACATCATCATCATCAACATCATCATTATCAACATCATCATAAACATCATCATCAACAACATCTTCATCATCATTATCAACAACAACATCATCATTATCAACAACAACATCATTATCAACATCATCATCATCAACTTCATCATTATCAACATCATCAACAACATCTTCATCAACATCATCATTATCAACAACAACATCATTATCAACAACATCATTATCAACATCTTCATCAACAACAGCAGTAACAACAACGTCATCAACATCATCATTATCAACAACATCATCAACAACAACATCATCGTTATCAACATCATCATTATCATCAACAATAACAACAACACCATCGTTATCAACATACTCATCAACAACAACATCAGCATTATCAACCTCTTCATCAACAACAACATCATGAACAACAATTTTCAACATCTTCATTATCAACATCTTCATCAGCAACAACATTATCATTAAAAATGTTGTCATTAACAACATCATCAACGTCATTAACATAACAACACCCACATTATCATCCTCATAAACAACATCATACAACGTCATAGTTATTAAAGGCTCCATTTGAATCATTGTGAAACCTGGGATGATCTTAGTGTGAAGGGAGGTAACCACAATCAGACAGCTGGGATGCACTACTCGGGTTACTTCCCATTGACAATTTCTTCGACCGTTCCAATGATACGAGTTAACTGGAACACATATATACGGTACATATAAATGTATTGCTACTAGATTCTGTTACATCGGATGTCTAACCTGGCAGGTTAGTTGTGTGTAGTGGTCTAGGGGTGAAGCATCTGAATCCTGATTCAAAGGTCTGAGTTCGAGCATGGTGTTGAGAGGGGTTTGACCGCAAACTCCATTATCCCTGCATTTTCGTACTAGTACTGGTAAGTACCCAGGAAACAGTCATCGTGAGTGATTAATATATCTTGAAGAACTTGCTTCACAATCGATGTAACATTATACAATTCTAAACAAACTAAATCATGAGAATGTGTCACGTGTTATTTCACATTTTTGTGAAAGCAAATGCTGTTTTAATGCAAAATCAAATGTTGAGGCAGATCACTTATATGGATGTTATTGTCGTAACATTGATCATGGTTTTCAGTCTGTCGAAGCATCACTAACATTATCTATGTTACACTGAAGCCGTGGCACTTCCAAAAATATAGCAACAATCCATCATAGAATGGGATCAACACATTTGTGTTTACATTTATGATAATAATAATAACAATAATTTACTAATGATTATAAGAATAATGATGATGATGATAATGATGACAGTAATAAAGTGCAACATCTCCATGGAGGTACTAGGGCTCTCTCGAGGAAAACCCCCTCTTCAACAACCATATCAAATGTTCTTGTATTAAATAGAACGTAAGATAAGATACGTTTATTTATGTCTCACTTTTGTACATGAGTGTTACGAATATTCATATATATATATAATATTAAGAATGTAATTCATGCAAAAATCACACTCAATCTGAGTTATGAGAGACATATGGAAGCGTCCAGGTGCCAAAGTGAAAACTATTTTCCAGTATACTATCTACTAATTAGGAGATCCTAACTCATAATTATGACTTACTAAGTCCTAATTAGGAGATAGTATACTGGAAAATATTTTTCACTTTGGCACCTGGACGCTTCCATAGAGACAATATAAAAGAGACAAACAAAAACACACACATAAATTAGTATCAAGATAATGTTTAAAAAATAATCATTATGGGAAAAATACATAAGAAAACTTCCTTATGAGAATCCAATATTTACGTAAAACATTGACTGTACAATACATTTTGACTGGTGACAAGAATATCATGACAAGCTTTGGCACTGCATTTCACGATTTTATCATTAGATAATATATAACAGAACTTATCGAGGTCATTATAATCAGGATTAATATTACGCATACATTCAAATAGGCCTACTAGTAATGTAACCTTATTGGAGCATCAACCTCTTAACAACTGCCGAAACTTTCTGCTCAAATAGGTGTTTTCTCCGGAGTAGCTGCACTGTAATAATGATAATAATAGTTATGATAATAATTGCCATTTACCGTTATTTGATAGCAAATCGGTTGAAAATAGTTTATTAATATTGATATATTTATGTATTATGTATGAAATGTATTATACAGTGGTTCACTATCAAACAACTATTCCAAAAAATAGTCACTACTGAGCAATGTGATTCTGCAAAATCGACATAGTGAACTTTACGAAATCATCAACTTAATGGTGTCCCTACACAATCTATGTTAGCACTCACAGTACTTTAATTTGTAGATATCGCATTCGGCCAATTCCGACAATGTTTGGTTTAGTCTCCGTGTGTTCCCGGGAATTTCCGTATATAAAAAATAAACAAACGGCACTTCCTGGAATAATATTAGTTTATAGTGTCAATGTATATGTATTTCTATTACTGTGTATATGAGTTCGCCCGTCGCCGCGCACATTATTTATAATGCACTTTATGGTATTTTGGTCGACCCGGTATGTCCCCCGCACACCATAAATAGACTTTTTGAAACCGAAGGGGGAAATGTACATTTACCTGCCAGTAGAGCAGTATAGGTCAAACAGACAATTTTTGAAGCCAAAGGTCACTGCCAGTACTATGTTAGGTGGGTAACACTGAAAAGCATTTCTGTTTTTATCCGGCGAGACGAGGGATCGAAATCGGATTCGTAGTCTGCAGTGTTAATCATTGAGCCACAGGTCCACATTAATAAACACACAATGTAGTCTCCGTCATGACAATGCAGGGATATAAATCCAAACATCAACGCCAGAAGAACTTTATTATTTCCCCCCGATACACTATTGTACAAATACGTACAATGTCTGTGAAGGGGATTAATGAAAATAATTGCTTGCGTTTCATATATAAATTTCCTTAATTAATTTAAACAGGTTTTAAATATTTACATATATTGAAGGGAGGTAATTCAACATACTGGTGCTGATAGTTGAAATATCACTTTTTGTATTAACTTTCTTAACCTGATAACAGTATGATACTACTCGTAAATGTAACACAAACATGATACGCTCCCTGTCTAGTTTCGTCTAGTTTATAAAACATTATAATTTCATGAATCTATATGAAGTTTTAAAATAACCGCCGTGTATTTGCGTAACTGTAGTACCCGTGTGGCGAAATAATTAAATCTTGGACCGATATATTGATCATATAAAAAACTTATTTCATTAAAGCTACGATACTTGTGGAAAACAGACAAGGAGCGTATCATGAACGTGCGACATCAAGCAGTTCGTTCGTCTCCAACAAGAGACAAACAGAAACAAATGCGGAAAGGCGACTCCATAAAACACCTGACAAAGTCAGCGGCTATCCCTTCTTATCTAGGAGGGAAGAAGGGATAAAGGGAAATAACCGCCGACAAAGCCAAGTGCTAAGCAGAATGCGCCCTACACTGGACTAGACAGTCAGTTAATAAAACATTACAGACACCTAATATATATCTGCTAAATAAACGTGTGAGCGACTCTGATGGCCGAATAGACTCGTCAATACATAACTGAATCTTATTGTCAGAAATCTCAGTTTAGTATTGTATGCGATGTATTTCAATGGAAGACTTCCGCGGGAATTTAACAACATATTTTCAAAGTTTCGCGACAACTTACAGTAAAATGAAATAGATATTAGCAAAAAATCATATCTAGTTTGGTATTTTACCTCCCCCTATTAAATGTTAGTACCCCCTGGGGCATATAACGCAAACGATTCGTAGCTATGTATTATCGCAATCCTTTTCACACCCTTTTAACATAACTAACATTGTTTATGACTGTCTAATTTGTCACAAATATTTTATATAATTGCTATAAAACATGTTAATAGGACTTTAATGCAATAAACTATTTGTAGTTGTTAGTTACCTGCGATATTGTCATGACGAGGAAAAACTAAAGGACAAACAGACTTTGAAGAATACAAAGACCACGTGATGAGAGGACGATTTCGTACCATTGATAGAGATTTACGCTCTAGCGTTTCTATATAAATAATTAGATAAGTTTATTTTGAAAAATGCAACGAGCCCATTATTCTACATAATTAAATACATGTACAGTACAATAAATACAGCATTTTGATGGTGATTTACAGTACATAGTGTTCAAAGTTCTAAGATCTTATTGTAAAGTTTAGCAACATAATTACTTGCATATAAATTGTATGTGGTCGCACGGTCATAGTACGTTCCTTGTATGTTTCCCAAGTATCGTAGCATTAGTGAAATCAGTTTTAAATATATGATTAAATTGTCGTTAATTCAATTAATATTACTACTAATTCACCGCATTGGTACTACTATAAATAGGTTCTTACTACGACCCTTTATTTTTAAACTCTCGATAGGTTCTTGAAATTCTACTTTTGTTTAAAGATTTTTTCTATCAACTACGCTTTATAAAAATATACTAATATTTTTAAAAGGAAACGCTGTTTGTTTATTTTTTGTCTACGGAAATTCCCGGAAACGCACGAAAACTAACCCGAACGGTGTCTGATTTGACCGAATGCGATATCTACGATTTGAGCCTCCACTAAAGATAGTGGAGAATCAAAATACTGGAGCACCATAAGAAGAATTGTATATGTAATGATCGGGCATTGAATAGTAAAGACATTTACTTATCAGCCAGGGAGGTTGGTGAAAAAGCTGTGTTGATTTTCCTTTTAAAGTTTTAATAACGAATATTTAAATCAGTATTAATAAAATGTTTTCAACAAAAATATCAGCCTTCATTTAAAACCAATATTTTACTTAAAAAATTTTAAACTGCCAATATGACATTTTTAGACATGTATTTGATTCAATTATATAAAACGAATAAACAAAATTTGTGTTGACTTGGTTTGTTTTGTCTTCATCTTGTGTTGCATGACCTTCAGATTACAACGTATTTGCTTGATTCAGATTGTGCCCATCTTATTTTTGAAAGATATTTCTTGTTAAGACATGTCCATAGTAAACTATCTGCAGTTCGAAGTAGAGTTCAAGGGAAGCAACTAGTAGAGAAAGAAATCAAAATGCATATTTGAATTACTTCCCTTGTCAAATATATTAAACGGAACGAACTAGTATTATATTTGTTTATATCTCAACATGTGGGCAGATCTCCTAAGCCCAGTTTCGTGATGATTTTCCTTGCTCAAGTTAACTTAGATGAAGAAAATCCATCATCTACGATGTTTAATGTATGTGGGTGGTTAATCGTAATCATCCACTGTACACAATATCCGAGTCTTTATAAGTACAATTTGGAGCCATGCCCCTATCCGTATTTTGCCCCGGTATGCTGACCAATGGGGAATTAGACAATTCGTCTTTTTTCGGGTCTAATCCCCCACCCTAGAGCCAGGCAATTTGTCTAAATCCCCACAGTGGGAGATGCTAATTCCCCACTTCCGAGAACGATTCAAAATCTGGTCCAAGTCTATTTCACAGGACCCATAATCATTCGGCGTGTAAATGCCCATCTGTCGGGAATAGTCTTGTATCTAATGTCCCATGTATCCCCACCGCCCCCCATGGGGCAACAATGATAAGTGCATTAATAAAGATATATATCAAAACATAAGGCATGACAACCTCCCGTAGCGGATCCGTGGTCCAGTGGTAACACGCTGCATGGACTAGTATTCCAGCGATCGCAGGTTCGATTCCCAGCTGCACCACTGACAGTACTAACAGTCTATCGGACGAGATTGACATGATGCAATCATATCGAATGTCTGCAGCCTGGGCACCGTTTCATTAACCTTCTTAAGGAACTTCTTAACTTAAGAAAGTTTTTAAGAAATTCTTTGCTTAGAAAAAATGTTTCAGTTCTTGCGTAAATATGGCCGCCATTTTTATTTATAATGTAAACAGACGACAACTACAAGAAAATCACTTTAAGAAACGCTTTCTGCAACGGTTAAAGAAATTCTTTAAAAATCTTCTTAAATCGAAAATTTAAGATAGGAAAAGAGTTAAGATAAAAAATGTTAATAAAACGGGACCCATGTTTGTTATTGTAATGACTGACTTAATTCTCCAGGGATTTATGAAAAGAAAACACACGAGTAATATTGAATACAAATAACAAACGCTACTTTAAATAGTATGTGTTATTTGCATTCTTTGTTTTAATTTATTACGTTATGCTACTTTCAAATTCAAGTTGTGCTAAAATGTGAAAATAGAAATTTGGCAAATATATTTATTGCTCATACATTGACAAAACCCGTTTTAAGTAAAACGTTGGCAAAAACATGCTCTCGAAATATATTGGTATTTGTTTTGCCTTGATTTTACATAATATAAATACATTTTATATTAAAACATGTCACTGTGTATTAGGATTCTAACATATAATAAACTTAAGTTACGATTCGAATTTATCTATTTAAAAGTTTTTATTTCGCTATTAAATCTTTAAAAAAATACGTTTACATGTGTTGTTGTCGAACTTCAACACTAATATTACTATAATCTGATAATAAAACTAAATATGGAAGGAAAATATTGTTTATGACATTTAGAGGATGTGTAATTTATTGGTGTTTCTCTGCCATTTTTATTATTCACTTGACATGACTTGTAAAAACACTATTGGATGTCATCGCTTAATACCTGGCGATATATTGCTGTAAGTGACAGCCCCTTCCACAGCAGGGGTCATAAGGAGAGATCATATGTCACAGTCGTGGAATATACAAAATATTGCCCACCAATTGTCTGAAGATCACATATGTCACCTCCGTGGAATATACAAAATATTGCCCACCAAGTATCCAAAGATCCCATATGTCACCTCCGTGGAATATACAAAATATTGCCCACCAAGTGTCCGAAGATCTCGTATGTCACCTCGGTAGAATTAACAAATTATTGCCAAATCAGGTGGGCTGTATATATATGTCGCCAATGAATTGCATATCCTGTGTAATGCATATCCGATATGAAATAATGATTGTTAAATTCTGACACTTATCATTCGATGTTTTATTTCAATGAAAAGAAAAACACACAATGTAAAAAAATAACTAGTTTGAAAAGGAAATTAATACATAATATTCAACAGTTAAATTTGTGTTGATGTAAAGAACACGTTATAATAATCCTTCCTTACGCATGTAACTCATATGAAATATTTTTTTTCTAAAACCACGTCGTATTTGCTAGATAAAAAAACCAATTAGTGTACCTGTGTATAACAAAGTTTAGCTTATAAACAAACTTTTCCGGTAACGAAACTGTTACGGTTCCAAATATTATTAAAAAATATACGTCGTCCTTATTTCAAACTGCAGTTTTTAGGTTATTTTTTTCGCTTCCCCACTTCCAGTATTATACTTATACATTGTAATCAACATTGGTTTTAGACGATTATCTTCTCTCTTGCAAACTCCATTAAAGACAGTAAAGCTTACTTAAAGACCACCTGGATATAAAGACCATCTCATCAATAAGCCCGTATTTTCATAGACCAGTTTGTATTTTTCTTACATATTCTAACTAGATAATCAGACCACTTCACATCTGAGGCCAACTTTCTTCAGAACAACTGATGGTTTTATTATTGAGGTTTCAATATACAGTAAAACCTCAATAATAAGACCAGCCTTGGTACTCTTGAAATCTGGTCTTCTTATTGAAGTGGTCTTAATATTGAGGTTGAATAATTTAAAAGGGCAAAGCGGTGAAAATGGACTTGACAATTGTGATATTAATTTCGAGGAAGTCTTAATATTGAGGTGGTCTTTAAGTTAGGTTTTACTGTACATATAAAATGATGTTGAAGCTTCCTGATATAAAATATTTTTCTACAGTAAATATAATGTTATATTTTGGAGTGTAAATAGAACGCGACTTCCGTACAAATCACGAAATGGTGTTTTACCGCCTTTGCAAAATGTGACGAGTTTTTTCCCCGAGATAATTTTGTTCGATCGACTGTCTTCGTGTTAATTATTGATATTTACTTGTCAACAAATGTTATGCCCATTGAAAAAATATACTTTGTTGATAAAAACTAAATGAATCAACTGTAAAATAAATTTCATACGATTTACTATGAAATAAATCACACATGTTGATTTAAAAGACGTATTAGTGTTCAAAATACATGTTAAAACGTAGCTGTAAATCTGAAATAAGACTGTATAACTGTCAATTAAACATACATTGTATTAAAATATATGTCCACACGTCGTAAAGACAATCTCTTTCCCACATAACAAACTAATTCATAGATATTTAAGATTCTTTCAATTTTGACCGCCAATATTATATAATGAATGACTAGTCACTTAATATATTACCCTTTTCAAAATACATATACAGTAAAACCTCAATAATACGACCACCATTTGGACCCTTGAAAATCGATCTTATTATTGAGGTGGTCTTAATATGGTGGTTGAATAAAGAGCAATATAGCAAAAATGAACTTGAGAATTGAGTCCTTAACTTTGTGGTGGTCTTATTATTGAGGTGGTCTTTTAGTGAAGTTTTATTGTATCTAATATTGTTTCTTGTAAAGGATTGATAAGTATGATGTTATTGTTTATTTATTAAATACAATAAATAAACAATAAACTTATATATTTATTGTCTTGGCCATCTCATATTTATGTTTATTTTGTTAATGGTCAAAGGCACTGTCTGTACAGATTGTACCAAAAAACGAATATTATGGTTTATTCAACATAGATTTTTACTAGTTTGTTTTTCATTGTTTTACTTAAAACAATGATATCAGACTTGAATATATCCTGAAAGATACACTGTTCGAAATCACTGATAAAATCATTAAAAACTGATCTACGAATTGTATCGTATATATAATAAAACAATAATTATCGAATCGTTTGAAGAAATAAATTGCATCCTTGTGAAATACAAAATCACGGTAAATGTATATGAAAATGGTAAATTATTTAGTCACCATTCTGTCTTTTTAAATATTGGATACTTCCACTTACAATGTCTATTTTAATTTGTTGATGTGAAAAAATATATTTTCCATTGAACTCGTAGACATTTACATACAGATATTAATTGAAATCGACGTTTTGCCACTCCGGTTTTTTTCTCAATTTTGAACCATAATATAACTTTAGGTATTTCTTTAAGTAAGGGGTATTTCTTTCTATTCTTATGTACACTTTTCGTCCAAACCATTTGATCGGCATAGGACATTTATCGTAAATCCAAAAGTTTTTAAAAATTACGAGTCAATATTTTACGCATAAAATCTACATTCAGAATTTTTGAGTTAATAATAAATGTGTCAAATTTAATTATAGTAACGCCATCGAATGTCATATACAGTCACGTGGCACAATGTCAGACAGTCACGTGACCTCTTGAAGAAATTTACAAGTATCCGACAATTTTATCTTGATAATAGATCTACCATATGCCATTATTTGCAGCACTGAACTTACAGTTATTCGTTAACAGAATAAATTCATCATTAATCGTCTTATAAATACTCATATATACATTTACATCGTATCAATATTATCTTAGTTGTGTGATTAAATGAAAATAGATGAGAAAAAGAATGAATTCATAGTATGAAAACATTCATGAAAACGTAGCATGAAAGCAAACTACACACATAACTTGATTCCACCAGACTGTCATATTTACGTGCTACAATATGTTGATGGTTTGCAATTGCTCGTTGTCGGAGATAGAAAATAGCTTGGTAGTGATTTACATTTGTATAGTGTTTATACCAACGTATATGCCTTGCGATACATATCTGAAAACAAAAAAGTCAAAGCATTACACACATTTCATGGCTCCACCAAAAAAAAAATTACTTTTAAAATAAAGAGCCAAGGGTCATGATGGCACCTTGGTAGAACCACCGAGCTTTTGTAAGCCCGTTCTATAGTTTCCTCACATACAATTTCTACATTCCGGGTGGATTTGCACCCGCATCGATGAAATGAAGGAAACGAAACATATCTACGTAAATTATATTTTGAATTGCTTGGGTTGTTTGATATGTAACATGCAACATTTTTACTCTGTAAGTCGACATCTACATTTATATCTCCCTTGGCTGAGAGGTTAAGTCATCTGCCTAAGGAGAAGGAGGTCGAATGTTCGATTCCCGGTAGAGGTCCGTTCTGATATGGCCGATTGGTGAGCCGTCAGCTAGTTAAATAATGGTTACCATGTGCATACCTGCCTGGTGCCTGGCATTAAAGGATAGCAGTCGGGAAGTTAATAGGTTGTCTCAAAAGTCAGAAATGGCTGACCCTTTAAGTAAAGGTGACACTATAATAAATAAACACTTTACTTTATTTCATTTATACATGTGAATCCCCAGGGAAACACAGTGACCACTTTACAGAACTGGAATCTTACAGAACAGCGTGAGAAAACGTACTAGGATGGTAAATAAATTGAATAAATATTCAGATGAAAATATGGGATTTCGTTGATTATTTCATAAAGAACTTTGATGGTGTAGGGTACTAGCGATATGACCACACCTTCGCTTTAAATCATATAACATAAAAGAATAACTATACTAGAACTTGAAAGTTGAATCCGGATATAATGAAATGTGGTTCGAGAGAATGCGGGCTTGAAGTTTCGAGTACAAACGACATTACATCAGATACAACTCAAACACACGTCCCCAGATTTTGAACTGATTTTATGATATCAGTACATCAAACAATTCAATCGAAAACAATAATCACGGGTACACTTTGTTCAGCGCGTCATAGAACACGGCGGCATCGTTTGATTGGAGTACCTTAGCAAAATCGCAATTTCAATTTATTTTATTTGATCTACAAGATCATCGTAGATATTTAAGGGACTTACAGCGATATCTGATCGTTATCTGTCCTTCTTTCAGACAATCTGACATTGTTACTATATGATATAGACAATGGATATGTGTACGATACGTTTGTCTTATGAATACAACATATGTATGAATATTTTAATAGTATACTCTGCATATGTGCTGTAATGTAACAAGTTTTAGGGTGGTTAGATAGATTTATTTCAACATAAATTGAACAATTTACATGGCAATATAAAATTAAGACATATATTAGTTACAACAATATGTATGAATCAATAAAGCCATATCAATCAACATTATATGTTAAGGATAACACAAAAAAGAATACAAGTAAAAACTCTTATTTCCTTTGTGGTCCTTAATATATAGTATTGTGTGACATAGGAAGAATTTTAGGCAATATATCACAGTAAGTTTATCAAAGAAAGACATTACATGAAATATAAATAATTAGATAAAACGATGATTAATAAGTAATCTAGTGAGGTTGTGTCCGTTGTCCGGGTACCCTAACCGGGTATTCATTTAATTAAGTCTCCTCAAATGTTTTGCATGCGTTTTCAGCATGCACGGAACAATTCTTCCTTTTAAGCTACTACACGATTATATTGAGGTAGCTGCAATCAGGTTTTCGTTAACATATACATGTATATTCTCTTATGCAGACCATTTTCATATTTCTCTAATTGTTTCTACTACGTTTTCTAACTACGTTTAACGCAACCCGTTTATCAATATTATGTTGTCGTTACTTCCTGATATATATGTTTATCATTGTAACTATACTCGTGCATGTCCTGTTTGTATTTATCTAATAAAAAAATCATAGTTTGGCGGCAACAAAAAGCTTCTCAAATGTAATTGGATAAACGTATTTACTTACTTTTTTGTATTTGCGTTTATTTATCGTCGCCACCGGTTTCCCATATGGGCGACGCCTCCGGAAGAATGTTAGTCATTTTAGATTTTTGGAGGATAGTGCATGATACAGGAGATGTCCCAGTTCCAGAAGCAACCCTGGTTCTTTTACGTGCTCGATGTAAAGCATCATACACGGGACTTCGGGTTTTCAAAGTCTCGTCCAAAAGACTGTTAGTTCGGTCAGTGATGGAGCGGGGAATCGAACCTGCGATCCCTGGATTACTAGTCCAGCGCGTTACCACTGGACTACGGATCCGCTACATTTTCATTAATTCACAGAAGAATATATTATATTTGTGTTTTTAAATTATATACATTAAAACATCACATAAAGACCACCTCAAAAATAAGACCACCTCAAAAATAAGACCACCTCAAAAATAAGACCACCTCAAAATTAAGAACACAATTGCAAGTCCATTTTCACTGTTTTGCTCTTTATTCAACATCAGTATTAAGACACCTCAATATTAAGACCAGTTTTCAAGGGTCCAAATTGCGGTCTTATTATCGAGGTTTTACTGTATGTATAATCCCTAAAATCATTAGTAAGTGTACATTTACCAAAACTTATATTTGTAAATATGTTAATCATTACAGGCATGTTCATGGGCCTTTGCTGACAATAAAAATAATCTTCAATAGTTGCTTAACAATTTACAGGATGGGTTTCAGAATGTGTTCAAATTTTGCATTTGAATGAAACAACAACAACAACAGCATATGTCCGTCGAGTTTTGTCGGCTGAAATACTGAAATTAATATAAAACAATATACGATGCGTAAATGCTCATCTCAGCGGGCAATACAGCCTGTGTTCCATATCTTTGTTCTTTTCATCGCGGCTTACGTCAAGGATAGTAGACTACATTTGTATACAAGTTGACTAAAAGACGCAGTCAGCTATTTTGGTCAACATTTTGATGTGAATCTGAAGGATTTTCGAGTCCCACCCTTCACAAACACCCAACTAGAATGAAACCGGAAGTCTTTACTCGTCATGGACTTCATTTGAATGTTTCGTCATCAGTCAAGAACCATAAAACGAGATTGGGCTAAATATTTGAGAAAACGGGCAAATATCATAAAGTTTTATAGACCTAGGATGGTAAATATGTTTCTCGTAAGTGAACCTAACTTTCGATAGAGTATCTTACCTTCTGAGAGTTAATTAAATAAGTCGGTCAGAATAAAAACCTTTGAAAAGTGAATTCATTTGAACTGTTACGCAATTTTAAATTAACATATACGAGTTATATGTTCTGTGACGGAAGAATAGAATAATGTTTTATTGTAGCCGCTAAACGGATTATGTTTCAAGCCAATTGTCTGTCTTTTGTGCTGAAATTGGTGATATTTGTCATTGCTTATCTAAACCAGTGTTTAAATGAGGCGCAAGATACAAGCGTTTCTTTGGATTAAAAATAAAGTGTTGTGAAGAAGTAGCGCTAGAGGGGCCTCACCAAACAGGAGGGCCTCACCCACCTATCCTAGGGTCTCCCACACCCATTCTAGGGCCTCCCCCGTCCACCATAGGGCCGCTCAGGGTCCTCTTCCACCCTGGAATGCAAGTAAAGCTAAATATGGGGGAATACATTATTTCAATACGTGTGTCCCTTAACAGAAACAGTTAACAGGTGCAATGGTAAATACTTATAGCACATTGTTCAGCTTAATGTCTTCCTCAATGAATGAAATGCAAGTCATAAACCTGTCATACTATGGTTTAGACAGACTCAGAGTTTGAGCTGATCGACTCCAAGAAAGACAGCAACAATTTAATGGAAGGATTATGTCCGACCCCCGCAGAGAAGGTCATAGGTCATCAAAATTCACAGTGAGGGACGCCTTTAGTGTCTCTGATATTTGCATGCCTTGTCCTACGAGCACAAATCACGGAAGGCTGTTTGTCCGCACTAGCGAAAAGTGACGGAGGGGTTTAGTTCGAGAGGGTTCTTATCGCTTCCCTTCACAATATCTATCTCCTATTACACACACTCATTCTCTTCAACATCAACAGTAAAACCCTCAATAATTAAACCTCCCTTGGGACCAAAGAAAACAGGTCTTAATATTGAGATGGTTTTAATATTGAGGTTAAATAAAGAGAAAAACGGTCAAAATGGACTGGAAAATTGTGTTCATAATTTTGAGATGGTCTTATTATTGAGGTGGTCTTAAAATGGGGTATTCTGCACGCATTTGTCTTTTTCGTGCTTAAAATATTAAATTATATTACCTATTCAAAAGGATTGCCTCAAACTTTTGATGAATTTTTAAAATCAATGTTGTCGGCAATGTTCATTTTCATGCAGGTGATCTTTTTGTAAATCAAAGGACATACATCTCTGGACATGAGGACAGGGGCCAGATATCTCGGACACAAGATGGTAGTCCTGGGGACAGATGTAACCCTTTTTTCTGATAGTGCGCGTAGAGAACATACCATGTTCAAATACATCACATAAATAACAGGCGGACATATTTAGGACGATGAGTAGAAGTTATAAACAATACACATGTTTTGGTTTTAATGAAAGATTTATCGCATGCCCATTTATACTCATGTGTTAAAATCGGCTTATAAATATGGAAATATATGATTTTATGACATTTCAATGACTCCGAATTTATGATATATACACAATAGTATCCTACCCGATTTTGAATTTGTCACATTTGAGAAATAAGTAGACTTATTTTTTTGTAAGGTTGGTTTGTTTGATAATACACCTGCTTTTTTTCAAAGGACTGAATTCACAATTTAACAAATGTGACCAAAGTCCTTCACAGCGACATATAGGTATACATGTCTTTGTATGAAGTGAGTAACACTTGTATTTGCTGGTCTTTAAAACTGTTTATAAATTGTAATTTACTTATGTTGAATTGATAGTGACTTGTAGGTCCATTGGGCCGGGTGTTGTAGTTTTGTATGTATTATGTATATAATTATGTATTGTGCAAAATTTCAGATGTCACTTTAAAGATGTATCTTGAACACTAAAATGTTTTAATGGGCTTCATCCAGTATTGTTGTTACATAGGCTAAAACATCCTTAATATGAATCCTTGTAATGTAAACCCAATTAAATTGATCTTGTTTTATCTTATTACTAACAGACAAAACTTGTAAATGACCCGCTTGTTACAAACACTTTTTTTTTTTTTTTACAAACTTCTTTTTTCGACAAATACAGAGGTATACATTATTAGTGTATTTCGGTTGATAATGTATAATACTCTACTTACATATAGCACTTTTTTCTGTTTCATTTCTACGGCATTTTAATGGGAAGATTAGAATAATAGTAATAGCCAGTTCCGTTCGAAAGTCACACTGTACATTTACAATATATAAAACAATTAGTAACTAAGGACCCCCTGTTCAAACCAAGACGCCAACAAATTGCGAAATATAAACGTGAATAGTATATAAATAAGATAATAGTCGGTATATTAAATTTTGTTGGGATGGTAACTTTACAATGGGTTTTGTATATAAAAAGTACAAATAAAAAATAAATTGTTGGTTCGGAGAAATTTTGTAGATTTTTTTCTATTTTTACTTTGTCATTGTTTGTTTCATATTTTGTGTAAGATGGTCACAAAATGACGTACCAACTGAATGCTAGACAATTTTGACGTGGTCATGTCTTTGATGTTTACTCTATCCTGCGATCATCTCTGATGTCTACATTTCCCCCAAAATATGGGTGGGGGTCACTTCAAAGGGAATAAAATTCAAGTTTCAATCTTTCGTACACTATCTAACAATGTAATCTCTTAAAACTTAACACTCCGATCTGTTAAAATTAATGTTTATTTTTGTTGATTTTACACTGATTATTCCATTCCTAAACATCTTAAAGATCAGATAAATGAAAATAATGTGTTTTGTTTTGATGTTTGGAGAAAAGACAACGTGTAGCATATTTTATAAAGATGTTACTGTGATAATTTAGCGGCGGATCAAAACAAAAAATACAATAACATCACTTTGTCGAGATTTAAAAAATATTGTTACATCTCTAAAATGTTACTTTATTTTATTTATGCGCAAATCTGTATTACTAACAATAGTTATATTACCAGATTAGCTGGGCTATTTTAATTTTATATTATATATACTGTAATAATTAGAACCATTTTTTGTGATATGATTCTTATGTCATCTCTTATAACTCCGCTATTAAAGAGGAGTGGCATTGTATTTTTAAATTGCTACTGTATTCTGTGATTATTGTATGTACAATGATGATATGTAAATAAAGATTACTACTACGTACTTTAAGTTGGACTCAAGAGTTTTTATTCTTTGCATGATACATATAATAACGCCATTAAGTGAAAATAAGACTGTTGAAAAACCGATCGCTTTTTCATATTGTTACTTTGTCTTACACTCTATATGGTTGTTTATTTAATGTGTATACATTTTTTCGGTAGCAAACTAAGATCTGTTTTTAATGTTAGTCTATATTTAATATCTCCAAACATAAAATAAATACAACAAGGCTTTTTATGACGTCATAAATATATATTAACAATTTATGAACTGCAAAGCTCTTCACGATTAAACAAGAAAAGCGCAGTTCCGAACTGAATTCGTTTAAGATCCACAAGCGACATTTATTTGCTTATATTAAATCCCAATTTTTTATACATTGATTGACAATAATGTAGCAAAATTATTGCTGTTAATATCATTATTTTATAAGAATGTGGTTAATATATTTTGAGTTTATTCACAGTACTTACATACTTTTATTAGATATCGTTTTTATATTCATAAATATACAGTCATTGTCGTATAAAGCTAATTTGGCATATTTGATAGATCATTCGAGAATAAGCATTTAATGTATAAGTAATGGCACTTTCATTTTCATATACGAGTTCTATGATTTAAAGCGGGATAAGAAATATGAAAGTATTTAAAAAGGTATAACCGGTGAAATATTAATAAAAAATATTTTTCAAATTGTCGGCTTTACTCAGCCTACTCAAAGAAAAACCAGCTTTGTTACCGAATGATGTCTCATTATTATACGAATCTTTTCTTTGTGGGAGGCTAAATAAATTCGAAAATTTGAAGTTGAGTTTTTTGTTATTAATATTAAAATACTGAAGTTTCAGTATTCGCAATTAGCATCGGACACACTAAATTTCCTGTACAATAAAAACCAAAATATAAAATACCATTTTACATAAAAACGAGACCAAACTTATCTTAATGTGTTATAATGCCACATAATGTTTATATATTTAGCTATATAGCATATATACTCAGTACATTTAAAACCGCACAATCTTTTACCAACTATTCTTCTTTAAATTTCCTTTTCTATTCTGAAACTAATTTTTTTAATTAAAATACTTGTCGATTGTCATTCAATTTAGCATACATGTTGCGTACACATGCAATCATATCGTTTCAAGTTCTTTCCATGTATTCTAAAAGTCAGTCAGTGAAAATTTAGAAATCCCACACTGTGCGTTATTAAATGTACTGAGTATAATATAGAGCTTCATTATATTTATGATAATTGTATATTATATTAATTAATTGTTTAAGTCTTATCTTTGTATAAGCATAAAATACACATGGACAGTAAAGAACCTAAAAACAAAGTCATTATATAAGAATTATATGATACTATACAAGATAAGTTTGGCCATGTTTTATTGCCTATGTCTTTCTTTGAATAATTAACTAATTCTGCATGCATGACCCATATATGAAGATGGACTTCTTCGCATTAAAATATCCTGCATATTATTTACATTTTGTCTCCGAAGACTATTTTGGATTCGTTACTATAGCATTCGCAAGCGTTTTTTCGCTTCAGTCAAGCTTTTTCGTCCACTTTTTTTTCTTACTGAGGTGATTTGTTTTAAAACTGTAAAGAAAATTTCCATTTATCACTAAGTATTTCGAAAAGTGTCATATGAATATGCATAGTTTTCTATGCTAACAACGCAAAAAAATTATGTTAAACAATTCTGAACAAGAGCATTTTGTTTATCTTGGAAAACAACAGAAAGTTTTCTATCACAGGGACAATGTCATCAGCGACAGCTACTGGTTTTGTTAGACAAATTTGTCATAAAAGAATAATATGAAATAGGTTAAATAAAAACTAACTTCCTGCAAATTCGGTATTTTAGACTAATTTATGAATATACGTGTCATGTGTCATATTTAGGCAGAAATACACAGTAAGTTACAATATTCCCTGGTGCGATATGACAGATTTACCACTATGTTAATTAAATTGACCTCTGGACTGTGTCATCGATGTCGCGGACCAATCAGAAGCCGAGTATTAGTTCACGTGATCGCCAGGTAAGTAAATGGGCGGCGCTAAGTCGTATGGGTATTATCTTATCATGAATATGCAAAATACCGATTCCTTTATCTCGGTAAGCCCCGCCTTAATTTATGCGCTTGGAGAATTGGTAATAAAACCTAAGATTGCTCTACGTTCATCAGTGTTGACAAATTATTCGTCAAATGTAAACTATTTTATGGACTTATTTACCGTAGCTTCAAAGGGAACAATAATTTATACTTTAAAGTAGCCTTTAAAGACTGTGCTTTAGTCTTTTATGCAACCTGCTTTTTATTGAGCAGCAATAATTGTTAAACAATAAACTTGAAGACGTATTTACTACCAGCAGTGTTTTGATACTTTTTTGTGGACGTGTTGAACGAACTTTAACATTAACTATGTCGACTATGGTGATGTGCCCGGACCAGCCACAGACTTCCGGTATGTTTCAGCGCTACCCTTCGCCGCCAGTGAACTATCCTCCATTCACCGGGTATAGTGGTTTCAATGCCCCGGGAGGGCAACATCCCCAGGACTACAACCAGTTTCAAGTTGGGGAACATGGAGTCCAACACGCTTGGTATAATGCTATGTACGGAACTCGAACCGACGACTGGACGTACGGTGCTGCCGCGGTCTCTGGACCCATGACCAGCACTCCAGCAGCCATGGGCACATATTCTTACCGCTCTGGCCAGATGGGGATCGATTACAGTCAACCGACCGGTCAAGTTACTTCGGAGTCTCCTGGGGACACCAGCTCTTCTAGTTCCTCTTCCGGGTCGCCGTCCAACAAGCAACTCAGACCTCCATACGACTGGATGAAGAAAGCCACTTACCAGTCTGCACCAACTTCGGGTAAGCATTAAAATCGAAATAGTTCATACAACCAACAGCCATTGCGTCTCTGCTCTTCATCTACCAGATATTGCGATTGTTTCACGTTCGATTCATTAAATGCAGCGTAACATTGAAATTTTATCTATGTAATTCAAAGTATTAATTCATTATTTTTAATCAAAATGGAGAGCAGATACAGAATGCTTGTCACAAATTTAATTTCTTTTTGGTTCTCTTGTCCGTGCTCTGTGCAAATTGAAATGTGCTTAAAATAAGGGAGATTATTTGGAGTTCCAAGTATCTAATTGTTATATCATATCCACTTGTCGGAATCTTAGGGTATTATGGAAAGAAATAATGTGCTATACGCACTAAAGCACGACACAATGGACGTAGTCTCCTATTATTATCGTCCGTTTTCTAAACATCGGGGTCAGGACAATGCAAGGGTTTTGAATAATTTGAAATAACTGTACATTGCCTCCATATATGTCATGAGCTTTGAGAATTCTGAGGGTCAAAATGTGGTTTTTTTTGAAAAATGTCAAAGTGTCATCTCAATGATCAAATGGAACCCCTGATGTATATAATATTATTGTATATATATAAGTATATAAAAGGTATTATTTGAAATTTTGCAACAAAGAATTATAAGGATGAGCACTTTGTCTATATTCACACGGGTACCGCGTTCAATGATATCTTTACTTTCAGATGTAAATACATAACTTTACAATATCTTCAAATTTTCTTTGATCCAATAGATCTTTATCGTAAGAAATATTTAATTTCGCCCGAACTAATCTTGATTCATTATTTTCCAGTTAGAGATTTGTTTGAAGTACATTATCAATGCTTTGTATGTAAATAAGTGATATTAAACTATTGTCACATTAAAAACAAATAAAGATTTCCGGAAAGTGATGTATGTGATTTAACTAACCGAACTCTAAAATGTGTATAGTCATCAACGCGGGAAGGTCTCCATTGCACGTGCATCACAAGCTTGAACATGGAAACCATGTCGTAACGTAATTGAAACTTAAACATAGAATACGCAATTAAATTCTCCTATATGAGAAAAATATAAAGTTATAGTGTAATTATTTATTTTGATCCCTTTTATCAATAAAAATACTAAAATATCCTTATTTTGAGGTTTCACCGGAATGCAATTCTCAATGCACCAAACATATCAATACTGATTACGGTTTATTCATTATAAGGCACAATATTGAGCTTATTATGATAATTAGAATTATCTCTGTGTCCGTTGAAATAATTGATAATTGGGAGAACAAGGAAATGTATAAGTAAATATGCGTATAAATATCATCATATTATCATGAATCGGTTTAAAAAAATATTAAAATATCCTGAAAAATACAGGGCCTCATTTGACAAATTAATTTGAATTGAATTTACTTCTTGCTAGGTATTGGCCAAATTAAAATACAATGAATGACTAACTAATATCTTAAGGAAAAAAAATCCACCAATTTCCTGTGTTCGGTTTGTTAAAATGAGATCGCCCGTACTAACAAGATTGGATAAGTTTGTGTAAGATTAGGTAGGATACTCCAAGATCAAAAGTTAATCAAGTCTATAGATACACTTCACAATGCGTTAATTTATTTTCTATCTATCTGTCGATCGGAAATTGCCCCGACACGACGTAACGGGCCGCTTATTCGGATAATACATAACATTGGACACAAAATTGCGTTAACTTTTACAAAAATGATAAATAGACCTATCACCTACGCTAAAATGACCACATATGCCTAGGCGTCAAAATTGGTGAAAATTAAATGAGAATTGAATGGAAATTTCTATTGTACGGGTACCGGTTATGTAAGATAGATATCTTAAGGTGCGTGGTCGCGCCTATATGTAAGAAAAATTTCAATTAAGTTTAATTGAGAATGCTATAATACTTTAACGTGTGACCGAAGCCCACACTTTTTAATTTAGGACAGTGCGATTATTCGGTCGTTTTCGGTTAAGGTTTAGAATCTTCAAATATTTTCTTGTGTTGCTTTGACGGTACAAAACGTTTAGGTTATTTTAATATGAGAGAAAACTTTCACATTGAAAGAACTGAATTCCATACTAATTGCGAGAGAAAACATTTTTATACAAATTACTGAATGAATGGTGAAATTACAAGGTTTAATTTGGTTGAAATACGACTAATCAGTCAAATATCGTTGCCGAGCAATTGAAATAATAGTTTTATAGGGTCTTTCGAAATCGGGCAAATGAATGAAATTTGTAGGAACAAGCGCTTTTGATTGATTGTGAAACAGTTAAATTGAATCATTCATTCGAGTTTGTTAATATACACCGTATAGTGCAAAGTTGTCCATAATTATTTCCAAATAGCAACGTATTTCGCAAATCATAGACAAGTTCATGTCTCTTCCTCTATCACGCAGTTCCTTCATACTCATGTATCTCCATATGGAACATTACACTAATTATTAACAGATCGAAATGCGTACTGTATTTAATAAATTATTTATTACTGTTCTCGCTTACTTAGTGTGAACACAAAACTCCTAACACCGAATTACCTGAGCAACTTTTCATTATTTATGCATCTTACCCCAATAAGCGTGAACATTTGCCTTCTAGCAAAACCCATCCTTTTCTGTTTGCAATTTTTGCAAAATTCCGCAATGCAATTCATCCTAATTTTGTGACTTTTGTCAATTATTAATACTGTAATGAATTAATCGTTATGGATATTAATTAGATTCAAGAGTTAGAGGAATTAGTGCATCTCTGTTTCTGGTATTAATATATTGAGACTGAAATACAGCATAAATACCCATTATATGCTTGCATCAGATTGAAAGGTTTTCTCCTTCGGTCAGTTTGACATAAACATCTAATCGACCTTGTTTTTGCTTACATTCATTTTGAAACCGGTATTTTTTCACGTAAAAGCAAAGAGTCATGGCAAAGCTTTCTATCCCGGTCCTGCTAATTGGGTTTGCGGTCAGATCTAAACAAATCGAGTATTCTATCAAATCCGTTTTACTTTTGTTAGAAATCCGGCCTGTTTTGTTTACCAATGACAAAAGATTTCTTGTGTATTAAGACAGTAACGGATTGGTGCTAAATTTGCTTGGCACGTGTTAATCGCCTGACTGATGATATTCGGATGTATTCGGATTATTTCGTGAAATGTGACGAATCAAATTTCTACGCATTATCAAATCTGAAATGTGAAATCGTTTCTGTGAAATGAGCGGAAAGCTCCCTTTCTGGATTCCATAGAAACATAAGTTTCAGTATTACAGAAACATCTGAAGTAAAATCTTATTCTTATCCTTAAAATTACATTTTCCTTAACTGATTTCTTTAACGTACAGGCTATTATTTGGTAAAATAAAGATAAATGAATAGTTTTAATATGTTGTTGTCATTATCATTAAAAAGCATAACCGTTTTAATGTGGTTTTGGAAATTACATTAATTTGAGTTCTGAACTGAAAATATTTAAGATTCACTTAAGATGCTTTTGTTATACGGACCCAGAGAAGTTTGAATAACCGATCTGGGAGATGGCTAATGTATGGTTTTTATTCTGAACAGCTAAGTTGTAGGGCTCTCACTAGCATTTCAACATAGGAATTCTTTGAAATTTCTATAAACAGTGTTAAGGAGACCTCCTACACAATTTTTAAGTAATATTATGCTCATTTTTTTGTTCATTTGTTTACCTAAAAAACATGTAAATATATTTCCTATAGTTAAAACATCAATAAACATGCATTAACTAAGAATGAACTCATAGTGTATTGATCCGTGTTTGTTGAAGAAAGATGATTGTTCATCATAAAGTTTAAAAAAAGTTTTGCCTGTTAGTAATATGACAAACAAAGATATTTTCGATCAGTTAAACATTGCAATGGTTCTTATTAGAGATGTTTAGCCAATGTAACAACAATACTGGATGAAGCCAATTCAAACATTGTATGTTCTGATGAGACAGATACATGAGAATAAAAAAGGAGTCCCAGCAACAAAAGTAGTAGTTCAGGACTCCAAATTAGGAATTTCTCGACATAACGCTTCGGTCTCTATAACATGTGAAAATATGAGATTAAAGATAAATTTAATGTCCTGTAGATAGTACAATAAATCTAAATGCGTAATAACTTATTTTAGTAAAAGTAATAAAATCTTGGGGACTGCTTATTGTTTTACAACGCAAATCAAACGGATTGTTTCGGTACGTAATTACCTGCTGGGTAGCCGCCTTCATTTGAGGTTTTCCAGACGGGAAACCGGGTGGTTACATAGCTGGCGAAGGCTGTAATATCCGCCGAACATTCCCTGGTGTTTTTGGCTCTAATCGATAATGACCGTAACGGTCCGAATGTGCTGGAAAATCTGCTTCCGGTAACGGAGCATATGTTAGGATGATACGATCGCGCACACATCAATGTAATTATTTAATGATTTAATTGTGCAAGGTGGTTAAGTAATAATTAGCATAATCAGAGATCAAAGAATCACAATACGGATCCGAAATATCATTCATATAGTAGTGGATTTGCTAATTGATATTAGTTCTAACATGTGTCTTAATGAATCTGGCGAGAATAAAATAGATGTGCTTTGAATGAGATACCAGGGTTATATATGTTTGAATGTAAATGACGAAAGGCAATATCATACTTCTGATTTGACAACCAATCCAAGTATTAAAACATAATTATTAACAGAAATATAGATTTGATGGTATGTACTATTCACAAAGCCCGTCTGGTTAGTCCAGTCAGTAGAGCAATGGACTACTTAACGAGAGATCGTTAGTTCGTACCCCAGTACCCCGGGTGTGGTGTATGGCTTAAGCGACACTTTGATTGAATGTTCTATTTCCTGTATAGTTCTCCACCTTTGATTCTCTGGCAAGTTGGTTGAGAGTTGCTTGCGGAAGAATAAGTTAGTACTGGTTCCGATCTCGCGAAGCATCTCAAGCTGAGCTAAATATCAGCTCAAAGATGTTCTCACCTGAGATCGGCATAACAGAACGAAAACAATGAGCTTTTTCTCAGAAATGTTCAAGAGATCCAAAGTGAGATTGGTCTCAAACTCAGTCTCTGATTTGAGCAAAATCTCAATATTGAGCTGAGATTTCTATTTGAGATACTTTGGGAGATCGATGCCTGGTTGTTAACCCTAGAACACTGGTGAGACAAACTCGTACATAACTGAAATACAATTGATAAGCGACGCATACATCAACCGGACACAACTTAAATGATTGCGCCTTGTTTAAAACAAATTTGAGTAATCATGCTGCACGTGCAAACGTTTAAGGAATACAATCGGTCCATATTTCTGCCCCTGGTTTTTTGTGCGACCTCATACCTTGTATCAGCCATGTTAATACAAGCTGCTTGTAAAGCAAATATGAAATAATGAAAACTCTAGTATGAAGTATAGATAAAACAGCTTCAATGTTAAGTACATAAAGTCCACTGACTTTAAAAGATTTCATTAAATAAAATTATCTTTTTGAAGTGCGAAGCCCGTGCTTTGATATGCTATAGATCTAACCAATTTCTGCTGACAAGCACGCGTTATGTCTGATATATTAAGTTAATGGTTTTCACTGAAAACCAAAGTTTTGTAGAAAAATGGACGCGATTTTTTATTGAATACTTTCATAACTTTAGTAATTACTAGAGTCTGTGAGAGTCGTCTGCTCTCTGTCCAGTAAAATGTATTTGTCCAAATGGCTAAAGTTCATAATTCAGTTGTTTATTTGTTTATATTTCGAAAGTTTGACTCGCCTAGGTAATCAATCTAGTTAAATGATTTCATTTTTACATCGATCGTGAAACTATTTATTATAACTTATATTAATCATTTTTGTCTGATAATTACGCTAGTCAAATTGCATTTCAGATGGTTGTGAAATTAAACTAGACAAGTGACTTTTAATTCAATTTCCTGTTAATATACGTAATGGAATATCGCTCGCTAAAAAGAATTCGTCTGGTAAAATTGTAATATTTTTAAAAATTGCCAGACGACATGTATCGACCCCATACGACGCTTACAATATGTACTTGCGTCATTTGATCATGCAATATTAAAGATGAGAACGTAATCATAAGGGATCTCTCTTGTATGATAAACATTCCGACCAGATACGTTCGGCTTACTTCGGTATCTCGAGCTATTCGTTGCCATGTGATAGTCAGGTGTTGAATAAATAGATGTGCGACATAACAACGTGATATAACCCCTAATCATCCATTAAAATGATCGAACTCGATTGCCTATCAATAAAAAGTGATAATAACTCTGAAAAATAAATAAATATTCAAGTTTGTCAAGGAACGCCAGTTTTGTGTCGGAAATGAGTTTGTGGATTTGTCGAAAATGAGAATTTAAAGATTTCAAACGTTTTTCATTGAGCCGTTGCAAGGTTTTGATCTTACCAGATTTTATTTTAACGCAAAAAATCTGCCAACTGATCACGGATGGTGTTTGCACAATTCGAAATTGTAATCTACAAGTCAGCATAATGGTTTCATATCTTTAATTAAGATATTTTCTCATTTTTGTATTTGCACACAAATAATATCTTTCTTTTCATAAATGAAAGCCTGTGTTCTTCTAATTAAAATTTAATCACGGATCGTCTATTTTGGGAGATTTCTACGTAAATTAAGACTGCTTGCGCCAATCTATGAAAAGTCGTTTGGTTAAAACTTGAACTGTTGAAATTTGATTGATAACTTCCGGTTAGGTAAAAAGTTAATGAATGAATCGCTGTGGTCATCATCGAGTGAAACCATGAGTATGGTTACGTATACGAAAGGATGGGTCAGTTACGAATTCTAATTAACGCACAATGAAATTACAAGTTGAATGTAGATGGCCGGGAGATCAAAGGGCCGATCAAATATCTTTCTCTTTTGTAACAAATATTTAAGTACAGTGTGTGTGTTCTTATGACATCAGACAATATTTTCTTGAGAATTAACCTCGAACCATTTACACATTTATTTCATAAAGACCAAAATCGCCAGAAATGCTGATTTTCTCTTGAAGTATTTTTGAGGAATATTTGGTGGTCAGTATTTGATTCAACGTGTCTGTATCAAAGCGTTATGCGAACTTTTATATTCAGTGTGAGCGTGTCCGTACAAAAGACGACCCATTTGCAAATCAACGACTGTTAATTTATTTATTTTCAATTTTCTAATCAGACGACACCTCGGCGCGTGACCGACAGCGACTTTCCAATAGATCGATATTTTCCTATTTACGTCCGGTAATTTTACTTACATAATCTCAGTCTTTCTGAAGTCCATCGGGGGCAATAAATGATACACTTACACTGGCTCGACTGACGCCAACTTGCAAATCATTTCGCTTTACTTGTTACGTTATAATTCTTTCATGGCCGGTGTCATGTGTAACGTAAGATTAGCACGTAAGTGAAAATTGGCAAATCGTATCATGGCATCCCGAAACGATGCTTTGTGCAAATAGATAGGATATTAATTATAACACAGATATCGTAGATCGAAATTTTTGTCCGCATTATTTCCATCAGTCAATGTACAAGTTGATTTGACATAAGCACTAGTTAAATGACGGAACTTGCTTGAAACGGATGCCATGTAAAAAGATGTTATAAACCTTTGTCGGTAGACATATTATTAAGATACACATTCAAATAGTGCGCATCTAATAGCAAAACTACTTTAAAATAATGTTATAATACATTCTTGATGCTTACTGTGATATTTGTTTCAGAAATGTCAATATTGAGTTCATTTTAAAAGTATATTATATACAAAGAAAATGTTGATATGAAACGTTTTCTATGGAAATGCTGACATTGTACGCAAATCGGTCGAATAACTCAAAATCTTAAAGTTATTTATTTTCTTGCAAGAAGAATAAAACAACATATACTACTCAAATGAACACATTATAGAAATTGCTGAATCAAATCTAATATATAACCAACATATTTATTTACAAGGTATTGAACTAATTCTTAAACTTTAAACAATTCGGATAATTTTCCAAACCTTCTAAATTTACCATCATGTAATTACAATTATGACAGTAAAGATGATCAGATAAACACAGATGACGTCATAAGTTTACAGCAGACGAACATTTACTTACATGAATATTGTATGACTATAAATGGACTTTATTGGTGTATTAAACTATAAAACAATTTTGTAATGATACCATACTTAAATTTATGACCCGTTTACGGAATTATACGTAACGTATTTTATAGCAGAAGATGTAGGCTTATATGTGTGACATCAATATTAAACAAAGGGAGGTAAATCTGAATAAATTCATCATGTTAATTAAACCGAAAATCACGGTAAAACAGCTGAATAATTCATACCGGTAAGATCAAAGAAAAAAACAACATCGCAATAGGTATTGGTTTCTATTAAATTATTCTAGTTGGCTAACCGCTTGACCACAAACATGATTGTCCAAAATTTTCGATGCGTGTGGTTTAAATTACAAACTGACCAATTAATGTCCACCCACAAAGTTAAATAAGGAACGATACAATGTATTGTGTTGGCTGCAATAGATCGAACACAAGGACTAGTGACCCACGTCTTTTTTCAAAGGATATACTTGTAATTTTCCAATATAAATTCTATTTAATTTGACGGCGCATGACGCAAATACTCTTAGTTCTCTGTCCAGTTTTTAGATAAAAATGACATTACATTTGTAAAACTGTTTTTATTTATTATTATTAATTATGATTTTATTTATTCCAGGCAAGACTCGCACCAAGGACAAGTACAGGGTTGTGTACAGTGATCATCAGAGACTTGAACTTGAGAAAGAGTTTCACTACAGCCGTTACATTACCATCAGACGTAAAGCCGAGCTAGCACAAACACTGGGTCTCTCAGAACGACAGGTAAGCATCGTTAAATTTGTCAAATCTATAAAAGTAATCGTAATAACTTCACCGGGGGTGAAAGCGTTACTGGTCTACCCGCATACTAGTAAGGAAATAAAGATAGACTGGTTTCATTTCGACCCTGGGTGAAGTGAAGTCGATCCATGTAGATCTTAAAAAAGATGTCTGTTAAACACACTTTCTTAGAATGAACTATAAAGATTGAAATGATTTATTTACTGAAACCGTATTTGTCTGTACTTGTCATATTTGATATACATATGTCGGCTTTAGAGGACAGCACTTGGTACTAGTGTAATGCAGTGAATAAAAACACTGTGCTTGACCACCTAACGCAAATCTTGTTGGCACCATGTCCATGATAAAAACCACGAAGGAGAAACAAGGATATGAAACAATGAATTGAAACTAATGAAAATTGGCATTTTTATGCAAGTAGAGTTTTTGCCAAGTTCAAAACAAATGTATTTATGATTGTTTCTGCTATTTTCAGGTCAAAATCTGGTTCCAAAATCGTCGTGCTAAGGAAAGGAAACAAAACAAGAAGCGGGAAGAGAATCAACTTCTCAAGATTGCGTCTGAACTTGGTGATCTGGACGATAAACAACTTGTGCAACCTCATATGAATATGCAAATGAACACGCATGCGCAACAACATCAGATCCAGGTGACGTCACCATCTCCAAAGCCAATGCATCAACAGAATCCTTACTCTTATCCACAACATCAACCAACCGGTCCAGTGAATCACATGCAGTCACCAGAAGTCACCCTATCTCCTCAGAACCACATGGCACATAGTCAGTATTCGTCCCCAAATCATCTCGCCATCCCGATCTCGCCCGGAAATGACGCCATAGGAACGCCAACTTCCGGTTCCATGTCACCTGTTACCATTAAAACTGACGTAGATGCCAGCGACAACATGAACTCATAAAACTTTAATTTTATCTTCATGGAAAATGAGTTACTGTGACAATAGTGTATATTTATTTATAAATACGGTGTAAATATGAAAAGGTCACTTCCGGTGACTAATATACTTTGTTGAATGTTGAATGGCAAATAGGTCAAACTCATTCAATTTTGTTTCAGAATGCAATTTTTTTGTTATTATTTGTTTTGTTTTTGTAGATGCTGATATTTTAAAAATATGTTGCTAAGTTCATTTTTTATAATTGTTTTCTGATATCTTGCTTCAAAAATGTTGAAATGATATTATAAACTAAATAAAGCAATACTAACATACGAGACGTAATATACGATATTTAATCTTCATATTGTGGTAATAAATATTAGGTCCTGTTTCTTGTTATGTCATTTAATCAATTATAAGCCATGTTTATTTACATTCAATATGTTCACTGCATATTTATGGAAATAATCATTGTTTTATACTGACAAAGGCAATAGAAAAAGGCGCAAGAAATGTTTTTACTCAACTATTCATTATAACACATACTAGATGTAAGAAATTTATAATGAGCATAAGATTGATATCAAGGATTTGATGTCTTAATCCTTGATTTTAGTTAGAAGATATAAATTTTCCTGAAGTTTTTTGAAAATTTATTTTTGTGGGAAGATGAACTGTCAGAAGTAGAACATGTAATATGATATCCATCACTGCGAATTTACATTTTAAAAACGAAATACTGGTATTGTTCCATAGCTAATATACATGTATCAATCAGTTGATTTCTACTTACATAAAATATCCAAACTGACTTAATTGAGTGTTAAACGCTATTACACAAATGAAATAAATAAGTATATGGCATAGTCATTGTCTATCTCATAAACCAATTTATATTCATTTTTGCTATTGCTGTTTAAACTTAATATTGCGGACGTTCTGTGAGATGGATTTTTTCTCACAAAAATGCGATTTCTATCAATGTTCTATGTTATTTCAAACTATGTAACTTATGCATTATGTTCTATGTACATACCACTTTACTTCACACATATGTAGAGCATATAAAAGTAATTCCCCACATTACAGGACTTGTACACTGCTCAAGATATTGTCTTAATGTGTTGTGTTGTTTATAACTTACCAAATTTTTGTTTTGATTGTATATAATTATACATGTATATAAATTGTTTATTGTGATCACTTGTATGTATGTACGATTTTCTCGATTTAGGAAATCAATAAAACACACAAAAATGAAAACTTGTCTTTTCTGTTATATTTCGGAATTTCGTATCTTTATTTCTTTATTTCAATCGCACCAGTGTACATCACATACATGCATATAAAATACGAACAACGAATGCATACCTTAAACAAGTACACTGCCACTCATATTATAAGATATTATGTACATACATGATACTAATACATCAAAGTATCTATATACATTTATATATACTAAACAATAATATCACACTGTACACGTACTTATATATCACATATAGCAACATGGAATAAAACTGAAGAAACCTTGCTAATCAGTAGAACTAAGAACTGCCATGAAATAATGATAAGATACTGAAAAGGGGAAAGGAGCACTTATTGTCGCGCATTAACTAAAATGGATGTAAGATTATTATTATTAAGTCTAAGTTTCAATCTTATAATGTATATGAATAAGACCTCTGGTCAAAATAGATAAACCGCTAGTGTTTCTTTACATAGTTTCTAAAACTGACCCAAATACTTAAACTTAAATAAATCGGGATTGTAGTGGACATTCACAGATGTCACATCGTTACAAGTCGATATAGGACGGTCACGGTGACACAAAATAAGTTTATACAGTATTCCAGTACAGTAAACCTCACTTAAAGACCACCTCCATAATAACACCACCTCAAAATTAAGAACACCGTATTAAGACCACCTCAATAAGACGACCAAGGGTGGTCTTATTTGTTTGGGTTTACTGTATTCTAAAACCAACTGGTGCGTTTGCACTTTTGGCCAGTACGTTTTAATCATGAATATTAATCAGCGATGAGAAAGTTCATTTGCAAAACACACCCGAGGTAAACTGCAAATATCCAAGATTAATAATATGCCATCAAACACAATTACTCTTCGTTCACATATCTAACGAAATCGGACACCTTTCACATCTTAATTTTTGTCCAAAAAATAGGAAATCGGCAGAAAAGAGGAAGATTTTCTCCGCTAATAAAACAGACGTCGATCACCTTGAGTTGTCTTAATTATATCACGATAAATTATTACTGAAATCATGTTCATATTTCATCCTCTCACACAATAGATACACATACTGACATTAATGGCAAAACCATCGAATAATTAGATGTATACAGAACAACAAAGCAATCTCTCAAGAGCGACCAATATCTCTTCGAGAATCGCAAAGTTTGGTTGTTATTGAGAGGTTGATGCTAATTAAAATTATTTTTTTTGTACAGGAAAAGTCGTAACTGCTGTTAAAGAGATAGTGTTGCTCATGAGAGGGTCTCTCTGGGGAGGTTGCGATGTATATATAAGGCAGTTGACGGTTCTAGAGAGGTATCGACAGGACATCGGTCGAGTGCCTTTCGGACACCGGCCGATAAACGGGCAAAGAATTCGATCCCATTTTCTGGAAGGTCGGCTGATCGCCGGCCAGCGACCCCCCTGGTTCTCGCCATGACAATCCGTGATTAAAATTTCATTTACTACAATTTATTTTCTCGCCATTTGTGCCCGTTTTCCTATTTCAGTGTTTTATTATTGTCTTAAGGTAAATTTTAAGTCAAGATTAGCGAATATGTTTTCAGCTTTACTGTATTGATTGTGTACATGTGTGTATAGATTGATTGTTATATAGTCTCTTGTAACTCCAGAATGGTGTGGCAATGTACTTTTATTGTTTTAAAATGTACATTGTATATATTATATGATTGTACATTGATGAGACTTAAATAAATACTTCGAATGAATAAAATCTGACAAATATTTTTATTAATTGATTATGCGTCGGTGGTTTATTGTTCATCAATTAATGATGCCGATGCATGTAACGAGACTTTCTGTAGAGACTGTCAACTCCATGTCAGATTAAACGCAGCCTGCTCTGCCCTAAAGACCTTGGGTTATAGTTTATTTACACGTTATGTACCGGTAGTGACTAGAAAAATGTCTTGGGAAAGAAAATGACAATTTAAAATATGTATCGGTCCATTCCAATGTAAATATATGAACTGGTTACATCCTCTGTTGTTGCTTCTTTGTATAAAACATCTTTAAGACGAACAAATGCAATGTACAGTCGGCCCTCGTTCATTCCGTGAATTCGGAATTCACCGGGTCCGAATAATATTTCGAATAATACATGGTTTCGAATAGGCCATTTCAAATTCGACGTGCTTAATAAGAAACATTGAGACCTAATATTTGTTTCGGATGATACCAAGTATTCGGATAAATGGTTGTCGAATAAACGAGGTTCAACTGTATTATTAGCTATTAAAAAAATCTTGTTTTTTTCATGTTAAGAACGACAAAAGTTATAGAAATCCCTGCTTGTTAAATTGATATTGAGGAATATATAATTAATGAATTCTTTGATAATGCATCTTTATTGATGTATTAACTGTAAAACATTAAATATTTTTCACATTTGTTTGGGTAAGAAAACGAACAAAAACGAGCGTAATATTATATTAATATGCCTTAGATCATTCAAAGAAAATAGGATGTATTATTCATACACAGTTGATGGATATGTACATGCATATGTTATATATGGTTAACTTGAATATAACATGGCAATTTACGAGGACAATATAATTTACAAACATTCGTCAGTTTTAAAAAACACTAAAGAATATTAAAAACTTAAATTCAATCGGAATTTTGAGTATAAACATTTGAGTAAAGACTGCCCTTGAATTTTCTTTTATATACGAGTATACATGAAGTATCTCAAATAATTGATTTTCCACATTCCGAGTGTTATTATGGGCTCGTGATTTTTGGTTTGTTAGAGGGCGTGGTTTCTAGAAAAGTGGTCTTCTTATCGAGATGGTCTTGATATTGAGGTCGAATAAAGAGCAGAACGGTTAAAATGGACTTCAAAATTCGAGGTGGTTTTAATATTGATGTGCTCTTTAATTTATTTAGTAGTTTATTGTAGTGCAGTTCTACAAATACATGTACATACAATAATTGTCCCAACTTGAGAAATACATGTATTATGCAAGATAACGGATTGATTGCCTCAATTGAAAATAAACTTTCCGTATTTGTTGGTATTAAACCATTACCGGTCAATTTTCGCACGTTCATATAAAGTTAAATTTGCTGATTAAACGTATTCCATTTTTATACACAATTCTAAACTGCAAACGAGTGTAATCTTAAATCCGATCAATTCTAGGATTTAAAAAAATACTTAAAGTAATACTACGGTAACACATTAACATGTGTAGTTCGTTTATCCAATTATTTTCTTGAATATGTAAAATAATAATACGACTAAATTGACTAATTCGTTATCCTTATAATGAAATAATAACTAATCAAATTTATTTCTTAAAAATAACGCCACTGCTTCCAGACTGAAGAGAATGGAAGGTTTATACTGTTTTCAGGTGACCATTTCTCGGTGGGCAACTGGATCTTTTTGTCAGACAATGGCCATATGATGGTATTTTACTATTTAGCGTTGTGTACGAGAGATTAAATTGTTACAGGGAACGTCACATGCCCAAGACAGTGCCTCCTCACACAGAGCCCCGGGAAAACAACAGTCTACAAAACACAAGGCACTGAGCTAAGGAGGTGCAAGGGTAAACATGTATGAGAATATGGGTGCAAGGAATGGTCTGGTCGACCATAATGAGCAAGCAACTATATAGATTGTAATGAGAACATTTGAATGAATAATCTCAAAAGTGATTCATAAATAAAAAATAGTTTTTCGTATTCACGGGCTGCTTATATAAAACATGTTTTCGTTCAAGGGATGGCAGTGCCTGGACAAACCGTTCACACACGAAGTCATAAATAATACGCTAGATTCATTGAAACGTCGGGTCGCCATCTCGGCATAAATATTCACCGATATTTGAACAGAACTGAACACCGCCAAGTTTCCATACGTCCTAGATATATATTTATGGCCTTTTATGATTCATGGCCGACTCTTCAAATATGGTTTATGAGCTTTTAAAAGGGACGGGAATTTTTAACAAGGGCCGACTGAAGAGGTTGATAAACAAGGGAGATAAGGGGTAAAGTCTAAAACCCGGCCGTCCCAGCATGACGGGATTTTAACTCAAATATTATGTCATTATGTAAATTACGCTTATCACCCATGTACATAAAAATTATCGAAAACAAAAGGCTCGAACTATAGTCTAACAATGATCAAATATATACATGAAAGATAAACACCTGTATGAAGTTGGACACCCACAACATAAGTGTAAAATGTAACAACATCAATTAAAACAAGAAATTTCTTGAAAAAGACGGTCGGCAAAATTTGAATGTTAAGATTTGTTGTGCAACATAAAAAAATGCCGAGATGTTACGATTGCTGGTCACACCTGATCTAAAATGGACTTCGGTAAATTCACCGAAATTTAGTGGATTTCGTTAAGGTAACGTACCCTTTTTCGAAAGGTTAACCTATCCGTGTCAATTTTACAAACGTTGTTCGGTTGAAGAGAAATTGCCTTTGTGGTTAACGTAACATTTGATTGGTTTACACAACACTGATATGCAAATAGCAAAACCATGTTAATATGGCTGCGCCGAAAAATAGTGAATTACTTTGGTTCATTTCCTGGAACTTAACACCGTTTTAAATGATTTATGACCAGCTTTCTAATAATATGGAAAATATGAGGTTTCTTCAATTGTAACAAAATCAAAAGCTTCAAAACGAGATTTTTATGTACAAATGTAATATTGAATCCCTGCCTGATAGACAATCATATGAGATTGTTTGACAAACTGGAAAAAATAAGGTTTAATATATCTCTCACGGTACTCAGTCATCAGTAAGTCGTTCCTACACATCCGCTTTTAAGACATAGTGATTTACAAGGTGATATGCCTGAAACTGCGGTAGGCCTGTCGTGTGCGAGGGTGATTTTTATTGTACATGTATTGCACAAAATTTATATTTAAATAAATAAATATTGAAACTGAGATATCCTACCACTCTTTTCGTTCACATGAAAGTATGTTATGTACATATAAATATGTATTGTACTTTAAAAATGCAGTGGTGACGACATATATACAATGCAACCTCTCGTCGCCTTATTTCCAGAACCCCGTAACTCAATTCTTGGCGGTTTTGAGTATTTGGAACTGTACTACCGACATTGTTCCGGAATGCACATAACTTAAATAGAACGAATGCAATTCCATAACTCCGTATGTAACTGTTCTCTACAGGAGGCTAAAAAGTTGTTTTTCTCGAAAAGACGAAAAACAAGTTATGGGTTCTGGAAATAATGCGACGCTCTCCAGAGAGATCCATCTCTTGAGCAACAATCTCTCTACAGCAACATTATCATTATCTCCAAAACAGACATTTAAAAAGAATTTTGTCCGTCTGTTTGTGCATCTCGGCTGGGCTTCTGTTACAGTGCAATCAGTCCAGAGTGACCCTCTCTTGAACAATATCCTCTCTTCACCAACATTATTAGCTTTAATATACAGTGACACCTCAATAATAAGACCACCATTGGGAATCGAACAAACTGGTCTTAACATTGAGATGGTATTGAATAAAGAGTTAAACGATGAAAGTGGACTTCAAAATGGTGTTCTTCTTTTTGAGGTGGTCTTTAGCTGAGGTTTTTCTGTGGTAAACATTTACTACCAATTTAATCTTTCTAGAGCGACAACCTCTCAACAGCAGTCGTTAGCTCCCCAGTAGCTCCCCACTTTGCAGTGCAATTGTATCAATTGAAAACACTTAGATTTGTAAATTATTTGGCATCATGAAACAAATTCGATCAGTTTGAAAAATATTAAATATATCACCATAAAATGCTGATTATGTCCTACTGTTAAAATTTCAAATGTAAAAAGCGCAAAATTCGTTATACTCGTATAATTGTTTCATTTATATTTTTAATAATATTATAAATGTATTAATTACTATTTAACTATAACTACGTGTTGGCGTTTTATACCCGTACTATTGTAAGTTTGATATTTTTAAATAATGATTTGTTTAATAACAAACATGTGTACAGACATTGAAACTGTTATGAACTAAGATTATTGACCAATATTGGTCACTATAAATCTTTAATTGCGCTATTGTTTTTATTTTATTATAAAACAATAATTGAAACCATGGAAATATTTCCGTCTGCATGAAATATAACACCGAAAGGGAAACAAAAACACACAAAAACTCATCTAGTAATTTCCGACTTTACCATTTTTTCATTAACTAATTAACTGCATGCTATTGTTTTAAATATCCTTGTTATTGTGTTTTAAATATCCTTGTTTCATGGTGTTAACTTCCCTTAATGAGGGACTAATTTTAAATACAGTAAGACCTCACTTAAAGACCTCCTCAATAATTAGACAAACTCGAAATTAAGAACACAATTTTCAAGTCCATTTTCACTGTTTTGCTCATTTTCCAACCTCAATATTACGATCACCTGAATAAGAAAAACAGTTTTCAATGGTGCCAAGGGTGGTCTAATTATCTTATTCTCTGATTACATTGATCCAAGTAGGGATACTAAACTCTGATACATATTCAGATTTTTGAAAACCCTTTTCAAAATAACATATGTCAATCCTAACTGAAATCTGGAAAAAATCCTTTAACACATGTACTATTATACAGCTTAAAATAAAATATGAGGAGGTACGCGTTGACCAAAGAAAGGTTACGATTTGACCAAAATATGGTATGAGTTGACTAAGGTACGAGTTGACTAAGGTATGAGTTGACTAGGGTACGAGTTGACTGAAGAAAATATACGACTTGAGCAAAATAAGGTATGAGTTGACTAAAACACGAGTTGACTAGGGTACGAGTTGACCGAAGAAAGGGTAGGAACTGATTAAAATAAGGTACGAGTTGACTAAGGTACGAATTGACTAGGTTACGAGTTGACTAAGGTACGAATTGACTAGGGTACGAGTTGACCGAAGAAAGGGTACGAACTATACTATAAATTCAAAACACTAACAAAAATGCGAACTAGAGAGATAGAGGCGAAAGACTCATCATGCATACTGAGAGAAACGGGTATACCATTTGTATGAAAAAAACACATGATTTTTGGGCAGTTTTTTCGACAGAATTCAAAATCAATAATTTTCAGACCCATTCTTCTTTTTTGATGATGGTATTCTGATGATAATGACTAATTTTGATACAAACTTAACCAATTGTGACACGAACATACTACATTGTATATGTATGTTAATGTGACGAACAGTCATTGTTAATAACGATTGTCCATTTAAAGCATTTGATGGGAGACATAAACGATACCAAAAGGCGGCTGTCAGTTTCATGACTCAATTAATTTCATTTTCCAGCACAGAATGGAACTAACTATACAAGTAGCCACGTGTGATCTGAGACGGATATGTAATAGTCATAATACTGGGTTCATCCGTGAGTACCGTGATTGGAAACATAAAAGAGAACGGTGTTTGCCGTGTACAGTAAAACCTCACTTAGCGACCACCTCAATAATAAGATCACCTCAATAATAAGATCACCTCAATAATAAGATCACCTCAATAATAAGATCACCTCAATAGTAAGATCACCTCAATAGTAAGATCATCTCAATAATAAGATCACCTCGAAATTAAGAACACAGTTTTCAAGACCATGTTCACTGATTTGCTCTTTATTCAACCTCAAAATTAAGACCACCTCAATATTGAGACCAGTTTTCAAGGGTCTCCCAAGAGTGGTCGTATTATTGAGGTTTTACTGTACTTTGTTTTGTGAAGTGAATGACCGTTGCATGTTTTAAAGTTTTCAATAATATTTTTTAGAGTTACAATCAGTTTGATCACATTCGAATATTTTTAAGGATTTTTTAAATTTCAGTTTTCAGATTTAATTACATTGCAACTCGCGCCGTAAGAAGTAGGATTTTCTTATTTTCACCATGTTGCGTTTTATGGGTTTTACTATAGATTGATATACTATGAACAGATACTTAGTTTACATAATATTTAAAAGAATGAAGTTAGTTCATATTTGAGAACGAACAATGATCTATTATATAATTAAATATTGTTTAAAAAAAATTAAAATGTTTATTTAAAAAATTCTTGCGTTGAACTATAAAATGTTGATTTAATACTCTTTATATTATCACAGTACTCCGTACAGGAACTCAATTGAAATTCATTAACATACATGTTTAAATATGAATTTACAATCAACACATTTCTTCCTTTAATAACGGTCAAAGTTTCCGTGTATATATGTTGAAATCTCCAATCCATTTCTCATGCGCATAAAGACGCCATGCGCATGTAGCACCAAGGCGAGAGCAGAACGTATAATCCCGTAATCCAAACAGTTCAACCTGAGAAGCGACAAAAGCTATCACAAATGTTAAATGCACATCACATAATTTCACAAGTTGTATCCCAAATATCAAATGAAATCCAAACTATTTAGAATCGTTCACTGGTTATTTGCGCAAAACATACTTGAAACTGTATAAGAACTCGTGATCTTTCTTAGCACCGAGCCAACATTTACTAATTAAAATGTATTTTATTTTAAATCTTTCTTCATTAGAAAGATCTTAATTTTCACCATCAACATGTGATTGTGAACTGTTACATCGACAGGCTACCTAAGCCTATATGTTGTATTCTTTTATTTAGGGACTATAAAATCATGAAAACCAACTTCGATGACTTAATAAGGTTATTATAAATTTCTTTCTTCATCATTTCAAAGTAATACGGGTCTTTAAAACAATTTATGCGTATATGGGTATTTGTAAATTACTATAAATTGCAGATGAATTGCTGAGTTAAAGATACATTTCAAACAGTTTCTCTTTGTAGTTTTATTATGCTGATAAATCATGCCCAGTAAAAATATAAGATCCTTTGTTTTTATGGTTGCAATAGAAGCTCGTATAAATATTTAATCGTCAAACGACTTGGTTTTATATCTTTGGACCATACACCGAAACAATGTTTGCACACTCTGTGTTAATTTCTCACTTAATAAACGTGTTTTCTAACCTAGAAGTCCGTCCTTGCTTTATTATGTACTGATAGAGTCATGTTATATAGTCTGGGAGTTAAACAAGCTAATTTATATAGTCTACCACAGAAAATAAGATTCAATCGATTGTGCAAAAAAGGTCTCTTATTTACTGGATCAAAAATACTTTTTAGCACTAAGCAGTAAAATAGTAAGGACCAAAGGTCAAATACAAAATCCTGGATAATGTTAAAATAGCGACCATCATCTTGTCCATTAAATGTTCGACATTGTTTAGTTTAAACATATTTTATTTACATACTATGCACATCATAATAATACAATACAAATATACAACAGTTTACATGAAACGAGTTTGTTCAGTAGTTATTGTAAAAAGGATCAGACCGAAAGCCAATGACTTATATAGGTCTTCTTCTTAATATTATACATTTCCAACAGGTACAAGATTGGTTTAGGTGACATAGTTTCTGGCCTCAATACAAGACAAAGCTAACCATATTGCCACCAGTCATTGTGGAGTGACATTGTTCTTTTTATTTCCATTTGTCTTTATTTTATATTTCACTTTCCCTGTCACAAGTATTTCAGAGTATGTCATTATTAATACATTAATAACTAAAATTTTCCGGTTGCATTTACATAAAGTGTTTTTTATTAACGATTTTGTGTTTATTTCGCATTCTGACGTAAATAATTTAGTGACTGAGAGCAAGGTCAATATAAGGCTTCTTGTTTCTTCGTACTGGATTATATAAGTTAGTGTATACGTTATGGTTAATTGCTTTGAATGATTCTACATTGTCAATTTAGGTGTATATGATGGTTTTAAATGACCATAAAGCGGTTAAGTGTGAGGTAAGCTAGCTTTTACCACCTCCGGTATTTTTACGTACAGTTCCAAGACTGTTAATCCCTGAGTGGTTATTATTGTTATTTATGACTTTAGTGTATGTTAAGTTTCCCTTCCCTCATTTGCAGATATTTTACTTGATATATGTTCTTTTCTCCCTCATTCGGCCTACGATTGCTGACTTTCTTGACCTGTTTCGTGATATATTCCATCCATTAAACTTCTTTCCACTTGCTGTCCCCTGAAATTCTCCTGTGTTGTTTTTATGGTCGGCCGAAACATTCCCTGCACCCCTAATCCCAAACATGCTTATCATTGCACCTCATAGTGCCTTATGTTTTTGTAGAATGTTGTGTTCCCGGGGATTTGTATGGGGTGGCATTGTCATTTGTATGAGGCATTCCATGTAACAACTTAATCTGTCTTTTACTATCATAATGTGACAGAATAAACATTCTTCGGTATCATTTGTTCCTTGTCATTCAATAATGCAGCATATACCCCCCACATTAACTCTAAATCAGTAAGCATATTTCAGCTATTGGACTTATTTGTAAATAAGAGAGATAGGTATGCTAGTATCTGCGGGGTTATAATACCGTAATGATACCATTTTTGTGTCACATACAAGTACAGTTAAATGCATGGCGTTAAGTCAGATTTCATGGCTTCCAAGCGGTACAAACATGCTCTTCTACAAGCAACTGACAACAGCAGAGGTAGAGGACGAATTCTTCAGTCGAATCCCTAACATACCAGCTTTGAAGTGGTTTGGTCATCCGACTGTCTAGCTGGGTGGACACAAGGAACAACATCTAACGTAGGGTTTGGCAGTCCGTAGCATCTCAAAACTTTGGTAGACGTCGCCCAAGTATTTATATTTAACTGATTAGCTTATAAGATGACTGAATGCGGAATTATTCTTTTGACACTCTTTTTGTCGTATGTCCCATTAGCCTTTAATTGTTAATGCTTTCATATCTCATCGTACGTTTACTCCTAGTGGGGTGGCTGCGTGCTTTGTACGTGGCACATTCTGCTTTGCCCCTATATTTACTTTTAGAACTTCACATTATTATCATTCACAGCTATGTTTTCCGTGCAATACATAAATACGTTTAGTTGAGTGTGCTTAAAAAGTGCAATTCATTTATACTGATAAACTCGCTTTTCAGACAATCGTGACGCCATTCACAATATTGGTCACGTGATTGTTCCTTGGTTTATACGAACCTACCACCGTTGTAGCACGTTAAGAGGACGAACGACCGCTCAGCCACTTGAAAACCAGCGTTTCTTCCCCAGTAAGCACTTCATGTCTGGTTTATGGTCTCTTGAGATGCCCGGACTTAGAGGTCTTTGCTAAATTGACTAATTTATTGCCGAAATAAAATTTATTGAGTTTACTTTAGCAATTTCGGTTCATTTGAGGACCATGTTTTGTGTACACTATGCTCTCGAAATTAGTACGATATGAACTGACGCATATGTTGAAATAAACCCTCTTTGTGATGTTTGATGTTGAATGCACTGATATCGCATGTTCTCGTACAATAACGCGCGAAAATCTGGGTCATGTCTGTTGGAAAATGTCAATATATTTGTTTTCCAAACACGGAAGACAGCAAACATTATGTGCTGCAACTTGATACTTGGTATTTGCACCGTCATTATCTGCATTGTTATCAATATTATAATCGTCAACAACGCCTGTGGTTTTATCGTCATCGTATTTGTCTTGTAATATTTCATCATCATCATTGTCGTCGTCATAATCATCATCATATTTGTTGGTGTTGTCTCCATTAATATAATCACCAGCATCATCATCATCATCGTCATCATCACTGTTGCCGTCATCCCCACCGTTATCCCACTGCCTCCATCATCTCCATTATCATAACCATCGTTAATGTCATGTAAAACCTCTTACGAAACTAAATCAGCAGTCATAATGGAAATGCTTAACATAAATAGTGTTTAGTGTTATGAGATTTTCGGTTAAGAGACCATTAAAGTTGTGTACGTGTCTCTCTAAGCTACCATTAAACATATCAATTTTAACAGCCATATCTAGGAGTGAAAGCGCAACAAGACATCTACTTCTGTATGTATAGACTGATAGGTATATTTCGCTTTCACCTTTGATTTGCACGTTCATGGTTTATGTTTTCATACCACAAGGTATATTTCGCGTCCACCTTTGATTTGCACGTTCATGGTTTATGTTTTCATACCACAAGGTATATTTCGCGTCCACCTTTGATTTGCACGTTCATGGTTTATGTTTTCATACCACAAGGTATATTTCGCGTCCACCTTTGATTTGCACGTTCATGGTTTATGTTTTCATGCCACAAGGTATATTTCGCGTCCACCTTTGATTTGCACGTTCATGGTTTATGTTTTCATACCACAATGTATATTTCGCGTCCACCTTTGATTTGCACGTTCATGGTTTATGTTTTCATACGACAAGGTATGTTTCGCTTCCACCTTTGATTTGCACGTTCATGGTTTATGTTTTCATACGACAAGGTATGTTTCGCGTCCACCTTTGATGTGCACGTTCATGGTTTATGTTTTCATACCACAAGGTATGTTTCGCTTCCACCTTTGATTTGCACGTTCATGGTTTATGTTTTCATACGACAAGGTATGTTTCGCGTCCACCTTTGATTTGCACGTTCATGGTTTATGTTTTCCTACCACAATGGCCTATTCTAGATTTTAAATAATATGTGATGTCATTATTAGTAAAAGGATCCGAATTTTATTTCAATATTTGTGCGTTATCAGTTTCGTACTTCTAGAGTTATATCTAATTCACAAAATACATTTCCATTTGTTACAGTTGTTATATTATGTTTCACTTGCATCCAATTGCAGCAAATACAAGTTCATGTATCAAGTGTAACAGATGTTGCTTCAATTGACAAATAATTTATGTTGTTCTCCACAATTGTTGTCCGATATCGATATGATTATATTACCAAAGTGGTTTATGAACCTGACTTAGTTCTTTTATATGACGTGTGTTTACACGGCAACAACAAATGTCAGATCAGAGAATCTCATTCCGGCTGAACTAGCTTTAAAAGTCTGTCTGGAGAAGATTCTGACATTTACGAGCGCAAAGTTCTTGACCTACCAGTTACAGACAGAACGTACATGTATATTATACATGTACAGTAAAACCTCAATAAAACTTCAACATTAAGACCACCTTAATATTAAGAACACAATTTTCAAGTTCATTTTCACTGTTTTGCTCTGTATTCAACCTCAATACTAAGACCACCTCAATAAGTAGATCAGTTTTCAAGGATCCCAATGGTGGTCTTATTATTGAGTTTTACTGTATGTTATATAGTAGTCTAGGCGTAGAGTGCCGTACTCCTGGTCAGAAGGGCGTGAGTTCAAATTCCGCCACAACCCACGGATTTGACGCTAAGCACTGGTTAGTAACCCAGCAGTCATCAAGGGTGATATGTATATACAAGTAGTAAGAATTCCTTCTTAATCGATGTCAAAAGCATGTGTATAAGTTTAAGCTAAACAAACGTATATAACCGTGTTCGCCAATGTGTTTGACCGGATGACATACCCAGTAAAAGTTCTTAACACTTTTTCGAGGATTAAAATCAGCCAAACATGCACGAAGTCACTTATTTGTCTTTCAAGACTTGTTTTCTTTGAACTAACATCTCTGCTGTTTGGATTGTATTTTCTCACACGACTGCGCTCAGAACCAATCAAATTCATGCTTGTGATTTGGGTGTGGTCTCCTAAGTGTGATTTAAAACCTCAGACACAGAGCGAAATACGTAACAAATCACCTTCTAAGTCAGCCTGAAAACACATTTTCACGAATGAGCTTTCAGCGCAGAACATGTGCGGATGAATCAATAGCTGTTCACAGATCACAAAATGGGTTTTTACACGTGGTACACATATACGTCGGAAATGAAACCCATGAATCCTATCGTCTCACTTCCGGGTTTCGTGACATTCTTTTAGAAAGATTGTATTAAATGTTTCAGCTTCGTCGTTTCGTTTTTACTTGGCATTTTCGAATAGAATAATGCTGAAGTCATTCAATTTAACGAGTCAGTCATCTATTTCCTTTTTAGAAAGATCATATTGTCGACCATATAACCAGGAAATAATTACAAGTATAGATAGTATCCAGTGCTTTAATTTGAACAGTATTAAACGGGAAGACATTTTTTAAGAAACGTCAGTTCAACAGTTGAACTTTAGCGACCACCAAGACCTAATAAGATAAGGGAAACAATCTAAACAAACACGATTATAGCATTAGTATCTTGGTATTTAGTTACCTCCCTTACATGTTTAAAGCTCTGTGAACTAAATAGTCAGTCGACAATATTGCATTCGAACAGATGCAAGCATCTTTTAAATCATTGTCTATTGCTAAAAATTCCTGACTTACAAGCGTTAAAAGTGTTTTATTGTTGCAAATGAGTAAATCATTCTTCAAAAGGAAATTACAATATGGCCCTAGTATTCATATTTAATAATTGAACAAGTTTACTAAATTCTATTTCAGAATTAAAACACAATTATTTCTATATGATGTCACCGTGATGACAAGGAGATGTTTTAATTGAAATATTAATGGCGTGGAGTATAATGATATCATTCTAGGTATAGGGCCGGTTCAGTTTAAACATATTTCATTTCCATACTATGAACATCCTAATAATACAATACAATATACAACATTACATGAAACGAGTTTGTTTAGTAGTTAATGTAAAAATGGTGAAACCGAAAGTCAATGACTTATATAGGTTTTCTCCTTAATATTATACATTTCCAACAGATACGAGATTGGTTTAGGTGATTATAATGTTTACAAAAATGTTTAAACTCTATTGTAAGTGTTGAAACAGTACTCAGAGAAAAGAAAGGAGTGGAGAGAGGGAGCAAAGTGTAATGTTTAACAAGGAAGTTGTTACAAATGTTAAAAATAAGTACATTGATTTCATTTGTATACGTGGGGCAACCGAAAAGTAAAACTTTTGCATCAAGACGAATATTTATGTTTGTATGGTTTGATAAAAGAACATGTCTTTGGTGTCTATATAAAGGACACTACAATAGGATCGGTTTAGCATTAGGTAAGCCGGCAGCTAAGAAATCATATGCATCTTAAATATATCCGACACCGTTCGGTGATGTATTGCAATAACATGGAGGATATATAACATACATCTCTAATATTGGTAAAACAATGCAAGTAAAGTATAAGCTTGTTTTTTCATCCTTTAGGGAGGCTGGCTTCAGTCCGTTCATTATAACTGGGTGGAGGTAATGTTGTCCAAACATGTACATTGTACATGTATGAAAAACACATTCACTCACCGGTGTCGTGGAGTGTTCAGTTTTATAAATGTCTCTGAAAACAATTTCGGTTTATAATTTTAGTAAATAGTCTGGTTATCAACCTGTGCTACTTAATGGCGATTTCGTCTGAACGAAGACCAGTATATTGTTCGCTGCTTTTGCCGCGTCTAGTCGGAGTATCTCGGCAAATGCAAAAAGTCATACTGCTTTAATGTCGGAACAATAACGTTTATTTGGGGCACTATACTCCAAATACGCAACGGACATGTTTATTCATTTGCATTGAGTCAACACCATGTTAAATACATTCGTGACTGGTCCAAAAAAGGCATAGCACTCAAAATCATCGAATAGTCAGGCGGTACTTTTCCACAGATGCACTTGTCAACTACTTAACCACTGTCGTCATACACCTGTATTATAATAGCATTATCCCACACATATTAACGAACTTTTATTTTGGACTTGATTTTCAACTCCGTTCGTGATAATCTACTACTGGCCTAATACGTTTGTAGATCAAGTATACAGGTTTGTCACACTCTGTCCAAATTTGGCGTATGGAGGCTATCTTGGGCCAAAATTCAAATTGTCTGTGTTTGAACTTTTCAGTTGACAGTTCGTCTTTCTGGATTTATCAACAAATTGTATCGCTGAATGTTTTCAATTCTCCTTTATAATGCATAGCTCATATAAAGCTCCCGGACAGTTTAAGTTAGTTCAGATGTTTATTCGCAAAATATTATGATGTAGCGAATACACACCGATACACCGATATGTTGATAAAATCCACTCCATATGTTTTCCGACCGATATTATATTCGGGTCAATTCGTACCGGGTCAATTCGTACCCGAGTCATTTCGTAACGGAGTCCATTCGTACCGGGTCAATTCGTACCCGAGTCATTTCGTACCGGAGTCCATTCGTACCCTGGTCATTTCATACCCGAGTCATTTCGTAACGGAGTCCATTCGTACCAGGTCAATTCGTACCCGAGTCATTTAGTACCGGAGTCCATTCGTACCCTGGTCATTTCGTACCCGAGTCATTTCGTACCCGGTATATTCGTTCCCGGATCACTTCGTACCGGAGTCCATTCGTACCTTGGTCACTTCGTACCTAGGTCAATTCGTACCGGAGTCCATTCGTACCGGAGTCCATTCGTACCGGAGTTCATTCGTACCCGGGTCATTTCGTACCAAGGTCCTTTCGTACCCGGGTCATTTCGTACCCGAGTCATTTCGTACCGGAGTCAATTCGTACCGGATTTCATTTCGTACCCAAGTCATTTCGTACCGGAGTCAATTCGTTCCGGAGTCCTTTCGTATCCAGGTCATTTCGTACCGGAGTCAATTCGTACCGGAGTCCATTAGTACCCAGGTCATTTCGTACCCGGGTCTATTCGTTCCCGGATCACTTCGTACCGGAGTCCATTCGTACCTAGGTCACTTCGTACCTAGGTCAATTCGTACCGGAGTCCATTCGTACACGGGTAACTTCGTACCGGAGTCCATTCGTACCCGGGTCACTTCGTACCTAAGTCAATTCGTACCCGGGTATGTATAGAGTACCAAGCTGCGACGACCAATATCACATACGCCACCACAATCGGCCTTAATCTCAAACCCTTTAATGATACAATCTCGTTAATGAGACCACGTTCACAAAATCCATCTAAACATGTAATTAGCCCGCGGTCCACATATTGTCTGAAACAACATTATATTAGCTTTACAATGTGTAAGAACTTGAATTAATTTATTCTGCCATATATTTACCTTATCATTCTGCAAAGAAATTCATATTTTTATTACTTTTAAGTATAACCGAATTGAGTTACATCTTTTGTTGTGGCATCAATTACTGTAAATATATCGTACGTTTCTGACATACAGTTCCAAAAAATTTGTAAAAACATTCATTCATTCATAACAATAGCAACACCATTGTTAAATTAATAAAATCTGACCCGACGATTGTATCGGTTACAAACAAAATGTAAGTGTGTACAGATTATTACGCAACATGGAATTAGTTTAATCATATTTTATTTGCTCTTTATGTTATTACAATTATTATTACATAAATGAAATAAAAAGCAAAATAGCAAAAAGGGTTGGGCACATGTGGGTGGTCTGATGCCAAAACTTTATTTTTGGAAATTGTGGGTTATTTCACTTTGGTATCAGACCCCCCATGTGTACTTGACATTCTGATTGTATAATATTTTGGGATATTTAGCTTTAGTTTTATCGAAATATAATTTGTGATGGAATTAGTTTGAGGTGAAAATCTAAAATGTCTGACCTATCATACTTTCAGGTTTGTTCTAGAGTTCGGAACTGTACAGAGACTTCTTGAATAAAAGGGGAAATTGTGTCTACTATGACCGTACATGACTCTGTTTTACAATGGTTAAAATGATTTTATACTACGGTATGTTATAATGATAAAACAAAACTATCATGTCCTATTAAATTATCTTACTGTTGAACTTCTTTAAGTACAACAGCAGGTCAATGGAACGCATGCCTTAGGCTATATCAAATTCTATCTATGTTGAGCGTCAGGTTCATTTTTTGAAACCTATCTACTAGGCAGGAAAAAAAAAGTGTTGAACTTTATCTTTAGTCCACAACCTCTTCCCACAAACACAGACATTATACAGCTAGACATAAAATAAAAATTGCTTAAAACAACACAAAAAACCTGGTAAAAGATTGATAATTTAATGATTTTTTTTCAGCTTTTGAACATGGTCATCGTCTACAAGACCCATTGTTATCGGCTAAATGAGCCAATGTTTTAACATCATAGTTGGGGAGTTGTTATCATTGTTAGGGATTTTTGACATTTTGACATAAATCCATATTAGTATGGCACTATCCTGATCCATTATGCTGTCCTTGTCTTTCAATTTTTTGGTCAAAACTCATATTAAGGCCTTTTCACAATCAAGGAAAAATAACTGTCCTTAATTGTATTTATTTGCACAAGTATTCCTAGTTTTAGGCGTCGTAGTTATGTCTTGTTTGATGTAATGAAGTACAACCTAAGAGTACAAGACTGAACAGTTACACAACCTGCACCTAAAATACACAGACATACAGGAGTGCGCGACTTTGTTTTTGACACAAGATGTCATAAATATTGACGAACCTATTCAAACTAAAGATTGCGCAATAGCTCCACTGGCATGCTCATGATTCACCTAGCTGACATACCTCACGCCACGGACTATAAACTCGACAAGGTGCATTCTCTTACACTTATTCACATGTGGATTTAGTACGGTCTGTTTTGCCCCTATCAGACAATTTTCATTTATTCAAATTAGGTCATAAGATTTCTTATCTAATCATACACTATTTATGCAGACTATTGCATGTTAAATCCCAGACAGATGGTTTCCGCTACTCTGTAAGAACAGGCCGTCGTAAAATATGTTTCGTCTTGTTTGTATTTTTGTTTTACTAGGCTGTGTTCGAGCTATCGACAAAGGTAAGCCTTTTTTAAATTAACTTGTCATGCACCATTAATGCTTACACTCCTCTGACGTAATAATGTAATCGAAACACAACTCCTTGATGGGAGTGACGACTGGTAAGCAACAACTCTTATTATGGTTCTAACTGTTATTTTGTACTCCAGGAAACACCAAGCATTGTTGTTAAATAAGATATTACATACAAAATGCAATTCGAAACTAGGTAAGGCAGAATTAGATTACAGTGGATTTATTAAATCTTCCTCAAGATATTACATAACAAATGCAATTCGAAACTAGGTAAGGCATAATTAGATTACAGTGGATTTATTAAATCTATCATCAATTGAAAAAATTGTCATGAGGAAGTTAAAGACTGAATCAAAAAATCCAAGCCCAAGGGACCAGATGGTGTCTGTCATTGAACATGAAAGACAAGTTGATTTATATTAATCCATAATGAAAAAATAAGATTTGAAGGACAAAATGTTTGATATAGCAAGTCTTCGCTCTACTTCCAGATTGTCATCTGATGATTATATGTCTCCGCTCTATATACTGTATTGCTATAAATAAGTCTCTGCTCTACATCCTATAAGTCTTCGCTCTAAATCATTTAAGTCTTCGCTCAACACCCTATAAGTCTCCGCTCTACATCCTATAAGTCTCCGCTTTACATCCTATAAATCTCCGCTCTACATCCTATAAGTCTCCGCTCTACACCCTATAAGTCTCCGCTCTACATCCTATAAGTCTCCGCTCTACATCCTATAAGTCTCTCCGCTCTACATCCTATAAGTCTCCGCTCTACATCCTATAAGTCTCCGCTCTACATCCTATAAGTCTCCGCTCTACATCCTATAAGTCTCCGCTCTACACCATATAAGTCTCCGCTTTACATCCTATAAGTCTCCGCTCTACATCCTATAAGTCTCCGCTCTACATCCTATAAGTCTCTGCTCTACATCCTATAAGTCTCCGCTTTACATCCTATAAGTCTCCGCTCTACATCCTATAAGTCTCCGCTGTACATCCTATAAGTCTCCGCTGTACATCCTATAAGTCTCCGCTCTACATCCTATAAGTCTTCGCTCTACATCCTATAAGTCTCCGTTCTACATCCTATAAATCTCCACTCTACATCCTATAAGTCTCCGATCTACATCCTATAAGTCTCCGCTCTACATCCTATAAGTATAAGTCTCCGCTCTACATCCTATAAGTCTCCACTTTACATCCTATAAATCTCCGCTCTACAGCCTATAAGTCTTCGCTCTACATCCTATAAGTCTCCACTCTACATCCTATAAATCTCCGCTCTACAGCCTATAAGTCTTCACTCTTCATCCTATAAGTCTCCGCTCTACATCCTATAAGTCTCCGCTCTACATCCTATAAGTCTCTGCTCTACATCCTATAAGTCTCCGCTTTACATCCTATAAGTCTCCGCTCTACATCCTATAAGTCTCCGCTGTACATCCTATAAGTCTCCGCTGTACATCCTATAAGTCTCCGCTCTACATCCTATAAGTCTTCACTCTACATCCTATAAGTCTCCGCTCTACATCCTATACGTCTTCGCTCTACATCCTATAAGTCTCCGCTTTACATCCTATAAGTCTCCGCTCTACATCCTATAAGTCTCCGCTCTACATCCTATAAGTCTCCGCTCTACATCCTATAAGTCTTCGATCTACATCCTATAAGTCTCCGCTCTACATCCTATAAGTCTCCACTCTACATCCTATAAGTCTCCGATCTACATCCTATAAGTCTCCGCTCTACATCCTATAAGTATAAGTCTCCGCTCTACATCCTATAAGTCTCCGCTCTACATCCTATAAGTCTTCGCTCTACATCATTTAAGTATCCGCTCTACATCCTATAAGTCTCCGCTCTACATCCTATAAGTATAAGTCTCCGCTCTACATCCTATAAGTATAAGTCTCCGCTCTACATCCTATAAGTATAAGTCTCCGCTCTACATACTGTAAGTATAAATCTCCGCTCTACATCCTATAAGTATAAGTCTCCGCTCTACATCCTATAAGTATAAGTCTCCGCTCTACATCCTATAAGTCTCCGCTCTACATCCTATAAGTCTCCGCTCTACATCCTATAAGTCTTCGATCTACATCCTATAAGTCTCCGCTCTACATCCTATAAGTATAAGTCTCCGCTCTACATCCTATAAGTATAAGTCTCCGCTCTACATCCTATAAGTATAAGTCTCCGCTCTACATACTGTAAGTATAAATCTCCGCTCTACATCCTATAAGTATAAGTCTCCGCTCTACATCCTATAAGTATAAGTCTCCGCTCTACATCCTATAAGTCTCCGCTCTACATCCTATAAGTCTCCGCTCTACATCCTATAAGTCTTCGATCTACATCCTATAAGTCTCCGCTCTACATCCTATAAGTCTCCACTCTACATCCTATAAGTCTCCGATCTACATCCTATAAGTCTCCGCTCTACATCCTATAAGTATAAGTCTCCGCTCTACATCCTATAAGTCTCCGCTCTACATCCTATAAGTCTTCGCTCTACATCATTTAAGTATCCGCTCTACATCCTATAAGTCTCCGCTCTACATCCTATAAGTATAAGTCTCCGCTCTACATCCTATAAGTATAAGTCTCCGCTCTACATCCTATAAGTATAAGTCTCCGCTCTACATACTGTAAGTATAAATCTCCGCTCTACATCCTATAAGTATAAGTCTCCGCTCTACATCCTATAAGTATAAGTCTCCGCTCTACATCCTATAAGTCTCCGCTCTACATCCTATAAGTATAAGTCTCCGCTCTACATCCTATAAGTCTCCGCTCTACATCCTATAAGTATAAGTCTCCGCTCTACATCCTATAAGTCTCCGCTCTACATCCTATAAATCTCCGCTCTACATCATATAAGTCTCCGCTCTACATCCTATAAGTCTCCGCTCTACATCCTATAAGTCTCTGCTCTACATCATATAAGTCTCCGCTCTACATCCTATAAGTCTCCGCTCTACATCCTATAAGTATATGTCTCCGCTCTACATCCTATAAATCTCCGCTCTACATCATATAAGTCTCCGCTCTACATCCTATAAGTCTCCGCTCTACATCCTATAAGTCTCTGCTCTACATCATATAAGTCTCCGCTCTACATCATATAAGTCTCCGCTCTACATCATATAAGTCTCCGCTCTACATCCTATAAGTCTCTGCTCTACATCCTATAAGTATCCGCTCTACATCCTATAAGTCTCCGCTCTACATCCTATGAGTCTCCGCTCTACATCCTATAAGTATCCGCTCTACATCCTATAAGTCTCCGCTCTACATCCTATAAGTCTCTGCTCTACATCCTATAAGTATCCGCTCTACATCCTATAAGTATAAGGCTCCGCTCTACATCCTATAAGTCTCCGCTCTACATCCTATAAATCTCCGCTCTACATCATATAAGTCTCCGCTCTACATCCTATAAGTCTCCGCTCTACATCCTATAAGTCTCTGCTCTACATCATATAAGTCTCCGCTCTACATCCTATAAGTCTCCGCTCTGCATCCTATAAGTATATGTCTCCGCTCTACATCCTATAAATCTCCGCTCTACATCATATAAGTCTCCGCTCTACATCCTATAAGTCTCCGCTCTACATCCTATAAGTATCCGCTCTACATCCTATAAGTCTCCGCTCTACATCCTATAAGTATCCGCTCTACATCATATAAGTCTCCGCTCTACATCCTATAAGTCTCTGCTCTACATCCTATAAGTATCCGCTCTACATCCTATAAGTCTCCGCTCTACATCCTATGAGTCTCCGCTCTACATCCTATAAGTCTCCGCTCTACATCCTATAAGTCTCCGCTGTACATCCTATAAGTATATGTCTCCGCTCTACATCCTATAAATCTCCGCTCTACATCATATAAGTCTCCGCTCTACATCCTATAAGTCTCCGCTCTACATCCTATAAGTATCCGCTCTACATCCTATAAGTCTCCGCTCTACATCCTATAAGTATCCGCTCTACATCATATAAGTCTCCGCTCTACATCCTATAAGTCTCTGCTCTACATCCTATAAGTATCCGCTCTACATCCTATAAGTCTCCGCTCTACATCCTATGAGTCTCCGCTCTACATCCTATAAGTCTCCTATTCAAAACCCTATAAGTATCCGCTTTACTTTCCAAAAGATTATGACATGTAAGTCTCAAGATTATGTATTGGAGTCAGGTCTACCTGTTCCGAGCGGACCAACAGTTGAAAAAACTATATTATATTTTTTAAGTAAAAGAGGCCGCCTCTCTACCGAATTGGTCATCAGCAAAGCTTCGCTCTGGGTTCATAGACAGTGTCCTCTTTCTTCCCCTCCTTCTTCATCTACGTTAAATTGCTGTTGATAGTCTTAGATTTAAATTGGTATTGAAACCAATGTTCGAGTTAAGACGACATGAAATGCAAGGGAAGTAACCTTTCAGACACTTCCTGCCATGTTCTCCAAGGGAAACAACTGTTGAAGGTAAAGTTACATGTAATATATGGGTTGCTTCCCTTGACAATCATCAGTAATTGCTGAAATAAACCATATTGAAGTGCAATAAGCTGCACTATTGTTATTCAACGTATTTGAACTCATGCAGTTTGGTCATTTTTATTAAAATAATATTTTATAGAATTTAGTTTGATTAACTGCAAAGGTTTCATTTTTTGTGTTTAAACAAATGTGGATTATGAAGGCTATAGTGCATATTATGATGTTTGAAATAATAATACATATTTACAAATCAAATTTAGTTTAAAATTATATTATTATTGTTTCTAGTGCATAGTTTCCTACTTGGAAGCCAAATAGCCACTTAACGTTATGTCAACGTGTGTTTGTAACGGTGGGCAATGCAGTCTACTATGCCAAGTTGGTGAAAATGCATGTTATATGGGTGTATTTTATTTCAGCGTGTCATTTCTAATCGACTATATCCTTTTTCCACAGAGTGACACAAAATGTGTTTTTACGGCGTATAATCTTGCAAACCGAACAAAATCATCTTCTGTACTGGTGGCATGATACGTATTTTATATCTGTGTTTCTGCAAGCTGACTAATATCAGATTATGTACTTTCTTGATATAAGAATAACACTCCACGTCAGCTAGTCCTTGCAAATCGACCCGCATCAGAATATGTATTATTGACATGAGTATTGCTTTCTACGTCAGCATGTCCTTGCAAATCAACCAACATCAGAATCTGTATTGTTGGCATGAGTATTGCATTCTACACCAACTGGTCCTTGCAAATCAGTCAACATCAGAATCTGTATTGTGGACATGAGTATTGCATTCTACACCAACTGGTTCTTGCAAATCAGTCAACATCAGAATCTGTATTGTTGGCATGAGTATTGCATTCTACACCAACTGGTCCTTGCAAATCAGTCAACATCAGAATCTGTATTGTGGACATGAGTATTGCATTCTACGCCAACTGGTCCTTGCAAATCAGTCAACATCAGAATCTCTATTGTGGACATGAGTATTGCATTCTACGCCAACTGGTCCTTGCAAATCAGTCAACATCAGAATCTCTATTGTGGACATGAGTATTGCAATATACGTCAACTGGTCCTTGCAAATCAACCAACATCAGAATCTCTATTGTGGACATGAGTATTGCAATATACGTCAACTGGTCCTTGCAAATCAACCAACATCAGAATCTGTATTGTGGACATGAGTATTGCAATATACGTCAACTGGTCCTTGCAAATCAACCAACATCAGAATCTCTATTGTGGACATGAGTATTGCAATATACGTCAACTGGTCCTTGCAAATCAACCAACATCAGAATCTCTATTGTGGACATGAGTATTGCAATATACGTCAACTGGTCCTTGCAAATCAACCAACATCAGAATCTGTATTGTGGACATGAGTATTGCATTCTACGCCAACTGGTCCTTGCAAATCAGTCAACATCAGAATCTCTATTGTGGACATGAGTATTACAATATACGTCAACTGGTCCTTGCAAATCAACCAACATCAGAATCTCTATTGTGGACATGAGTATTGCAATATACGTCAACTGGTCCTTGCAAATCAACCAACATCAGAATCTCTATTGTGGACATGAGTATTACAATATACGTCAACTGGTCCTTGCAAATCAGTCAACATCAGAATCTCTATTGTGGACATGAGTATTACAATATACGTCAACTGGTCCTTGCAAATCAGTCAACATCAGAATCTGTATTGTGGACATGAGTATTGCTTTCTACGTCAGAATGTCCTTGCAAATCAGTCAACATCAGAATTTGTATTATTGACATGAGTATTGCTTTCTACGTCAGCATGTCCTTGCAAATCGTTCAACATCAGAATCTGTATTGTTAGCATGAGTATTGCATTCTACGTCAACTGATCATTAAATCGGTCAACATCAGAATCTGTATTGTGGACATGAGTATTGCTTTCTACGTCAGAATGTCCTTGCAAATCAGTCAACATCAGAATATGTATTGTTGACATGAGAACTGCATTTTACGTCAGCATGTCCTTGCAAATCGTTCAACATCAGACTATGTATTGTTGACATGAGAACTGCATTCTACGTCAGCATGTCCTTGCAAATCGTTCAACATCAGACTCTGTATTGTTGACATGAGAACTGCATTCTACGTCAGCATGTCCTTGCAAATCGTTCAACATCAGACTCTGTATTGTTGACATGAGAACTGCATTCTACGTCAGCATGTTCTTGCAAATCGTTCAACATCAGACTTTGAATTGTTGACGTGAGAACTGCGTTCTACGTCAGCATGTCCTTGCAAATCGTTCAACATCAGACTCTGTATTGTTGACATGAGAACTGCATTCTACGTCAGCATATCCTTGCAAATCGTTCAACATCAGACTTTGAATTGTTGACGTGAGAACTGCATTCTACGTCAGAATGTCCTTGCAAATCAGTCAACATCAGAATATGTATTGTTGACATGAGAACTGCATTTTACGTCAGCATGTCCTTGCAAATCGTTCAACATCAGACTATGTATTGTTGACATGAGAACTGCATTCTACGTCAGCATGTCCTTGCAAATCGTTCAACATCAGACTCTGTATTGTTGACATGAGAACTGCATTCTACGTCAGCATGTCCTTGCAAATCGTTCAACATCAGTCTCTGTATTGTTGACATGAGAACTGCATTCTACGTCAGCATGTTCTTGCAAATCGTTCAACATCAGACTTTGAATTGTTGACGTGAGAACTGCGTTCTACGTCAGCATGTCCTTGCAAATCGTTCAACATCAGACTCTGTATTGTTGACATGAGAACTGCATTCTACGTCAGCATATCCTTGCAAATCGTTCAACATCAGACTTTGAATTGTTGACGTGAGAACTGCATTCTACGTCAGCATGTCCTTGCAAATCGTTCAACATAAGACTTTGTATTGTTGACGTGAGAACTGCATTCTACGTCAGCATGTCTTTGCAAATCGTTCAACATCAGACTTTGTATTGTTGACGTGAGAACTGCATTCTACGTCAGCATGTCTTTGCAAATCGTTCAACATCAGACTTTGTATTGTTGACGTGAGAACTGCATTCTACGTCAGCATGTCTTTGCAAATCGTTCAACATAAGACTTTGTATTGTTGACGTGAGAACTGCATTCTACGTCAGCATGTCTTTGCAAATCGTTCAACATCAGACTTTGTATTGTTGACGTGAGAACTGCATTCTACGTCAGCATGTCTTTGCAAATCGTTCAACATCAGACTTTGTATTGTTGACGTGAGAACTGTTTTCTAAGTCAGCTGGTCCTTTAAATCGATGAACACCCTATTTAGTATTAATGACTATTTCAGCGTGTCCTTACAAGCCCACCGACATTGTATTTTGCATCGATGGCTCTGGTAGCGAGGGTGCAGCCAACTTCAACAAACAACTACAGTTTGTGAGAAACTTCTCAAGTCAGTTCGAGATTGGACCCAACAATACACAGGTCTCTCTGATCACTTTTGCTACGGCAGTACACAACGAGTTCTATTTAAACCAATACGAAAACGAAACTCAGCTACTGAACCGAATCCTCCAAACCCACTACCCAAATGGAGAAACCAATACACACTTGGGTATGTATATAATAATAATTCTTGTCGATACTTGATTGTCAATACTTGATATCCGTGTTTAACTGACTTATGCGTCAAAGTTTCATTTTCGCTTGAAGACAGAGCTGCATTTGTTAGTAGAGGTTTTCTACTTGACACGGCAGCCGCGGCCGTGGTCCAGTGGTTAGTGCGCTGGACTTGTAACCCGGCAATCCGGGTTCGATTCCCGGTCGCGGCAGGTTATACCCTTCCATGAAAATTTGACAAAAATGTCGATTTTCCTCCTCACTGGAGAAGTTGCCGGCTCCTTGTGGAAGGGTAAGTTAGTACTGGTTAGATTTCAGTCCAGGAAAAACTGGTTAGGTGAACCGGCCGCCGTATATAACTGAAATATCGTTGAGAAACGGCGTTAAACCCGATGAAACTACTTGACACAGCAACCGATAGTTCAGTAAATTTTATAGGAGTTAAGAGTGAGAGTTTTGATACACTGTGAGGGTATTGTTAAACTGTACATATTGGTGAATGAATTGTGAGAATTCCATAGATGTATGTTGTAACAATCTATTATTTTATAACATGGTGTACTGTAAATTTAAAATAAGGGTGTTATTACGATAGCATATTTATTGGAAGTCATAATGTGCGCATTATTTGATTTTATTATCTGAATAATGTGTCACACACTCGAATTAGAAAGTAACAAATAGGGATGTAAAGGAATATTCGAACATTCGAATATTCGTTCTTATTTCCGAATATTCGACATTTTACATGTGAAATGATATATACAGGTGTTGATAAATGTCAAGTTGTATATGAGAGGGCGATTTTTACAATTTGAAAAAAATATCATGTTAAAATTGTTTTATGATTAAAATGTGGTTTTCAGCGCATTTAGCTTAACAAAAGTATTTAACATCAACAAGACATTTCGATTTTGCTTCATGAACAAGTAGGAATAAGCAAAACTATAGCTTTCTTTTTGTCGGTTTCAACGTACTTCAAGCAAGCATAGGCTATGTACACATGCAAAAATAAATTATAGCGATAAATAGTTGCCGTTTTCATTGGATGAAAGTGGAATATTCGAAAATTCGTTCAGAAGGTTGGCCGATAATTAGATTTCTATACCAAAATTACCAATACTTACTTGATATTGTCTTTTGTTCTTTATCAAATAAAGCATATAATTTTTTTATTTGCGAACGTTCGCAGTTCGGGAGATAATAAAATGGGCATTGTCTTTAAGTTCCCCAACGATAAAGTGATATTCCCGCGCAACCTTAGACGAGTTCATTTAATATGCTGCCAAAATATAGCTTTACACATGTATCATTGGGCCTGTAAACATGGTGAAAAAGAATAGGTTGGAAAGCAACATAACTCAACATTACACTGTGTCTACTGAACAGGATATTAAAATAGATATTTGGTTGATATTGGTACATATTTATTTGAAAGTAACCTTGTTCACTCTTTGTTTGGTATTAACTCATCCAATATCTATTTATAAACGTGCTCGTAATTATACGTTATCGGTGGACACCTGCGCAGGTAGAACCACCGATCTTCAGTTAGGCAGCTGAATGGCTTTCTCACAAATAATTCTTTATCCGGGATGGGATTTGAAGGTGAAGGGCAAGTAATTATACTCGTTTTATTCGTGGAAAATACATTTAAACACGCGGTAAATATCCATACGACTCTCATTTTCCTATATGATTAGCCAAGAAAATGGCTTTTGGACGATTTTATAAGTGTTACGGAACTTTTACTAAAGTCAGACAGTACATTGAAAGAGTTTGACATGCATAGTTTTTAGAGTAGTGAATGTTTTGATTACTGATTGCCAAAAACAATTTATTGTGTCATTGCTTGCAATGCTCAAAACACGTCAAAATACACTTATGTTACACAATGTATTACAAATACCTGCTTTTATGGTATTTCTTCGCATTTTCGTTTCATTTGTATATCCATTTACAGTCCTTCATAACGTATAGTACTTTTAGTTTCCAAAGCTCACGCGAAAATCATTTGTTACTTGTACAAGTATAAAATATTAGATTTTTTCCATTTCAGCGATTTCATAGAAATTCTTCGTTGTGGCAAGAAGGTTCCATCTTTTAAATTAATGATTTATGTCTTACAATTATTTCAGCTTTGAACTATGTCAGAACCAGTACCTTATCAGCTCGTCACGGAGGTGACAGAAATGTCAGTAAACTTGTTATTGTACTTACGGATGGGCGCTCTTTGGAGCCAACTTCCCTACAGAATGCGGCCACCATGTTGAAGGTATGTTTATACAACGTATAGCAATCCTTGTGCGACTGGTTGTAAACTGTGAACACCTTAAGGGTAAAGTGTTTGTTTATTATAGTGTCATTCCTTTTTAAAGGATCAGCTATATATGACTAATGAGCGCAATTACCTTTCGATTAATATGTTTTAATGCCAAGTATCGGACAAGCAGGGAAGAGGTAATAATTCTTTCACAAGGCGGTGTCTCACCTCCGGATCTTGTCGGAACGAATTCTTACCAGGATTCAAACCTTCGACCTACTGCTCCTGAGGCATATGCCATAACTACGCGTCCACAGAATATGGTGTATAATATATAACTTAACTTGCAATCTGATATCGGACAAATAACTAGAGATTATTATTCAGTGCTGATGTGACTTGTGGCAATATTGTCATACTAGGAGAGATATATAGCCCTAGGGCCAATATCGGCCTAGTATGCCAATACCACCGCATGGCACAACGGCCCTGTTTTAATACATTTTGATTGCATATCTTTGATTCCATTGTAGTGGTGCTTAATGGTTTCAGAAAGCGATAAAAACAAGTTTTATAATTTATTAGAAATAATTGAAGTTTTTATAAACGATTTATTAATGATACTGTACAGTTGAAGTATTGGAAGCCAACACTTTGTTTTACTCAAATTCATGATAGAAATGATTTAGACATCTAGAATCTGCCTTATCTTTCTACAAAATGTTTATAGATCTAACATAGTCTGTCATGAGTGTTTGAAAAGTCTTATAAGGCTATCCAAATCCAAGTGGTAATAACGATTTGTTCTCGAAATAGCGACATTTTATTATTTCATAACCGTTTTCAAATACGGAACGTGACACGTATAGATTTCCCCATTTCCAACCTTCATTTGGTTTTGCCTTTTCACTGTGGGGCATAATTTTGTTTCAGAAAAATCCTTTAGTCACGGTGGTCGCGGTTGGTATAGGTATCGGTGTCGATCCACATGAGCTGTCAATGATTGCAAGTGATGCTAACCATACATTTCAAATTAGCTCTTTTGATGCTCTCAACACACTGAAACAAGAATTGACAGACGTCACATGTCATGGTAAATTTTGTTAATATGTGTTTTAAGTATCACTGTTACATTCTAGACCACATCTCGACTTTCAAAACGTTAAAGATGTTTATAATTTGATAGGTTTTTATATTTATATATGTAATGTACTTATTATAAACTATTATGTGAATATGTCTTGATTATTTCTGATGTTGCGATGGTAATGTTGCTACTTTTCGTATATGTACAGTCGTGTCCTTATTTCCATGTGACACTTTGTATCTAATGTATGTAAAAATGTATTGATTCTAATGCTGCACTGTTCAGGCCTTATGCATAATATGAAAATAAACTAAAAAACTAAAAGTAAGATCTCAGATGTCCGGCATTACTGTATATCAGCTGTTGAGTAACTAAAGTCAATTAAGTCGCCATCTGACTTAATTCCAATGATGACAGTATTGTACCCGAGGCGTGGTTGGAAAACAGAGCGATTAGGTGCAATAAATGCAAAGTCAAGCCACACTCAACAACATATATCACTTCTGTATTTGAACTTCTTGCTTAATGTACATTTTTTAAACTTCTAAAACATTTGCTTTGCGCTACGTTTTGGGGAATGAACCCTTGAACAATTTTATTTTACGTTCATACTAGTTTTGTTTTAAGAAACTGTTAGACCATCTTGAACGAGGACATGGAAGTAGTCCATGCTAATTGTGTTCCTCAAAAGTTCGTTATTAGAAATAAGCATACCTGCTACAAAATCAAACAATTCTTAAAATCTCCATGGTCAGTGATATACAGTACGTTTCTTCCTCTGTATTTTCAGCATGTAACAACATATTCACAGACATGTGTTTCGTTCTTGACTCCTCTGGAAGTGAGGGTCCAGTTAATTTTCATAAACAACTCGAGTTTGTAAATATGGTTGTCAATGAGTTCTCTATAGATGGTGATTCACATACCCGTATCTGTGTGGCAACATTTGATAACACTGGGAGAGTTGACTTACATTTGCATTCATACGACGACAAAGATGCTCTCATGCAAAACGTATTGAAAATTCCATACAGGTAGGTATTGATAATCAACCTCAAATAGGCTTCTGGTGTACATTTATATGCAGGAGTGATATTATGCTAGGAACATCATCTGTCTCCTTGTATTTTGTTCATTTTGATATCATAGTTTTCTTTCACACGTACATAAATCGTTAGCTCAGCCGGTAGAGCAACATTCTAGTGTTAAGGGATCGTCGGTTCGAGCCCCACACCAGGCGCACTATTCCCCTTATTTTACTTTAATTGTTTAAACCAACAGGTCGTATCGAAAGACCAATGCGAGACTGTTGTAAATACCTCCAGACTGTATGAACACTTCAACTTATTTTCATGTTGTGAAATTTCTCAAATAACCCATGCAACTTCAAATGTTGACAAAAGTTGAGAAATTGAAAGGGGGTTTGTTTGTCTTCAGCTTGTAATTGGCAGTAGCATATATGATTGTAATGAGCATTATTATTTGTTATTATGTAGATTTAGTATGCATTTACTTCATATCAAAGAATTTCTGGACAATATTAAGAACCATTTACATTTGACTTCTTCAAACCATGTGCATATGGGGTATTGAAAAAGCACACACTCCATCAGTATGGATCAATTTAAAATGTGGTTGAATATAGATTTACCACTTGAAGCAATACCATGTGAAAGCAAGCGATATATTTTGAACATCCCTGGCATTTGCAGAAATGGCGAAACGGCGACCTTTAACGGAATTGACGCTGCTATGCGTGAATTGAGACGAAGTCATGACGCCTCAAAAGTAATGATACTTTTAACCGACGGAAGATCAACCGAACCATTTCTTACCAGCCACTCGGCTGACCGTGCCCATAAGTGAGTATCTTCATGCCAAACTTTTCCCCATTTTTTGAGGGGCTTTAGCGTCTCATTGCTATCATCGTCAACCAGATGGTCTTCTCGAAGTACCGCCATCGTCTCAAGAATATCGTACATGTAAAGTCCTCTGATTTTATTATAGATTTGATAAGTATAATGGCTGAATTGTCAGTGATACACATGTATCAATTGGGGAATGGCGGGAGTCTTGATATAAACGGCTTTTCTGGATTATTTGTGTCATTTTTGGTGAATGAGTTTACCCGAATAGTCGCGTATTCATTTCTAATATGATAATATGGAAAACGTGCAGTATTGTCTTGATAGCACCTTTCAGGACATTCAGTCCTTTGATCCTTATATCCCCTAATGATAACACAGTGCTCTCCTATCGCAACACTTTCAACATCCTTACAGAAGTAAGGATTCGGTGGATTCAGAGCAGTGGAAGTTTATGAATGTTGCGCTTGCTTATTTCTTTGTCTCTAAGATAATTTCAAAGTATACGGATCGAAAGTTCATATTTTCATAAAACATACTCGTAACATGATATCCGAATGGGATGCCGAAACTATAATCGTTTTTCTGACTTCGAATTTTGTTAATAAAAAGTGATAACAAGTGTATTTAACATATTTCGGCATAGGGCCAACTTTTCTATGGCTTTTATAACAACTTTTGGTGTGTGTTTTTCAGGGCTGGTATTGAAACATTCGCCATTGGCATTGGTAACCATGTTGATAACGAAGAATTAAAGGTGATCTATTGTTTAATTGTTTTTTTCCATAAAATTCTTTGTTAGTTTGTTTAGATTTCATCGGGTTTTACGCCGTTTTCAATAATGTTTCAGTCATATACGGCAGCCAGTTGACACACCAGTTTTCCTAGAATAAATTGTCAACTTGTACTTACTTCCGCAAGAAAATATTTTCATGGCGACATTTGGGGGACTCCAAAAGAAGCTAATTAAATGTATAACTTTTGTAATTCAAGTAGATATTGACACATGAAATTGAGACGAAACCTTGTCGACTTGGTGACTGTGAAATCAGCGAGCATTAATGAATGTATAACTACAGGAGCGATCGAGTCTCTAATATTGCTATTACATCTCCTTTAGTGCTCCAATGATAAAAATGTTTTTTTTACAGACGTGAATATAAAAAGATTTAGATGAGTCTATATATAACTTAGGGTGCGCAAGATTTCTTTAAAATCAATACGTATCAATATAAACAAAATATTTATTTCTAATGCCCTTTCTGTAATCATAATGCTATTCTGAACTAATTCGCTTTACAAGCCATCCCTTTTTGCTATGTTGACTGGTCCAATGAAACCCCGCGAAAAGTCTTGTCAGTATAATTAAATGGACGCGTCCATTGTATGCGCGAGAATCACGTTATTGATGGGACACTATTCAATACATGTTCACATACAAACAATGGAAGATAACTTAAGGACTTTGTCATTCCCGATGGCTTCAAAATATGTGACTTAATAAATTATATGAAATAATAAAAATAAAGAGTAACCTGAATATTTATTTTTATTTCAAAGGTAACAAAACAGTCATTCCTTAAACATTATGACTAACGACGTAAAATATATAACGTTTGGAATAATTTAGAAGAGACGTTAATAATGTTAATTTTTTGCGCAAGTTTTCATAAAGTTTGGTATTCGTATTATAGCATGTAGTTTAAATAATCACATATATTGAATGCTTCATAGAATTTTATGAATGACATAGTATTTAAAACATTTAGGGGTACTTAAATGGGTTCTTGAATAAATATGTTAAGGTGAATTTCTTATTGATGATATTATGTCAATATTTGTTTGTTCCAGGTGATTGCATCTGACAATGACCATGTTTATAACGTAGCACGTTTTGATCAATTGGATAGTATTCACCAGCAAGTTGTAGACAGCATTTGTTCAAGTAAATACTACTTACTATTTTACCTAATCTGAACGATAGAAGTTTTCAATAATAGGTTAAAATCGGTAAATCAGTTACTGTGCTCCGGATTACTTTTTTTATCTGAAATTATAGTATAAGATGCAATCTTACAGAAATATGGCGAAGGGGTAGAGGCACTGAAAAGGTATGATATCCCAACAGACGGTCGATTTAACAAGTACTTTAATCACGCGATTATACGCAAGTCTGTTTTATGAACGGTAATAGCGAAACTAGTAACCGTTCAAGTGCCTAGGTTATTTGTGATCGCAACACCAATGAAATGAACTGCAAAACAAAATATGCGAGGGTTGATCCAAAACTTGTAACGGTGCGTACTTCTGGACCGACACTTTTACAAAACACTCCTATATTTGACCAGAGCGGCTCAATGACTATAAAAGCGGCATTTCTGTTTGCTGTCATTAATGCATGTAATGCTATTTTTTACATATTTCGTAAAGAATGACATACTTCAACACGAAAGTAATTCTTATTTCTCTGAATTTGACATACATATATGAAAAAATCCTGTTTATTTTGGATCATCCCTCGTAAATTGCAATAAATAATAAGAAACATGGTTTCAAGACATTTTGGCATAAACTGTTGAATGTGTGACACTCTGCCTTGAAAACTCTATATAATTACTCCTCATATTCATTCCCAGTTCGCTATCAAAGCGATGAATAAGGCTATCCTTTCCAATTTGTTAAATCCCCACGTCTACAATCAGTTACTTTCGGTTTTGAATCATTCCAATATCAAACTAACATAAAGTCTTTTGAGAAATGAAATACAATCTGGGTAATTTGAAACTACCGTTATATATAGCCATCAGAGATGAGAAGACAATGTCAAGCCGCTTTAATGGTTGAAACAGGCACGATGCTTTTACTTGTAGTCATATGCCCAAGGGCGTTTTAGACTGGTCACTATATACCAAATGCAACTTTGTAAAGCATATAAAAAAATACTCACATACAAACTATCTGTAATTTGTTATCAATTCTGAGTTTTATACTTCAGGCGCTAAGAAATATGTACCAACAACAACTACCACCACTACAACAACAACAACAACAACAACAACTCTTCCTCCTACAACAACAAAAGCTGGTAAAGCATTTCATATATTTTATGTAATTCATGTATCAACATATCGTATACGGCTCAAAGTTTGTTTTCATATATACTCGAGTTAGTTAGTCAGACCGCAGTTTCACATTTACATTATTTCAAAATAGATTTATTGTATCTTAATGTCAATTAATTCATCTGGTTGTATATCATCAAAGTGGTCTTATTTGTCAATATATTGTCCTCCGGTATAAAACTTAAAGGATTACCTTTTCAAGCCTATACATTATGGTCGTTTGACAGACACAATTCCTGAATGATGTATGCTGGGAAACTTCTTCAGATCGGCCCATCATGAGCCTCCACCTAACTTCAACACTATTATCAATTTTTCATAATTTTTAAAATTACGACAAATTACCCATTTAACGTTTTCATAGTAACAACTTCCGAATTTTGCATCTTCCAAATGCTGTTGCTCTTGAGAGATTGCTATACGGTAAAATATAACCGTGGATATAAAAAAAACATCTTTGGGGTCGTTTCTCTTTTCAGCATGTGGTTTAAAGCCAGCTGATATCGTATTTGTGTTGGATTCCTCCGACAGCGAAGGTCCCGATAACTTCCGTAAAGAAGTGGAATTTGTCAACAGCTTCGCGTCCCAATTCCACATCGGTGTCAACAACGTACAATTCAGCGTCGTCACTTACTCCTCTGATGTTCGTAATGACTTCTTCTTTAATCAATACCATTCCAGAAATGCCGTTATTCACGCTATTCGTAATATTGCATACATGGGGCAGGGAACCAATACGTCGGGAGCATTGAACTTTGTGCGCACGGAAAGCCTGGACCCAGCAAATGGCGCAAGAACAAACTCTTCCAAGTTCGTTATCGTCATCACAGACGGACGATCGGATAATCAAGATGAGACGAAAAAAGAAGCACTGCTACTCCACAAAGAAGCAGAAGTGATTTCTGTTGGTATCGGACCCCAAGTTGACCAAGGAGAACTTACCATACTTGCTTCAAACCATCGAACCGTTCACGTGAACAGTTTCGCTCTTCTGAATACCATCAAGTCCCAATTGACAGATCTAGCCTGTGAAACCGTGTCTGGATAATAAAGTCATAACAGTTGTGGTTTTCTGAACATTCGATGTATTGTATTTGAGTTTCTATCGTAATCTCCGGCAGTACTCTTTTAAATTTGTTCAGAAATAAATTAATATAAGCTGTGTTTGCTTCGTGTTTTTGATGACAATCTGTGATTAAATATTATTTAAAAGTCGCTTTAATTTTAGAATGGGATGTTCTATATATGAAGGAGGGATTGTTTATTTAGTGTACACTCTACGACAGAACCAGAAACTTTCGACGTGTAAGATTAATGATTAAATTATCACCAATTACCTGGTTCCAAAATTGGAATAATCCAATTTAAAAATAAAATTGACATAAAATTTTTACATTTATACAAAACCATATAACATTAATAATATGTGTATGATTTTTTCATTCATATTGAGCCCGCCCGGCTTGGTCAGTTGGTAGACGGGGCACTAGACTGTCACCCGGTAGATCAGGGTTCGATTCCCGGTTTCAACATGTTATGTTCTATTCCATGACATTAGCTACTGCAATGACGCCAACATATGGAGAAGTTGCCGGTTGTTTGTAGAAGAGCTAGTTAAATATTTGTTGATACTACCAGAAAAACTGGTTAGGTCAACTGGCCTAAGACACGCTGAACAAATAAGTCTTATGTGCATCTCGCAAACTCGAACACATAAGAGCTATATTTGCTGAATGTGACAATGCGACTCACAACACGTATATACATTTGGCCTTAGAATGTAAAACTTGAGACCGGTGACTTAGAGCTAATTGAATCTATAATGATATGCTTTGGTGTTCTCAATTTAATCATTACCAAATTATGAAATGATTCATAAACTTTGTAAGGGTGAAATTATAAATATGAATAAATACTAAAATATACTGTTATATCAAAATCTGAATATTTACTTACATATATTAGTACAACACGAAAGTATACTAAAATAAGTATAAAAGAACGTACATGTACATATTTGACAAATTCGATGTGGTTGATCAAGACGACAACATTTCACACTACGAGATCTGAGGTAGAACATATGCATGGGTACAAGCGTTTCTCAGCAATGAATACAACAAGGTGTAGTTGATGGGGCGACTTCATCAGAAGCAACTGTACACTCCGGGGTACCCCAAGGCTCTGTGTTGGGTCCTCCCATGTTCCCCCTCGTTATTAACAACATGCCCTCCAGCATACAGTCACTTGTCGGGCTTTTTTCTAATGACTACATACCCCAGAGATGCACAATGTCAGCAAAAGGACATTAATAGGCTAAATGAATGGGAGACCAGATGGAAGATGGCCTTCATTGGCACCCTATGCACATGAGCCAAAAACAAGCCATCAAAACCACGTACACATCGTGCACAGCCTAACCGTGTCTCCAATCACCCAAGCCACATACCTTCGTAAAGAACATACTTCAAAACTCTCATGGACCCGTCACAGCAGCAAACTAACAACAAAAGCTAGTCCAAACCACGGATTGCTCAGAAGAAAGCTTCATTCGGCAAAAGCAGTAACTAAATCAGCAGCATACACATCCCTAGTTAGGCCAACCTTAGAATCCAGCTCATCTCTCTGGAACCCATGCCGGAAAAAGACATCCAGAAGTTAGATAGCGTGCGAAGTATAGCCCCGCTATTTGTGACAAACAAGACGCAAGGACAGTCACCAACTTGATCACCTCGTACAACATGTTGTATTGATGGCAGTTATGTTGGTTAATAGCAGATGCAAGGTGCGAGATCGACAAAGGGTACACATGTTTTTTTGTTGCGTATCTATTGCGTAACCACTTATGCGTATCGTTTAGCAAGAACAAGCTTTATCTACATACCCATTTGTGTGCGATTGAGTGCCATATTTACAGAGAAAACAGCTTATATACGCAATGTTTGCGAAAAGTTCGACATTTCCTTATTTGATATTAAATTATCGGCATAATGCATGAAATCGAACAAGTTTGAATGATTGGGAATAAACTTGAATCGTTCTCCTATAGTTTACCATGTCATGGCCATAATAGTCAAGATATGACGGTTAGCCAAAAGCATAGAAGAAGAATAAAATACGTGTTCGTAACAGCTTTCATATTTAAAATGGCAAATATCAGTAATTTGGATTTATTTATTACAAACAAGATTTACATAAACGACTCACTCAAATGCACACTCAATTACGTGTGAGCAACAGCTGGTATATATCTTAGGTATATTGTATATGCATTCTGTGTCTATTAGATTTTATATAACGATCAACAGTTGTGTTCTCGTTCGAAAATCCGGTTAACCGTTCGATAGAATGTTCAGTAAAACGGTTAGCAAAACAATCGAATAATTCCATCTATAATTATTATATTTGTTTTATTACATTTTAGAAGTGGGTGTATTTGATACCCGCACAGTTAGTAACCGCACTGATGACAAAAAGAGACATTTCATATCAGTACTTTACCAGGATTGGTTCCTGTGATCACAATCCCGGTTCATGCTACATTGATTTGATTAGTCAAGTTTCTGGGCTTCTAAATTTCACAATTACGGTGCATGCTACATTGATTTGATTAGTCAAGTTACTGGGCTTCTAAATTTCACAATTACGGTGCATGCCATGTTTTATTCACAAACGTCACATGATAAAGAGAAACGCCTTTTTCTACACGCTCTTTTCGTGATTGGATTATGACACAAAACAGAGTAAAACAATCGGGGCTAAACCTCCTTGAGTAAATTAGATACCTTCGCGTTTTCATACTCTATCTATTACTTATGAACATGACATGTACGCTGAAACAAAAACTCCATCCGTATATTCTCAAGATGAAGTTCATTTTTGTGTGATTTCGACATTTCGTGCAGCTTCTGCTAATTCATTGCCATGTTCCCGTTGTTCATCTATATGAGCGCTGCTATGGGATTTACAAGATCTTCTGTAAGTGACGTAATTTCAAGAAAACGCACTATTTGCAAGCAGGAAAACAATATTTACACCATATGGTCACTTCGTTTTCATATTGCCATATGGGGCAACTATTGCTTTGCTTACTGTCAGTATATGGTGACGTCACATGTGACGTTTTGTGGAAATAACGTAACTTAAAGATGTTCTTAAATATGGACTTCATATCTCTCCTATTAATTTTGTAACTATAACTTGCGGAGATGTTAACACTTTGTAGACTTTATCATTATTGCATATTTCCTTGTGAATAAAATTAGAAGGTGGTTATAAAAATACAAAAACACTTTATAACACTGTTCGTATTTATTCAAATTGGCGAAACAATACAATGATAAAATCATCAGAACAAGACCCATTCGAAATATGTTGTAGTCACATTAATAGTTGAATTATCTACGGTTCGTTGTTGTTGTTGGTTTAACTGATGTAGCACTGACCACCGGTAAAACTGTCGTACCTGTTGTTAATGTGATTGTGCTAGATATTGAAGTTGCAGAAGTTGCAGAAGCTTCAGGTCTTGTTGTAACGGTGGTAGTTTCCGGTGGCTTTGTTGATTTTGAAGAGTCCGAAAACATTGGATTGTTTGTGGTAAGCGGTTTTGTAGGCAATGTATCAGCATTTGTTGTAGAAGTTTGAGGTTTCACTGTTGTTTCCGGAGCCTTTGAGGAACTTGAAGTGGTAAGTGGTTGTGTAGACAATGTATTAGAATGCGTTTTAGAAGTTTCAGATCTTGTTGTTAGGATGGTAGAAGTTGAAAGTTTTGCTGTTGTTTCCGGTGCCTTTGTGGAACTTGAAGAGGCCGAAATCGTTGGACTGTTTGTGAAAAGTGGTTTTGTAGGCAATGTATCAGAATGCGTTGTAGATTCTTCAGATCTTGTTGTTAGGATTGTAGAAGTTGAACGTTTTTCTGTTGTTTCCGGTGCCTTTGTGGAAATCATTGGAGTGTTTGTGGTAAGTGGTTTTGTGGACAATTTATTAGAATGCGTAGTCGTCTCTTTGAGATTTGAAGTAGTATTTGTTAAGTGTTTTGTTGTAGTCACTACACGTTCTGTTGTTGTAAATAAACCATTTGTTGAAATAACAGGAGCCATTGTTGAAGTGTCGGGGAGAGGAGTGGATAGTTTCGTCGTCGGCGCTGTCATTGTTGATATGACTGTTGGTACTGTCGTAGTAGATGCAGACGCTGGAGTGACTGCTGAATGTATAAAACGGTAAAATGTGTGCTTAAGAACATAAGACTGACATTTACTGAAATAAACTTCGTAATGTTTATAAAATGTTCAGTTTGTGTTCATGTTACGTTTACTTCTATATTCAGATATTGGACGACTCGTCAATATTACTCTATGTAAGACAACTCAACTGTCGCTTTTGACTCGGTTAGTCACACCAGTAAATATCAGTCACATTATGTACATTTAAATTTTTCAACAATTGGAACATGTGAATGTTAATGAACCATTTGAAATGCTTTTGCCGCAGTTTAATAATGTACTTCTAGTTTACGTCCCTCTAGAGCAAAAAAACATAAATTAGCGCTTCCCTGACAAAAACTGTATTATTAACGTCAGCTGTAACGTCCTGAATTTCTTAAAACAAATGTTGACGCCGCTAAATAAATGCTTTCGCGGAGGTGTTTTGATGACCTAATTTTGATTTATAGTATTAAATGAACGCGAAATTGTTTGTGTTATGTAATTTTTTTTCCATTTTAAAAATAGAATATTTTTTAAGAATGAATGTTCAATTTAGTCGAGCGTTTCGGAGTTGACGCCATCATTGTGTAGTTGGTGTTAATATTTGCATTGCTCTAAATATAAATACGAATGATTCTTATATTGTTGGTGTTAAATGAAACTAGAAAAAGTGTTTTTGCTAGAAAAGGTTAAAATTGGAAAATGGATTATTGGTCACGGATGCTGGTTTTGTCGTGGAACAGCCCAAATTATATTTATTAAAATAAATCTCAACATTCAAACAAATACTCTTTAAAATTCTAAAAACAAATGTGGAAAGTTGTCTACTGTAAAATTAACTGTAAAAAAACGATAATACAATAAAATCTCAATAATAAAACCACTATTGATTCTGAAGAAAGTCAGCTTTGTTGTGATGTTGTCTGATACTAGTTAAAATATGGAAGCAAATATTAAAACAAAAAGGTCCATGAAATACTTTCTTATTGATGATGAACTTAATTTAGAGATGGTCATTAAGTGAGGTTTTACTGTATTTACCAACGTCACAATAACAATAAAGACGGATCTAGTTAGCGCTGTCAGATAGGCTGTGCTAAGCAATATTGTTTATATAGCCTTTACTTACTATTGCATAACTTTGAGACAAGAGATTCGTGTATTTCGTCTAGATGGTCGAAACTATTAACTCTAAACACATGATCATGGTCAGAAGCTATGACCTGTAGATAAAACAATAATGGCTAATTAAGTTTCAAAAAACATAATATAACACATGAAATAGTACATAATACATTACAATTGTAATTTGGTAAAAATAGTTAATTGGTGAATTGTCAATGAAACATATAACGGAACATTGCAACTCTCTCCCTCCGATGTAAACACCAATAACAAACAAATACTGATTTTTAAACAGGGCAGCATCGTCACTCTACAACTGTTTTCAGATTATGACGGCCATCATGGCATATCATCTTCGATATCTTGGCCCGGTTAAAAATTGCAATTTATGTGAAAAGTCCGGTTATCTCCAGACATTCCATAACATATTTGGTACAAACCATGTTTTGTAATGTTTCGGTCCATGTTCAATGCTGGAAATTTGATTCTGCTGCTCTACTAATACCACTTACATCTATTTCGTTTGGATCCACATTGTTACCTATTCCAACAGCAAACACGTCGATACCTGCCCTGCAGACAAGTAAATTACTATACTATGTGTTTGTTATACTAGTAATCGGGTTTAACGCCATTTCCCACATTTTTTCAGTTATATACAGCGCTCAGGTGACTTGCCCTTCCGGAAGCCTCGATTAGATCGGTAGGCGTGTTTTAAAAGGTATCTACATCTATTTGACACAAATACAGTGTTTTACATACAGTTTGCAACAGTCATTAACATACAGTTTGCAACAGTCATTAACAATTAAACTGGTGTAGATGGAATTCACTCATTGATTAAAGCCAATGATATTGTAGCAAAATCAGAACTTTAAAGGCGTGTCGTAGTTTGGACAACCCTTTTATGTGAACGTTATATCGGCCGATCGGCAGTTAATCGACTTACATTTATTAAGCCGTAATGTGAACAAGAGCATCTAGAACCTTGACAGTGAAAGAAGAATGTTAGGATTGTCATAATGGCATCCTGGACAAGCATTAAACCTCGTTTCTATACCTGTGTATGGCAGTTGCCGCATGTGCGGTAAATTGTGGTTCAGTGGAACGACCATCTGTTAGGACTATTGCTACTTTATCGGCGGTACCTGGATGTAAGGCAACCCTAGCTGCGAACAACCCCAGATCTGTCCTTGTCTCACCGTCTCTAGAAGTAAACATCACAAGTGAAATAATATTTTCTTTAAGTTATCAATGCATTTACATTGCACTAAGAAGTACTAAAGTGCAAGATCTTCAGAACAGCCCTCTCTTGAGCAACAACCTCCATAAAATCAACAGTATCACTTTACTACCAAACTAAAAACGTGATTATTGATGCACGTGGCTGTGAGCTTGTTTCCAATGCGAGTTCACTTGGGACCATTTGAACAAACTCCAAACTTTACTACCACTCTATAGGCAACATTTCGCAACAACAGCCAAATCTGCTTCTCCCAAAAGGTATTACTGTGGAGTGTTTACACTTTATCTATTGAGAAAGTCATTAGCGAATAGTAGTCACTATTCCATTCGCCTTTAAAGCGAAAGAGAGATCCAATTCTGGCAAAACTTGTAAAATATATCAGATTTTGTTGAACACGATCGGTTGGAATGGTATGCAAGGAACCCATTGGAAACCACACCTGCACAGCTTTCAGAAGAGATACCACAGTGGAGTATCCCCCTTGAAAATAACCATGAAATGCTTACGAACTTCACAGCAATGAAATGTTAAGTAAAATAAATTTAATTCTATATCTTTAAACATTTAAAATTTTACCACCAATGGCATCCATATTTAACTCCGATAATTAAATCGACATAACAGTTCTGTTTTGTGATTAATTTCTGAAGAAGCTGTTCGCTTATTTGATAAGGAATGCCATTTTGCTGATCAAAATAATCTTATTTCGCTGAATGTTGATATATTTTGCAAGAAACAAATCATTTAACTCTTAAATGTCTTCGAAGACACTTTGCCCTAAGCATAAGCTATTGAATGTGATGTTTTCTTACATGACACGTGTAGGGAAAAACGTTTATTTTGATGTACGATTGGTGAAAATTAATGTTTTTCACTGCTCGTAATCAATATGAGCGCCGCTATGAGATTTTGAAACTCTTTTGTGACATCATTTCAAGTAAACGCAAGATGTGATGTCACTATTTGCAAGCAGGAAACAATATTGACTCCATATGGTCATTTCGTTTTCATTGCCATATGGGGTAAATTTTGTTATTGTCACTAATGGTGACGTCACAAGTGACGTTTTCTGAACATGACGTCACTTAAAGAAGAGGTTGGAAATTGTACAGCGGCGCTCATGTGATAAATTAGAAATATCTTATAAAGGTCATAGAACATCCCGAGTTTGGATTTGGTATCAAGGATAGGCTACTTTCGGCACACGTCAGCATCAAACATGCAGAAAGTTGTCTTGTGAAATGAAATGTAAGTTGGGTGGTATGTAACCACCAGATAACCATTATGCAAGAGAAGACAAAATGCCATTCGTCTTTGAATGTTGTGTAGAATATTTACATTACCTGTATGGGATTTTCATCACATTTGAGATCAGAGATTCTTTGTCTGAGTACTGACCGAGATTTATCTCAGTAACGGCTTTAGTGGAAAACGTGACTATACAAGCACGTGTCTGTGAGCTGTTTTCCAATGCAAATTCATTGATGACCATTTGAACAAACTCCAATTGTTTATTGAAGTTGACAGCCCCTTCACTTCCGGAAGAGTCCAACACGAAACAAACATCGGAGAGCAAATTGTTGCAAGCTTCAAAGAAATTGAAAATAAAAAGACAAATAAGAAACACCTGTTTCATTGAACTATGATTGTCAGTTATTGTTCCCTATGTCCTCCTATAGCAGATTATACAATGCTGCTTGCACATTCCTTCTTTATAATACAATTAAAAACTTGTAAAATTCTATGGAATTGGAATTATTAGATTCGGAAATACGAATTAAAGTTCATACAGCTTATACTAATGTTTCTGTATGACCATTTCCTTGTATTCTAACCAACACTCGCTCTAAGTCCAGGTATTGTAAGGACCGCAATTGAATATTGCGGTATTCAAATCGACGACTTCCAAATAGGAATTCAAGTACATGTATACATACATTATAACATTTGAGAGCAAAATAAACCACTATAGTTGTTTGAGTTTGGCTCTTTATTCCTAAACCGCAATGCTTCTCATAATTTCAATTTATTGAACTTTTTCAAGCTTTCATAAATATGACATAAGCACAAACCATTGCATGCCACATCTGTTAGTTCGCCTTGCAACGTGTGAAGAACATCGAACGACTGCACCAGAAACGTATGGTTACGATCACTGCCGATTGTCAGAAGTTCCGTATAATCAACATTTTGTCCAATACCAATAGCTACGACTGTCACTGACGGGGAGTTCTGTTGAAGATGTATACATATATATTATTATAAATATATTAGCGAATATCCAGACATTTTCCTTAATTATTCCTTTAAAGGTTAAGATGGCATATAAGATGCCTTAACTTTTAAGGAGAAAATCGACTAACTTATGGGGGGAAATAGCCTTAGGTGGTTTATGTATAACACTTAAGAATTCTTTCAATATTTAAGGAATATTCTATAAAAGATAAGGAAAATTTATCAAACTATGGAAAATTATCTCCTTAGGAGCTTTATGAACACGGGCCAAGAATGGTTGTATTTTCTTCTATAGGAGTATTTGTATTTTTTGTGTATATCCGTTGACATTCGATCATTCATTGGAGTTATTACACCACAGTGGCTGTGTAATATGAATCTTTATACCACACTCGTGTAAGATTTAACGGACGGTGGAAACTGTCCCAGTTGTAACAGAATATCTTCGATCGCTTATTTCTAAAATTGAATGCTTCACTGTTGAAGTACGACTGACAGGTCAGGAGAATCTTTTAATGCATACGTTGTCACGAGTACTTTCTCTTTATCCCTTCTAAAGTTCTCTCCCTTTATCTCTTCCATATTATATTTATATATAGTACTAAATACGCCTAGCCTGTTCGACACCATGGTGCCCCCCATTTACCAAAAATGTCTTTAATATAATTTTTAGAAGATTTAAACGTTTTATTTAAATTTACTAAAGTTCACTGATTCACCTTTGCTAACTCAGTGTATACATTTGAAAATGAAAATAGAATTCTTCTAATATGTATACTGGAACTTCAATTTTTAGGAAAAACTTAATCAAAATCTTGCCTTTAGATTTGTGGCCGCTATTTTCAACACATCTGGTTCCAATGACCTGCCATCCGTCAGTACTACAACTAGTTTCGTTACATTTCTTTCTCCTCCGTAAAAAGGATTCAATGTGGTATAATGAACGTAATTCAAAGCTGCAAAGTATTTGAAAACGATTCAACTTAAATAACGCCGACAACCATAAATGATACACGGCAGTAAGCGCCGTATAATAGAACCTCCCTTATGGACGTCACCGACGACCATGAAACATTCAAGGTAGAGATGTAGTAACCGCCGTATAATAGAACCTCATTTATGGGCCACCTCAAAATTACGTCCACTTTATTTATAAAACTGGATTTTCATGGCCCAATTTTCAGGTTTTCTTTAATATTATAATTCAGATATTTAGACCACTTTACAACTAAGAACGACTTTCTACAGAAATACTGATGGTCTTATTATTGAATAACGATGCTGATCTATATTTTAATAATCTGAGTTAATCTTCTTTCAGTTGAACACATTGTTTTCCACTGTATCTAAATTCATTTACAGTTCAACATGTGACCAACGGCCGGACAAGGAGGATACGTTAAGTCGCCACTGTTGACGTCAAATCGTTGTTTAGAGACATTAAGCATAGAACTGAACGGATTCGAAAAATGTTGTATCCGAAATTAGGGGCAATTAGTTTTATTATAAGAAAATAATTTTCGCACAATGTCCAGTTGAAAGCAAGAGTTACAGTCACCATAATCGTATACAGTGCAACCTCTCCAAAGCGGTCCTGTCTTTAGCAACCCCTATATTCAACCATGTATTATTTTTCCTTGTGTAAAAATAAGCTAACAACAACTGGAATTTGCGTCTCCGGAGTGTTGTTGTCATGGAGAGCTTGCAATGTATATGGACAAAAAATATACAATAAAACCTCACTTAAAGACCACCTCAATAACACCATCTCACAATTTATAACACAATTTTCAAGTCCATTTTTACTGTTCGGCTCTTTATTCAATCTCAATATAAAGACCACTTCGATATTGAAACCAGTTTTCGAGGGTCCCAATGATGGTCTTATCAATGAGGTTTTACTGTACATATTTGACGGTTGCTTAGTTACCTAGCAGAGATAAACGCACTACCTGCGTGTGTGTAAGTCTCTCCGTCGGGGTATGTTGTTGCATTAATGCGGTTCAGTACTTCCGTCTTGTTTGTAAATTCATTCAAGTAAAACTGGTTGTACAGCTTTGTGGCAAATGTAAGTAAGGAGACCCTTGTTTGATTTGCTCCAATTTCAAATTGTTCGGTAAAATTTGAAACAAACTGAAGCTGTTTTCTAAAGTTGGCTTCACCCTCGCTCCCTGAACCATCAAGCACAAAGACAATATCAATAGGCTTGTATGGACAGGCTGAAAAAATTAAGTTTTTAAATAAATCAAGAGATAAAATTTCATGGTATTTACTCTTCAATAACTTGTTCATAAGGTTAAAATGTACAATATAAATCTTAAAGGGAAGATTTGTAGCTTGTCATTATGTAATGAACGTGTCAATATGTAATATACTCGATCATTTGCAATTTGTTGGAAATATCTATTTTTTCATCGGACTTTTCTGACGGGTTTTCTGGAATTAACTTCCTAATATTTATAAACTGACAATTTATCCACATGTGGAGGACACGACAGTAGCTAATGTCACGAAAGAAAATAATCTGGCCAAAATAGGACTCGAACCCGAGTCTGCCTGGTAACAGTCTAGCCTAGTACCAACTGAACTAGCCGGGCGGGCTCTGAGAGACATGAAACTATAAACATAAACATTTTTATCGCGAACACAAGCAAAGGAAACACAAGATGCAAGCACAAATGCTGTGTGTATTTAGGCGTAACGTAAAATACATACTCCGCCTTTCAGATGAAGAAACGAACAGTTATAAAACCAATTTATACTGCTTGTCTGCTTCAGATCAGAAACCATGACAAGAAAAGACAAAACAAATATTTGTTATTTCATAACAAAAATGAAACATATAAGTAGTAAATTTACCTTTGTCAGCCGTTAGAACAGAAGTAAAACTGAATAAACATATCAAAATATTAATAAATATTATTTTTGATTCCATGTTAGAAAATAGTCCTAATTTAGCAATTCCAATGTCAGACCTGGAATGACTTATCAGTCACCGTAAATTGTCCCTATCTATTTTATATACACACATTGCCTTATCTTCACGATTCTATGTGTCTTCCTGATGTCCTTAAGTACGTTGTAAAGTAAAAAGGTCATCGGATAGTAGAAATACAACAGTGTAAAAAATGGGTTGGCCTTATAAGTGTTTTCCGGTATTTTTGGACAGTTTACCGAGGCCGTGATAAATATATTATCTGATTTACATCCTATCCGTCCCCTTTATTTGGCATGTTGGCGCTTCAGTTTTTGCTTTCTAAAACAAACTACAGTCGAATCTCGTTCATTCGAATTCATCGGTTCCGAAATTTTATTTTGATTAATGCAAGTTTTCGAATAGGTCATTTCTATTCGACGGGCACAAGATACATCGGAACCTGATATTTATTTCGGATGATACCGGGTATTCGGATAAAAGGTTGAATAATAAACGAGGTTTGACTGTATAAAGGGTATAACACGCCAATGCCTTTTATGCAGGTGTTCATTTGATGTTTTATTTAAATATTGTAATACGGGTCTTTGCAACAAATGTTGTTGATTTTTTTCTCTTATTTTGACAAATACGGCAACATGACTGTGACCGCTTAGAAAAGGTTTCCAGCCTAAATGTTCTTAGAATAAAAAAATACCCATCGTATTTTAAGAAACAATAGATGCTAATCTGACAGCTCATTCGTAACTGACTTATTTGTTCAAATTGTTTACTGAATATATTGTTGATCGAATATATACCTTATAATGGAAAAACTAAAGCCCCACAAAAGAATACACACAATTTTTTATCTCAATACCTCTATCAATACCATGCAAAACCTTTTGGTGGTTCCCCAACGAACATACCGAAATTGGTCCAATTCAAAAGTTGTTTGTCTTTCGAGCATGATTTTCTGCAAACTATAAGCCTTATACAATCTTAAAAACAACAATCTAAAAACATCCGACCAACCAATCCACTCCAATTACAGTGGGTAAGTATATCGCAAACAATCAAATAATCAAGGGTGGCCAATGGATCCATTTTATTTTAAACTAATCCAACCATGAAATCATAAAAAGTACTTGCAAATAGGACGGTGACAATCTTTGAACAAGTCAAGTCAAATCAAAGGTTTATTTGCATAAACGAAAATGTTCAGACAGACATACATTCGGCTTGTCTTGAAGTACAAGTACAGCTTTGTTTGGAAGTTCATAATGGAACGCCATTAGTTTTCTTTAATGAACAGGTTAGTGTACTTGGTTATTAGTTAGGGGAGATAAGAGAATCGGACTTAAACACGAACTGTTATAGAACCGTATATTCAAACGCCTTATTAAGGGATATGTGTCAAGTTCATGCATATTCGTTGACACTTAGATAACTCTCAGTCGTTCCAATTGTGCTACTGTATTATTATAATCGGCTTTATAACGTATGGTGGCTGATTTGTGCCATGTTGGTGTGTTTATGTGACAAGGCGGCAAATTAAGGGCGCCAACGCGACGTCGTCGTCAAATCGACAATACGAAAACCAGCCAAAATTTCTGTTTGTCGCGTTTTCGGCATGTCATCATAGCACAAACCAGTCATCATACTACGATAGAGCGATAATGTATGGTTTAACAGATAATAAGCAGAATAGAAATGTCAATGTCATACATAGAGACATTAACTCAATAGTGCAGGTCACTCATTCATTGAATGATAGTGTTGTATAAAGACTAAGGCAAAGTATGTCAAACTTCCTGAGTCAACGATATCATGTGAGCGAAGTCATCTGCTAAGGATGTTTATATAGGTCGATGTAAATGTCATGTTTAGCGATGATCTTTAAATCGTATTAAAATGAAAATGAAATATCATCGTACTATACGAGAGAGAATAAGTTGATACAGAGTTTACGCCACATACAAAAGGCGCAAGGAGTGACCTGGTAGACCATAAGAAAAAGATAGATGAATCAAAGAGGACAAACAGTGTCACAGGACAAGTCATGACAGTTGGTAACAATGGGCCAAAACTGGGCAGATAATAACATGAACACTATATAAAGTGAAATAATTACACAGGGGAAAGGGAAATATAAGACACATTCAAAACACAAAAATGACAGATGGAAACCACAGCAACAAAAGAAAAGTTTTATGCCGTTTTCTTCAATATTTCATTATGTAATGTAAACGCCCATGTTATGGCCCAATTTACCTGTCGCCAGTTGTCAATCATGGATTCTGTTGACCAATAATATAATTATATTTCAGTTGTAAGAACAATCGCACATAGTTGCGTAATCTAATGTATTCAGTCGAAAACCTTTGACAAACAATCTTAGACATATAATTAGGCGGAGTGATCTCTGCACCGGTGACGTGTCAGTTGCTGTAGTATTGTTACCTATATGTCTGTGACATTAAATCGGCGTGATAGGTTGTTACTGAGTGCAACATAGGAAAACATGACTGTGAATTCAGTTCATCGAGAACATTTTATGTGAAGATGTCATACATTTTGACGATCATGTTCTTAAAACATTAGGCGGCACGTTGCTTTTCTATATATATCAGTTATTTAACTGTATACAACCGTGTATAGACCTTTCACAGATGTCAAAATATTTAAGCGGATGCCACATTATTTGTCTTAGGGGTCAGTAAAAGACGTTTGTATCTATCTGAGTAATCCATGCGATGGACAACCAAACTACGAGGTCCGAACAATTATATAAACATACCTTTTATTAGATTTTATTTTTTCTACAAGGAATTATATTGGCCCGAAAATAAAGGTACTACATTTAGTCCCAATAGAGGACAACAGTACTAAAACATGAACATTATATGTGGCATTCTCTGAAATTTTGGCCCAAATACACTGAGAACTATTTCTGAGAAAAACGCAATAAAGCTGACGTCATGTTTTCACATTAATAGTAACAGCAAATTGAAACATTTCAGTCAAGGATTTGTGAATTAGTGGCGAGCAGAAGCAAAACAATATATGGTTAATTAATTCATTAAAACAAAATAATAAACATAATATCTGTAAAAATTTATTGTATCTGAAAACATATTTGAAGTATTAAATTTGTGAAACTCAGAGTTTTTTGTTGTCTTGATGATCATTTTAAAAGTGCTGTAATATCCTGTAAAAAATGATTTGTAGTGACCTATATATATCCTTGCATTCAGAAATGTTAATAACTCATTTTCGCCCAGATATGTCATTTGGGCCAAAAATCTCAGAGAATGACACAATTATAAGCATCCCATAAAGGAAGTTGTAGTGTAGTGAATACGGTGTAGGATACTCTCCCTTTGTGTCGGATATCCAAGCCCGAAGTGGTGGTTTCTACCTCAGCACATGTCATGACCAAACCTCCTCAAAAGACAACAGCACTGGTTTACTGCTGTTTTTTCCAAGAAGAATGTTCGATCTAGTGATTAAATTATGCTCTCATATCAATATAGTTTAACTAAAGTAGCAATAGTATAATTAGCAATAAAGCACTTGCTCACGCCAAACAAGACATACCACGTGACTTGGAAACGATTGGTCACCGCACCAACGGTGTTAATTTTAAATCTAGACAGATATACAAAATGATACTCAACAGGACCCCAATTTCCGTTTGTGTTTATTTAACCTGTAGATAATTAACAAAAAAGTGGTATTATATAATATTCAACCCATTTGTAGTTTAGCCTCACGTAGACAAAATGTCAGAACGATATATATCAATGTATATCGCAATGCTCTCTTGTACAAAATATGCGGAACTGATGTAAAAGATGCCGTACCGTTAGTTTATAAAAATAGTTCTGAGTTTTGGTCTTATTAGTTTCTGCCCCGGACGTTTATCAGTCAGATTTTGCAAGTGCACATCTGGCTTGGTTACTCATCTTTCCAATTCGTGCTTCAGACCTGGGAATGTATTTAATGGTAATGGTTTGGCGAAGTTTTAATTGACTATGAACCAAAATGAGCGAGCGAACAACATCACTGGCTCACTACTTATCATATACCTTCTATCGACGTACAATTATATTCTACTTACCATTTTGGTACTCAACAGCAAATGCAAGTCAAAATAATGACGGTATTTTAGAATGTCGTAATGTATTGTATCAGTTTTCTTGTTTCGCTTTACGTGTTAGTGACAATGACAAGTATCGGTTGCTTGCGCAGATATTGAGCAACACTTACAGGGCGGTTCTAACCCCACTAAATTTACAAAATACCTCAGCAATCAAAAAACATCGACCTATAAAATATTTTAGGCGGGTTTTACGTCAACAGGGCGTTGTTGCACAAACGATGGTGCCTGCGACGCATTGGCCAGTACAGTGTGACCTCTCTAAAGCAATACCCTTTTGGAAATACAAATTTCGTCAGTTGTTGAGATGTTATCCTACTACAGGGGTTGAGTTGGTTGAACGGTTTTACTGCGGGAAATGGATAATGTTGTTTCAGTGACGTTGTCACTGAAGACAGAGTCGCTGAAGCCTAAGTCAAACCATCACGACTTCGGGTGGCGAATGGGTACGAATGTAGAAATCTTGGACATTCCTCATAATTCTAACAGGTTCTTGTTGGAGTCATAGTGACAACAATGTGTGATACAACGAGTACTGGTGAACTACATTCTATATTGAAGCAGACATTACACTACAGAGTTCCATTTATAAAACCTAAATATACACAAATCCACCCAAATACTTAAATCATCTTCAATTTAGTTAATATATGGTTATTTGGGCTGAATACACAAATTTAGAATTTTTACTCAAAATCCCACCTTGTACGTTGAACGCTCTGCCTGACAGAGACACTCCGTTATGTTCTTTTTTCCACAATAGACCTGAGGAATATATACCGAGCGACAAGCCATATATGGTTAAATGTACACGTCAAGGTTCCCAACAGTTTTATATAAAAAATATCAGTTTTTGTCATTTTTGCTATTTATGCGAATATTATGAAACATTCAACGCGTGGTCTATATATTCTTCATTATCTGTTTTTCGTTTTATGTTTCCTCATCCTATTTATGTTATGACGATATCACAGGCAACTAGACATTCATAAATTATATGTTTTGCTTATATCTATTTCATTATACGGCCAGTTGTCACCAACTTTTGAAAATATGTTGTTAAATTAAGTTTTCCATTAAAAATACATTGCATACACTGCTAAATTGAAATTCCTGACCTTAAGATTCACTGATGTATTGACGAGTCAATTCTTTCAAAGTCGTTTTCAAGTTATTTAGCAGTTGTATAAGGTGTCAGTTACGTTTCATTAACTGACTGTGTAGTCAAGCATAGGGCGCATTTTGCATAGCACTTGACTTGGTTGGCAGTCATTTCCCTATATCCCTCCCAGATAAAAAGGGATAGCTGTTGATCTAGTCAGGGGTTTTTGTGGAGTCGCCATTGCGCATTTGTTTATATTTGTCTCTAGTTAAAGACGAACAAACTGCATGATGGGTGTATGTGATAACATGATTACATGGATTGTTTTACATGTTTGATCTGTTTTTGTTTTTTATCAGACTGTCGAGAACCTACCCGCCTGAAGACGCTTAACATTGACCATATTGGTGTGGCCCGATTACCGCTTGAAGATTTTTTCTTTCAACATTTTAAATTTATTTTCATTACCTCTTTAATTTATGATCATTATCGATTTATTTACTTCATAGCTGAAAGAACCAATTTAGATTACGTTTCTCTACTTTTTCTTTAAATAACGAACTTATGTATAAATATTAACAAGAAAAAAATTAACAAAAAATCAACTCTCATTTATAACAAGTTATCCCGTACTTTTACTTAAACTTTCAACCACATGCTTTTTAACTTAACTTTTTATACTATAATGGCTTATATATTAAACTGTCATTATAACATTTTCAGACCTGTATTTGATTCAATTAGATTAAACGAATAAACAAAACATGACCTGTTGTCTTTGTTTGTTGTGTCTTCATTTATGTTGCACAACAAATCTTAACCTTCAGATTGCAACAACATTGCTTGATTCAGATATTACTTGTTTAACAGTATTTTAGATAGGTACGGCGTTCATTTGACCTAACCATTTTTCCTAGGTTACCAACCAGTACTGGCCTGTTCTTTTGCAAGCAACTGACAACTTTCCTACATGATTCACGGGTGGTGGTCACATGGATTTGTGTGTATCATCTTCAGTCAAATTGGCACAGTAAACATCCTTCTCGACAGCTCTCGGGTATTTCCGTACCACTTCGTTACTCGGATAACACTTGAGGTAGTTGGCCGAGGATTTCCGAATGAGTAAACATACGTGGCTCCCGAGGTCGATCTAACGTCCTCAACATAAGCAGTGGAGTGCTATACTGAGTGAGTTAACTGGGCGGGTTTATTTCAGCGTAGATGCCAGATACACTTAATACAATAAAAGCAAGTCTTCTTTCAATTCACCCCAAATATGACACTTTTCCGAATTTAAAATGACTTATAATAAAGTGACATTTACTGGGTTTGCAAAAGTCACGCCCGCAGTTGATGATATGATTTATATATCATCACGTTTTATACTTCACTGTGTTAAGAGGCATAATGATTAAAACCCAACTTTATTCCATGTTTGTGTTTGTTCAATGAACGCCGAACACATTGTTAATTCGACTTTATTCCATGTTCGTGTTTGTTCAATGAACGCCTTTAAAAAGCCGAATATTATTAATTCGATTTTATTCCATGTTTTGTTTGCAAAAGTCGAAAATTGATAAGTCGACTTTATTCCATGTTTGTGTTTGTTCAATGAACGCCGACCATTGTTAATTCGACTTTATTCCATGTTTGCGTGATCTAGTGATCGTCTGTTAAAGCGCGTTTTAGTGACCTTTCTGGTTATAGCCATTATTTACATTAGTATGACGAAGAAGTAAAAATAACACATAAATAATGAAAACAAGTAATATATTATATAAAATTATACGGTACTTTATTTATCATTATTTTTTATACATTGCATGTTTATGCTGACTGACAGGCTAAATCCGTAAGCTGAGTTTTAATCGAATTCAAAAGTGCGAAACTATTAACAGTTACGACTCTATGGTTTGAAGCAATACTGGCGAGTTCAGTTTTATCCACATTAGGTCCAATACCAACGGATAAAACCTCTGCTTTAGAGTGAAGTAGTTGAGCTTCGTGTTTCGTGGCATCTGGGTCATCGGAACGCCCGTCTGTTATGACGATGACAAATTTAGTGGAGTTTGTCCTAGCGCCATTACTAGGCAACAGACTCTCGGTACGAACGAAATTGAGTGCGCTAGACGTGTTTGTACCCAGTCCCATGTACTGGATGTTGTTGATAGCTTGTAGAACATTCTTACGTGAATGGTACTGGTTAAAGAAGAAGTCGTTTCGTACCGCGCTCGAAAATGTGACCACACTGATTTGGACATTGTCCACTCCAATGTGAAATTGAGCCGCAAAATTATGTACGAAGTCGACTTCAGTCTTGAAATTTTCGGCACCTTCGCTGTCAGAAGAATCCAGCACGAATACTATATCTGCTGGCTTTAGACCACATGCTGTAACAGAATATAAACTATACCAAAAATTGTTATTTGGAAAAGAAAAAAAATCAAAGTATTGCAAAATTCTAAATAAAATATTTTGGCGTTTATCAGCAACAGTTATATTAATTATTATGCTGTTGCTGCTAATGATGGTCATCGTAATGTCGAAGCAAAAAGATGTGATGCCAATAATTTTGGCGATGATGAAGCCGACGGCGATGATGGTGCCGATGGCGATGATGATGCGGACGGTGATGATGAAGCCGACGGCGATGATGGTGCCGATGGCGATGATGATGCGGACGGTGATGATGATGCCGATGGCGATGATGATGCCGACGGCGATGATGGTGCCGATGGCGATAATGATGCGGACGGTGATGATGATGCCGACGGCGATGATGATGCCGATGGCGATGATGATGCTGATGGCGATGATGATGCCGACATCGATGATGATGGCGATGATGATGCCGATGGCGATGATGATGCCGACGGCGATGATGACGCCATCAAACACGCAGTATAAGTTTCCATCATTGAAAAAAGTAACCTTACAAACATACGGGTATGTAAGATATTAGTTATAAATGGTTTTAATGTATTGCTATGGAAACTTGAAGAATAAATATGTTTTTACTACTACGTGGAGCTTACCAGCTTTTGTTGTTGTTGGTGGCAGCGTTGTGGTTGTTGTGGTGGTGGTGGTTGTGGTGGTGGTGGTTGTGGTGGTGGTGGTAACTTTCAAACTTTCTGAAAATGGAAGTTATTGAACTAAATTGGAAATAATAATAGTAATACAATTAAAATAATAAAATAATCATTACGGATTTAATTGTAATTTCCTTTTCTGACTAGTCATTATGATACACCATTATGAGAAAATATGATCCCTTGATTAATTCGACAGCCAAAGAGTTATATTGATATTGTCCTTTAAATCACGTAGTTTCAACATGCACTTTATTGAATTAAGTCACATGGTTCAAATCACATGATTCATATCCCCGGATTCGTATCACATGATTCAAATAACAGGATTCATATCACATGATTCATATCACAGGATTCATATCGCATGATTCATATCACAGGATTCATATCACAGGATTCATATCACAGGAATCATTTCACAGGATTCATATCACAGGATTCATATCACAGGATTCATATCACATGATTCATATAACAATATTCATATCACATGATTCATATCACAATATTCATATCACATGATTCATATCACAATATTCATATCACAGGATTTATATCACAGGATTCTTATCACATGATTCATATCACAGGATTCATATCACAGGATTCATATCACAGGATTTATATCACATGATTCATATCACAGGATTCTTATCACAGGATTCATATCACATGATTCATACCACAGGATTCATATCACAATATTCATATCACAGGATTCATATCACAGGATTCATATCACAGGATTCTTATCACATGATTCATATCACATGATTCATATCACAGGATTCATATCACAGGATTCATATCACAGGATTCATATCACAGGATTCATATCACAGGATTCATGATTCATATCACAGGATTCATATCACATGATTCATATCACAATATTTATATTACAGGATTCATATCACATGATTCATATCACAAGATAATAATACATGAGCATTTAGTAATCTTAAAATGACTTTTAAAGAAAATACATTTTTCTTTATTTGTTATTTAAAGTTGTTCGGTAGAACAACTAGTTCTATGGCAATTTTCGACAGTCGCATCGCCTTAATAAGTAAATCGGTTAGAAAATAGTTCTACATCTGAGCGTAACCTGCATAACATAATACTGGCATTAATCTTACTGCGCAATGAAATTTTATGGTTCAACAATGGACAATACTGATTCGTACTTTCTGTGAATCTGGAAGTGTTGCATACTAACCGTTCAATACCGAACAACTTTAGTGCTTTCAGCGCTTTGATATTATTCTGTGGATCTATACTTACTAGCACAAATAGCATCTACGACACTTTGGTGTATGCTGTCCAGTTGATGAAAATCGCTGACTCTGAAAATGTGTTGGTTATCTGATGCAATCGTCCCTAGTTCCTGTGTGTCCACCTTACTGCCTATACCTATAGCAAACATGTCTATTCCGTTCCTGTAATAGTGAAGGAGGTATATCAGAAAATAGTTCATGAAGTTTATGGAAAGTGAACATTTATTCTGTGTTGTATGTCCTTGTAAGAACACTACCGGTATCCTCACATTCGAAAGAAGGCCTCTTGCAAAGTATTCGCAAGATATAATACAAGAATAACAACTTTTGCAAATTGCGTCAATCTCTACAGATGTATGGTAATTGCGTTCATGTGTTATGCGCATGTGCACAAAATCTAAGGTGACAACAAGGAATGGAATGGACGGAAGAACTCACAAGCTAGGAAAGCCAGTGGCCATGGACCGAAGGGGGGCATGACTATTTTATCAAGTCAAGGATCTGCACATGGAGAAAGGAGAAAGTCCATTTAATGATGAATGTATTTGAACATGGCCACATGTTTGTTGACTAGTCTGTCACTGACGTATAATTCTCTATTTTCTTATACATTTGACATTGATTCAGCCTTTTCGTAGACTGGCAGCTAAAACATTCTTGTAAACTCTGCATTACAATATGGCATTAATTTACGTTATCAGTTCATGAAACAGAATTTTTAAATTACTGTAAAAGTAGAAAATTTCGCGAGGGATTAATTTCCGCTTTTTGCATGATCGTATAGATGTTTGCGAAATGTCAATTTTACGCCAGAACTGAAAATGGGAACTCGCGAACATTTAATCGCGCGAAACTGTCCTGATAAGTCCAAATTCGCGAAATATTGGCATCGTGAAAAGATCTGACTTTACATTACACAAACATTGCTTACTTCTGTGCTTGGTGAGCTTTGTTTCTTGTTAATTCTGGCTCCGTTGATCGTCCGTCTGTTAACACAATCATGACTTTATTTGCGTAATCTCTGGCAGCACTAGTTTGATGGTGATTGTGATTGTGGTTGTTTGACAATTGACGGGTAGCGGTATTTATACCCAGATCTGTGCGCGTTTCACCATCTCTGTAATGATAATAATAAACCTCTCCTAATGTCTTACTTCCTTTTCTTTCTCTGACCCCCTGTCTCAGTTTAAGTCTAAACTTGTTTGTTTTAACATCGATTGTGAGTTTTGTTCGAAACTTACTTCATTCATTCTTGATTACTACAGTCTGGGATCCTAACCAGTTCTCTAAGCCTAATTTAAGGCTTCTGAAGTTCGTGTCTAAGTTGGTATTCGAACTCACGAGTCAGGAGCCCAAACCCTAGTCAACTCAAATTGGTAAAATGACTTTATATTATTAAACTTGTATACAGAACGTCCATGTATTACACCTCAAAATGCATGAACACGCACGCACAAATCTGAAAAATGCATAAAAGTAATAATCGAAGTAAAAGTTGACTGATTTTGACAGATTTACATTGTTTTTAACATTGAACCACTCCTGAATAGAGAGTAATTATTTTATAAAACAATGTAATTATTTTAAATCTGACGTTTATCTCGACATTGGACGCTTCTAATCATTGAGAATTAGTAATTTGAGATTTACAGATTTACATTAAAAAGATCGTATATTTACCTGTATGGTACTTTGAGAACATTCTCTGTGAGAGATTCAGCAGTGTGGTAGGCGCCAAGCGGTATTTCTGTTTGACTTCCGGTAGAAAATACTACTACGCACACCTATATTAATGCGCAAATGATATTAGTTTACACTCATTTATTTTACACTTATCCTAAAACAAGTTTTCAAGTTATTTACATCGCTCTCTATGACTACCTCCTGGGTTTCTAACCAGTACTCGCACAAGCTTCAGGCATTGTGAAAAACTTCGCGGTTCAACCTCGCCCAAGGCGCGATTCGAACTTCGAACTCTCTACCTTCGGATGAGATGTCAAGGGCCGTAACCCTCGACCAATGTGCCACAATGGTCTGAAATGTGTTCAATAGACTTCTCAGAAGTAACTTTGATAATAAAACCGCCATTGATTCGAAGAAAGTCGGTCTTAGCTGTGAGTTGGTGATTGTAGAGTTCAAGTATGGAACGAAAATTAAAAAATAAAGGTCCATGAAAATACGGTCTGATTTATAATATGGTCTTATTTTTGAGATGGTCTTCAAGTAAGGTTGTAACTGAAACAAAATTGGGTATCACAAGTTGTATTCATTCACTGAAATGATTATATTTATTTAATTAAAATTATTGAATACTGATTAACCTGAGTATGTGAGTTGCCTTCATACGAGAATTCATTGGCAACTAAATTTACAAATTCCAGCTGACGATGGAAGTTGCTTGATCCTTCGCTGCCAGATGAGTCCAGTACAAAGCATATATCCGATAAGTCATTACATACTGAAAAGCAGTGACGATGGGCAGTATAAAAGTGTGTTGAAATACCTCTGATACCTTATGGGACTTTTTGAAAGTGGGCTCATTAACAATTTTTTTCTAGATTAAGTGGTCTTATTAACTGGGAATTACAGTATGTCTAATTATATGTATGAACATAGACTTGGCATATTAAAATAATTGCAATGCATCCAAACTTTTTTAATTATAACATCTTAGTATCAACGGCCCGCTTTTCTATTTCCCAAGCTAAATAACAAGCAGTTGGATATATGTACTCAGAGAGTGGGATTTGATAACAAAATGTACAGATAGTTTCCATCGGCAAACGAACATTAAAGTCAACGGATCTTATGCATGGTCTGACAGGTTAATTGGATGACAATGAATCGAATCAAAGCACTGTGTGGGGAGTACATCTTTGACAAGTAACACAGACTTTACATAAAAACCAAGATAAGTCTCGCCGATATTCACAATGGCCTACATCTAAAATATTACATAAGTGGACATTAAAATAATCATACCATTGCACGTTTCTTGGGTTAAGTCAGATTCTATTGTATTTAGCACATCGAACCCACTAACTTGAAATGTGTGGTTACTATCGCTGGCAATTGCTCTCAATTCGCCCGGGTTCACTCGCGAGCCGATACCGATAGACATAACAGTAACCTTTGGATCAGCCTGTAATGAATAAATAGCGCTCATGCGTAGTAACATTAAACAGTGCCATGCGGTAAGTATAAATGTGGCCGCAATGGATATAATAATACATGTATTCATATTAAAGTAACATAATTTGATTGATGATACTAGTGCACTCAAACCAATACATTGTTACACTCACATTACAGTTATGATGGACAGGATTAGGATAATTTATCATAGCCAATGATATTAGGATATACATTATTAAAAGCACGCCTTGAAAACATCTCAATAGGCAATCAACGTGGCGCTGTGGTGCAGTGGTTAGCATAACGGACCGGCAATCCGTAGACCCTGGTTCGAATCCCGGTAGCGCCATTGACCGATTTTTCGTGTTCCTCAACTTTATATCATTACGATAAGGGACGTTATGCAGAGCCTGAAGTATCATTTGAAATTATACAATTTAGTTACCTTGAGTGCGGCAGCTGAAGCGTTTGTCTTTCCCGGTTCCAACGACTCGCCGTCTGTTAATACTATGACTATCTTAGGTACATCCCTATCCCCACCATGAGCGGCTGATAGTGTCTGGTGTCTAACATAGTCAAGAGCTGAAAAATAAAGTAGCGCACAATGAGTATCCTAGAATAGATAATCGTCCTCGACCGAAAACGTTACCATTCATGAAGGTACAATGACGACAAATCTTGTACAATTGTTCTTCGATTCGATTAAATGAGTGAAAAGTAATGTGTTCATTAACTTCAGCGTCATCCTTTTTACAGGACCATCTGTTTTTGACTTATGAGACACCATTTTTTCTTAGCAGATTGACCTCCCGATTTGTATCGTACATGTATAATACATGTAATAATAATAATAAAAATTAATACTTTTATTTTCAGAAGGTGAACGCAAAAGACAATAAGCTTTACATTGATACATATCAGAACATAATTATACAAAATACAAAGCACGTCTTATTTCCATGTGGCCTTCCATAAATCATTACAATGTATATAAAAGGTTAAACTGGCGAGAGTTACAATTATTTCTTAAATAATTTGGTATAATGCAGATAGGCAAAGAGTATCTATTCTTTAACTTGCTGGTAGCTGGCAAGCCAGGCATATCGGAACGAACCACTACCGGGATTCGAAATTTCGAACTCCCGCTCTAAAGAAGTGTGCCTCAACCATATTACTAGTTATAATTAGTCCTGTTTCCAATGTAACATGACATTGGACCCGTGTGAGTTTAGACACTGTCTATGTACGAACAGTTGACAGACGCAATAGGAATGCGTTATTCTGAAGCTCTCATATTGATAACCAATACAATTGCGTAGACAATACAGTCACGCCACACACCATCTCTTTAGAGCAACCAAGTATAACGGTGCTGACTACGTCTTCAATATTGAGTACACTCAACAAAATTCCTAATCGGTCAGTTTATATTGTATTCTTATTTTGTATTAAAATTTCACATACCGATATTTGAACAGGTAATGCAGCGAATTATTGATTTTTTTAGCCGGCTCGCTACGAAATTAATCGTATTAGGCGTATTGACGTTTATAGCACGTTTTGCACGTGCGGGGCATGGACACATATTTGCCCGTGTTCGTGTACACTTTTGTCATTGCTGATGAAAATCCTTTTTGAAAAACACAAAACATGGTGACAATGACTGTAGAAGAACGTGTCCGAGCCGTCGGAATGATACAGGTCGGAACTCATTTACGACAGGTGGGTTTTATTTTTTGAAAATTTCATAAGAATATTGACATTATTTGTTTGTAGCCATTATATTGGTGGTTATTTCCGTTTTCAACTTTTCAACTCGTTATAACAAAACAATGAAACTTGCTTTACTTTATGCAATGGAACGATCGAATGATACATTTGTATTAATTCTCGTGCGTGTAGATCTGGTTAAAATGTGGCTTGTTATGAGTCAAAATCTGTGACAATCTAGGGTCAGTGGTTTAGATTAAAGAAGTGCGTTCCAATTAATCCCTTATCTGTGAAGTACACGGCCTGTGTAACGATAGTTCACAGAAACAAATAAACGTGGAGGCGCAATCACTTCACAGTGTCATGTTAGGTCCACAACAAAGGGTCACGGAAAGGCTCACAGCAAAGCGTCATTGGTAGGCTGGCTCATTTGGTCTGACTGCATGTCATACATATTCCTAGGTCACTGAACAAAGACATGCTATTTAAAACAAAACGTTCCTAGGTTTTAACTCCGTATTAACTTGATTTTAGAACTGCAAACAGACACATCTTGCTCCATTCAAAGTGATAAGCCTATGAGGAAGATTATTTTTGTAACATGTTTCGTACTAACACGGTTTTGCTGTTTGCACATCAGTGTTGTGTAAACCAATCAAATCTTTCGTTAACCACTAAACCAACTTCTCTCCAACCGAACAACGTTTGTAACATTGACGCGGATTGGTTAACCTTTCGATAAAGGTTACATGAATTTACCGAACTCCATTTTGAATCTGGAGTGACAAGGAATCGTAAATTGAGCCGACCATCTTTTTCCAAAGTATTTCTAGTTTACCAATATGTAATAAAAGTAACTTGCCAAGGTGAGTGTTGGTTTCTCCATCCGGGTAATTAGCATGGGCGATGTGATTGAGTACAGTCACGTTGTCATTGTATTGATTCAGAAAGAATTCATTATCAACACGTGTTCCGAAAGAGACGAGAGAAACACGTGTGTTGTTTGGTCCGATTTCAAACTGCTGCGTAAAGTTCGAAACGAACTGAAGCTGACGTTTGAAGTTCTGCAACCCCTCACTACCGGAACCATCCAAAACAAATATTATATCAGCTGGTCTGTATGGGCAAGCTACAAAATTGTAAAAGTTTAAATGTTTTTTAATATACCGCCATTAAAACGCAACTATTTGAACTAGGCGTCATTTTGTAGCACTAACAGTCAAAATGTGCTACAGTTATAAATGTGTAAATTCTCGTTCAAAACTTTATTAAACCTTACACCAATTATGTTTTATTTCATAATTTATCAATTTTGTGAAACTATGTTGGAGAAATAATGAATATGTTTTCCTTTGTAATGTCACTTTATCTATATGCACACTGTTTGGTTGCGTTTTTATTGGCGTTAAGTATATTATGGTTTATTTTGTTATTTTTAAACATATATACATGACATATAATAGATAAAGCATATACATGTACATATGAATGCATACTATATGTGGCAGTTGTTTGAATATACACTATATGTTTCTATATCTATTATATTGCTAGCTATTAAAGTCGAATGTTTTTTATGTAAAAGTTTAAAATTTACAATGACTTTTAAACAAATTATGACAACTTATATTAATCGCTATCGATAACTAGTTCCTAGGCTACTAATCAGTATTCGGGACAAGTTCAAGGTTCAACCTCGCACGAATCCATGTTTTCAAAATGTAAATGTTCAAATGGTCGACTGCATAAACTTAACTTTTGTCAATGGTTTCGATTAAAACAGAAATACTATAACAACATTTGCAAAGGTTGACCAGGAGAAAAGTGTTTCAGGGTTATCAGTAAGCCAAATGCGATAACATGGCATTTTCGCATTGAATTCTTAAGTTTACATTACACTTTAAATCATGAAGATAAGTTCTGTGTTATATTCTTCACCGGGATCATTTAGTAGCGCTAAACAAGCCGTGAAAGTAGCAATAACTATAAGAGTAAATGTGAAATATGAAAAAAACGCCATACCTTTATCTATGCCGTTAACAACTCCTACTAACGCCACTGTTATAAATGCTTTTAAGAGAGCCATTGTTCTTGGCACCTTCTTTGGTCTAAGTTGACACTGTCACAGACTGTGTAGAACTTCAAATCTTTATATAACTCTTAATGAGAGTTCAGAAGACGTCACTCGCCGTATTTGTCACAACGTAACTGATAAAGCATTGTAGTTGACCCGCTCAGCGAAATAATTTAGCTTTTATAGTTCTTGTGAATGTACTCAGACAGTGCAATACAAGCGATCACCGTGAATTAGATACAGTTAGTTCAAACAATGTCATCGGAAGTAGGACTTTAAAAGACACGCGTGAATTAACTAAAGGCCAACAAGGTTCTATATTTGTAATGAAGCCATCAAGTGCAATCGTATTTACAGACCTGGTGGAAATTTTACTGTTGTCCTACAATAACTCATTGACACAAACATATAACATGCCAATCTCGTCACACTGAATATAAGCATCGGGTCAAGACTGGGCATTGCTTTTGAAAAGTTACTACAAGAACTGTCTGCATCAGTACAACATTTGTACGCACATATGTATTCACTTTCTTTATTCACCATCACTTATTTACGAACTATTATTATTAAATTGAAATTCGGCATTTTAAACTTCAGCGCATTTTTTAACACTTTCGAGCGAGAGACATAAACAGTTTCTACAGATGCTATCTACGATGAACTGATGCATGCGCGACAGTGATGCGCAGCGAATTCATACATCGTGCGCCTTTATCTGCGATTTGGCGTTTGTTTGTTCTCGGCGATCTGCCGTCTCGTACGGTGGCAAAGAGTTGTAATGTGTAAACTTATTTGTATCTTACCCCCGAGATATTATGTCGTCGGCACGAGATAACTATTTCGTGGGAACGAGTAAGTATGTCGTGGGAACGAGTAAGTAAGTCTTGGGAACGAGAGAAAAATCATTTCACACAGGTAACCTCTATGCCACCGAAATCTCGACGTCTGTTCTACGAAATTAATTTCTAGCTATATATAGACTTTTATTATTTTTCATTTGTAAAATTGAAAGTCTTGAATATAGCTTAGTACCAATTGGTTGCAGTTGGAACGTTTAATTCGACACAGAATTAAAAAGGCTTGTGCGTAATTATTGTTGTATTTAAATTAGGAGTAGATTTAAATAAATAAAAACAGTTTGCTCGGTGAAAATGACAAAATAATACGTTTATATCGAGCAATTCGGTTTTTAAATCCAACTTGGTACAGTCGGTATCATTATTTCCCATAATATGCGCCTTCCTCGAATTTCGTTGGAAAATAAAGTGTTGGACTTACTCGGATCATCATTCTTGTTATCAGGTTTTAAGTCACATAACAGCCAGGGTCATGTCGTGACTTTTCTAGGCTACTTGGGTGGCGGAACAACTCATCTTATTTTGGGCGGGGGCGGGCATTGTGCTTAAAAACCGTCCTTTCGTAAACAAACTGAATACGGCTTCCTTGCATGCAAATCTAACTCAGAATCCGTGGGACAAGTTATTATGAATAAGTGGGTATTCATAATAAAAAATTGACACGAGAGTAGATAATTTTGTAATATGAATAATGTTTTAAATGAACTAACACCATCTCTCCAAGTAGCTGGTCTAAATCCTTATTATCGACGAAACATTCGGCATGGACAAACATAACTAGTTTTAGCAAAATTTGCTGAAGTGGAAAATGCTTACTTTTCATCACATTAAAATGAAATGAGCTGGTCCGCGACGGATGCATATATCTGGAATGGAATAACTAGGAAACTCGTGCATCGTTGGTTGTAATTTTTCGGCGCAGCCGTACTACCATGGCTTTGTTAATTGCATATCAGCATTGTGTAAACCAATCAAATCTTACGTTAAACACTAAACCAAATTATCTTCAAACGAAAAACGCAGAGACCTTTACGTGAATTTTAGCGAAAACCTTTTTTTTACGTAAATATGTCAAGTAATACATCATTTTGTTCGTCTTGATGAACACTATTGAAATATATATATATATATATGTATACTTTCAACTAAATCAACGGCTTATGGTGACTCTGACTGACTCTGTCTGACTCTGACTGACTCTGACTGACTCTGACTGACTCTGACTGACTCTGACAGACTCTGACTGACTCTGACAGACTCTGACTGACTCTGACAGACTCTGACTGACGCTGACAGACTCTGACAGACTCTGACTGACTCTGACAGACTCTGACTGACTCTGACAGACTCTGACTGACACTGACAGACTCTGACTGACTCTGACAGACTCTGACAGACTCTGACTGACTCTGACTGACTCTGACAGACTCTGACTGACTCTGACAGACTCTGACTGACTCTGACAGAATCTGACTGACTCTGTGGGGTAGGTAAGTCTTTAAGTCCTGAAAAAATGAGCAAAATTGGAGAGAAATATTTTTTTCCGAAAAATGAAATTCTATCACAGGTCAAAACCTTTACGTGATTTTTAGCGAACATTTTTTTACGTAAATATGTCAAGTAATACATCATTTTGTTCGTCGTGATCAACACTATTGAAATATATATATATATGTATACTTTCAACTAAATCTACGGCTTATGGTGACTCTGTCTGACTCTGACTGACACTGACTGACTCTGACTGACTCTGGCTGACTCTGTCTCTCCGATTAACCTAGAGTCAGTCAGAGTCACCATAAGCCGTAGATTTAGTTGAAAGTATACATATATATATATATTTCAATAGTGTTCATCAAGACGAACAAAATGATGTATTACTTGACATATTTACGTAAAAAGAATTTCCGCTAAAGATCCAAATTGCGTACAGGTCTTGACCTGTGACAGAATTTCATTTTTCGGAAAAAAATATTTCTCTCCAATTTTGCTCATTCTTTCAGGACTTAAAGACTTACCTACCCCATCGACGAAAATGTCTTCAGCTATGCAATATATCCATTTTAAATGTTTCCCGAGGTTTTTGCAAAAATCACGTAAGTTATGAGAATTTCTATCTTCGTAAAAAGAAATGTCTCTCCGATTAACCTAGAGTCAGTCAGAGTCAGTCAGAGTCAGTCAGAGTCAGTCAGAGTCTGTCAGAGTCAGTCAGAGTCTGTCAGAGTCAGTCAGAGTCTGTCAGAGTCAGTCAGAGTCTGTCAGAGTCAGTCAGAGTCAGTCAGAGTCAGTCAGAGTCAGTCAGAGTCAGTCAGAGTCAGACAGAGTCAGTCAGAGTCACCATAAGCCGTAGATTTAGTTGAAAGTATACATATATATATATATTTCAATAGTGTTCATGACGACGAACAAAATGATGTATTACTTGACATATTTACGTAAAAAAAAATTTGCGCTAAAAATCCAAATTGCGTACAGGTCATTACCTGTGACAGAATTTCATTTTTCGGAAAAAAATATTTCTCTCCAATTTTGCTCATTCTTTCAGGACTTAAAGACTTACCTACCCCAACGACGAAAATGTCTTCAGCTATGCAATATATCCATTTTAAATGTTTCCCGAGGTTTTTGCAAAAATCACGTAAGTTATGAGAATTTCTATCTTCGTAAAAAGAAATGTCTCTCCGATTAACCTAGAGTCAGTCAGAGTCAGTCAGAGTCAGTCAGAGTCAGTCAGAGTCAGTCAGAGTCTGTCAGAGTCAGTCAGAGTCTGTCAGAGTCAGTCAGAGTCTGTCAGAGTCAGTCAGAGTCTGTCAGAGTCAGTCAGAGTCAGTCAGTGTCAGTCAGAGTCAGACAGACTCAGTCAGAGTCACCATAAGCCGTAGATTTAGTTGAAAGTATACATATATATATATATTTCAATAGTGTTCATGACGACGAACAAAATGATGTATTACTTGACATATTTACGTAAAAAAAAATTTGCGCTAAAAATCCAAATTGCGTACAGGTCATGACCTGTGACAGAATTTCATTTTTTGGAAAAAAATATTTCTCTCCAATTTTGCTCATTCTTTCAGGACTTAAAGACTTACCTACCCCAACGACGAAAATGTCTTCAGCTATGCAATACATCCATTTTAAATGTTTCCCGAGGTTTTTGCAAAAATCACGAAAGTTATGAGAATTTCTATCTTCGTAAAAAGAAATGTCTCTCCGATTAACCTAGAGTCAGTCAGAGTCAGTCAGAGTCAGTCAGAGTCAGTCAGAGTCAGTCAGAGTCAGTCAGAGTCAGTCAGAGTCAGTCAGAGTCTGTCAGAGTCAGTCAGAGTCTGTCAGAGTCAGTCAGAGTCTGTCAGAGTCAGTCAGAGTCAGTCAGAGTCAGTCAGAGTCTGTCAGAGTCAGTCAGAGTCAGTCAGAGTCAGTCAGAGTCAGTCAGAGTCAGTCAGTGTCAGTCAGAGTCTGTCAGAGTCAGTCAGAGTCTGTCAGAGTCTGTCAGAGTCAGTCAGAGTCAGTCAGAGTCAGTCAGAGTCAGTCAGAGTCAGACAGAGTCAGTCAGAGTCACCATAAGCCGTAGATTTAGTTGAAAGTATACATATATATATATATTTCAATAGTGTTCATCACGACGAACAAAATGATGTATTACTTGACATATTTACGTAAAAAAAAATTCCCGCTAAAAATCCAAATTGCGTACAGGTCATGACCTGTGACAGAATTTCATTTTTCGGAAAAAAATATTTCTCTCCAATTTTGCTCATTCTTTCAGGACTTAAAGACTTACCTACCCCAACGACGAAAATGTCTTCAGCTATGCAATATATCCATTTTAAATGTTTCCCGAGGTTTTTGCAAAAATCACGTAAGTTATGAGAATTTCTATCTTCGTAAAAAGAAATGTCTCTCCGATTAACCTAGAGTCAGTCAGAGTCAGTCAGAGTCAGTCAGAGTCAGTCGGAGTCTGTCAGAGTCAGTCAGAGTCTGTCAGAGTCAGTCAGAGTCAGTCAGAGTCAGTCAGAGTCTGTCAGAGTCAGTCAGAGTCTGTCAGAGTCAGTCAGAGTCAGTCAGAGTCAGTCAGAGTCAGTCAGAGTCAGACAGAGTCAGTCAGAGTCACCATAAGCCGTAGATTTAGTTGAAAGTATACATATAAATATATATTTCAATAGTGTTCATCACGACGAACAAAATGATGTATTACTTGACATATTTACGTAAAAAAAAATTTCCGCTAAAAATCCAAATTGCGTACAGGTCATGACCTGTGACAGAATTTCATTTTTCGGAAAAAAATATTTCTCTCCAATTTTGCTCATTCTTTCAGGACTTTAAGACTTACCTACCCCAACGACGAAAATGTCTTCAGCTATGCAATATATCCATTTTAAATGTTTCCCGAGGTTTTTGCAAAAATCACGAAAGTTATGAGAATTTCTATCTTCGCAAAAAGAAATGTCTCTCCGATTAACCTAGAGTCAGTCAGAGTCAGTCAGAGTCAGTCAGAGTCAGTCAGAGTCAGTCAGAGTCAGTCAGAGTCAGTCAGAGTCAGTCAGAGTCAGTCAGAGTCAGTCAGAGTCAGTCAGAGTCAGTCAGAGTCAGTCAGAGTCAGTCAGAGTCTGTCAGAGTCAGTCAGAGTCTTTCAGAATCAGTCAGAGTCAGTCAGAGTCAGTCAGAGTCTGTCAGAGTCAGTCATAGTCTGTCAGAGTCAGTCAGAGTCAGTCAGAGTCAGACAGAGTCAGTCAGAGTCACCATAAGCCGTAGATTTAGTTGAAAGTATACATATGCTAACACGAAAAAGAAAGTGTGCACTTTTATATTGGGCAAAATTTTCTTGTTACAAAGTTTAGATATACGGATTTATCATCATGAGTGAAGAAAATAACCCTTTACACATTGCACCCATTTACCCTATATTTAAGCGCATAGACGGCTTTCAAATTGACAGCAGGCTATTATGCAACTTTTCGCTCGTGCTACCCGTGCAACGTGTGTACAGGTACAGGTTGACCCTGACCGATATCTTTACTTGTTATGCAATAATAAATCACAGTTCACTTTTGAATTTCACTCGTAAACAAGATGCCACGGCTTCAAGAAAACGAACGAATTCAGGCACTTCTGTAACTCGCAGCCGGCGTCAGCGTTGCTGACGTCGCTAGGCAGTTTAACTGCCATAGAAATACCATAATAAAACTCCGACGACGTTACCATCAGAATGGAAGCGTTAGAGATCGTCCACGATCCGGTAGACCGAAGGTGACAACGGCACGTCAGGATAGACATATGACGTTGACGCACTTACGTCATCAGTTCAAAACCGCTACAAGCACTGCGCGAGAGCTTGGCGTATGTAGGGATACGGTTCTAAACCGACTGCGGGCCAATGCAAACCCGTTAAGGGCTAGGGTGCCTTATGTAGGCCAGATCCAAAATAACAGACATCGTGCTCTCAGACTGGTCTGGGCCCGCCGTCATCTCCGTTGGAACCGTGCCATGTGGTCTGGGTGCTCTTTAGTGATGAGTCGCGATTTAACCTTAGCACTGCTGACGGTAGAGTTCGGGTATTTAGACGTAAAGGGGAACGTTTTGACCAGAACTGTTTATTAGAGCGAGATCGTTTTGGAGGGGGTAGTCTAATGGTCTGGGGAGGTATTATGGGCGGTAGGAAAACAGACCTTGTTGTTATTCATGGTAATTTAAATGCCCAAGGTTATGTTGACCAAGTTTTACGCCCAGTTGTTATTCCTTTCCTACAACAGAACCTTGGTTGTTTAATGCATGATAACGCAAGGCCACATACTGCTATACTTACCAGGAATTATCTCGCTAGAAATAACGTTAACGTCTTACCTTGGCCGGCTTGCTCTCCGGACATGAATCCCATTGAACATTTATGGGATTTGCTTGGTCGGAGAGCAAGGAAAAACCATGTTATCAACAATATCAATGACTTGTGTGCAGCCTTAGTTCATGAATGGAACGCCATTCCCGCCGACGTCATAAGACGTTACGTCAGGTCCATGCGATCTAGAATACTTGCGTTGATCCGTAGACGAGGAGGCCACAACAGATACTGAATAATTGTCACGTAACTTGACAAATATCCGAAGGCAAAAAAGCAGTTACAAAACATTACAAATCTGCAACTTTTACTTTTCACCCCTACGTTATTCACACGTAAAACAATGTTCTGATAATTATCAAATTTCACTTAAAAGTAAAACATCGTGTTGCCAATACATTTTTGCACATTTTGATACCAAATTAGCCAATATTTTGCTTCTGTAAGTATAACAAAATTCCCTCTAACCAAGTGCACACTTTCTTTTTCGTTTCAGTATATATAAATATATTTCAATAGTGTTCATCACGACGAACAAAATGATGTATTACTTGACATATTTACTTAAAAAAAAATTTCCGCTAAAAATCCAAATTGCGTACAGGTCATGACCTGTGACAGAATTTCATTTTTCGGAAAAAAATATTTCTCTCCAATTTTGCTCATTCTTTCAGGACTTAAAGACTTACCTACCCCAACGACGAACATGTCTTCAGCTATGCAATATATCCATTTTAAATGTTTCCCGAGGTTTTCGCAAAAATCACGTAAGTTATGAGAATTTCCAACTTCGTAAAAAGAAATGTCTCTCCGATTAACATAGAGTCAGTCAGAGTCAGTCAGAGTCAGTCAGAGTCAGTCAGAGTCTGTCAGAGTCAGTCACAGTCTGTCAGAGTCAGTCAGAGTCTGTCAGAGTCAGTCAGAGTCTGTCAGAGTCAGTCAGAGTCAGTCAGAGTCAGACAGAGTCAGTCAGAGTCACCATAAGCTGTAGATTTAGTTGAAAGTATACATATAACTATATATTTCAATAGTGTTCATCACGACGAACAAAATGATGTATTACTTGACATATTTACGTAAAAAAAAATTTCCGCTAAAAATCCAAATTGCGTACAGGTCATGACCTCTGACAGAATTTCATTTTTCGGAAAAAAATATTTCTCTCCAATTTTGCTCATTCTTTCAGGACTTTAAGACTTACCTACCCCAACGACGAAAATGTCTTCAGCTATGCAATATATCCATTTTAAATGTTTCCCGAGGTTTTTGCAAAAATCACGAAAGTTATGAGAATTTCTATCTTCGCAAAAAGAAATGTCTCTCCGATTAACCTAGAGTCAGTCAGAGTCAGTCAGAGTCAGTCAGAGTCAGTCAGAGTCAGTCAGAGTCAGTCAGAGTCAGTCAGAGTCAGTCAGAGTCAGTCAGAGTCAGTCAGAGTCAGTCAGAGTCAGTCAGAGTCAGTCAGAGTCAGTCAGAGTCAGTCAGAGTCAGTCAGAGTCAGTCAGAGTCTGTCAGAGTCAGTCAGAGTCTCTCAGAGTCAGTCAGAGTCTGTCAGAGTCAGTCAGGGTCTGTCAGAGTCAGTCAGAGTCTGTCAGAGTCTGTCAGAGTCAGTCAGAGTCAGTCAGAGTCAGTCAGAGTCAGACAGAGTCAGTCAGAATCACCATAAGCCGTAGATTTAGTTGAAAGTATACATATATATATATATTTCAATAGTGTTCATCACGACGAACAAAATGATGTATTACTTGACATATTTACGTAAAAAAAAATTTCGGCTAAAAATAAAAATTGCGTACAGGTCATGACCTGTGACAGAATTTGATTTTTCGGAAAAAATTATTTCTCTCCAATTTTGCTCATTCTTTCAGGACTTAAAGACTTACCTACCCCAACGACGAAAATGTCTTCAGCTGTGCAATATATCCATTTTAAATGTTTCCCGAGGTTTTTGCAAAAATCACGTAAGTTATGAGAATTTCTATCTTCGTAAAAAGAAATGTCTCTCCGATTAACCTAGAGTCAGTCAGAGTCAGTCAGAGTCAGTCAGAGTCAGTCAGAGTCTGTCAGAGTCAGTCAGAGTCTGTCAGAGTCAGTCAGAGTCTGTCAGAGTCAGTCAGAGTCTGTCAGAGTCAGTCAGAGTCTGTCAGAGTCAGTCAGAGTCAGTCAGAGTCAGTCAGAGTCAGACAGAGTCAGTCAGAGTCACCATAAGCCGTAGATTTAGTTGAAAGTATACATATATATATATATTTCAATAGTGTTCATCACGACGAACAAAATGATGTATTACTTGACATATTTACGTAAAAAAGATTTCCGCTAAAAATCCAAATTGCGTACAGGTCATTACCTGTGACAGAATTTCATTTTTCGGAAAAAAATATTTCTCTCCAATTTTGCTCATTCTTTCAGGACTTAAAGACTTACCTACCCCAACGACGAAAATGTCTTCAGCTATGCAATATATCCATTTTAAATGTTTCCCGAGGTTTTTGCAAAAATCACGTAAGTTATGAGAATTTCTATCTTCGTAAAAAGAAATGTCTCTCCGATTAACCTAGAGTCAGTCAGAGTCAGTCAGAGTCAGTCAGAGTCAGTCAGAGTCTGTCAGAGTCAGTCAGAGTCTGTCAGAGTCAGTCAGAGTCTGTCAGAGTCAGTCAGAGTCTGTCAGAGTCAGTCAGAGTCTGTCAGAGTCAGTCAGAGTCAGTCAGAGTCAGTCAGAGTCAGACAGAGTCAGTCAGAATCACCATAAGCCGTAGATTTAGTTGAAAGTATACATATAACTATATATTTCAATAGTGTTCATCACGACGAACAAAATGATGTATTACTTGACATATTTACGTAAAAAAAAATTTCCGCTAAAAATCCAAATTGCGTACAGGTCATGACCTGTGACAGAATTTCATTTTTCGGAAAAAAATATTTCTCTCCAATTTTGCTCATTCTTTCAGGACTTTAAGACTTACCTACCCCAACGACGAAAATGGCTTCAGCTATGCAATATATCCATTTTAAATGTTTCCCGAGGTTTTTGCAAAAATCACGAAAGTTATGAGAATTTCTATCTTCGCAAAAAGAAATGTCTCTCCGATTAACCTAGAGTCAGTCAGAGTCAGTCAGAGTCAGTCAGAGTCAGTCAGAGTCAGTCAGAGTCAGTCAGAGTCAGTCAGAGTCAGTCAGAGTCAGTCAGAGTCAGTCAGAGTCAGTCAGAGTCTGTCAGAGTCAGTCAGAGTCTGTCAGAGTCAGACAGAGTCAGTCAGAGTCAGTCAGAGTCAGTCAGAGTCAGTCAGAGTCAGTCAGAGTCAGTCAGAGTCAGTCAGAGTCAGTCAGAGTCAGTCAGAGTCAGTCAGAGTCAGTCAGAGTCAGTCAGAGTCAGTCAGAGTCAGTCAGAGTCTGTCAGAGTCAGTCAGAGTCTGTCAGAGTCAGACAGAGTCAGTCAGAATCACCATAAGCCGTAGATTTAGTTGAAAGTATACATATATATATATATTTCAATAGTGTTCATCACGACGAACAAAATGATGTATTACTTGACATATTTACGTAAAAAAAAATTTCGGCTAAAAATAAAAATTGCGTACAGGTCATGACCTGTGACAGAATTTGATTTTTCGGAAAAAATTATTTCTCTCCAATTTTGCTCATTCTTTCAGGACTTAAAGACTTACCTACCCCAACGACGAAAATGTCTTCAGCTGTGCAATATATCCATTTTAAATGTTTCCCGAGGTTTTTGCAAAAATCACGTAAGTTATGAGAATTTCTATCTTCGTAAAAAGAAATGTCTCTCCGATTAACCTAGAGTCAGTCAGAGTCAGTCAGAGTCAGTCAGAGTCAGTCAGAGTCTGTCAGAGTCAGTCAGAGTCTGTCAGAGTCAGTCAGAGTCTGTCAGAGTCAGTCAGAGTCTGTCAGAGTCAGTCAGAGTCTGTCAGAGTCAGTCAGAGTCAGTCAGAGTCACCATAAGCCGTAGATTTAGTTGAAAGTATACATATAACTATATATTTCAATAGTGTTCATCACGACGTACAAAATGATGTATTACTTGACATATTTACATAAAAAAAATTTCCGCTAAAAATCCAAATTGCGTACAGGTCATGACCTGTGACAGAATTTCATTTTTCGGAAAAAAATATTTCTCTCCAATTTTGCTCATTCTTTCAGGACGTAAAGACTTACCTACCCCAACGACGAAAATGTCTTCAGCTATGCAATATATCCATTTTAAATGTTTCCCGAGGTTTTTGCAAAAATCACGTAAGTTATGAGAATTTCTATCTTCGTAAAAAGAAATGTCTCTCCGATTAACCTAGAGTCAGTCAGAGTCAGTCAGAGTCAGTCAGAGTCAGTCAGAGTCTGTCAGAGTCAGTCAGAGTCTGTCAGAGTCAGTCAGAGTCTGTCAGAGTCAGTCAGAGTCTGTCAGAGTCAGTCAGAGTCTGTCAGAGTCAGTCAGAGTCAGTCAGAGTCACCATAAGCCGTAGATTTAGTTGAAAGTATACATATAACTATATATTTCAATAGTGTTCATCACGACGAACAAAATGATGTATTACTTGACATATTTACGTAAAAAAAATTTCCGCTAAAAATCCAAATTGTGTACAGGTCATGACCTGTGACAGAATTTCATTTTTCGGAAAAAAATATTTCTCTCCAATTTTGCTCATTCTTTCAGGACTTAAAGACTTACCTACCCCAACGACGAAAATGTCTTCAGCTATGCAATATATCCATTTTAAATGTTTCCCGAGGTTTTTGCAAAAATCACGTAAGTTATGAGAATTTCTATCTTCGTAAAAAGAAATGTCTCTCCGATTAACCTAGAGTCAGTCAGAGTCAGTCAGAGTCAGTCAGAGTCAGTCAGAGTCTGTCAGAGTCAGTCAGAGTCTGTCAGAGTCAGTCAGAGTCAGTCAGAGTCAGTCAGAGTCTGTCAGAGTCAGTCAGAGTCTGTCAGAGTCAGTCAGAGTCAGTCAGAGTCAGTCAGAGTCAGACAGAGTCAGTCAGAGTCACCATAAGCCGTAGATTTAGTTGAAAGTATACATATATATATATATTTCAATAGTGTTCATCACGACGAACAAAATGATGTATTACTTGACATATTTACGTAAAAAAGATTTCCGCTAAAAATCCAAATTGCGTACAGGTCATTACCTGTGACAGAATTTCATTTTTCGGAAAAAAATATTTCTCTCCAATTTTGCTCATTCTTTCAGGACTTAAAGACTTACCTACCCCAACGACGAAAATGTCTTCAGCTATGCAATATATCCATTTTAAATGTTTCCCGAGGTTTTTGCAAATATCACGTAAGTTATGAGAATTTCTATCTTCGTAAAAAGAAATGTCTCTCCGATTAACCTAGAGTCAGTCAGAGTCAGTCAGAGTCAGTCAGAGTCAGTCAGAGTCTGTCAGAGTCAGTCAGAGTCTGTCAGAGTCAGTCAGAGTCTGTCAGAGTCAGTCAGAGTCTGTCAGAGTCAGTCAGAGTCTGTCAGAGTCAGTCAGAGTCAGTCAGAGTCAGTCAGAGTCAGACAGAGTCAGTCAGAATCACCATAAGCCGTAGATTTAGTTGAAAGTATACATATAACTATATATTTCAATAGTGTTCATCACGACGAACAAAATGATGTATTACTTGACATATTTACGTAAAAAAAAATTTCCGCTAAAAATCCAAATTGCGTACAGGTCATGACCTGTGACAGAATTTCATTTTTCGGAAAAAAATATTTCTCTCCAATTTTGCTCATTCTTTCAGGACTTTAAGACTTACCTACCCCAACGACGAAAATGGCTTCAGCTATGCAATATATCCATTTTAAATGTTTCCCGAGGTTTTTGCAAAAATCACGAAAGTTATGAGAATTTCTATCTTCGCAAAAAGAAATGTCTCTCCGATTAACCTAGAGTCAGTCAGAGTCAGTCAGAGTCAGTCAGAGTCAGTCAGAGTCAGTCAGAGTCAGTCAGAGTCAGTCAGAGTCAGTCAGAGTCAGTCAGAGTCAGTCAGAGTCAGTCAGAGTCAGTCAGAGTCAGTCAGAGTCAGTCAGAGTCAGTCAGAGTCAGTCAGAGTCTGTCAGAGTCAGTCAGAGTCTGTCAGAGTCAGTCAGAGTCAGTCAGAGTCAGTCAGAGTCTGTCAGAGTCAGTCAGAGTCAGTCAGAGTCTGTCAGAGTCAGTCAGAGTCAGTCAGAGTCAGACAGAGTCAGTCAGAGTCACCATAAGCCGTAGATTTAGTTGAAAGTATACATATATATATATATTTCAATAGTGTTCATCACGACGAACAAAATGATGTATTACTTGACATATTTACGTAAAAAAAATTTCGGCTAAAAATCCAAATTGCGTACAGGTCATGACCTGTGACAGAATTTCATTTTTCGGAAAAAAATATTTCTCTCCAATTTTGCTCATTCTTTCAGGACTTTAAGACTTACCTACCCCAACGACGAAAATGTCTTCAGCTATGCAATATATCCATTTTAAATGTTTCCCGAGGTTTTTGCAAAAATCACGAAAGTTATGAGAATTTCTATCTTCGCAAAAAGAAATGTCTCTCCGATTAACCTAGAGTCAGTCAGAGTCAGTCAGAGTCAGTCAGAGTCAGTCAGAGTCAGTCAGAGTCAGTCAGAGTCAGTCAGAGTCAGTCAGAGTCAGTCAGAGTCAGTCAGAGTCAGTCAGAGTCAGTCAGAGTCAGTCAGAGTCAGTCAGAGTCAGTCAGAGTCAGTCAGAGTCAGTCAGAGTCAGTCAGAGTCAGTCAGAGTCTGTCAGAGTCAGTCAGAGTCTGTCAGAGTCAGTCAGAGTCAGTCAGAGTCAGTCAGAGTCTGTCAGAGTCTGTCAGAGTCAGTCAGAGTCAGTCAGAGTCTGTCAGAGTCAGTCAGAGTCAGTCAGAGTCAGACAGAGTCAGTCAGAGTCACCATAAGCCGTAGATTTAGTTGAAAGTATACATATATATATATATTTCAATAGTGTTCATCACGACGAACAAAATGATGTATTACTTGACATATTTACGTAAAAAAAATTTCCGCTAAAAATCCAAATTGCGTACAGGTCATGACCTGTGACCGAATTTCATTTTTCGGAAAAAAATATTTCTCTCCAATTTTGCTCATTCTTTCAGGACTTAAAGACTTACCTACCCCAACGACGAAAATGTCTTCAGCTATGCAATATATCCATTTTAAATGTTTCCCGAGGTTTTTGCAAAAATCACGTAAGTTATGAGAATTTCTATCTTCGTAAAAAGAAATGTCTCTCCGATTAACCTAGAGTCAGTCAGAGTCAGTCAGAGTCAGTCAGAGTCAGTCAGAGTCTGTCAGAGTCAGTCAGAGTCTGTCAGAGTCAGTCAGAGTCTGTCAGAGTCAGTCAGAGTCTGTCAGAGTCAGTCAGAGTCTGTCAGAGTCAGTCAGAGTCAGTCAGAGTCAGTCAGAGTCAGACAGAGTCAGTCAGAATCACCATAAGCCGTAGATTTAGTTGAAAGTATACATATATATATATATTTCAAAAGTGTTCATGACGACGAACAAAATGATGTATTACTTGACATATTTACGTAAAAAAAAATTTCCGCTAAAAATCCAAATTGCGTACAGGTCATGACCTGTGACAGAATTTCATTTTTCGGAAAAAAATATTTCTCTCCAATTTTGCTCATTCTTTCAGGACTTAAAGACTTACCTACCCCAACGACGAACATGTCTTCAGCTATGCAATATATCCATTTTAAATGTTTCCCGAGGTTTTTGCAAAAATCACGTAAGTTATGAGAATTTCCAACTTCGTAAAAAGAAATGTCTCTCCGATTAACCTAGAGTCAGTCAGAGTCAGTCAGAGTCAGTCAGAGTCAGTCAGAGTCAGTCAGAGTCAGTCACAGTCTGTCAGAGTCATTCAGAGTCTGTCAGAGTCAGTCAGAGTCTGTCAGAGTCAGTCAGAGTCAGTCAGAGTCAGACAGAGTCAGTCAGAGTCACCATAAGCCGTAGATTTAGTTGAAAGTATACATATAACTATATATTTCAATAGTGTTCATCACGACGAACAAAATGATGCATTACTTGACATATTTACGTAAAAAAAAATTTCCGCTAAAAATCCAAATTGCGTACAGGTCATGACCTGTGACAGAATTTCATTTGTCGGAAAAAAATATTTCTCTCCAATTTTGCTCATTCTTTCAGGACTTTAAGACTTACCTACCCCAACGACGAAAATGTCTTCAGCTATGCAATATATCCATTTTAAATGTTTCCCGAGGTTTTTGCAAAAATCACGAAAGTTATGAGAATTTCTATCTTCGCAAAAAGAAATGTCTCTCCGATTAACCTAGAGTCAGTCAGAGTCAGTCAGAGTCAGTCAGAGTCAGTCAGAGTCAGTCAGAGTCAGTCAGAGTCAGTCAGAGTCAGTCAGAGTCAGTCAGAGTCAGTCAGAGTCAGTCAGAGTCAGTCAGAGTCTGTCAGAGTCTGTCAGAGTCTGTCAGAGTCAGTCAGAGTCAGTCAGAGTCAGTCAGAGTCTGTCAGAGTCAGTCAGAGTCAGTCAGAGTCTGTCAGAGTCAGTCAGAGTCAGTCAGAGTCAGACAGTACAGTCAGAGTCACCATAAGCCGTAGATTTAGTTGAAAGTATACATATATATATATATTTCAATAGTGTTCATCACGACGAACAAAATGATGTATTACTTGACATATTTACGTAAAAAAAATTTTCGGCTAAAAATCCAAATTGCGTACAGGTCATGACCTGTGACAGAATTTCATTTTTCGGAAAAAAATATTTCTCTCCAATTTTGCTCATTCTTTCAGGACTTAAAGACTTACCTACCCCAACGACGAAAATGTCTTCAGCTATGCAATATATCCATTTTAAATGTTTCCCGAGGTTTTTGCAAAAATCACGTAAGTTATGAGAATTTCTATCTTCGTAAAAAGAAATGTCTCTCCGATTAACCTAGAGTCAGTCAGAGTCAGTCAGAGTCAGTCAGAGTCAGTCAGAGTCAGTCAGAGTCTGTCAGAGTCAGTCAGAGTCTGTCAGAGTCAGTCAGAGTCTGTCAGAGTCAGTCAGAGTCTGTCAGAGTCAGTCAGAGTCAGTCAGAGTCAGTCAGAGTCAGTCAGAGTCAGTCAGAGTCAGACAGAGTCAGTCAGAATCACTATAAGCCGTAGATTTAGTTGAAAGTATACATATATATATATATTTCAATAGTGTTCATCACGACGAACAAAATGATGTATTACTTGACATATTTACGTAAAAAAAAATTTCCGTTAAAAATAAAAATTGCGTACAGGTCATGACCTGTGACAGAATTTCATTTTTCGGAAAAAATTATTTCTCTCCAATTTTGCTCATTCTTTCAGGACTTAAAGACTTACCTACCCCAACGACAAAAATGTCTTCAGCTATGCAATATATCCATTTTAAATGTTTCCCGAGGTTTTTGCAAAAATCACGTAAGTTATGAGAATTTCTATCTTCGTAAAAAGAAATGTCTCTCCGATTAACCTAGAGTCAGTCAGAGTCAGTCAGAGTCAGTCAGTGTCAGTCAGAGTCTGTCAGAGTCAGTCACAGTCTGTCAGAGTCAGTCAGAGTCTGTCAGAGTCAGTCAGAGTCAGTCAGAGTCAGTCAGAGTCAGTCAGAGTCAGACAGAGTCAGTCAGAGTCACCATAAGCCGTAGATTTAGTTGAAAGTATACATATAACTATATATTTCAATAGTGTCCATCACGACGAACAAAATGATGTATTACTTGACATATTTACGTAAAAAATAATTTCCGCTAAAAATCCAAATTGCGTACAGGTCATGACCTGTGACAGAATTTCATTTTTTGGAAAAAAATATTTCTCTCCAATTTTGCTCATTCTTTCAGGACTTTAAGACTTACCTACCCCAACGACGAAAATGTCTTCAGCTATGCAATATATCCATTTTAAATGTTTCCCGAGGTTTTTGCAAAAATCACGAAAGTTATGAGAATTTCTATCTTCGCAAAAAGAAATGTCTCTCCGATTAACCTAGAGTCAGTCAGAGTCAGTCAGAGTCAGTCAGAGTCAGTCAGAGTCAGTCAGAGTCAGTCAGAGTCAGTCAGAGTCAGTCAGAGTCAGTCAGAGTCAGTCAGAGTCAGTCAGAGTCAGTCAGAGTCAGTCAGAGTCAGTCAGAGTCAGTCAGAGTCAGTCAGAGTCAGTCAGAGTCTGTCAGAGTCAGTCAGAGTCTGTCAGAGTCAGTCAGAGTCAGTCAGAGTCAGTCAGAGTCTGTCAGAGTCAGTCAGAGTCAGTCAGAGTCTGTCAGAGTCAGTCAGAGTCAGTCAGAGTCAGACAGAGTCAGTCAGAGTCACCATAAGCGTAGATTTAGTTGAAAGTATACATATATATATATATTTCAATAGTGTTCATCACGACGAACAAAATGATGTATTACTTGACATATTTACGTAAAAAAAAATTTCCGCTAAAAATCCAATATGCGTGCAGGTCATGACCTGTGACAGAATTTCATTTTTCGGAAAAAAATATTTCTCTCCAATTTTGCTCATTCTTTCAGGACTTAAAGACTTACCTACCCCAACGACGAAAATGTCTTCAGCTATGCAATATATCCATTTTAAATGTTTCCCGAGGTTTTTGCAAAAATCACGTAAGTTATGAGAATTTCTATCTTCGTAAAAAGAAATGTCTCTCCGATTAACCTAGAGTCAGTCAGAGTCAGTCAGAGTCAGTCAGAGTCAGTCAGAGTCAGTCAGAGTCTGTCAGAGTCAGTCAGAGTCTGTCAGAGTCAGTCAGAGTCTGTCAGAGTCAGTCAGAGTCTGTCAGAGTCAGTCAGAGTCTGTCAGAGTCAGTCAGAGTCAGTCAGAGTCAGTCAGAGTCAGACAGAGTCAGTCAGAATCACCATAAGCCGTAGATTTAGTTGAAAGTATACATATATATATATTTCAATAGTGTTCATCACGACGAACAAAATGATGTATTACTTGACATATTTACGTAAAAAAAAATTTCCGCTAAAAATAAAAATTGCGTACAGGTCATGACCTGTGACAGAATTTCATTTTTCGGAAAAAATTATTTCTCTCCAATTTTGCTCATTCTTTCAGGACTTAAAGACTTACCTACCCCAACGACGAAAATGTCTTCAGCTGTGCAATATATCCATTTTAAATGTTTCCCGAGGTTTTTGCAAAAATCACGTAAGTTATGAGAATTTCTATCTTCGTAAAAAGAAATGTCTCTCCGATTAACCTAGAGTCAGTCAGTGTCAGTCAGAGTCAGTCAGAGTCAGTCAGAGTCTGTCAGAGTCAGTCAGAGTCAGTCAGAGTCAGTCAGAGTCTGTCAGAGTCAGTCAGAGTCTGTCAGAGTCAGTCAGAGTCTGTCAGAGTCAGTCAGAGTCTGTCAGAGTCAGTCAGAGTCTGTCAGAGTCAGTCAGAGTCAGTCAGAGTCAGTCAGAGTCAGACAGAGTCAGTCAGAATCACCATAAGCCGTAGATTTAGTTGAAAGTATACATATATATATATATTTCAATAGTGTTCATCACGACGAACAAAATGATGTATTACTTGACATATTTACGTAAAAAAAAATTTCCGCTAAAAATAAAAATTGCGTACAGGTCATGACCTGTGACAGAATTTCATTTTTCGGAAAAAATTATTTCTCTCCAATTTTGCTCATTCTTTCAGGACTTAAAGACTTACCTACCCCAACGACGAAAATGTCTTCAGCTGTGCAATATATCCATTTTAAATGTTTCCCGAGGTTTTTGCAAAAATCACGTAAGTTATGAGAATTTCTATCTTCGTAAAAAGAAATGTCTCTCCGATTAACCTAGAGTCAGTCAGAGTCAGTCAGAGTCGGTCAGAGTCTGTCAGAGTCAGTCAGAGTCTGTCAGAGTCAGTCAGAGTCTGTCAGAGTCAGTCAGAGTCTGTCAGAGTCAGTCAGAGTCTGTCAGAGTCAGTCAGAGTCAGTCAGAGTCACCATAAGCCGTAGATTTAGTTGAAAGTATACATATATATATATATTTCAATAGTGTTCATCACGACGAACAAAATGATGTATTACTTGACATATTTACGTAAAAAAAATTTCCGCTAAAAATCCAAATTGCGTACAGGTCATGACCTGTGACAGAATTTCATTTTTCGGAAAAAAATATTTCTCTCCAATTTTGCTCATTCTTTCAGGACTTTAAGACTTACCTACCCCAACGACGAAAATGTCTTCAGCTATGCAATATATCCATTTTAAATGTTTCCCGAGGTTTTTGCAAAAATCACGAAAGTTATGAGAATTTCTATCTTCGCAAAAAGAAATGTCTCTCCGATTAACCTAGAGTCAGTCAGAGTCAGTCAGAGTCAGTCAGAGTCAGTCAGAGTCAGTCAGAGTCAGTCAGAGTCAGTCAGAGTCAGTCAGAGTCAGTCAGAGTCAGTCAGAGTCAGTCAGAGTCTGTCAGAGTCAGTCAGAGTCTGTCAGAGTCAGTCAGAGTCTGTCAGAGTCAGTCAGAGTCTGTCAGAGTCAGTCAGAGTCTGTCAGAGTCAGTCAGAGTCAGTCAGAGTCAGTCAGAGTCAGACAGAGTCAGTCAGAATCACCATAAGCCGTAGATTTAGTTGAAAGTATACATATATATATATATTTCAATAGTGTTCATCACGACGAACAAAATGATGTATTACTTGACATATTTACGTAAAAAAAAATTTCCGCTAAAAATAAAAATTGCGTACAGGTCATGACCTGTGACAGAATTTCATTTTTCGGAAAAAATTATTTCTCTCCAATTTTGCTCATTCTTTCAGGACTTAAAGACTTACCTACCCCAACGACGAAAATGTCTTCAGCTGTGCAATATATCCATTTTAAATGTTTCCCGAGGTTTTTGCAAAAATCAAGTAAGTTATGAGAATTTCTATCTTCGTAAAAAGAAATGTCTCTCCGATTAACCTAGAGTCAGTCAGAGTCAGTCAGAGTCTGTCAGAGTCAGTCAGAGTCTGTCAGAGTCAGTCAGAGTCTGTCAGAGTCAGTCAGAGTCTGTCAGAGTCAGTCAGAGTCTGTCAGAGTCAGTCAGAGTCTGTCAGAGTCAGTCAGAGTCTGTCAGAGTCAGTCAGAGTCTGTCAGAGTCACCATAAGCCGTAGATTTAGTTGAAAGTATACATATATATATATATTTCAATAGTGTTCATCACGACGAACGAAATGATGTATTACTTGACATATTTACGTAAAAAAAATTTCCGCTAAAAATCCAAATTGCGTACAGGTCATGACCTGTGACAGAATTTGATTTTTCGGAAAAAAATATTTCTCTCCAATTTTGCTCATTCTTTCAGGACTTAAAGACTTACCTACCCCAACGACAAAAATGTCTTCAGCTATGCAATATACCCATTTTAAATGTTTCCCGAGGTTTTTGCAAAAATCACGTAAGTTATGAGAATTTCTATCTTCGTAAAAAGAAATGTCTCTCCGATTAACCTAGAGTCAGTCAGAGTCAGTCAGAGTCAGTCAGAGTCAGTCAGAGTCAGTCAGAGTCATTCAGAGTCTGTCAGAGTCAGTCAGAGTCTGTCAGAGTCAGTCAGAGTCTGTCAGAGTCAGTCAGAGTCTGTCAGAGTCAGTCAGAGTCTGTCAGAGTCAGTCAGAGTCAGTCAGAGTCAGTCAGAGTCAGACAGAGTCAGTCAGAATCACCATAAGCCGTAGATTTAGTTGAAAGTATACATATATATATATATTTCAATAGTGTTCATGACGACGAACAAAATGATGTATTACTTGACATATTTACGTAAAAAAAAATTTCCGCTAAAAATAAAAATTGCGTACAGGTCATGACCTGTGACAGAATTTCATTTTTCGGAAAAAATTATTTCTCTCCAATTTTGCTCATTCTTTCAGGACTTAAAGACTTACCTACCCCAACGACGAAAATGTCTTCAGCTGTGCAATATATCCATTTTAAATGTTTCCCGAGGTTTTTGCAAAAATCAAGTAAGTTATGAGAATTTCTATCTTCGTAAAAAGAAATGTCTCTCCGATTAACCTAGAGTCAGTCAGAGTCAGTCAGAGTCTGTCAGAGTCAGTCAGAGTCTGTCAGAGTCAGTCAGAGTCTGTCAGAGTCAGTCAGAGTCTGTCAGAGTCAGTCAGAGTCTGTCAGAGTCTGTCAGAGTCTGTCAGAGTCAGTCAGAGTCAGTCAGAGTCACCATAAGCCGTAGATTTAGTTGAAAGTATACATATATATATATATATTTCAATAGTGTTCATCACGACGAACAAAATGATGTATTACTTGACATATTTACGTAAAAAAAATTTCCGCTAAAAATCCAAATTGCGTACAGGTCATGACCTGTGACAGAATTTGATTTTTCGGAAAAAAATATTTCTCTCCAATTTTGCTCATTCTTTCAGGACTTAAAGACTTACCTACCCCAACGACAAAAATGTCTTCAGCTATGCAATATATCCATTTTAAATGTTTCCCGAGGTTTTTGCAAAAATCACGTAAGTTATGAGAATTTCTATCTTCGTAAAAAGAAATGTCTCTCCGATTAACCTAGAGTCAGTCAGAGTCAGTCAGAGTCAGTCAGAGTCAGTCAGAGTCAGTCAGAGTCTGTCAGAGTCAGTCAGAGTCTGTCAGAGTCAGTCAGAGTCTGTCAGAGTCAGTCAGAGTCTGTCAGAGTCAGTCAGAGTCTGTCAGAGTCAGTCAGAGTCAGTCAGAGTCAGTCAGAGTCAGACAGAGTCAGTCAGAATCACCATAAGCCGTAGATTTAGTTGAAAGTATACATATGACTATATATTTCAATAGTGTTCATCACGACGAACAAAATGATGTATTACTTGACATATTTACGTAAAAAAAAATTTCCGCTAAAAATCCAAATTGCGTACAGGTCATGACCTGTGACAGAATTTCATTTTTCGGAAAAAAATATTTCTCTCCAATTTTGCTCATTCTTTCAGGACTTTAAGACTTACCTACCCCAACGACGAAAATGTCTTCAGCTATGCAATATATCCATTTTAAATGTTTCCCGAGGTTTTTGCAAAAATCACGAAAGTTATGAGAATTTCTATCTTCGCAAAAAGAAATGTCTCTCCGATTAACCTAGAGTCAGTCAGAGTCAGTCAGAGTCAGTCAGAGTCAGTCAGAGTCAGTCAGAGTCAGTCAGAGTCAGTCAGAGTCAGTCAGAGTCAGTCAGAGTCAGTCAGAGTCAGTCAGAGTCAGTCAGAGTCAGTCAGAGTCAGTCAGAGTCAGTCAGAGTCTGTCAGAGTCAGTCAGAGTCTGTCAGAGTCAGTCAGAGTCAGTCAGAGTCAGTCAGAGTCTGTCAGAGTCAGTCAGAGTCAGTCAGAGTCTGTCAGAGTCAGTCAGAGTCAGTCAGAGTCAGACAGAGTCAGTCAGAGTCACCATAAGCCGTAGATTTAGTTGAAAGTATACATATATATATATATTTCAATAGTGTTCATCACGACGAACAAAATGATGTATTACTTGACATATTTACGTAAAAAAAATTTCGGCTAAAAATCCAAATTGCGTACAGGTCATGACCTGTGACAGAATTTCATTTTTCGGAAAAAAATATTTCTCTCCAATTTTGCTCATTCTTTCAGGACTTTAAGACTTACCTACCCCAACGACGAAAATGTCTTCAGCTATGCAATATATCCATTTTAAATGTTTCCCGAGGTTTTTGCAAAAATCACGAAAGTTATGAGAATTTCTATCTTCGCAAAAAGAAATGTCTCTCCGATTAACCTAGAGTCAGTCAGAGTCAGTCAGAGTCAGTCAGAGTCAGTCAGAGTCAGTCAGAGTCAGTCAGAGTCAGTCAGAGTCAGTCAGAGTCAGTCAGAGTCAGTCAGAGTCAGTCAGAGTCAGTCAGAGTCAGTCAGAGTCAGTCAGAGTCAGTCAGAGTCAGTCAGAGTCAGTCAGAGTCAGTCAGAGTCAGTCAGAGTCAGTCAGAGTCAGTCAGAGTCTGTCAGAGTCAGTCAGAGTCTGTCAGAGTCAGTCAGAGTCAGTCAGAGTCAGTCAGAGTCTGTCAGAGTCTGTCAGAGTCAGTCAGAGTCAGTCAGAGTCTGTCAGAGTCAGTCAGAGTCAGTCAGAGTCAGACAGAGTCAGTCAGAGTCACCATAAGCCGTAGATTTAGTTGAAAGTATACATATATATATATATTTCAATAGTGTTCATCACGACGAACAAAATGATGTATTACTTGACATATTTACGTAAAAAAAATTTCCGCTAAAAATCCAAATTGCGTACAGGTCATGACCTGTGACCGAATTTCATTTTTCGGAAAAAAATATTTCTCTCCAATTTTGCTCATTCTTTCAGGACTTAAAGACTTACCTACCCCAACGACGAAAATGTCTTCAGCTATGCAATATATCCATTTTAAATGTTTCCCGAGGTTTTTGCAAAAATCACGTAAGTTATGAGAATTTCTATCTTCGTAAAAAGAAATGTCTCTCCGATTAACCTAGAGTCAGTCAGAGTCAGTCAGAGTCAGTCAGAGTCAGTCAGAGTCTGTCAGAGTCAGTCAGAGTCTGTCAGAGTCAGTCAGAGTCTGTCAGAGTCAGTCAGAGTCTGTCAGAGTCAGTCAGAGTCTGTCAGAGTCAGTCAGAGTCAGTCAGAGTCAGTCAGAGTCAGACAGAGTCAGTCAGAATCACCATAAGCCGTAGATTTAGTTGAAAGTATACATATATATATATATTTCAAAAGTGTTCATGACGACGAACAAAATGATGTATTACTTGACATATTTACGTAAAAAAAAATTTCCGCTAAAAATCCAAATTGCGTACAGGTCATGACCTGTGACAGAATTTGATTTTTCGGAAAAAAATATTTCTCTCCAATTTTGCTCATTCTTTCAGGACTTAAAGACTTACCTACCCCAACGACGAACATGTCTTCAGCTATGCAATATATCCATTTTAAATGTTTCCCGAGGTTTTTGCAAAAATCACGTAAGTTATGAGAATTTCCAACTTCGTAAAAAGAAATGTCTCTCCGATTAACCTAGAGTCAGTCAGAGTCAGTCAGAGTCAGTCAGAGTCAGTCAGAGTCAGTCAGAGTCAGTCAGAGTCAGTCACAGTCTGTCAGAGTCATTCAGAGTCTGTCAGAGTCAGTCAGAGTCTGTCAGAGTCAGTCAGAGTCAGTCAGAGTCAGACAGAGTCAGTCAGAGTCACCATAAGCCGTAGATTTAGTTGAAAGTATACATATAACTATATATTTCAATAGTGTTCATCACGACGAACAAAATGATGCATTACTTGACATATTTACGTAAAAAAAAATTTCCGCTAAAAATCCAAATTGCGTACAGGTCATGACCTGTGACAGAATTTCATTTGTCGGAAAAAAATATTTCTCTCCAATTTTGCTCATTCTTTCAGGACTTTAAGACTTACCTACCCCAACGACGAAAATGTCTTCAGCTATGCAATATATCCATTTTAAATGTTTCCCGAGGTTTTTGCAAAAATCACGAAAGTTATGAGAATTTCTATCTTCGCAAAAAGAAATGTCTCTCCGATTAACCTAGAGTCAGTCAGAGTCAGTCAGAGTCAGTCAGAGTCAGTCAGAGTCAGTCAGAGTCAGTCAGAGTCAGTCAGAGTCAGTCAGAGTCAGTCAGAGTCAGTCAGAGTCAGTCAGAGTCAGACAGAGTCAGTCAGAATCACCATAAGCCGTAGATTTAGTTGAAAGTATACATATAACTATATATTTCAATAGTGTTCATCACGACGAACAAAATGATGTATTACTTGACATATTTACGTAAAAAAAAATTTCCGCTAAAAATCCAAATTGCGTACAGGTCATGACCTGTGACAGAATTTCATTTTTCGGAAAAAAATATTTCTCTCCAATTTTGCTCATTCTTTCAGGACTTTAAGACTTACCTACCCCAACGACGAAAATGTCTTCAGCTATGCAATATATCCATTTTAAATGTTTCCCGAGGTTTTTGCAAAAATCACGAAAGTTATGAGAATTTCTATCTTCGCAAAAAGAAATGTCTCTCCGATTAACCTAGAGTCAGTCAGAGTCAGTCAGAGTCAGTCAGAGTCAGTCAGAGTCAGTCAGAGTCAGTCAGAGTCAGTCAGAGTCAGTCAGAGTCAGTCAGAGTCAGTCAGAGTCAGTCAGAGTCAGTCAGAGTCAGTCAGAGTCAGTCAGAGTCAGTCAGAGTCAGTCAGAGTCTGTCAGAGTCAGTCAGAGTCTGTCAGAGTCAGTCAGAGTCAGTCAGAGTCAGTCAGAGTCTGTCAGAGTCAGTCAGAGTCAGTCAGAGTCTGTCAGAGTCAGTCAGAGTCAGTCAGAGTCAGACAGAGTCAGTCAGAGTCACCATAAGCCGTAGATTTAGTTGAAAGTATACATATATATATATATTTCAATAGTGTTCATCACGACGAACAAAATGATGTATTACTTGACATATTTACGTAAAAAAAATTTCGGCTAAAAATCCAAATTGCGTACAGGTCATGACCTGTGACAGAATTTCATTTTTCGGAAAAAAATATTTCTCTCCAATTTTGCTCATTCTTTCAGGACTTTAAGACTTACCTACCCCAACGACGAAAATGTCTTCAGCTATGCAATATATCCATTTTAAATGTTTCCCGAGGTTTTTGCAAAAATCACGAAAGTTATGAGAATTTCTATCTTCGCAAAAAGAAATGTCTCTCCGATTAACCTAGAGTCAGTCAGAGTCAGTCAGAGTCAGTCAGAGTCAGTCAGAGTCAGTCAGAGTCAGTCAGAGTCAGTCAGAGTCAGTCAGAGTCAGTCAGAGTCAGTCAGAGTCAGTCAGAGTCAGTCAGAGTCAGTCAGAGTCAGTCAGAGTCAGTCAGAGTCAGTCAGAGTCAGTCAGAGTCAGTCAGAGTCAGTCAGAGTCTGTCAGAGTCAGTCAGAGTCTGTCAGAGTCAGTCAGAGTCAGTCAGAGTCAGTCAGAGTCTGTCAGAGTCTGTCAGAGTCAGTCAGAGTCAGTCAGAGTCTGTCAGAGTCAGTCAGAGTCAGTCAGAGTCAGACAGAGTCAGTCAGAGTCACCATAAGCCGTAGATTTAGTTGAAAGTATACATATATATATATATTTCAATAGTGTTCATCACGACGAACAAAATGATGTATTACTTGACATATTTACGTAAAAAAAATTTCCGCTAAAAATCCAAATTGCGTACAGGTCATGACCTGTGACCGAATTTCATTTTTCGGAAAAAAATATTTCTCTCCAATTTTGCTCATTCTTTCAGGACTTAAAGACTTACCTACCCCAACGACGAAAATGTCTTCAGCTATGCAATATATCCATTTTAAATGTTTCCCGAGGTTTTTGCAAAAATCACGTAAGTTATGAGAATTTCTATCTTCGTAAAAAGAAATGTCTCTCCGATTAACCTAGAGTCAGTCAGAGTCAGTCAGAGTCAGTCAGAGTCAGTCAGAGTCTGTCAGAGTCAGTCAGAGTCTGTCAGAGTCAGTCAGAGTCTGTCAGAGTCAGTCAGAGTCTGTCAGAGTCAGTCAGAGTCTGTCAGAGTCAGTCAGAGTCAGTCAGAGTCAGTCAGAGTCAGACAGAGTCAGTCAGAATCACCATAAGCCGTAGATTTAGTTGAAAGTATACATATATATATATATTTCAAAAGTGTTCATGACGACGAACAAAATGATGTATTACTTGACATATTTACGTAAAAAAAAATTTCCGCTAAAAATCCAAATTGCGTACAGGTCATGACCTGTGACAGAATTTGATTTTTCGGAAAAAAATATTTCTCTCCAATTTTGCTCATTCTTTCAGGACTTAAAGACTTACCTACCCCAACGACGAACATGTCTTCAGCTATGCAATATATCCATTTTAAATGTTTCCCGAGGTTTTTGCAAAAATCACGTAAGTTATGAGAATTTCCAACTTCGTAAAAAGAAATGTCTCTCCGATTAACCTAGAGTCAGTCAGAGTCAGTCAGAGTCAGTCAGAGTCAGTCAGAGTCAGTCAGAGTCAGTCACAGTCTGTCAGAGTCATTCAGAGTCTGTCAGAGTCAGTCAGAGTCTGTCAGAGTCAGTCAGAGTCAGTCAGAGTCAGACAGAGTCAGTCAGAGTCACCATAAGCCGTAGATTTAGTTGAAAGTATACATATAACTATATATTTCAATAGTGTTCATCACGACGAACAAAATGATGCATTACTTGACATATTTACGTAAAAAAAAATTTCCGCTAAAAATCCAAATTGCGTACAGGTCATGACCTGTGACAGAATTTCATTTGTCGGAAAAAAATATTTCTCTCCAATTTTGCTCATTCTTTCAGGACTTTAAGACTTACCTACCCCAACGACGAAAATGTCTTCAGCTATGCAATATATCCATTTTAAATGTTTCCCGAGGTTTTTGCAAAAATCACGAAAGTTATGAGAATTTCTATCTTCGCAAAAAGAAATGTCTCTCCGATTAACCTAGAGTCAGTCAGAGTCAGTCAGAGTCAGTCAGAGTCAGTCAGAGTCAGTCAGAGTCAGTCAGAGTCAGTCAGAGTCAGTCAGAGTCAGTCAGAGTCAGTCAGAGTCAGTCAGAGTCAGACAGAGTCAGTCAGAATCACCATAAGCCGTAGATTTAGTTGAAAGTATACATATAACTATATATTTCAATAGTGTTCATCACGACGAACAAAATGATGTATTACTTGACATATTTACGTAAAAAAAAATTTCCGCTAAAAATCCAAATTGCGTACAGGTCATGACCTGTGACAGAATTTCATTTTTCGGAAAAAAATATTTCTCTCCAATTTTGCTCATTCTTTCAGGACTTTAAGACTTACCTACCCCAACGACGAAAATGTCTTCAGCTATGCAATATATCCATTTTAAATGTTTCCCGAGGTTTTTGCAAAAATCACGAAAGTTATGAGAATTTCTATCTTCGCAAAAAGAAATGTCTCTCCGATTAACCTAGAGTCAGTCAGAGTCAGTCAGAGTCAGTCAGAGTCAGTCAGAGTCAGTCAGAGTCAGTCAGAGTCAGTCAGAGTCAGTCAGAGTCAGTCAGAGTCAGTCAGAGTCAGTCAGAGTCAGTCAGAGTCAGTCAGAGTCAGTCAGAGTCAGTCAGAGTCTGTCAGAGTCAGTCAGAGTCTGTCAGAGTCAGTCAGAGTCAGTCAGAGTCAGTCAGAGTCTGTCAGAGTCTGTCAGAGTCAGTCAGAGTCAGTCAGAGTCTGTCAGAGTCAGTCAGAGTCAGTCAGAGTCAGACAGAGTCAGTCAGAGTCACCATAAGCCGTAGATTTAGTTGAAAGTATACATATATATATATATTTCAATAGTGTTCATCACGACGAACAAAATGATGTATTACTTGACATATTTACGTAAAAAAAATTTCCGCTAAAAATCCAAATTGCGTACAGGTCATGACCTGTGACCGAATTTCATTTTTCGGAAAAAAATATTTCTCTCCAATTTTGCTCATTCTTTCAGGACTTAAAGACTTACCTACCCCAACGACGAAAATGTCTTCAGCTATGCAATATATCCATTTTAAATGTTTCCCGAGGTTTTTGCAAAAATCACGTAAGTTATGAGAATTTCTATCTTCGTAAAAAGAAATGTCTCTCCGATTAACCTAGAGTCAGTCAGAGTCAGTCAGAGTCAGTCAGAGTCAGTCAGAGTCTGTCAGAGTCAGTCAGAGTCTGTCAGAGTCAGTCAGAGTCTGTCAGAGTCAGTCAGAGTCTGTCAGAGTCAGTCAGAGTCTGTCAGAGTCAGTCAGAGTCAGTCAGAGTCAGTCAGAGTCAGACAGAGTCAGTCAGAATCACCATAAGCCGTAGATTTAGTTGAAAGTATACATATATATATATATTTCAAAAGTGTTCATGACGACGAACAAAATGATGTATTACTTGACATATTTACGTAAAAAAAAATTTCCGCTAAAAATCCAAATTGCGTACAGGTCATGACCTGTGACAGAATTTGATTTTTCGGAAAAAAATATTTCTCTCCAATTTTGCTCATTCTTTCAGGACTTAAAGACTTACCTACCCCAACGACGAACATGTCTTCAGCTATGCAATATATCCATTTTAAATGTTTCCCGAGGTTTTTGCAAAAATCACGTAAGTTATGAGAATTTCCAACTTCGTAAAAAGAAATGTCTCTCCGATTAACCTAGAGTCAGTCAGAGTCAGTCAGAGTCAGTCAGAGTCAGTCAGAGTCAGTCAGAGTCAGTCAGAGTCAGTCACAGTCTGTCAGAGTCATTCAGAGTCTGTCAGAGTCAGTCAGAGTCTGTCAGAGTCAGTCAGAGTCAGTCAGAGTCAGACAGAGTCAGTCAGAGTCACCATAAGCCGTAGATTTAGTTGAAAGTATACATATAACTATATATTTCAATAGTGTTCATCACGACGAACAAAATGATGCATTACTTGACATATTTACGTAAAAAAAAATTTCCGCTAAAAATCCAAATTGCGTACAGGTCATGACCTGTGACAGAATTTCATTTGTCGGAAAAAAATATTTCTCTCCAATTTTGCTCATTCTTTCAGGACTTTAAGACTTACCTACCCCAACGACGAAAATGTCTTCAGCTATGCAATATATCCATTTTAAATGTTTCCCGAGGTTTTTGCAAAAATCACGAAAGTTATGAGAATTTCTATCTTCGCAAAAAGAAATGTCTCTCCGATTAACCTAGAGTCAGTCAGAGTCAGTCAGAGTCAGTCAGAGTCAGTCAGAGTCAGTCAGAGTCAGTCAGAGTCAGTCAGAGTCAGTCAGAGTCAGTCAGAGTCAGTCAGAGTCAGTCAGAGTCAGACAGAGTCAGTCAGAATCACCATAAGCCGTAGATTTAGTTGAAAGTATACATATAACTATATATTTCAATAGTGTTCATCACGACGAACAAAATGATGTATTACTTGACATATTTACGTAAAAAAAAATTTCCGCTAAAAATCCAAATTGCGTACAGGTCATGACCTGTGACAGAATTTCATTTTTCGGAAAAAAATATTTCTCTCCAATTTTGCTCATTCTTTCAGGACTTTAAGACTTACCTACCCCAACGACGAAAATGTCTTCAGCTATGCAATATATCCATTTTAAATGTTTCCCGAGGTTTTTGCAAAAATCACGAAAGTTATGAGAATTTCTATCTTCGCAAAAAGAAATGTCTCTCCGATTAACCTAGAGTCAGTCAGAGTCAGTCAGAGTCAGTCAGAGTCAGTCAGAGTCAGTCAGAGTCAGTCAGAGTCAGTCAGAGTCAGTCAGAGTCAGTCAGAGTCAGTCAGAGTCAGTCAGAGTCAGTCAGAGTCAGTCAGAGTCAGTCAGAGTCAGTCAGAGTCTGTCAGAGTCAGTCAGAGTCTGTCAGAGTCAGTCAGAGTCAGTCAGAGTCAGTCAGAGTCTGTCAGAGTCAGTCAGAGTCAGTCAGAGTCTGTCAGAGTCAGTCAGAGTCAGTCAGAGTCAGACAGAGTCAGTCAGAGTCACCATAAGCCGTAGATTTAGTTGAAAGTATACATATATATATATATTTCAATAGTGTTCATCACGACGAACAAAATGATGTATTACTTGACATATTTACGTAAAAAAAATTTCGGCTAAAAATCCAAATTGCGTACAGGTCATGACCTGTGACAGAATTTCATTTTTCGGAAAAAAATATTTCTCTCCAATTTTGCTCATTCTTTCAGGACTTTAAGACTTACCTACCCCAACGACGAAAATGTCTTCAGCTATGCAATATATCCATTTTAAATGTTTCCCGAGGTTTTTGCAAAAATCACGAAAGTTATGAGAATTTCTATCTTCGCAAAAAGAAATGTCTCTCCGATTAACCTAGAGTCAGTCAGAGTCAGTCAGAGTCAGTCAGAGTCAGTCAGAGTCAGTCAGAGTCAGTCAGAGTCAGTCAGAGTCAGTCAGAGTCAGTCAGAGTCAGTCAGAGTCAGTCAGAGTCAGTCAGAGTCAGTCAGAGTCAGTCAGAGTCAGTCAGAGTCAGTCAGAGTCAGTCAGAGTCAGTCAGAGTCAGTCAGAGTCAGTCAGAGTCTGTCAGAGTCAGTCAGAGTCTGTCAGAGTCAGTCAGAGTCAGTCAGAGTCAGTCAGAGTCTGTCAGAGTCTGTCAGAGTCAGTCAGAGTCAGTCAGAGTCTGTCAGAGTCAGTCAGAGTCAGTCAGAGTCAGACAGAGTCAGTCAGAGTCACCATAAGCCGTAGATTTAGTTGAAAGTATACATATATATATATATTTCAATAGTGTTCATCACGACGAACAAAATGATGTATTACTTGACATATTTACGTAAAAAAAATTTCCGCTAAAAATCCAAATTGCGTACAGGTCATGACCTGTGACCGAATTTCATTTTTCGGAAAAAAATATTTCTCTCCAATTTTGCTCATTCTTTCAGGACTTAAAGACTTACCTACCCCAACGACGAAAATGTCTTCAGCTATGCAATATATCCATTTTAAATGTTTCCCGAGGTTTTTGCAAAAATCACGTAAGTTATGAGAATTTCTATCTTCGTAAAAAGAAATGTCTCTCCGATTAACCTAGAGTCAGTCAGAGTCAGTCAGAGTCAGTCAGAGTCAGTCAGAGTCAGTCAGAGTCTGTCAGAGTCAGTCAGAGTCTGTCAGAGTCAGTCAGAGTCTGTCAGAGTCAGTCAGAGTCTGTCAGAGTCTGTCAGAGTCTGTCAGAGTCAGTCAGAGTCAGTCAGAGTCAGTCAGAGTCAGACAGAGTCAGTCAGAATCACCATAAGCCGTAGATTTAGTTGAAAGTATACATATATATATATATTTCAAAAGTGTTCATGACGACGAACAAAATGATGTATTACTTGACATATTTACGTAAAAAAAAATTTCCGCTAAAAATCCAAATTGCGTACAGGTCATGACCTGTGACAGAATTTGATTTTTCGGAAAAAAATATTTCTCTCCAATTTTGCTCATTCTTTCAGGACTTAAAGACTTACCTACCCCAACGACGAACATGTCTTCAGCTATGCAATATATCCATTTTAAATGTTTCCCGAGGTTTTTGCAAAAATCACGTAAGTTATGAGAATTTCCAACTTCGTAAAAAGAAATGTCTCTCCGATTAACCTAGAGTCAGTCAGAGTCAGTCAGAGTCAGTCAGAGTCAGTCAGAGTCAGTCAGAGTCAGTCACAGTCTGTCAGAGTCATTCAGAGTCTGTCAGAGTCAGTCAGAGTCTGTCAGAGTCAGTCAGAGTCAGTCAGAGTCAGACAGAGTCAGTCAGAGTCACCATAAGCCGTAGATTTAGTTGAAAGTATACATATAACTATATATTTCAATAGTGTTCATCACGACGAACAAAATGATGCATTACTTGACATATTTACGTAAAAAAAAATTTCCGCTAAAAATCCAAATTGCGTACAGGTCATGACCTGTGACAGAATTTCATTTGTCGGAAAAAAATATTTCTCTCCAATTTTGCTCATTCTTTCAGGACTTTAAGACTTACCTACCCCAACGACGAAAATGTCTTCAGCTATGCAATATATCCATTTTAAATGTTTCCCGAGGTTTTTGCAAAAATCACGAAAGTTATGAGAATTTCTATCTTCGCAAAAAGAAATGTCTCTCCGATTAACCTAGAGTCAGTCAGAGTCAGTCAGAGTCAGTCAGAGTCAGTCAGAGTCAGTCAGAGTCAGTCAGAGTCAGTCAGAGTCAGTCAGAGTCAGTCAGAGTCAGTCAGAGTCAGTCAGAGTCAGTCAGAGTCTGTCAGAGTCTGTCAGAGTCTGTCAGAGTCAGTCAGAGTCAGTCAGAGTCAGTCAGAGTCTGTCAGAGTCAGTCAGAGTCAGTCAGAGTCTGTCAGAGTCAGTCAGAGTCAGTCAGAGTCAGACAGTACAGTCAGAGTCACCATAAGCCGTAGATTTAGTTGAAAGTATACATATATATATATATTTCAATAGTGTTCATCACGACGAACAAAATGATGTATTACTTGACATATTTACGTAAAAAAAAATTTCCGCTAAAAATCCAAATTGCGTACAGGTCATGACCTGTGACAGAATTTCATTTTTCGGAAAAAAATATTTCTCTCCAATTTTGCTCATTCTTTCAGGACTTAAAGACTTACCTACCCCAACGACGAAAATGTCTTCAGCTATGCAATATATCCATTTTAAATGTTTCCCGAGGTTTTTGCAAAAATCACGTAAGTTATGAGAATTTCTATCTTCGTAAAAAGAAATGTCTCTCCGATTAACCTAGAGTCAGTCAGAGTCAGTCAGAGTCAGTCAGAGTCAGTCAGAGTCAGTCAGAGTCTGTCAGAGTCAGTCAGAGTCTGTCAGAGTCAGTCAGAGTCAGTCAGAGTCAGACAGAGTCAGTCAGAATCACCATAAGCCGTAGATTTAGTTGAAAGTATACATATATATATATATTTCAATAGTGTTCATCACGACGAACAAAATGATGTATTACTTGACATATTTACGTAAAAAAAAATTTCCGCTAAAAATAAAAATTGCGTACAGGTCATGACCTGTGACAGAATTTCATTTTTCGGAAAAAATTATTTCTCTCCAATTTTGCTCATTCTTTCAGGACTTAAAGACTTACCTACCCCAACGACGAAAATGTCTTCAGCTGTGCAATATATCCATTTTAAATGTTTCCCGAGGTTTTTGCAAAAATCACGTAAGTTATGAGAATTTCTATCTTCGCAAAAAGAAATGTCTCTCCGATTAACCTAGAGTCAGTCAGAGTCAGTCAGAGTCAGTCAGAGTCAGTCAGAGTCAGTCAGAGTCAGTCAGAGTCAGTCAGAGTCAGTCAGAGTCAGACAGAGTCAGTCAGAATCACTATAAGCCGTAGATTTAGTTGAAAGTATACATATATATATATATTTCAATAGTGTTCATCACGACGAACAAAATGATGTATTACTTGACATATTTACGTAAAAAAAAATTTCCGTTAAAAATAAAAATTGCGTACAGGTCATGACCTGTGACAGAATTTCATTTTTCGGAAAAAATTATTTCTCTCCAATTTTGCTCATTCTTTCAGGACTTAAAGACTTACCTACCCCAACGACAAAAATGTCTTCAGCTATGCAATATATCCATTTTAAATGTTTCCCGAGGTTTTTGCAAAAATCACGTAAGTTATGAGAATTTCTATCTTCGTAAAAAGAAATGTCTCTCCGATTAACCTAGAGTCAGTCAGAGTCAGTCAGAGTCAGTCAGTGTCAGTCAGAGTCTGTCAGAGTCAGTCACAGTCTGTCAGAGTCAGTCAGAGTCTGTCAGAGTCAGTCAGAGTCAGTCAGAGTCAGTCAGAGTCAGTCAGAGTCAGACAGAGTCAGTCAGAGTCACCATAAGCCGTAGATTTAGTTGAAAGTATACATATAACTATATATTTCAATAGTGTTCATCACGACGAACAAAATGATGTATTACTTGACATATTTACGTAAAAAATAATTTCCGCTAAAAATCCAAATTGCGTACAGGTCATGACCTGTGACAGAATTTCATTTTTTGGAAAAAAATATTTCTCTCCAATTTTGCTCATTCTTTCAGGACTTTAAGACTTACCTACCCCAACGACGAAAATGTCTTCAGCTATGCAATATATCCATTTTAAATGTTTCCCGAGGTTTTTGCAAAAATCACGAAAGTTATGAGAATTTCTATCTTCGCAAAAAGAAATGTCTCTCCGATTAACCTAGAGTCAGTCAGAGTCAGTCAGAGTCAGTCAGAGTCAGTCAGAGTCAGTCAGAGTCAGTCAGAGTCAGTCAGAGTCAGTCAGAGTCAGTCAGAGTCAGTCAGAGTCAGTCAGAGTCAGTCAGAGTCAGTCAGAGTCAGTCAGAGTCAGTCAGAGTCAGTCAGAGTCAGTCAGAGTCTGTCAGAGTCAGTCAGAGTCTGTCAGAGTCAGTCAGAGTCAGTCAGAGTCAGTCAGAGTCTGTCAGAGTCAGTCAGAGTCAGTCAGAGTCAGTCAGAGTCTGTCAGAGTCAGTCAGAGTCAGTCAGAGTCAGACAGAGTCAGTCAGAGTCACCATAAGCGTAGATTTAGTTGAAAGTATACATATATATATATATTTCAATAGTGTTCATCACGACGAACAAAATGATGTATTACTTGACATATTTACGTAAAAAAAAATTTCCGCTAAAAATCCAATATGCGTGCAGGTCATGACCTGTGACAGAATTTCATTTTTCGGAAAAAAATATTTCTCTCCAATTTTGCTCATTCTTTCAGGACTTAAAGACTTACCTACCCCAACGACGAAAATGTCTTCAGCTATGCAATATATCCATTTTAAATGTTTCCCGAGGTTTTTGCAAAAATCACGTAAGTTATGAGAATTTCTATCTTCGTAAAAAGAAATGTCTCTCCGATTAACCTAGAGTCAGTCAGAGTCAGTCAGAGTCAGTCAGAGTCAGTCAGAGTCAGTCAGAGTCTGTCAGAGTCAGTCAGAGTCTGTCAGAGTCAGTCAGAATCTGTCAGAGTCAGTCAGAGTCTGTCAGAGTCAGTCAGAGTCTGTCAGAGTCAGTCAGAGTCAGTCAGAGTCAGACAGAGTCAGTCAGAATCACCATAAGCCGTAGATTTAGTTGAAAGTATACATATATATATATTTCAATAGTGTTCATCACGACGAACAAAATGATGTATTACTTGACATATTTACGTAAAAAAAAATTTCCGCTAAAAATAAAAATTGCGTACAGGTCATGACCTGTGACAGAATTTCATTTTTCGGAAAAAATTATTTCTCTCCAATTTTGCTCATTCTTTCAGGACTTAAAGACTTACCTACCCCAACGACGAAAATGTCTTCAGCTGTGCAATATATCCATTTTAAATGTTTCCCGAGGTTTTTGCAAAAATCACGTAAGTTATGAGAATTTCTATCTTCGTAAAAAGAAATGTCTCTCCGATTAACCTAGAGTCAGTCAGTGTCAGTCAGAGTCAGTCAGAGTCAGTCAGAGTCTGTCAGAGTCAGTCAGAGTCAGTCAGAGTCAGTCAGAGTCTGTCAGAGTCAGTCAGAGTCTGTCAGAGTCAGTCAGAGTCTGTCAGAGTCAGTCAGAGTCTGTCAGAGTCAGTCAGAGTCTGTCAGAGTCAGTCAGAGTCAGTCAGAGTCAGTCAGAGTCAGACAGAGTCAGTCAGAATCACCATAAGCCGTAGATTTAGTTGAAAGTATACATATATATATATATTTCAATAGTGTTCATCACGACGAACAAAATGATGTATTACTTGACATATTTACGTAAAAAAAAATTTCCGCTAAAAATAAAAATTGCGTACAGGTCATGACCTGTGACAGAATTTCATTTTTCGGAAAAAATTATTTCTCTCCAATTTTGCTCATTCTTTCAGGACTTAAAGACTTACCTACCCCAACGACGAAAATGTCTTCAGCTGTGCAATATATCCATTTTAAATGTTTCCCGAGGTTTTTGCAAAAATCACGTAAGTTATGAGAATTTCTATCTTCGTAAAAAGAAATGTCTCTCCGATTAACCTAGAGTCAGTCAGAGTCAGTCAGAGTCTGTCAGAGTCTGTCAGAGTCAGTCAGAGTCTGTCAGAGTCAGTCAGAGTCTGTCAGAGTCAGTCAGAGTCTGTCAGAGTCAGTCAGAGTCTGTCAGAGTCAGTCAGAGTCAGTCAGAGTCACCATAAGCCGTAGATTTAGTTGAAAGTATACATATATATATATATTTCAATAGTGTTCATCACGACGAACAAAATGATGTATTACTTGACATATTTACGTAAAAAAAATTTCCGCTAAAAATCCAAATTGCGTACAGGTCATGACCTGTGACAGAATTTCATTTTTCGGAAAAAAATATTTCTCTCCAATTTTGCTCATTCTTTCAGGACTTTAAGACTTACCTACCCCAACGACGAAAATGTCTTCAGCTATGCAATATATCCATTTTAAATGTTTCCCGAGGTTTTTGCAAAAATCACGAAAGTTATGAGAATTTCTATCTTCGCAAAAAGAAATGTCTCTCCGATTAACCTAGAGTCAGTCAGAGTCAGTCAGAGTCAGTCAGAGTCAGTCAGAGTCAGTCAGAGTCAGTCAGAGTCAGTCAGAGTCAGTCAGAGTCAGTCAGAGTCAGTCAGAGTCAGTCAGAGTCAGTCAGAGTCAGTCAGAGTCAGTCAGAGTCAGTCAGAGTCAGTCAGAGTCTGTCAGAGTCAGTCAGAGTCTGTCAGAGTCAGTCAGAGTCTGTCAGAGTCAGTCAGAGTCTGTCAGAGTCAGTCAGAGTCAGTCAGAGTCACCATAAGCCGTAGATTTAGTTGGAAGTATACATATATATATATATTTCAATAGTGTTCATCATGACGAACAAAATGATGTATTACTTGACATATTTACGTAAAAAAAATTTCCGCTAAAAATCCAAATTGCGTACAGGTCATGACCTGTGACAGAATTTCATTTTTCGGAAAAAAATATTTCTCTCCAATTTTGCTCATTCTTTCAGGACTTAAAGACTTACCTACCCCGACGACGAAAATGTCTTCAGCTATGCAATATATCCATTTTAAATGTTTCCCGAGGTTTTTGCAAAAATCACGTAAGTTATGAGAATTTCTAACTTCGTAAAGAGAAATGTCTCTCCGATTAACCTAGTGTCAGTCAGTGTCAGTCAGAGTCAGTCAGAGTCAGTCAGAGTCTGACAGAGTCAGTCAGAGTCTGTCAGAGTCAGTCAGAGTCTGTCAGAGTCAGTCAGAGTCTGTCAGAGTCAGTCAGAGTCTGTCAGAGTCAGTCAGAGTCAGTCAGAGTCAGTCAGAGTCAGACAGAGTCAGTCAGAATCACCATAAGCCGTAGATTTAGTTGAAAGTATACATATATATATATTTCAATAGTGTTCATCACGACGAACAAAATGATGTATTACTTGACATATTTACGTAAAAAAAAAAATTTCCGCTAAAAATCCAAATTGCGTACAGGTCATGACCTGTGACAGAATTTCATTTTTCGGAAAAAATTATTTCTCTCCAATTTTGCTCATTCTTTCAGGACTTAAAGACTTACCTACCCCAACGACGAAAATGTCTTCAGCTGTGCAATATATCCATTTTAAATGTTTCCCGAGGTTTTTGCAAAAATCAAGTAAGTTATGAGAATTTCTATCTTCGTAAAAAGAAATGTCTCTCCGATTAACCTAGAGTCAGTCAGAGTCAGTCAGAGTCTGTCAGAGTCAGTCAGAGTCTGTCAGAGTCAGTCAGAGTCTGTCAGAGTCAGTCAGAGTCTGTCAGAGTCAGTCAGAGTCTGTCAGAGTCAGTCAGAGTCTGTCAGAGTCAGTCAGAGTCAGTCAGAGTCACCATAAGCCGTAGATTTAGTTGAAAGTATACATATATATATATATTTCAATAGTGTTCATCACGACGAACGAAATGATGTATTACTTGACATATTTACGTAAAAAAAATTTCCGCTAAAAATCCAAATTGCGTACAGGTCATGACCTGTGACAGAATTTGATTTTTCGGAAAAAAATATTTCTCTCCAATTTTGCTCATTCTTTCAGGACTTAAAGACTTACCTACCCCAACGACAAAAATTGTCTTCAGCTATGCAATATATCCATTTTAAATGTTTCCCGAGGTTTTTGCAAAAATCACGTAAGTTATGAGAATTTCTATCTTCGCAAAAAGAAATGTCTCTCCGATTAACCTAGAGTCAGTCAGAGTCAGTCAGAGTCAGTCAGAGTCAGTCAGAGTCAGTCAGAGTCAGTCAGAGTCAGTCAGAGTCAGTCAGAGTCAGTCAGAGTCAGTCAGAGTCAGTCAGAGTCTGTCAGAGTCAGTCAGAGTCTGTCAGAGTCAGTCAGAGTCTGTCAGAGTCAGTCAGAGTCTGTCAGAGTCAGTCAGAGTCTGTCAGAGTCAGTCAGAGTCAGTCAGAGTCAGTCAGAGTCAGACAGAGTCAGTCAGAATCACCATAAGCCGTAGATTTAGTTGAAAGTATACATATATATATATATTTCAATAGTGTTCATCACGACGAACAAAATGATGTATTACTTGACATATTTACGTAAAAAAAAATTTCCGCTAAAAATAAAAATTGCGTACAGGTCATGACCTGTGACAGAATTTCATTTTTCGGAAAAAATTATTTCTCTCCAATTTTGCTCATTCTTTCAGGACTTAAAGACTTACCTACCCCAACGACGAAAATGTCTTCAGCTGTGCAATATATCCATTTTAAATGTTTCCCGAGGTTTTTGCAAAAATCAAGTAAGTTATGAGAATTTCTATCTTCGTAAAAAGAAATGTCTCTCCGATTAACCTAGAGTCAGTCAGAGTCAGTCAGAGTCTGTCAGAGTCAGTCAGAGTCTGTCAGAGTCAGTCAGAGTCTGTCAGAGTCAGTCAGAGTCTGTCAGAGTCAGTCAGAGTCTGTCAGAGTCAGTCAGAGTCTGTCAGAGTCAGTCAGAGTCTGTCAGAGTCAGTCAGAGTCTGTCAGAGTCAGTCAGAGTCTGTCAGAGTCACCATAAGCCGTAGATTTAGTTGAAAGTATACATATATATATATATTTCAATAGTGTTCATCACGACGAACGAAATGATGTATTACTTGACATATTTACGTAAAAAAAATTTCCGCTAAAAATCCAAATTGCGTACAGGTCATGACCTGTGACAGAATTTGATTTTTCGGAAAAAAATATTTCTCTCCAATTTTGCTCATTCTTTCAGGACTTAAAGACTTACCTACCCCAACGACAAAAATGTCTTCAGCTATGCAATATACCCATTTTAAATGTTTCCCGAGGTTTTTGCAAAAATCACGTAAGTTATGAGAATTTCTATCTTCGTAAAAAGAAATGTCTCTCCGATTAACCTAGAGTCAGTCAGAGTCAGTCAGAGTCAGTCAGAGTCAGTCAGAGTCAGTCAGAGTCATTCAGAGTCTGTCAGAGTCAGTCAGAGTCTGTCAGAGTCAGTCAGAGTCTGTCAGAGTCAGTCAGAGTCTGTCAGAGTCAGTCAGAGTCTGTCAGAGTCAGTCAGAGTCAGTCAGAGTCAGTCAGAGTCAGACAGAGTCAGTCAGAATCACCATAAGCCGTAGATTTAGTTGAAAGTATACATATATATATATATTTCAATAGTGTTCATGACGACGAACAAAATGATGTATTACTTGACATATTTACGTAAAAAAAAATTTCCGCTAAAAATAAAAATTGCGTACAGGTCATGACCTGTGACAGAATTTCATTTTTCGGAAAAAATTATTTCTCTCCAATTTTGCTCATTCTTTCAGGACTTAAAGACTTACCTACCCCAACGACGAAAATGTCTTCAGCTGTGCAATATATCCATTTTAAATGTTTCCCGAGGTTTTTGCAAAAATCAAGTAAGTTATGAGAATTTCTATCTTCGTAAAAAGAAATGTCTCTCCGATTAACCTAGAGTCAGTCAGAGTCAGTCAGAGTCTGTCAGAGTCAGTCAGAGTCTGTCAGAGTCAGTCAGAGTCTGTCAGAGTCAGTCAGAGTCAGTCAGAGTCAGTCAGAGTCTGTCAGAGTCAGTCAGAGTCTGTCAGAGTCAGTCAGAGTCAGTCAGAGTCACCATAAGCCGTAGATTTAGTTGAAAGTATACATATATATATATATATTTCAATAGTGTTCATCACGACGAACAAAATGATGTATTACTTGACATATTTACGTAAAAAAAATTTCCGCTAAAAATCCAAATTGCGTACAGGTCATGACCTGTGACAGAATTTGATTTTTCGGAAAAAAATATTTCTCTCCAATTTTGCTCATTCTTTCAGGACTTAAAGACTTACATACCCCAACGACAAAAATGTCTTCAGCTATGCAATATATCCATTTTAAATGTTTCCCGAGGTTTTTGCAAAAATCACGTAAGTTATGAGAATTTCTATCTTCGTAAAAAGAAATGTCTCTCCGATTAACCTAGAATCAGTCAGAGTCAGTCAGAGTCAGTCAGAGTCAGTCAGAGTCAGTCAGAGTCTGTCAGAGTCAGTCAGAGTCTGTCAGAGTCAGTCAGAGTCTGTCAGAGTCAGTCAGAGTCTGTCAGAGTCAGTCAGAGTCTGTCAGAGTCAGTCAGAGTCAGTCAGAGTCAGTCAGAGTCAGACAGAGTCAGTCAGAATCACCATAAGCCGTAGATTTAGTTGAAAGTATACATATATATATATATTTCAATAGTGTTCATGACGACGAACAAAATGATGTATTACTTGACATATTTACGTAAAAAAAAATTTCCGCTAAAAATAAAAATTGCGTACAGGTCATGACCTGTGACAGAATTTGATTTTTCGGAAAAAATTATTTCTCTCCAATTTTGCTCATTCTTTCAGGACTTAAAGACTTACCTACCCCATCGACGAAAATGTCTTCAGCTGTGCAATATATCCATTTTAAATGTTTCCCGAGGTTTTTGCAAAAATCAAGTAAGTTATGAGAATTTCTATCTTCGTAAAAAGAAATGTCTCTCCGATTAACCTAGAGTCAGTCAGAGTCAGTCAGAGTCTGTCAGAGTCAGTCAGAGTCTGTCAGAGTCAGTCAGAGTCTGTCAGAGTCAGTCAGAGTCTGTCAGAGTCAGTCAGAGTCTGTCAGAGTCAGTCAGAGTCTGTCAGAGTCAGTCAGAGTCAGTCAGAATCACCATAAGCCGTAGATTTAGTTGAAAGTATACATATATATATATATTTCAATAGTGTTCATCACGACGAACAAAATGATGTATTACTTGACATATTTAAGTAAAAAAAAATTTCCGCTAAAAATCCAAATTGCGTACAGGTCATGACCTGTGACAGAATTTCATTTTTCGGAAAAAAATATTTCTCTCCAATTTTGCTCATTCTTTCAGGACTTAAAGACTTACCTACCCCAACGACGAACATGTCTTCAGCTATGCAATATATCCATTTTAAATGTTTCCCGAGGTTTTTGCAAAAATCACGTAAGTTATGAGAATTTCCAACTTCGTAAAAAGAAATGTCTCTCCGATTAACCTAGAGTCAGTCAGAGTCAGTCAGAGTCAGTCAGTGTCAGTCAGAGTCTGTCAGAGTCAGTCACAGTCTGTCAGAGTCAGTCAGAGTCTGTCAGAGTCAGTCAGAGTCAGTCAGAGTCAGTCAGAGTCAGTCAGAGTCAGACAGAGTCAGTCAGAGTCACCATAAGCCGTAGATTTAGTTGAAAGTATACATATAACTATATATTTCAATAGTGTTCATCACGACGAACAAAATGATGTATTACTTGACATATTTACGTAAAAAAAAATTTCCGCTAAAAATCCAAATTGCGTACAGGTCATGACCTGTGACAGAATTTCATTTTTCGGAAAAAAATATTTCTCTCCAATTTTGCTCATTCTTTCAGGACTTTAAGACTTACCTACCCCAACGACGAAAATGTCTTCAGCTATGCAATATATCCATTTTAAATGTTTCCCGAGGTTTTTGCAAAAATCACGAAAGTTATGAGAATTTCTATCTTCGCAAAAAGAAATGTCTCTCCGATTAACCTAGAGTCAGTCAGAGTCAGTCAGAGTCAGTCAGAGTCAGTCAGAGTCAGTCAGAGTCAGTCAGAGTCAGTCAGAGTCAGTCAGAGTCAGTCAGAGTCAGTCAGAGTCAGTCAGAGTCAGTCAGAGTCAGTCAGAGTCTGTCAGAGTCAGTCAGAGTCTGTCAGAGTCAGTCAGAGTCAGTCAGAGTCAGTCAGAGTCTGTCAGAGTCAGTCAGAGTCAGTCAGAGTCAGTCAGAGTCAGTCAGAGTCAGTCAGAGTCAGACAGAGTCAGTCAGAGTCACCATAAGCCGTAGATTTAGTTGAAAGTATACATATAACTATATATTTCAATAGTGTTCATCACGACGAACAAAATGATGTATTACTTGACATATTTACGTAAAAAATAATTTCCGCTAAAAATCCAAATTGCGTACAGGTCATGACCTGTGACAGAATTTCATTTTTCGGAAAAAAATATTTCTCTCCAATTTTGCTCATTCTTTCAGGACTTTAAGACTTACCTACCCCAACGACGAAAATGTCTTCAGCTATGCAATATATCCATTTTAAATGTTTCCCGAGGTTTTTGCAAAAATCACGAAAGTTATGAGAATTTCTATCTTCGCAAAAAGAAATGTCTCTCCGATTAACCTAGAGTCAGTCAGAGTCAAGAGTCAGTCAGAGTCAGTCAGAGTCAGTCAGAGTCAGTCAGAGTCAGTCAGAGTCAGTCAGAGTCAGTCAGAGTCAGTCAGAGTCAGTCAGAGTCAGTCAGAGTCAGTCAGAGTCAGTCAGAGTCAGTCAGAGTCAGTCAGAGTCAGTCAGAGTCAGTCAGAGTCAGTCAGAGTCAGTCAGAGTCAGTCAGAGTCAGTCAGAGTCTGTCAGAGTCAGTCAGAGTCTGTCAGAGTCAGTCAGAGTCAGTCAGAGTCAGTCAGAGTCTGTCAGAGTCAGTCAGAGTCAGTCAGAGTCAGACAGAGTCAGTCAGAGTCACCATAAGCCGTAGATTTAGTTGAAAGTATACATATATATATATATTTCAATAGTGTTCATCACGACGAACAAAATGATGTATTACTTGACATATTTACGTAAAAAAAAATTTCCGCTAAAAATCCAATATGCGTGCAGGTCATGACCTGTGACAGAATTTCATTTTTCGGAAAAAAATATTTCTCTCCAATTTTGCTGATTCTTTCAGGACTTAAAGACTTACCTACCCCAACGACGAAAATGTCTTCAGCTATGCAATATATCCATTTTAAATGTTTCCCGAGGTTTTTGCAAAAATCACGTAAGTTATGAGAATTTCTATCTTCGTAAAAAGAAATGTCTCTCCGATTAACCTAGAGTCAGTCAGAGTCAGTCAGAGTCAGTCAGAGTCAGTCAGAGTCAGTCAGAGTCTGTCAGAGTCAGTCAGAGTCTGTCAGAGTCAGTCAGAGTCTGTCAGAGTCAGTCAGAGTCTGTCAGAGTCAGTCAGAGTCTGTCAGAGTCAGTCAGAGTCAGTCAGAGTCAGTCAGAGTCAGACAGAGTCAGTCAGAATCACCATAAGCCGTAGATTTAGTTGAAAGTATACATATATATATATTTCAATAGTGTTCATCACGACGAACAAAATGATGTATTACTTGACATATTTACGTAAAAAAAAATTTCCGCTAAAAATAAAAATTGCGTACAGGTCATGACCTGTGACAGAATTTCATTTTTCGGAAAAAATTATTTCTCTCCAATTTTGCTCATTCTTTCAGGACTTAAAGACTTACCTACCCAAATGACGAAAATGTCTTCAGCTGTGCAATATATCCATTTTAAATGTTTCCCGAGGTTTTTGAAAAAATCACGTAAGTTATGAGAATTTCTATCTTCGTAAAAAGAAATGTCTCTCCGATTAACCTAGAGTCAGTCAGAGTCAGTCAGAGTCAGTCAGAGTCAGTCAGAGTCTGTCAGAGTCAGTCAGAGTCTGTCAGAGTCAGTCAGAGTCTGTCAGAGTCAGTCAGAGTCTGTCAGAGTCAGTCAGAGTCTGTCAGAGTCAGTCAGAGTCTGTCAGAGTCAGTCAGAGTCTGTCAGAGTCAGTCAGAGTCAGTCAGAGTCAGACAGAGTCAGTCAGAATCACCATAAGCCGTAGATTTAGTTGAAAGTATACATATATATATATATTTCAATAGTGTTCATCACGACGAACAAAATGATGTATTACTTGACATATTTACGTAAAAAAAAATTTCCGCTAAAAATAAAAATTGCGTACAGGTCATGACCTGTGACAGAATTTCATTTTTCGGAAAAAATTATTTCTCTCCAATTTTGCTCATTCTTTCAGGACTTAAAGACTTACCTACCCCAACGACGAAAATGTCTTCAGCTGTGCAATATATCCATTTTAAATGTTTCCCGAGGTTTTTGCAAAAATCACGTAAGTTATGAGAATTTCTATCTTCGTAAAAAGAAATGTCTCTCCGATTAACCTAGAGTCAGTCAGAGTCAGTCAGAGTCAGTCAGAGTCTGTCAGAGTCAGTCAGAGTCTGTCAGAGTCAGTCAGAGTCTGTCAGAGTCAGTCAGAGTCTGTCAGAGTCAGTCAGAGTCTGTCAGAGTCAGTCAGAGTCAGTCAGAGTCAGTCAGAGTCAGACAGAGTCAGTCAGAATCACCATAAGCCGTAGATTTAGTTGAAAGTATACATATATATATATATTTCAATAGTGTTCATCACGACGAACAAAATGATGTATTACTTGACATATTTACGTAAAAAAAAATTTCCGCTAAAAATCCAAATTGCGTACAGGTCATGACCTGTGACAGAATTTCATTTTTCGGAAAAAAATATTTCTCTCCAATTTTGCTCATTCTTTCAGGACTTAAAGACTTACCTACCCCAACGACGAAAATGTCTTCAGCTGTGCAATATATCCATTTTAAATGTTTCCCGAGGTTTTTGCAAAAATCACGTAAGTTATGAGAATTTCTATCTTCGTAAAAAGAAATGTCTCTCCGATTAACCTAGAGTCAGTCAGAGTCAGTCAGAGTCTGTCAGAGTCTGTCAGAGTCAGTCAGAGTCTGTCAGAGTCAGTCAGAGTCTGTCAGAGTCAGTCAGAGTCTGTCAGAGTCAGTCAGAGTCTGTCAGAGTCAGACAGAGTCAGTCAGAATCACCATAAGCCGTAGATTTAGTTGAAAGTATACATATAACTATATATTTCAATAGTGTTCATCACGACGAACAAAATGATGTATTACTTGACATATTTACGTAAAAAAAAATTTCCGCTAAAAATCCAAATTGCGTACAGGTCATGACCTGTGACAGAATTTGATTTTTCGGAAAAAAATATTTCTCTCCAATTTTGCTCATTCTTTCAGGACTTTAAGACTTACCTACCCCAACGACGAAAATGTCTTCAGCTATGCAATATATCCATTTTAAATGTTTCCCGAGGTTTTTGCAAAAATCACGAAAGTTATGAGAATTTCTATCTTCGCAAAAAGAAATGTCTCTCCGATTAACCTAGAGTCAGTCAGAGTCAGTCAGAGTCAGTCAGAGTCAGTCAGAGTCAGTCAGAGTCAGTCAGAGTCAGTCAGAGTCAGTCAGAGTCAGTCAGAGTCAGTCAGAGTCAGTCAGAGTCAGTCAGAGTCAGTCAGAGTCAGTCAGAGTCAGTCAGAGTCAGTCAGAGTCTGTCAGAGTCAGTCAGAGTCTGTCAGAGTCAGTCAGAGTCAGTCAGAGTCAGTCAGAGTCTGTCAGAGTCAGTCAGAGTCAGTCAGAGTCTGTCAGAGTCAGTCAGAGTCAGTCAGAGTCAGACAGAGTCAGTCAGAGTCACCATAAGCCGTAGATTTAGTTGAAAGTATACATATATATATATATTTCAATAGTGTTCATCACGACGAACAAAATGATGTATTACTTGACATATTTACGTAAAAAAAATTTCGGCTAAAAATCCAAATTGCGTACAGGTCATGACCTGTGACAGAATTTCATTTTTCGGAAAAAAATATTTCTCTCCAATTTTGCTCATTCTTTCAGGACTTTAAGACTTACCTACCCCAACGACGAAAATGTCTTCAGCTATGCAATATATCCATTTTAAATGTTTCCCGAGGTTTTTGCAAAAATCACGAAAGTTATGAGAATTTCTATCTTCGCAAAAAGAAATGTCTCTCCGATTAACCTAGAGTCAGTCAGAGTCAGTCAGAGTCAGTCAGAGTCAGTCAGAGTCAGTCAGAGTCAGTCAGAGTCAGTCAGAGTCAGTCAGAGTCAGTCAGAGTCAGTCAGAGTCAGTCAGAGTCAGTCAGAGTCAGTCAGAGTCAGTCAGAGTCAGTCAGAGTCAGTCAGAGTCAGTCAGAGTCAGTCAGAGTCAGTCAGAGTCAGTCAGAGTCTGTCAGAGTCAGTCAGAGTCTGTCAGAGTCAGTCAGAGTCAGTCAGAGTCAGTCAGAGTCTGTCAGAGTCGGTCAGAGTCGGTCAGAGTCTGTCAGAGTCAGTCAGAGTCAGTCAGAGTCAGACAGAGTCAGTCAGAGTCACCATAAGCCGTAGATTTAGTTGAAAGTATACATATATATATATATTTCAATAGTGTTCATCACGACGAACAAAATGATGTATTACTTGACATATTTACGTAAAAAAAATTTCCGCTAAAAATCCAAATTGCGTACAGGTCATGACCTGTGACCGAATTTCATTTTTCGGAAAAAAATATTTCTCTCCAATTTTGCTCATTCTTTCAGGACTTAAAGACTTACCTACCCCAACGACGAAAATGTCTTCAGCTATGCAATATATCCATTTTAAATGTTTCCCGAGGTTTTTGCAAAAATCACGTAAGTTATGAGAATTTCTATCTTCGTAAAAAGAAATGTCTCTCCGATTAACCTAGAGTCAGTCAGAGTCAGTCAGAGTCAGTCAGAGTCAGTCAGAGTCTGTCAGAGTCAGTCAGAGTCTGTCAGAGTCAGTCAGAGTCTGTCAGAGTCAGTCAGAGTCTGTCAGAGTCAGTCAGAGTCTGTCAGAGTCAGTCAGAGTCAGTCAGAGTCAGTCAGAGTCAGACAGAGTCAGTCAGAATCACCATAAGCCGTAGATTTAGTTGAAAGTATACATATATATATATATTTCAAAAGTGTTCATGACGACGAACAAAATGATGTATTACTTGACATATTTACGTAAAAAAAAATTTCCGCTAAAAATCCAAATTGCGTACAGGTCATGACCTGTGACAGAATTTCATTTTTCGGAAAAAAATATTTCTCTCCAATTTTGCTCATTCTTTCAGGACTTAAAGACTTACCTACCCCAACGACGAACATGTCTTCAGCTATGCAATATATCCATTTTAAATGTTTCCCGAGGTTTTTGCAAAAATCACGTAAGTTATGAGAATTTCCAACTTCGTAAAAAGAAATGTCTCTCCGATTAACCTAGAGTCAGTCAGAGTCAGTCAGAGTCAGTCAGAGTCAGTCAGAGTCAGTCAGAGTCAGTCACAGTCTGTCAGAGTCATTCAGAGTCTGTCAGAGTCAGTCAGAGTCTGTCAGAGTCAGTCAGAGTCAGTCAGAGTCAGACAGAGTCAGTCAGAGTCACCATAAGCCGTAGATTTAGTTGAAAGTATACATATAATTATATATTTCAATAGTGTTCATCACGACGAACAAAATGATGCATTACTTGACATATTTACGTAAAAAAAAATTTCCGCTAAAAATCCAAATTGCGTACAGGTCATGACCTGTGACAGAATTTCATTTGTCGGAAAAAAATATTTCTCTCCAATTTTGCTCATTCTTTCAGGACTTTAAGACTTACCTACCCCAACGACGAAAATGTCTTCAGCTATGCAATATATCCATTTTAAATGTTTCCCGAGGTTTTTGCAAAAATCACGAAAGTTATGAGAATTTCTATCTTCGCAAAAAGAAATGTCTCTCCGATTTACCTAGAGTCAGTCAGAGTCAGTCAGAGTCAGTCAGAGTCAGTCAGAGTCAGTCAGAGTCAGTCAGAGTCAGTCAGAGTCAGTCAGAGTCAGTCAGAGTCAGTCAGAGTCAGTCAGAGTCAGTCAGAGTCAGTCAGAGTCAGTCAGAGTCAGTCAGAGTCAGTCAGAGTCTGTCAGAGTCTGTCAGAGTCTGTCAGAGTCAGTCAGAGTCAGTCAGAGTCAGTCAGAGTCTGTCAGAGTCAGTCAGAGTCAGTCAGAGTCTGTCAGAGTCAGTCAGAGTCAATCAGAGTCAGACAGTACAGTCAGAGTCACCATAAGCCGTAGATTTAGTTGAAAGTATACATATATATATATATTTCAATAGTGTTCATCACGACGAACAAAATGATGTATTACTTGACATATTTACGTAAAAAAAAATTTCCGCTAAAAATAAAAATTGCGTACAGGTCATGACCTGTGACAGAATTTCATTTTTCGGAAAAAATTATTTCTCTCCAATTTTGCTCATTCTTTCAGGACTGAAAGACTTACCTACCCCAACGACGAAAATGTCTTCAGCTGTGCAATATATCCATTTTAAATGTTTCCCGAGGTTTTTGCAAAAATCAAGTAAGTTATGAGAATTTCTATCTTCGTAAAAAGAAATGTCTCTCCGATTAACCTAGAGTCAGTCAGAGTCAGTCAGAGTCTGTCAGAGTCAGTCAGAGTCAGTCAGAGTCTGTCAGAGTCAGTCAGAGTCTGTCAGAGTCAGTCAGAGTCTGTCAGAGTCAGTCAGAGTCTGTCAGAGTCAGTCAGAGTCAGTCAGAGTCAGTCAGAGTCTGTCAGAGTCAGTCAGAGTCTGTCAGAGTCACCATAAGCCGTAGATTTAGTTGAAAGTATACATATATATATATATTTCAATAGTGTTCATCACGACGAACGAAATGATGTATTACTTGACATATTTACGTAAAAAAAATTTCCGCTAAAAATCCAAATTGCGTACAGGTCATGACCTGTGACAGAATTTGATTTTTCGGAAAAAAATATTTCTCTCCAATTTTGCTCATTCTTTCAGGACTTAAAGACTTACCTACCCCAACGACAAAAATGTCTTCAGCTATGCAATATACCCATTTTAAATGTTTCCCGAGGTTTTTGCAAAAATCACGTAAGTTATGAGAATTTCTATCTTCGTAAAAAGAAATGTCTCTCCGATTAACCTAGAGTCAGTCAGAGTCAGTCAGAGTCAGTCAGAGTCAGTCAGAGTCAGTCAGAGTCAGTCAGAGTCATTCAGAGTCAGTCAGAGTCTGTCAGAGTCAGTCAGAGTCTGTCAGAGTTAGTCAGAGTCTGTCAGAGTCAGTCAGAGTCTGTCAGAGTCAGTCAGAGTCAGTCAGAGTCAGTCAGAGTCAGACAGAGTCAGTCAGAATCACCATAAGCCGTAGATTTAGTTGAAAGTATACATATATATATATATTTCAATAGTGTTCATGACGACGAACAAAATGATGTATTACTTGACATATTTACGTAAAAAAAATTTTCCGCTAAAAATAAAAATTGCGTACAGGTCATGACCTGTGACAGAATTTCATTTTTCGGAAAAAATTATTTCTCTCCAATTTTGCTCATTCTTTCAGGACTTAAAGACTTACCTACCCCAACGACGAAAATGTCTTCAGCTGTGCAATATATCCATTTTAAATGTTTCCCGAGGTTTTTGCAAAAATCAAGTAAGTTATGAGAATTTCTATCTTCGTAAAAAGAAATGTCTCTCCGATTAACCTAGAGTCAGTCAGAGTCAGTCAGAGTCTGTCAGAGTCAGTCAGAGTCTGTCAGAGTCAGTCAGAGTCTGTCAGAGTCAGTCAGAGTCTGTCAGAGTCTGTCAGAGTCTGTCAGAGTCAGTCAGAGTCTGTCAGAGTCAGTCAGAGTCTGTCAGAGTCAGTCAGAGTCTGTCAGAGTCAGTCAGAGTCTGTCAGAGTCAGTCAGAGTCAGTCAGAGTCAGTCAGAGTCAGACAGAGTCAGTCAGAATCACCATAAGCCGTAGATTTAGTTGAAAGTATACATATATATATATATTTCAATAGTGTTCATGACGACGAACAAAATGATGTATTACTTGACATATTTACGTAAAAAAAAATTTCCGCTAAAAATAAAAATTGCGTACAGGTCATGACCTGTGACAGAATTTGATTTTTCGGAAAAAATTATTTCTCTCCAATTTTGCTCATTCTTTCAGGACTTAAAGACTTACCTACCCCATCGACGAAAATGTCTTCAGCTGTGCAATATATCCATTTTAAATGTTTCCCGAGGTTTTTGCAAAAATCAAGTAAGTTATGAGAATTTCTATCTTCGTAAAAAGAAATGTCTCTCCGATTAACCTAGAGTCAGTCAGAGTCAGTCAGAGTCTGTCAGAGTCAGTCAGAGTCTGTCAGAGTCAGTCAGAGTCTGTCAGAGTCAGTCAGAGTCTGTCAGAGTCAGTCAGAGTCTGTCAGAGTCAGTCAGAGTCTGTCAGAGTCAGTCAGAGTCAGTCAGAATCACCATAAGCCGTAGATTTAGTTGAAAGTATACATATATATATATATTTCAATAGTGTTCATCACGACGAACAAAATGATGTATTACTTGACATATTTAAGTAAAAAAAAATTTCCGCTAAAAATCCAAATTGCGTACAGGTCATGACCTGTGACAGAATTTCATTTTTCGGAAAAAAATATTTCTCTCCAATTTTGCTCATTCTTTCAGGACTTAAAGACTTACCTACCCCAACGACGAACATGTCTTCAGCTATGCAATATATCCATTTTAAATGTTTCCCGAGGTTTTTGCAAAAATCACGTAAGTTATGAGAATTTCCAACTTCGTAAAAAGAAATGTCTCTCCGATTAACCTAGAGTCAGTCAGAGTCAGTCAGAGTCAGTCAGTGTCAGTCAGAGTCTGTCAGAGTCAGTCACAGTCTGTCAGAGTCAGTCAGAGTCTGTCAGAGTCAGTCAGAGTCAGTCAGAGTCAGTCAGAGTCAGTCAGAGTCAGACAGAGTCAGTCAGAGTCACCATAAGCCGTAGATTTAGTTGAAAGTATACATATAACTATATATTTCAATAGTGTTCATCACGACGAACAAAATGATGTATTACTTGACATATTTACGTAAAAAAAAATTTCCGCTAAAAATCCAAATTGCGTACAGGTCATGACCTGTGACAGAATTTCATTTTTCGGAAAAAAATATTTCTCTCCAATTTTGCTCATTCTTTCAGGACTTTAAGACTTACCTACCCCAACGACGAAAATGTCTTCAGCTATGCAATATATCCATTTTAAATGTTTCCCGAGGTTTTTGCAAAAATCACGAAAGTTATGAGAATTTCTATCTTCGCAAAAAGAAATGTCTCTCCGATTAACCTAGAGTCAGTCAGAGTCAGTCAGAGTCAGTCAGAGTCAGTCAGAGTCAGTCAGAGTCAGTCAGAGTCAGTCAGAGTCAGTCAGAGTCAGTCAGAGTCAGTCAGAGTCAGTCAGAGTCAGTCAGAGTCAGTCAGAGTCTGTCAGAGTCAGTCAGAGTCTGTCAGAGTCAGTCAGAGTCAGTCAGAGTCAGTCAGAGTCTGTCAGAGTCAGTCAGAGTCAGTCAGAGTCAGTCAGAGTCAGTCAGAGTCAGTCAGAGTCAGACAGAGTCAGTCAGAGTCACCATAAGCCGTAGATTTAGTTGAAAGTATACATATAACTATATATTTCAATAGTGTTCATCACGACGAACAAAATGATGTATTACTTGACATATTTACGTAAAAAATAATTTCCGCTAAAAATCCAAATTGCGTACAGGTCATGACCTGTGACAGAATTTCATTTTTCGGAAAAAAATATTTCTCTCCAATTTTGCTCATTCTTTCAGGACTTTAAGACTTACCTACCCCAACGACGAAAATGTCTTCAGCTATGCAATATATCCATTTTAAATGTTTCCCGAGGTTTTTGCAAAAATCACGAAAGTTATGAGAATTTCTATCTTCGCAAAAAGAAATGTCTCTCCGATTAACCTAGAGTCAGTCAGAGTCAAGAGTCAGTCAGAGTCAGTCAGAGTCAGTCAGAGTCAGTCAGAGTCAGTCAGAGTCAGTCAGAGTCAGTCAGAGTCAGTCAGAGTCAGTCAGAGTCAGTCAGAGTCAGTCAGAGTCAGTCAGAGTCAGTCAGAGTCAGTCAGAGTCAGTCAGAGTCAGTCAGAGTCAGTCAGAGTCAGTCAGAGTCAGTCAGAGTCAGTCAGAGTCTGTCAGAGTCAGTCAGAGTCTGTCAGAGTCAGTCAGAGTCAGTCAGAGTCAGTCAGAGTCTGTCAGAGTCAGTCAGAGTCAGTCAGAGTCAGACAGAGTCAGTCAGAGTCACCATAAGCCGTAGATTTAGTTGAAAGTATACATATATATATATATTTCAATAGTGTTCATCACGACGAACAAAATGATGTATTACTTGACATATTTACGTAAAAAAAAATTTCCGCTAAAAATCCAATATGCGTGCAGGTCATGACCTGTGACAGAATTTCATTTTTCGGAAAAAAATATTTCTCTCCAATTTTGCTGATTCTTTCAGGACTTAAAGACTTACCTACCCCAACGACGAAAATGTCTTCAGCTATGCAATATATCCATTTTAAATGTTTCCCGAGGTTTTTGCAAAAATCACGTAAGTTATGAGAATTTCTATCTTCGTAAAAAGAAATGTCTCTCCGATTAACCTAGAGTCAGTCAGAGTCAGTCAGAGTCAGTCAGAGTCAGTCAGAGTCAGTCAGAGTCTGTCAGAGTCAGTCAGAGTCTGTCAGAGTCAGTCAGAGTCTGTCAGAGTCAGTCAGAGTCTGTCAGAGTCAGTCAGAGTCTGTCAGAGTCAGTCAGAGTCAGTCAGAGTCAGTCAGAGTCAGACAGAGTCAGTCAGAATCACCATAAGCCGTAGATTTAGTTGAAAGTATACATATATATATATTTCAATAGTGTTCATCACGACGAACAAAATGATGTATTACTTGACATATTTACGTAAAAAAAAATTTCCGCTAAAAATAAAAATTGCGTACAGGTCATGACCTGTGACAGAATTTCATTTTTCGGAAAAAATTATTTCTCTCCAATTTTGCTCATTCTTTCAGGACTTAAAGACTTACCTACCCAAATGACGAAAATGTCTTCAGCTGTGCAATATATCCATTTTAAATGTTTCCCGAGGTTTTTGAAAAAATCACGTAAGTTATGAGAATTTCTATCTTCGTAAAAAGAAATGTCTCTCCGATTAACCTAGAGTCAGTCAGAGTCAGTCAGAGTCAGTCAGAGTCAGTCAGAGTCTGTCAGAGTCAGTCAGAGTCTGTCAGAGTCAGTCAGAGTCTGTCAGAGTCAGTCAGAGTCTGTCAGAGTCAGTCAGAGTCTGTCAGAGTCAGTCAGAGTCTGTCAGAGTCAGTCAGAGTCTGTCAGAGTCAGTCAGAGTCAGTCAGAGTCAGACAGAGTCAGTCAGAATCACCATAAGCCGTAGATTTAGTTGAAAGTATACATATATATATATATTTCAATAGTGTTCATCACGACGAACAAAATGATGTATTACTTGACATATTTACGTAAAAAAAAATTTCCGCTAAAAATAAAAATTGCGTACAGGTCATGACCTGTGACAGAATTTCATTTTTCGGAAAAAATTATTTCTCTCCAATTTTGCTCATTCTTTCAGGACTTAAAGACTTACCTACCCCAACGACGAAAATGTCTTCAGCTGTGCAATATATCCATTTTAAATGTTTCCCGAGGTTTTTGCAAAAATCACGTAAGTTATGAGAATTTCTATCTTCGTAAAAAGAAATGTCTCTCCGATTAACCTAGAGTCAGTCAGAGTCAGTCAGAGTCAGTCAGAGTCTGTCAGAGTCAGTCAGAGTCTGTCAGAGTCAGTCAGAGTCTGTCAGAGTCAGTCAGAGTCTGTCAGAGTCAGTCAGAGTCTGTCAGAGTCAGTCAGAGTCAGTCAGAGTCAGTCAGAGTCAGACAGAGTCAGTCAGAATCACCATAAGCCGTAGATTTAGTTGAAAGTATACATATATATATATATTTCAATAGTGTTCATCACGACGAACAAAATGATGTATTACTTGACATATTTACGTAAAAAAAAATTTCCGCTAAAAATCCAAATTGCGTACAGGTCATGACCTGTGACAGAATTTCATTTTTCGGAAAAAAATATTTCTCTCCAATTTTGCTCATTCTTTCAGGACTTAAAGACTTACCTACCCCAACGACGAAAATGTCTTCAGCTGTGCAATATATCCATTTTAAATGTTTCCCGAGGTTTTTGCAAAAATCACGTAAGTTATGAGAATTTCTATCTTCGTAAAAAGAAATGTCTCTCCGATTAACCTAGAGTCAGTCAGAGTCAGTCAGAGTCTGTCAGAGTCTGTCAGAGTCAGTCAGAGTCTGTCAGAGTCAGTCAGAGTCTGTCAGAGTCAGTCAGAGTCTGTCAGAGTCAGTCAGAGTCTGTCAGAGTCAGACAGAGTCAGTCAGAATCACCATAAGCCGTAGATTTAGTTGAAAGTATACATATAACTATATATTTCAATAGTGTTCATCACGACGAACAAAATGATGTATTACTTGACATATTTACGTAAAAAAAAATTTCCGCTAAAAATCCAAATTGCGTACAGGTCATGACCTGTGACAGAATTTGATTTTTCGGAAAAAAATATTTCTCTCCAATTTTGCTCATTCTTTCAGGACTTTAAGACTTACCTACCCCAACGACGAAAATGTCTTCAGCTATGCAATATATCCATTTTAAATGTTTCCCGAGGTTTTTGCAAAAATCACGAAAGTTATGAGAATTTCTATCTTCGCAAAAAGAAATGTCTCTCCGATTAACCTAGAGTCAGTCAGAGTCAGTCAGAGTCAGTCAGAGTCAGTCAGAGTCAGTCAGAGTCAGTCAGAGTCAGTCAGAGTCAGTCAGAGTCAGTCAGAGTCAGTCAGAGTCAGTCAGAGTCAGTCAGAGTCAGTCAGAGTCAGTCAGAGTCAGTCAGAGTCTGTCAGAGTCAGTCAGAGTCTGTCAGAGTCAGTCAGAGTCAGTCAGAGTCAGTCAGAGTCTGTCAGAGTCAGTCAGAGTCAGTCAGAGTCTGTCAGAGTCAGTCAGAGTCAGTCAGAGTCAGACAGAGTCAGTCAGAGTCACCATAAGCCGTAGATTTAGTTGAAAGTATACATATATATATATATTTCAATAGTGTTCATCACGACGAACAAAATGATGTATTACTTGACATATTTACGTAAAAAAAATTTCGGCTAAAAATCCAAATTGCGTACAGGTCATGACCTGTGACAGAATTTCATTTTTCGGAAAAAAATATTTCTCTCCAATTTTGCTCATTCTTTCAGGACTTTAAGACTTACCTACCCCAACGACGAAAATGTCTTCAGCTATGCAATATATCCATTTTAAATGTTTCCCGAGGTTTTTGCAAAAATCACGAAAGTTATGAGAATTTCTATCTTCGCAAAAAGAAATGTCTCTCCGATTAACCTAGAGTCAGTCAGAGTCAGTCAGAGTCAGTCAGAGTCAGTCAGAGTCAGTCAGAGTCAGTCAGAGTCAGTCAGAGTCAGTCAGAGTCAGTCAGAGTCAGTCAGAGTCAGTCAGAGTCAGTCAGAGTCAGTCAGAGTCAGTCAGAGTCAGTCAGAGTCAGTCAGAGTCAGTCAGAGTCAGTCAGAGTCAGTCAGAGTCAGTCAGAGTCTGTCAGAGTCAGTCAGAGTCTGTCAGAGTCAGTCAGAGTCAGTCAGAGTCAGTCAGAGTCTGTCAGAGTCGGTCAGAGTCGGTCAGAGTCTGTCAGAGTCAGTCAGAGTCAGTCAGAGTCAGACAGAGTCAGTCAGAGTCACCATAAGCCGTAGATTTAGTTGAAAGTATACATATATATATATATTTCAATAGTGTTCATCACGACGAACAAAATGATGTATTACTTGACATATTTACGTAAAAAAAATTTCCGCTAAAAATCCAAATTGCGTACAGGTCATGACCTGTGACCGAATTTCATTTTTCGGAAAAAAATATTTCTCTCCAATTTTGCTCATTCTTTCAGGACTTAAAGACTTACCTACCCCAACGACGAAAATGTCTTCAGCTATGCAATATATCCATTTTAAATGTTTCCCGAGGTTTTTGCAAAAATCACGTAAGTTATGAGAATTTCTATCTTCGTAAAAAGAAATGTCTCTCCGATTAACCTAGAGTCAGTCAGAGTCAGTCAGAGTCAGTCAGAGTCAGTCAGAGTCTGTCAGAGTCAGTCAGAGTCTGTCAGAGTCAGTCAGAGTCTGTCAGAGTCAGTCAGAGTCTGTCAGAGTCAGTCAGAGTCTGTCAGAGTCAGTCAGAGTCAGTCAGAGTCAGTCAGAGTCAGACAGAGTCAGTCAGAATCACCATAAGCCGTAGATTTAGTTGAAAGTATACATATATATATATATTTCAAAAGTGTTCATGACGACGAACAAAATGATGTATTACTTGACATATTTACGTAAAAAAAAATTTCCGCTAAAAATCCAAATTGCGTACAGGTCATGACCTGTGACAGAATTTCATTTTTCGGAAAAAAATATTTCTCTCCAATTTTGCTCATTCTTTCAGGACTTAAAGACTTACCTACCCCAACGACGAACATGTCTTCAGCTATGCAATATATCCATTTTAAATGTTTCCCGAGGTTTTTGCAAAAATCACGTAAGTTATGAGAATTTCCAACTTCGTAAAAAGAAATGTCTCTCCGATTAACCTAGAGTCAGTCAGAGTCAGTCAGAGTCAGTCAGAGTCAGTCAGAGTCAGTCAGAGTCAGTCACAGTCTGTCAGAGTCATTCAGAGTCTGTCAGAGTCAGTCAGAGTCTGTCAGAGTCAGTCAGAGTCAGTCAGAGTCAGACAGAGTCAGTCAGAGTCACCATAAGCCGTAGATTTAGTTGAAAGTATACATATAATTATATATTTCAATAGTGTTCATCACGACGAACAAAATGATGCATTACTTGACATATTTACGTAAAAAAAAATTTCCGCTAAAAATCCAAATTGCGTACAGGTCATGACCTGTGACAGAATTTCATATGTCGGAAAAAAATATTTCTCTCCAATTTTGCTCATTCTTTCAGGACTTTAAGACTTACCTACCCCAACGACGAAAATGTCTTCAGCTATGCAATATATCCATTTTAAATGTTTCCCGAGGTTTTTGCAAAAATCACGAAAGTTATGAGAATTTCTATCTTCGCAAAAAGAAATGTCTCTCCGATTTACCTAGAGTCAGTCAGAGTCAGTCAGAGTCAGTCAGAGTCAGTCAGAGTCAGTCAGAGTCAGTCAGAGTCAGTCAGAGTCAGTCAGAGTCAGTCAGAGTCAGTCAGAGTCAGTCAGAGTCAGTCAGAGTCAGTCAGAGTCAGTCAGAGTCAGTCAGAGTCAGTCAGAGTCTGTCAGAGTCTGTCAGAGTCTGTCAGAGTCAGTCAGAGTCAGTCAGAGTCAGTCAGAGTCTGTCAGAGTCAGTCAGAGTCAGTCAGAGTCTGTCAGAGTCAGTCAGAGTCAATCAGAGTCAGACAGTACAGTCAGAGTCACCATAAGCCGTAGATTTAGTTGAAAGTATACATATATATATATATTTCAATAGTGTTCATCACGACGAACAAAATGATGTATTACTTGACATATTTACGTAAAAAAAAATTTCCGCTAAAAATAAAAATTGCGTACAGGTCATGACCTGTGACAGAATTTCATTTTTCGGAAAAAATTATTTCTCTCCAATTTTGCTCATTCTTTCAGGACTTAAAGACTTACCTACCCCAACGACGAAAATGTCTTCAGCTGTGCAATATATCCATTTTAAATGTTTCCCGAGGTTTTTGCAAAAATCACGTAAGTTATGAGAATTTCTATCTTCGCAAAAAGAAATGTCTCTCCGATTAACCTAGAGTCAGTCAGAGTCAGTCAGAGTCAGTCAGAGTCAGTCAGAGTCAGTCAGAGTCAGTCAGAGTCAGTCAGAGTCAGTCAGAGTCAGACAGAGTCAGTCAGAATCACTATAAGCCGTAGATTTAGTTGAAAGTATACATATATATATATATTTCAATAGTGTTCATCACGACGAACAAAATGATGTATTACTTGACATATTTACGTAAAAAAAAATTTCCGTTAAAAATAAAAATTGCGTACAGGTCATGACCTGTGACAGAATTTCATTTTTCGGAAAAAATTATTTCTCTCCAATTTTGCTCATTCTTTCAGGACTTAAAGACTTACCTACCCCAACGACAAAAATGTCTTCAGCTATGCAATATATCCATTTTAAATGTTTCCCGAGGTTTTTGCAAAAATCACGTAAGTTATGAGAATTTCTATCTTCGTAAAAAGAAATGTCTCTCCGATTAACCTAGAGTCAGTCAGAGTCAGTCAGAGTCAGTCAGTGTCAGTCAGAGTCTGTCAGAGTCAGTCACAGTCTGTCAGAGTCAGTCAGAGTCTGTCAGAGTCAGTCAGAGTCAGTCAGAGTCAGTCAGAGTCAGTCAGAGTCAGTCAGAGTCAGACAGAGTCAGTCAGAGTCACCATAAGCCGTAGATTTAGTTGAAAGTATACATATAACTATATATTTCAATAGTGTTCATCACGACGAACAAAATGATGTATTACTTGACATATTTACGTAAAAAAAAATTTCCGCTAAAAATAAAAATTGCGTACAGGTCATGACCTATGACAGAATTTCATTTTTCGGAAAAAATTATTTCTCTCCAATTTTGCTCATTCTTTCAGGACTTAAAGACTTACCTACCCCAACGACGAAAATGTCTTCAGCTGTGCAATATATCCATTTTAAATGTTTCCCGAGGTTTTTGCAAAAATCACGTAAGTTATGAGAATTTCTATCTTCGTAAAAAGAAATGTCTCTCCGATTAACCTAGAGTCAGTCAGAGTCAGTCAGAGTCTGTCAGAGTCTGTCAGAGTCAGTCAGAGTCTGTCAGAGTCAGTCAGAGTCTGTCAGAGTCAGTCAGAGTCTGTCAGAGTCAGTCAGAGTCTGTCAGAGTCAGTCAGAGTCAGTCAGAGTCACCATAAGCCGTAGATTTAGTTGAAAGTATACATATATATATATATTTCAATAGTGTTCATCACGACGAACAAAATGATGTATTACTTGACATATTTACGTAAAAAAAATTTCCGCTAAAAATCCAAATTGCGTACAGGTCATGACCTGTGACAGAATTTCATTTTTCGGAAAAAAATATTTCTCTCCAATTTTGCTCATTCTTTCAGGACTTTAAGACTTACCTACCCCAACGACGAAAATGTCTTCAGCTATGCAATATATCCATTTTAAATGTTTCCCGAGGTTTTTGCAAAAATCACGAAAGTTATGAGAATTTCTATCTTCGCAAAAAGAAATGTCTCTCCGATTAACCTAGAGTCAGTCAGAGTCAGTCAGAGTCAGTCAGAGTCAGTCAGAGTCAGTCAGAAGTCAGTCAGAGTCAGTCAGAGTCAGTCAGAGTCAGTCAGAGTCAGTCAGAGTCAGTCAGAGTCAGTCAGAGTCAGTCAGAGTCAGTCAGAGTCAGTCAGAGTCAGTCAGAGTCAGTCAGAGTCTGTCAGAGTCAGTCAGAGTCTGTCAGAGTCAGTCAGAGTCTGTCAGAGTCAGTCAGAGTCTGTCAGAGTCAGTCAGAGTCAGTCAGAGTCACCATAAGCCGTAGATTTAGTTGGAAGTATACATATATATATATATTTCAATAGTGTTCATCATGACGAACAAAATGATGTATTACTTGACATATTTACGTAAAAAAAATTTCCGCTAAAATCCAAATTGCGTACAGGTCATGACCTGTGACAGAATTTCATTTTTCGGAGAAAAATATTTCTCTCCAATTTTGCTCATTCTTTCAGGACTTAAAGACTTACCTACCCCGACGACGAAAATGTCTTCAGCTATGCAATATATCCATTTTAAATGTTTCCCGAGGTTTTTGCAAAAATCACGTAAGTTATGAGAATTTCTAACTTCGTAAAGAGAAATGTCTCTCCGATTAACCGAGTGTCAGTCAGTGTCAGTCAGAGTCAGTCAGAGTCAGTCAGAGTCTGACAGAGTCAGTCAGAGTCTGTCAGAGTCAGTCAGAGTCTGTCAGAGTCAGTCAGAGTCTGTCAGAGTCAGTCAGAGTCTGTCAGAGTCAGTCAGAGTCAGTCAGAGTCAGTTAGAGTCAGACAGAGTCAGTCAGAATCACCATAAGCCGTAGATTTAGTTGAAAGTATACATATATATATATTTCAATAGTGTTCATCACGACGAACAAAATGAACTTGACATATTTACGTAAAAAAAAAAATTTCCGCTAAAAATCCAAATTGCGTACAGGTCATGACCTGTGACAGAATTTCATTTTTCGGAAAAAATTATTTCTCTCCAATTTTGCTCATTCTTTCAGGACTTAAAGACTTACCTACCCCAACGACGAAAATGTCTTCAGCTGTGCAATATATCCATTTTAAATGTTTCCCGAGGTTTTTGCAAAAATCAAGTAAGTTATGAGAATTTCTATCTTCGTAAAAAGAAATGTCTCTCCGATTAACCTAGAGTCAGTCAGAGTCAGTCAGAGTCTGTCAGAGTCAGTCAGAGTCTGTCAGAGTCAGTCAGAGTCTGTCAGAGTCAGTCAGAGTCTGTCAGAGTCAGTCAGAGTCTGTCAGAGTCAGTCAGAGTCTGTCAGAGTCAGTCAGAGTCAGTCAGAGTCACCATAAGCCGTAGATTTAGTTGAAAGTATACATATATATATATATTTCAATAGTGTTCATCACGACGAACGAAATGATGTATTACTTGACATATTTACGTAAAAAAAATTTCCGCTAAAAATCCAAATTGCGTACAGGTCATGACCTGTGACAGAATTTGATTTTTCGGAAAAAAATATTTCTCTCCAATTTTGCTCATTCTTTCAGGACTTAAAGACTTACCTACCCCAACGACAAAAATTGTCTTCAGCTATGCAATATATCCATTTTAAATGTTTCCCGAGGTTTTTGCAAAAATCACGTAAGTTATGAGAATTTCTATCTTCGTAAAAAGAAATGTCTCTCCGATTAACCTAGAGTCAGTCAGAGTCAGTCAGAGTCAGTCAGAGTCAGTCAGAGTCTGTCAGAGTCAGTCAGAGTCTGTCAGAGTCAGTCAGAGTCTGTCAGAGTCAGTCAGAGTCTGTCAGAGTCAGTCAGAGTCTGTCAGAGTCAGTCAGAGTCAGTCAGAGTCAGTCAGAGTCAGACAGAGTCAGTCAGAATCACCATAAGCCGTAGATTTAGTTGAAAGTATACATATATATATATATTTCAATAGTGTTCATCACGACGAACAAAATGATGTATTACTTGACATATTTACGTAAAAAAAAATTTCCGCTAAAAATAAAAATTGCGTACAGGTCATGACCTGTGACAGAATTTCATTTTTCGGAAAAAATTATTTCTCTCCAATTTTGCTCATTCTTTCAGGACTGAAAGACTTACCTACCCCAACGACGAAAATGTCTTCAGCTGTGCAATATATCCATTTTAAATGTTTCCCGAGGTTTTTGCAAAAATCAAGTAAGTTATGAGAATTTCTATCTTCGTAAAAAGAAATGTCTCTCCGATTAACCTAGAGTCAGTCAGAGTCAGTCAGAGTCTGTCAGAGTCAGTCAGAGTCTGTCAGAGTCAGTCAGAGTCTGTCAGAGTCAGTCAGAGTCTGTCAGAGTCAGTCAGAGTCTGTCAGAGTCAGTCAGAGTCAGTCAGAGTCAGTCAGAGTCTGTCAGAGTCAGTCAGAGTCTGTCAGAGTCACCATAAGCCGTAGATTTAGTTGAAAGTATACATATATATATATATTTCAATAGTGTTCATCACGACGAACGAAATGATGTATTACTTGACATATTTACGTAAAAAAAATTTCCGCTAAAAATCCAAATTGCGTACAGGTCATGACCTGTGACAGAATTTGATTTTTCGGAAAAAAATATTTCTCTCCAATTTTGCTCATTCTTTCAGGACTTAAAGACTTACCTACCCCAACGACAAAAATGTCTTCAGCTATGCAATATACCCATTTTAAATGTTTCCCGAGGTTTTTGCAAAAATCACGTAAGTTATGAGAATTTCTATCTTCGTAAAAAGAAATGTCTCTCCGATTAACCTAGAGTCAGTCAGAGTCAGTCAGAGTCAGTCAGAGTCAGTCAGAGTCAGTCAGAGTCAGTCAGAGTCATTCAGAGTCAGTCAGAGTCTGTCAGAGTCAGTCAGAGTCTGTCAGAGTTAGTCAGAGTCTGTCAGAGTCAGTCAGAGTCTGTCAGAGTCAGTCAGAGTCAGTCAGAGTCAGTCAGAGTCAGACAGAGTCAGTCAGAATCACCATAAGCCGTAGATTTAGTTGAAAGTATACATATATATATATATTTCAATAGTGTTCATGACGACGAACAAAATGATGTATTACTTGACATATTTACGTAAAAAAAATTTTCCGCTAAAAATAAAAATTGCGTACAGGTCATGACCTGTGACAGAATTTCATTTTTCGGAAAAAATTATTTCTCTCCAATTTTGCTCATTCTTTCAGGACTTAAAGACTTACCTACCCCAACGACGAAAATGTCTTCAGCTGTGCAATATATCCATTTTAAATGTTTCCCGAGGTTTTTGCAAAAATCAAGTAAGTTATGAGAATTTCTATCTTCGTAAAAAGAAATGTCTCTCCGATTAACCTAGAGTCAGTCAGAGTCAGTCAGAGTCTGTCAGAGTCAGTCAGAGTCTGTCAGAGTCAGTCAGAGTCTGTCAGAGTCAGTCAGAGTCTGTCAGAGTCTGTCAGAGTCTGTCAGAGTCAGTCAGAGTCTGTCAGAGTCAGTCAGAGTCAGTCAGAGTCACCATAAGCCGTAGATTTAGTTGAAAGTATACATATATATATATATATTTCAATAGTGTTCATCACGACGAACAAAATGATGTATTACTTGACATATTTACGTAAAAAAAATTTCCGCTAAAAATCCAAATTGCGTACAGGTCATGACCTGTGACAGAATTTGATTTTTCGGAAAAAAATATTTCTCTCCAATTTTGCTCATTCTTTCAGGACTTAAAGACTTACCTACCCCAACGACAAAAATGTCTTCAGCTATGCAATATATCCATTTTAAATGTTTCCCGAGGTTTTTGCAAAAATCACGTAAGTTATGAAAATTTCTATCTTCGTAAAAAGAAATGTCTCTCCGATTAACCTAGAGTCAGTCAGAGTCAGTCAGAGTCAGTCAGAGTCAGTCAGAGTCAGTCAGAGTCTGTCAGAGTCAGTCAGAGTCTGTCAGAGTCAGTCAGAGTCTGTCAGAGTCAGTCAGAGTCTGTCAGAGTCAGTCAGAGTCTGTCAGAGTCAGTCAGAGTCACCATAAGCCGTAGATTTAGTTGAAAGTATACATATAACTATATATTTCAATAGTGTTCATCACGACGAACAAAATGATGTATTACTTGACATATTTACGTAAAAAAAAATTTCCGCTAAAAATCCAAATTGCGTACAGGTCATGACCTGTGACAGAATTTCATTTTTCGGAAAAAAATATTTCTCTCCAATTTTGCTCATTCTTTCAGGACTTTAAGACTTACCTACCCCAACGACGAAAATGTCTTCAGCTATGCAATATATCCATTTTAAATGTTTCCCGAGGTTTTTGCAAAAATCACGAAAGTTATGAGAATTTCTATCTTCGCAAAAAGAAATGTCTCTCCGATTAACCTAGAGTCAGTCAGAGTCAGTCAGAGTCAGTCAGAGTCAGTCAGAGTCAGTCAGAGTCAGTCAGAGTCAGTCAGAGTCAGTCAGAGTCAGTCAGAGTCAGTCAGAGTCAGTCAGAGTCAGTCAGAGTCAGTCAGAGTCTGTCAGAGTCAGTCAGAGTCTGTCAGAGTCAGTCAGAGTCAGTCAGAGTCAGTCAGAGTCTGTCAGAGTCAGTCAGAGTCAGTCAGAGTCAGTCAGAGTCAGTCAGAGTCAGTCAGAGTCAGACAGAGTCAGTCAGAGTCACCATAAGCCGTAGATTTAGTTGAAAGTATACATATAACTATATATTTCAATAGTGTTCATCACGACGAACAAAATGATGTATTACTTGACATATTTACGTAAAAAATAATTTCCGCTAAAAATCCAAATTGCGTACAGGTCATGACCTGTGACAGAATTTCATTTTTCGGAAAAAAATATTTCTCTCCAATTTTGCTCATTCTTTCAGGACTTTAAGACTTACCTACCCCAACGACGAAAATGTCTTCAGCTATGCAATATATCCATTTTAAATGTTTCCCGAGGTTTTTGCAAAAATCACGAAAGTTATGAGAATTTCTATCTTCGCAAAAAGAAATGTCTCTCCGATTAACCTAGAGTCAGTCAGAGTCAGTCAGAGTCAGTCAGAGTCAGTCAGAGTCAGTCAGAGTCAGTCAGAGTCAGTCAGAGTCAGTCAGAGTCAGTCAGAGTCAGTCAGAGTCAGTCAGAGTCAGTCAGAGTCAGTCAGAGTCAGTCAGAGTCAGTCAGAGTCAGTCAGAGTCTGTCAGAGTCAGTCAGAGTCTGTCAGAGTCAGTCAGAGTCAGTCAGAGTCAGTCAGAGTCTGTCAGAGTCAGTCAGAGTCAGTCAGAGTCAGACAGAGTCAGTCAGAATCACCATAAGCCGTAGATTTAGTTGAAAGTATACATATATATATATTTCAATAGTGTTCATCACGACGAACAAAATGATGTATTACTTGACATATTTACGTAAAAAAAAATTTCCGCTAAAAATAAAAATTGCGTACAGGTTATGACCTGTGACAGAATTTCATTTTTCGGAAAAAATTATTTCTCTCCAATTTTGCTCATTCTTTCAGGACTTAAAGACTTACCTACCCCAACGACGAAAATGTCTTCAGCTGTGCAATATATCCATTTTAAATGTTTCCCGAGGTTTTTGAAAAAATCACGTAAGTTATGAGAATTTCTATCTTCGTAAAAAGAAATGTCTCTCCGATTAACCTAGAGTCAGTCAGAGTCAGTCAGAGTCAGTCAGAGTCAGTCAGAGTCTGTCAGAGTCAGTCAGAGTCTGTCAGAGTCAGTCAGAGTCTGTCAGAGTCAGTCAGAGTCTGTCAGAGTCAGTCAGAGTCTGTCAGAGTCAGTCAGAGTCTGTCAGAGTCAGTCAGAGTCTGTCAGAGTCAGTCAGAGTCAGTCAGAGTCAGACAGAGTCAGTCAGAATCACCATAAGCCGTAGATTTAGTTGAAAGTATACATATATATATATATTTCTATAGTGTTCATCACGACGAACAAAATGATGTATTACTTGACATATTTACGTAAAAAAAAATTTCCGCTAAAAATCCAAATTGCGTACAGGTCATGACCTGTGACAGAATTTCATTTTTCGGAAAAAAATATTTCTCTACAAATTTGCTCATTCTTTCAGGACTTAAAGACTTACCTACCCCAACGACGAAAATGTCTTCAGCTATGCAATATATCCATTTTAAATGTTTCCCGAGGTTTTTGCAAAAATCACGTAAGTTATGAGAATTTCTATCTTCGTAAAAAGAAATGTCTCTCCGATTAACCTAGAGTCAGTCAGAGTCAGTCAGAGTCAGTCAGAGTCTGTCAGAGTCAGTCAGAGTCTGTCAGAGTCAGTCAGAGTCTGTCAGAGTCTGTCAGAGTCTGTCAGAGTCAGTCAGAGTCTGTCAGAGTCAGTCAGAGTCAGTCAGAGTCAGACAGAGTCAGTCAGAGTCAGACAGTGTCAGTCAGAGTCACCATAAGCCGTAGATTTAGTTGAAAGTATACATATATATATATATTTCAATAGTGTTCATCACGACGAACAAAATGATGTATTACTTGACATATTTACGTAAAAAAAATTTCCGCTAAAAATCCAAATTGCGTTCAGGTCATGACCTGTGACAGAATTTCATTTTTCGGAAAAAAATATTTCTCTCCAATTTTGCTCATTCTTTCAGGACTTAAAGACTTACCTACCCCAACGACGAAAATGTCTTCAGCTATGCAATATATCCATTTTAAATGTTTCCCGAGGTTTTTGCAAAAATCACGTAAGTTATGAGAATTTCTATCTTCGTAAAAAGAAATGTCTCTCCGATTAACCTAGAGTCAGTCAGAGTCAGTCAGAGTCAGTCAGAGTCTGTCAGAGTCTGTCAGAGTCTGTCAGAGTCAGTCAGAGTCTGTCAGAGTCAGTCAGAGTCTGTCAGAGTCAGTCAGAGTCTGTCAGAGTCAGTCAGAGTCAGTCAGAGTCAGACAGAGTCAGTCAGAGTCACCATAAGCCGTAGATTTAGTTGAAAGTATACATATATATATATATTTCAATAGTGTTCATCACGACGAACAAAATGATGTATTACTTGACATATTTACGTAAAAAAAAATTTCCGCTAAAAATCCAAATTGCGTACAGGTCATGACCTGTGACAGAATTTCAATTTTCGGAAAAAAATATTTCTCTCCAATTTTCCTCATTCTTTCAGGACTTAAAGACTTACCTACCCCAACGACGAAAATGTCTTCAGCTATGCAATATATCCATTTTAAATGTTTCCCGAGGTTTTTGCAAAAATCACGTAAGTTATGAGAATTTCTATCTTCGTAAAAAGAAATGTCTCTCCGATTAACCTAGAGTCAGTCAGAGTCAGTCAGAGTCAGTCAGAGTCTGTCAGAGTCTGTCAGAGTCAGTCAGAGTCTGTCAGAGTCAGTCAGAGTCTGTCAGAGTCAGTCAGAGTCTGTCAGAGTCAGTCAGAGTCTGTCAGAGTCAGTCAGAGTCAGTCAGAGTCAGTCAGAGTCACCATAAGCCGTAGATTTAGTTGAAAGTATACATATATATATATATTTCAATAGTGTTCATCACGACGAACAAAATGATGTATTACTTGACATATTTACGTAAAAAAAAATTTCCACTAAAAATCCAAATTGCGTACAGGTCATGACCTGTGACAGAATTTCATTTTTCGGAAAAAAATATTTCTCTCCAATTTTGCTCATTCTGTCAGGACTTAAAGACTTACCTACCCCAACGACGAAAATGTCTTCAGCTATGCAATATATCCATTTTAAATGTTTCCCGAGGTTTTTGCAAAAATCACGTAAGTTATGAGAATTTCTATCTTCGTAAAAAGAAATGTCTCTCCGATTAACCTAGAGTCAGTCAGAGTCAGTCAGAGTCAGTCAGAGTCTGTCAGAGTCAGTCAGAGTCTGTCAGAGTCAGTCAGAGTCTGTCAGAGTCAGTCAGAGTCTGTCAGAGTCAGTCAGAGTCTGTCAGAGTCAGTCAGAGTCAGTCAGAGTCAGACAGAGTCAGTCAGAGTCACCATAAGCCGTAGATTTAGTTGAAAGTATACATATATATATATATTTCAATAGTGTTCATCACGACGAACAAAATGATGTATTACTTGACATATTTACGTAAAAAAAAAATTCCGCTAAAAATCCAAATTGCGTACAGGTCATGACCTGTGACAGAATTTCATTTTTCGGAAAAAATTATTTCTCTACAATTTTGCTCATTCTTTCAGGACTTAAAGACTTACCTACCCCAACGACGAAAATGTCTTCAGCTATGCAATATATCCATTTTAAATGTTTCCCGAGGTTTTTGCAAAAATCACGTAAGTTATGAGAATTTCTATCTTCGTAAAAAGAAATGTCTCTCCGATTAACCTAGAGTCAGTCAGAGTCAGTCAGAGTCAGTCAGAGTCTGTCAGAGTCAGTCAGAGTCTGTCAGAGTCAGTCAGAGTCTGTCAGAGTCTGTCAGAGTCTGTCAGAGTCAGTCAGAGTCTGTCAGAGTCAGTCAGAGTCAGTCAGAGTCAGACAGAGTCAGTCAGAGTCAGACAGTGTCAGTCAGAGTCACCATAAGCCGTAGATTTAGTTGAAAGTATACATATATATATATATTTCAATAGTGTTCATCACGACGAACAAAATGATGTATTACTTGACATATTTACGTAAAAAAAATTTCCGCTAAAAATCCAAATTGCGTACAGGTCATGACCTGTGACAGAATTTCATTTTTCGGAAAAAAATATTTCTCTCCAATTTTGCTCATTCTTTCAGGACTTAAAGACTTACCTACCCCAACGACGAAAATGTCTTCAGCTATGCAATATATCCATTTTAAATGTTTCCCGAGGTTTTTGCAAAAATCACGTAAGTTATGAGAATTTCTATCTTCGTAAAAAGAAATGTCTCTCCGATTAACCTAGAGTCAGTCAGAGTCAGTCAGAGTCAGTCAGAGTCTGTCAGAGTCTGTCAGAGTCTGTCAGAGTCAGTCAGAGTCTGTCAGAGTCAGTCAGAGTCTGTCAGAGTCAGTCAGAGTCTGTCAGAGTCAGTCAGAGTCAGTCAGAGTCAGACAGAGTCAGTCAGAGTCACCATAAGCCGTAGATTTAGTTGAAAGTATACATATATATATATATTTCAATAGTGTTCATCACGACGAACAAAATGATGTATTACTTGACATATTTACGTAAAAAAAAATTTCCGCTAAAAATCCAAATTGCGTACAGGTCATGACCTGTGACAGAATTTCAATTTTCGGAAAAAAATATTTCTCTCCAATTTTCCTCATTCTTTCAGGACTTAAAGACTTACCTACCCCAACGACGAAAATGTCTTCAGCTATGCAATATATCCATTTTAAATGTTTCCCGAGGTTTTTGCAAAAATCACGTAAGTTATGAGAATTTCTATCTTCGTAAAAAGAAATGTCTCTCCGATTAACCTAGAGTCAGTCAGAGTCAGTCAGAGTCAGTCAGAGTCTGTGAGAGTCAGTCAGAGTCTGTCAGAGTCAGTCAGAGTCTGTCAGAGTCAGTCAGAGTCTGTCAGAGTCAGTCAGAGTCTGTCAGAGTCAGTCAGAGTCAGTCAGAGTCAGACAGAGTCAGTCAGAGTCACCATAAGCCGTAGATTTAGTTGAAAGTATACATATATATATATATTTCAATAGTGTTCATCACGACGAACAAAATGATGTATTACTTGACATATTTACGTAAAAAAAAATTTCCGCTAAAAATCCAAATTGCGTACAGGTCATGACCTGTGACAGAATTTCATTTTTCGGAAAAAAATATTTCTCTACAAATTTGCTCATTCTTTCAGGACTTAAAGACTTACCTACCCCAACGACGAAAATGTCTTCAGCTATGCAATATATCCATTTTAAATGTTTCCCGAGGTTTTTGCAAAAATCACGTAAGTTATGAGAATTTCTATCTTCGTAAAAAGAAATGTCTCTCCGATTAACCTAGAGTCAGTCAGAGTCAGTCAGAGTCAGTCAGAGTCTGTCAGAGTCAGTCAGAGTCTGTCAGAGTCAGTCAGAGTCTGTCAGAGTCTGTCAGAGTCTGTCAGAGTCAGTCAGAGTCTGTCAGAGTCAGTCAGAGTCTGTCAGAGTCAGTCAGAGTCTGTCAGAGTCAGTCAGAGTCAGTCAGAGTCAGACAGAGTCAGTCAGAGTCACCATAAGCCGTAGATTTAGTTGAAAGTATACATATATATATATATTTCAATAGTGTTCATCACGACGAACAAAATGATGTATTACTTGACATATTTACGTAAAAAAAAATTTCCGCTAAAAATCCAAATTGCGTACAGGTCATGACCTGTGACAGAATTTCATTTTTCGGAAAAAAATATTTCTCTACAAATTTGCTCATTCTTTCAGGACTTAAAGACTTACCTACCCCAACGACGAAAATGTCTTCAGCTATGCAATATATCCATTTTAAATGTTTCCCGAGGTTTTTGCAAAAATCACGTAAGTTATGAGAATTTCTATCTTCGTAAAAAGAAATGTCTCTCCGATTAACCTAGAGTCAGTCAGAGTCAGTCAGAGTCAGTCAGAGTCTGTCAGAGTCAGTCAGAGTCTGTCAGAGTCAGTCAGAGTCTGTCAGAGTCTGTCAGAGTCTGTCAGAGTCAGTCAGAGTCTGTCAGAGTCAGTCAGAGTCAGTCAGAGTCAGACAGAGTCAGTCAGAGTCAGACAGTGTCAGTCAGAGTCACCATAAGCCGTAGATTTAGTTGAAAGTATACATATATATATATATTTCAATAGTGTTCATCACGACGAACAAAATGATGTATTACTTGACATATTTACGTAAAAAAAATTTCCGCTAAAAATCCAAATTGCGTACAGGTCATGACCTGTGACAGAATTTCATTTTTCGGAAAAAAATATTTCTCTCCAATTTTGCTCATTCTTTCAGGACTTAAAGACTTACCTACCCCAACGACGAAAATGTCTTCAGCTATGCAATATATCCATTTTAAATGTTTCCCGAGGTTTTTGCAAAAATCACGTAAGTTATGAGAATTTCTATCTTCGTAAAAAGAAATGTCTCTCCGATTAACCTAGAGTCAGTCAGAGTCAGTCAGAGTCAGTCAGAGTCTGTCAGAGTCTGTCAGAGTCTGTCAGAGTCAGTCAGAGTCTGTCAGAGTCAGTCAGAGTCTGTCAGAGTCAGTCAGAGTCTGTCAGAGTCAGTCAGAGTCAGTCAGAGTCAGACAGAGTCAGTCAGAGTCACCATAAGCCGTAGATTTAGTTGAAAGTATACATATATATATATATTTCAATAGTGTTCATCACGACGAACAAAATGATGTATTACTTGACATATTTACGTAAAAAAAAATTTCCGCTAAAAATCCAAATTGCGTACAGGTCATGACCTGTGACAGAATTTCAATTTTCGGAAAAAAATATTTCTCTCCAATTTTCCTCATTCTTTCAGGACTTAAAGACTTACCTACCCCAACGACGAAAATGTCTTCAGCTATGCAATATATCCATTTTAAATGTTTCCCGAGGTTTTTGCAAAAATCACGTAAGTTATGAGAATTTCTATCTTCGTAAAAAGAAATGTCTCTCCGATTAACCTAGAGTCAGTCAGAGTCAGTCAGAGTCAGTCAGAGTCTGTCAGAGTCTGTCAGAGTCAGTCAGAGTCTGTCAGAGTCAGTCAGAGTCTGTCAGAGTCAGTCAGAGTCTGTCAGAGTCAGTCAGAGTCTGTCAGAGTCAGTCAGAGTCAGTCAGAGTCAGTCAGAGTCACCATAAGCCGTAGATTTAGTTGAAAGTATACATATATATATATATTTCAATAGTGTTCATCACGACGAACAAAATGATGTATTACTTGACATATTTACGTAAAAAAAAATTTCCACTAAAAATCCAAATTGCGTACAGGTCATGACCTGTGACAGAATTTCATTTTTCGGAAAAAAATATTTCTCTCCAATTTTGCTCATTCTTTCAGGACTTAAAGACTTACCTACCCCAACGACGAAAATGTCTTCAGCTATGCAATATATCCATTTTAAATGTTTCCCGAGGTTTTTGCAAAAATCACGTAAGTTATGAGAATTTCTATCTTCGTAAAAAGAAATGTCTCTCCGATTAACCTAGAGTCAGTCAGAGTCAGTCAGAGTCAGTCAGAGTCTGTCAGAGTCAGTCAGAGTCTGTCAGAGTCAGTCAGAGTCTGTCAGAGTCAGTCAGAGTCTGTCAGAGTCAGTCAGAGTCTGTCAGAGTCAGTCAGAGTCAGTCAGAGTCAGACAGAGTCAGTCAGAGTCACCATAAGCCGTAGATTTAGTTGAAAGTATACATATATATATATATTTCAATAGTGTTCATCACGACGAACAAAATGATGTATTACTTGACATATTTACGTAAAAAAAAATTTCCGCTAAAAATCCAAATTGCGTACAGGTCATGACCTGTGACAGAATTTCATTTTTCGGAAAAAAATATTTCTCTACAATTTTGCTCATTCTTTCAGGACTTAAAGACTTACCTACCCCAACGACGAAAATGTCTTCAGCTATGCAATATATCCATTTTAAATGTTTCCCGAGGTTTTTGCAAAAATCACGTAAGTTATGAGAATTTCTATCTTCGTAAAAAGAAATGTCTCTCCGATTAACCTAGAGTCAGTCAGAGTCAGTCAGAGTCAGTCAGAGTCTGTCAGAGTCAGTCAGAGTCTGTCAGAGTCAGTCAGAGTCTGTCAGAGTCTGTCAGAGTCTGTCAGAGTCTGTCAGAGTCAGTCAGAGTCTGTCAGAGTCAGTCAGAGTCAGTCAGAGTCAGACAGAGTCAGTCAGAGTCAGACAGTGTCAGTCAGAGTCACCATAAGCCGTAGATTTAGTTGAAAGTATACATATATATATATATTTCAATAGTGTTCATCACGACGAACAAAATGATGTATTACTTGACATATTTACGTAAAAAAAATTTCCGCTAAAAATCCAAATTGCGTACAGGTCATGACCTGTGACAGAATTTCATTTTTCGGAAAAAAATATTTCTCTCCAATTTTGCTCATTCTTTCAGGACTTAAAGACTTACCTACCCCAACGACGAAAATGTCTTCAGCTATGCAATATATCCATTTTAAATGTTTCCCGAGGTTTTTGCAAAAATCACGTAAGTTTTGAGAATTTCTATCTTCGTAAAAAGAAATGTCTCTCCGATTAACCTAGAGTCAGTCAGAGTCAGTCAGAGTCAGTCAGAGTCTGTCAGAGTCTGTCAGAGTCTGTCAGAGTCAGTCAGAGTCTGTCAGAGTCAGTCAGAGTCTGTCAGAGTCAGTCAGAGTCTGTCAGAGTCAGTCAGAGTCAGTCAGAGTCAGACAGAGTCAGTCAGAGTCACCATAAGCCGTAGATTTAGTTGAAAGTATACATATATATATATATTTCAATAGTGTTCATCACGACGAACAAAATGATGTATTACTTGACATATTTACGTAAAAAAAAATTTCCGCTAAAAATCCAAATTGCGTACAGGTCATGACCTGTGACAGAATTTCAATTTTCGGAAAAAAATATTTCTCTCCAATTTTCCTCATTCTTTCAGGACTTAAAGACTTACCTACCCCAACGACGAAAATGTCTTCAGCTATGCAATATATCCATTTTAAATGTTTCCCGAGGTTTTTGCAAAAATCACGTAAGTTATGAGAATTTCTATCTTCGTAAAAAGAAATGTCTCTCCGATTAACCTAGAGTCAGTCAGAGTCAGTCAGAGTCAGTCAGAGTCTGTGAGAGTCAGTCAGAGTCTGTCAGAGTCAGTCAGAGTCTGTCAGAGTCAGTCAGAGTCTGTCAGAGTCAGTCAGAGTCTGTCAGAGTCAGTCAGAGTCAGTCAGAGTCAGACAGAGTCAGTCAGAGTCACCATAAGCCGTAGATTTAGTTGAAAGTATACATATATATATATATTTCAATAGTGTTCATCACGACGAACAAAATGATGTATTACTTGACATATTTACGTAAAAAAAAATTTCCGCTAAAAATCCAAATTGCGTACAGGTCATGACCTGTGACAGAATTTCATTTTTCGGAAAAAAATATTTCTCTCCAATTTTGCTCATTCTTTCAGGACTTAAAGACTTACCTACCCCAACGACGAAAATGTCTTCAGCTATGCAATATATCCATTTTAAATGTTTCCCGAGGTTTTTGCAAAAATCACGTAAGTTATGAGAATTTCTATCTTCGTAAAAAGAAATGTCTCTCCGATTAACCTAGAGTCAGTCAGAGTCAGTCAGAGTCAGTCAGAGTCTGTCAGAGTCTGTCAGAGTCTGTCAGAGTCAGTCAGAGTCTGTCAGAGTCAGTCAGAGTCTGTCAGAGTCAGTCAGAGTCTGTCAGAGTCAGTCAGAGTCAGTCAGAGTCAGACAGAGTCAGTCAGAGTCACCATAAGCCGTAGATTTAGTTGAAAGTATACATATATATATATATTTCAATAGTGTTCATCACGACGAACAAAATGATGTATTACTTGACATATTTACGTAAAAAAAAATTTCCGCTAAAAATCCAAATTGCGTACAGGTCATGACCTGTGACAGAATTTCAATTTTCGGAAAAAAATATTTCTCTCCAATTTTCCTCATTCTTTCAGGACTTAAAGACTTACCTACCCCAACGACGAAAATGTCTTCAGCTATGCAATATATCCATTTTAAATGTTTCCCGAGGTTTTTGCAAAAATCACGTAAGTTATGAGAATTTCTATCTTCGTAAAAAGAAATGTCTCTCCGATTAACCTAGAGTCAGTCAGAGTCAGTCAGAGTCAGTCAGAGTCTGTGAGAGTCAGTCAGAGTCTGTCAGAGTCAGTCAGAGTCTGTCAGAGTCAGTCAGAGTCTGTCAGAGTCAGTCAGAGTCTGTCAGAGTCAGTCAGAGTCAGTCAGAGTCAGACAGAGTCAGTCAGAGTCACCATAAGCCGTAGATTTAGTTGAAAGTATACATATATATATATATTTCAATAGTGTTCATCACGACGAACAAAATGATGTATTACTTGACATATTTACGTAAAAAAAAATTTCCGCTAAAAATCCAAATTGCGTACAGGTCATGACCTGTGACAGAATTTCATTTTTCGGAAAAAAATATTTCTCTCCAATTTTGCTCATTCTTTCAGGACTTAAAGACTTACCTACCCCAACGACGAAAATGTCTTCAGCTATGCAATATATCCATTTTAAATGTTTCCCGAGGTTTTTGCAAAAATCACGTAAGTTATGAGAATTTCTATCTTCGTAAAAAGAAATGTCTCTCCGATTAACCTAGAGTCAGTCAGAGTCAGTCAGAGTCAGTCAGAGTCTGTCAGAGTCAGTCAGAGTCTGTCAGAGTCAGTCAGAGTCTGTCAGAGTCTGTGAGAGTCTGTCAGAGTCAGTCAGAGTCTGTCAGAGTCAGTCAGAGTCAGTCAGAGTCAGACAGAGTCAGTCAGAGTCAGACAGTGTCAGTCAGAGTCACCATAAGCCGTAGATTTAGTTGAAAGTATACATATATATATATATTTCAATAGTGTTCATCACGACGAACAAAATGATGTATTACTTGACATATTTACGTAAAAAAAAATTTCCGCTAAAAATCCAAATTGCGTACAGGTCATGACCTGTGACAGAATTTCATTTTTCGGAAAAAAATATTTCTCTCCAATTTTGCTCATTCTTTCAGGACTTAAAGACTTACCTACCCCAACGACGAAAATGTCTTCAGCTATGCAATATATCCATTTTAAATGTTTCCCGAGGTTTTTGCAAAAATCACGTAAGTTATGAGAATTTCTATCTTCGTAAAAAGAAATGTCTCTCCGATTAACCTAGAGTCAGTCAGAGTCAGTCAGAGTCAGTCAGAGTCTGTCAGAGTCAGTCAGAGTCTGTCAGAGTCAGTCAGAGTCTGTCAGAGTCTGTCAGAGTCTGTCAGAGTCAGTCAGAGTCTGTCAGAGTCAGTCAGAGTCAGTCAGAGTCAGACAGAGTCAGTCAGAGTCAGACAGTGTCAGTCAGAGTCACCATAAGCCGTAGATTTAGTTGAAAGTATACATATATATATATATTTCAATAGTGTTCATCACGACGAACAAAATGATGTATTACTTGACATATTTACGTAAAAAAAATTTCCGCTAAAAATCCAAATTGCGTACAGGTCATGACCTGTGACAGAATTTCATTTTTCGGAAAAAAATATTTCTCTCCAATTTTGCTCATTCTTTCAGGACTTAAAGACTTACCTACCCCAACGACGAAAATGTCTTCAGCTATGCAATATATCCATTTTAAATGTTTCCCGAGGTTTTTGCAAAAATCACGTAAGTTATGAGAATTTCTATCTTCGTAAAAAGAAATGTCTCTCCGATTAACCTAGAGTCAGTCAGAGTCAGTCAGAGTCAGTCAGAGTCTGTCAGAGTCTGTCAGAGTCTGTCAGAGTCAGTCAGAGTCTGTCAGAGTCAGTCAGAGTCTGTCAGAGTCAGTCAGAGTCTGTCAGAGTCAGTCAGAGTCAGTCAGAGTCAGACAGAGTCAGTCAGAGTCACCATAAGCCGTAGATTTAGTTGAAAGTATACATATATATATATATTTCAATAGTGTTCATCACGACGAACAAAATGATGTATTACTTGACATATTTACGTAAAAAAAAATTTCCGCTAAAAATCCAAATTGCGTACAGGTCATGACCTGTGACAGAATTTCAATTTTCGGAAAAAAATATTTCTCTCCAATTTTCCTCATTCTTTCAGGACTTAAAGACTTACCTACCCCAACGACGAAAATGTCTTCAGCTATGCAATATATCCATTTTAAATGTTTCCCGAGGTTTTTGCAAAAATCACGTAAGTTATGAGAATTTCTATCTTCGTAAAAAGAAATGTCTCTCCGATTAACCTAGAGTCAGTCAGAGTCAGTCAGAGTCAGTCAGAGTCTGTGAGAGTCAGTCAGAGTCTGTCAGAGTCAGTCAGAGTCTGTCAGAGTCAGTCAGAGTCTGTCAGAGTCAGTCAGAGTCTGTCAGAGTCAGTCAGAGTCAGTCAGAGTCAGACAGAGTCAGTCAGAGTCACCATAAGCCGTAGATTTAGTTGAAAGTATACATATATATATATATTTCAATAGTGTTCATCACGACGAACAAAATGATGTATTACTTGACATATTTACGTAAAAAAAAATTTCCGCTAAAAATCCAAATTGCGTACAGGTCATGACCTGTGACAGAATTTCATTTTTCGGAAAAAAATATTTCTCTCCAATTTTGCTCATTCTTTCAGGACTTAAAGACTTACCTACCCCAACGACGAAAATGTCTTCAGCTATGCAATATATCCATTTTAAATGTTTCCCGAGGTTTTTGCAAAAATCACGTAAGTTATGAGAATTTCGATCTTCGTAAAAAGAAATGTCTCTCCGATTAACCTAGAGTCAGTCAGAGTCAGTCAGAGTCAGTCAGAGTCTGTCAGAGTCAGTCAGAGTCTGTCAGAGTCAGTCAGAGTCTGTCAGAGTCTGTGAGAGTCTGTCAGAGTCAGTCAGAGTCTGTCAGAGTCAGTCAGAGTCAGTCAGAGTCAGACAGAGTCAGTCAGAGTCAGACAGTGTCAGTCAGAGTCACCATAAGCCGTAGATTTAGTTGAAAGTATACATATATATATATATTTCAATAGTGTTCATCACGACGAACAAAATGATGTATTACTTGACATATTTACGTAAAAAAAAATTTCCGCTAAAAATCCAAATTGCGTACAGGTCATGACCTGTGACAGAATTTCATTTTTCGGAAAAAAATATTTCTCTCCAATTTTGCTCATTCTTTCAGGACTTAAAGACTTACCTACCCCAACGACGAAAATGTCTTCAGCTATGCAATATATCCATTTTAAATGTTTCCCGAGGTTTTTGCAAAAATCACGTAAGTTATGAGAATTTCTATCTTCGTAAAAAGAAATGTCTCTCCGATTAACCTAGAGTCAGTCAGAGTCAGTCAGAGTCAGTCAGAGTCAGTCAGAGTCTGTGAGAGTCAGTCAGAGTCTGTCAGAGTCAGTCAGAGTCTGTCAGAGTCAGTCAGAGTCTGTCAGAGTCAGTCAGAGTCAGTCAGAGTCAGTCAGAGTCAGTCAGAGTCAGACAGAGTCAGTCAGAGTCACCATAAGCCGTAGATTTAGTTGAAAGTATACATATATATATATATTTCAATAGTGTTCATCACGACGAACAAAATGATGTATTACTTGACATATTTACGTAAAAAAAAATTTCCGCTAAAAATCCAAATTGCGTACAGGTCATGACCTGTGACAGAATTTCATTTTTCGGAAAAAAATATTTCTCTCCAATTTTGCTCATTCTTTCAGGACTTAAAGACTTACCTACCCCAACGACGAAAATGTCTTCAGCTATGCAATATATCCATTTTAAATGTTTCCCGAGGTTTTTGCAAAAATCACGTAAGTTATGAGAATTTCTATCTTCGTAAAAAGAAATGTCTCTCCGATTAACCTAGAGTCAGTCAGAGTCAGTCAGAGTCAGTCAGAGTCAGTCAGAGTCTGTCAGAGTCTGTCAGAGTCTGTCAGAGTCAGTCAGAGTCTGTCAGAGTCAGTCAGAGTCTGTCAGAGTCAGTCAGAGTCTGTCAGAGTCAGTCAGAGTCAGTCAGAGTCAGACAGAGTCAGTCAGAGTCACCATAAGCCGTAGATTTAGTTGAAAGTATACACATATATATATATTTCAATAGTTTTCATCACGACGAACAAAATGATGTATTACTTGACATATTTACGTAAAAAAAAATTTCCGCTAAAAATCCAAATTGCGTACAGGTCATGACCTGTGACAGAATTTCATTTTTCGGAAAAAAATATTTCTCTCCAATTTTCCTCATTCTTTCAGGACTTAAAGACTTACCTACCCCAACGACGAAAATGTCTTCAGCTATGCAATATATCCATTTTAAATGTTTCCCGAGGTTTTTGCAAAAATCACGTAAGTTATGAGAATTTCTATCTTCGTAAAAAGAAATGTCTCTCCGATTAACCTAGAGTCAGTCAGAGTCAGTCAGAGTCAGTCAGAGTCTGTCAGAGTCAGTCAGAGTCTGTCAGAGTCAGTCAGAGTCTGTCAGAGTCAGTCAGAGTCTGTCAGAGTCAGTCAGAGTCTGTCAGAGTCAGTCAGAGTCAGTCAGAGTCAGACAGAGTCAGTCAGAGTCACCATAAGCCGTAGATTTAGTTGAAAGTAAACATATATATATATATTTCAATAGTGTTCATCACGACGAACAAAATGATGTATTACTTGACATATTTACGTAAAAAAAAATTTCCGCTAAAAATCCAAATTGCGTACAGGTCATGACCTGTGACAGAATTTCATTTTTCGGAAAAAAATATTTCTCTACAATTTTGCTCATTCTTTCAGGACTTAAAGACTTACCTACCCCAACGACGAAAATGTCTTCAGCTATGCAATATATCCATTTTAAATGTTTCCCGAGGTTTTTGCAAAAATCACGTAAGTTATGAGAATTTCTATCTTCGTAAAAAGAAATGTCTCTCCGATTAACCTAGAGTCAGTCAGAGTCAGTCAGAGTCAGTCAGAGTCAGTCAGAGTCTGTCAGAGTCAGTCAGAGTCTGTCAGAGTCAGTCAGAGTCTGTCAGAGTCAGTCAGAGTCTGTCAGAGTCAGTCAGAGTCTGTCAGAGTCAGTCAGAGTCAGTCAGAGTCAGACAGAGTCAGTCAGAGTCACCATAAGCCGTAGATTTAGTTGAAAGTATACATATATATATATATTTCAATAGTGTTCATCACGACGAACAAAATGATGTATTACTTGACATATTTACGTAAAAAAAAATTTCCGCTAAAAATCCAAATTGCGTACAGGTCATGACCTGTGACAGAATTTCATTTTTCGGAAAAAAATATTTCTCTCCAATTTTCCTCATTCTTTCAGGACTTAAAGACTTACCTACCCCAACGACGAAAATGTCTTCAGCTATGCAATATATCCATTTTAAATGTTTCCCGAGGTTTTTGCAAAAATCACGTAAGTTATGAGAATTTCTATCTTCGTAAAAAGAAATGTCTCTCCGATTAACCTAGAGTCAGTCAGAGTCAGTCAGAGTCAGTCAGAGTCTGTCAGAGTCAGTCAGAGTCTGTCAGAGTCAGTCAGAGTCTGTCAGAGTCTGTCAGAGTCTGTCAGAGTCAGTCAGAGTCTGTCAGAGTCAGTCAGAGTCAGTCAGAGTCAGACAGAGTCAGTCAGAGTCACCATAAGCCGTAGATTTAGTTGAAAGTAAACATATATATATATATTTCAATAGTGTTCATCACGACGAACAAAATGATGTATTACTTGACATATTTACGTAAAAAAAAATTTCCGCTAAAAATCCAAATTGCGTACAGGTCATGACCTGTGACAGAATTTCATTTTTCGGAAAAAAATATTTCTCTACAATTTTGCTCATTCTTTCAGGACTTAAAGACTTACCTACCCCAACGACGAAAATGTCTTCAGCTATGCAATATATCCATTTTAAATGTTTCCCGAGGTTTTTGCAAAAATCACGTAAGTTATGAGAATTTCTATCTTCGTAAAAAGAAATGTCTCTCCGATTAACCTAGAGTCAGTCAGAGTCAGTCAGAGTCAGTCAGAGTCAGACAGAGTCAGTCAGAGTCACCATAAGCCGTAGATTTAGTTGAAAGTATACATATATATATATATTTCAATAGTGTTCATCACGACGAACAAAATGATGTATTACTTGACATATTTACGTAAAAAAAAATTTCCGCTAAAAATCCAAATTGCGTACAGGTCATGACCTGTGACAGAATTTCATTTTTCGAAAAAAAATATTTCTCTCCAATTTTGCTCATTCTTTCAGGACTTAAAGACTTACCTACCCCAACGACGAAAATGTCTTCAGCTATGCAATATATCCATTTTAAATGTTTCCCGAGGTTTTTGCAAAAATCACGTAAGTTATGAGAATTTCTATCTTCGTAAAAAGAAATGTCTCTCCGATTAACCTAGAGTCAGTCAGAGTCAGTCAGAGTCAGTCAGAGTCTGTCAGAGTCAGTCAGAGTCTGTCAGAGTCAGTCAGAGTCTGTCAGAGTCAGTCAGAGTCTGTCAGAGTCTGTCAGAGTCTGTCAGAGTCAGTCAGAGTCAGTCAGAGTCAGACAGAGTCAGTCAGAGTCACCATAAGCCGTAGATTTAGTTGAAAGTATACATATATATATATATTTCAATAGTGTTCATCACGACGAACAAAATGATGTATTACTTGACATATTTACGTAAAAAAAAATTTCCGCTAAAAATCCAAATTGCGTACAGGTCATGACCTGTGACAGAATTTCATTTTTCGAAAAAAAATATTTCTCTCCAATTTTGCTCATTCTTTCAGGACTTAAAGACTTACCTACCCCAACGACGAAAATGTCTTCAGCTATGCAATATATCCATTTTAAATGTTTCCCGAGGTTTTTGCAAAAATCACGTAAGTTATGAGAATTTTTATCTTCGTAAAAAGAAATGTCTCTCCGATTAACCTAGAGTCAGTCAGAGTCAGTCAGAGTCAGTCAGAGTCTGTCAGAGTCAGTCAGAGTCTGTCAGAGTCAGTCAGAGTCTGTCAGAGTCAGTCAGAGTCTGTCAGAGTCAGTCAGAGTCTGTCAGAGTCAGTCAGAGTCAGTCAGAGTCAGACAGAGTCAGTCAGAGTCACCATAAGCCGTAGATTTAGTTGAAAGTATACATATATATATATATTTCAATAGTGTTCATCACGACGAACAAAATGATGTATTACTTGACATATTTACGTAAAAAAAAATTTCCACTAAAAATCCAAATTGCGTACAGGTCATGACCTGTGACAGAATTTCATTTTTCGGAAAAAAATATTTCTCTCCAATTTTGCTCATTCTTTCAGGACTTAAAGACTTACCTACCCCAACGACGAAAATGTCTTCAGCTATGCAATATATCCATTTTAAATGTTTCCCGAGGTTTTTGCAAAAATCACGTAAGTTATGAGAATTTCTATCTTCGTAAAAGAAATGTCTCTCCGATTAACCTAGAGTCAGTCAGAGTCAGTCAGAGTCAGTCAGAGTCTGTGAGAGTCAGTCAGAGTCTGTCAGAGTCAGTCAGAGTCTGTCAGAGTCAGTCAGAGTCTGTCAGAGTCAGTCAGAGTCTGTCAGAGTCAGTCAGAGTCAGTCAGAGTCAGACAGAGTCAGTCAGAGTCACCATAAGCCGTAGATTTAGTTGAAAGTATACATATATATATATATTTCAATAGTGTTCATCACGACGAACAAAATGATGTATTACTTGACATATTTACGTAAAAAAAATTTCCGCTAAAAATCCAAATTGCGTACAGGTCATGACCTGTGACAAAATTTCATTTTTCGGAAAAAAATATTTCTCTCCAATTTTGCTCATTCTTTCAGGACTTAAAGACTTACCTACCCCAACGACGAAAATGTCTTCAGCTATGCAATATATCCATTTTAAATGTTTCCCGAGGTTTTTGCAAAAATCACGTAAGTTATGAGAATTTCTATCTTCGTAAAAAGAAATGTCTCTCCGATTAACCTAGAGTCAGTCAGAGTCAGTCAGAGTCAGTCAGAGTCAGTCAGAGTCTGTCAGAGTCTGTCAGAGTCAGTCAGAGTCTGTCAGAGTCAGTCAGAGTCTGTCAGAGTCAGTCAGAGTCTGTCAGAGTCAGTCAGAGTCAGACAGAGTCAGTCAGAGTCACCATAAGCCGTAGATTTAGTTGAAAGTATACATATATATATATATTTCAATAGTGTTCATCACGACGAACAAAATGATGTATTACTTGACATATTTACGTAAAAAAAAATTTCCGCTAAAAATCCAAATTGCGTACAGGTCATGACCTGTGACAGAATTTCATTTTTCGGAAAAAAATATTTCTCTCCAATTTTGCTCATTCTTTCAGGACTTAAAGACTTACCTACCCCAACGACGAAAATGTCTTCAGCTATGCAATATATCCATTTTAAATGTTTCCCGAGGTTTTTGCAAAAATCACGTAAGTTATGAGAATTTCTATCTTCGTAAAAAGAAATGTCTCTCCGATTAACCTAGAGTCAGTCAGAGTCAGTCAGAGTCAGTCAGAGTCTGTGAGAGTCAGTCAGAGTCTGTCAGAGTCAGTCAGAGTCTGTCAGAGTCAGTCAGAGTCTGTCAGAGTCAGTCAGAGTCTGTCAGAGTCTGTCAGAGTCAGTCAGAGTCAGTCAGAGTCAGACAGAGTCAGTCAGAGTCACCATAAGCCGTAGATTTAGTTGAAAGTATACATATATATATATATTTCAATAGTGTTCATCACGACGAACAAAATGATGTATTACTTGACATATTTACGTAAAAAAAAATTTCCGCTAAAAATCCAAATTGCGTACAGGTCATGACCTGTGACAGAATTTCATTTTTCGGAAAAAAATATTTCTCTCCAATTTTGCTCATTCTTTCAGGACTTAAAGACTTACCTACCCCAACGACGAAAATGTCTTCAGCTATGCAATATATCCATTTTAAATGTTTCCCGAGGTTTTTGCAAAAATCACGTAAGTTATGAGAATTTCTATCTTCGTAAAAAGAAATGTCTCTCCGATTAACCTAGAGTCAGTCAGAGTCAGTCAGAGTCAGTCAGAGTCAGTCAGAGTCTGTCAGAGTCAGTCAGAGTCTGTCAGAGTCAGTCAGAGTCTGTCAGAGTCAGTCAGAGTCTGTCAGAGTCAGTCAGAGTCTCTCAGAGTCAGTCAGAGTCAGTCAGAGTCAGACAGAGTCAGTCAGAGTCACCATAAGCCGTAGATTTAGTTGAAAGTATACATATATATATATATTTCAATAGTGTTCATCACGACGAACAAAATGATGTATTACTTGACATATTTACGTAAAAAAAATTTTCCGCTAAAAATCCAAATTGCGTACAGGTCATGACCTGTGACAGAATTTCATTTTTCGGAAAAAAATATTTCTCTCCAATTTTGCTCATTCTTTCAGGACTTAAAGACTTACCTACCCCAACGACGAAAATGTCTTCAGCTATGCAATATATCCATTTTAAATGTTTCCCGAGGTTTTTGCAAAAATCACGTAAGTTATGAGAATTTCTATCTTCGTAAAAAGAAATGTCTCTCCGATTAACCTAGAGTCAGTCAGAGTCAGTCAGAGTCAGTCAGAGTCTGTCAGAGTCTGTCAGAGTCAGTCAGAGTCTGTCAGAGTCAGTCAGAGTCTGTCAGAGTCAGTCAGAGTCTGTCAGAGTCAGTCAGAGTCTGTCAGAGTCAGTCAGAGTCAGTCAGAGTCAGACAGAGTCAGTCAGAGTCACCATAAGCCGTAGATTTAGTTGAAAGTATACATATATATATATATTTCAATAGTGTTCATTACGACGAACAAAATGATGTATTACTTGACATATTTACGTAAAAAAAAATTTCCGCTAAAAATCCAAATTGCGTACAGGTCATGACCTGTGACAGAATTTCATTTTTCGGAAAAAAATATTTCTCTCCAATTTTGCTCATTCTTTCAGGACTTAAAGACTTACCTACCCCAACGACGAAAATGTCTTCAGCTATGCAATATATCCATTTTAAATGTTTCCCGAGGTTTTTGCAAAAATCACGTAAGTTATGAGAATTTCTATCTTCGTAAAAAGAAATGTCTCTCCGATTAACCTAGAGTCAGTCAGAGTCAGTCAGAGTCAGTCAGAGTCTGTCAGAGTATGTCAGAGTCAGTCAGAGTCTGTCAGAGTCAGTCAGAGTCTGTCAGAGTCAGTCAGAGTCTGTCAGAGTCAGTCAGAGTCTGTCAGAGTCAGTCAGAGTCAGTCAGAGTCAGTCAGAGTCAGACAGAGTCAGTCAGAGTCACCATAAGCCGTAGATTTAGTTGAAAGTATACATATATATATATATTTCAATAGTGTTCATCACGACGAACAAAATGATGTATTACTTGACATATTTACGTAAAAAAAAATTTCCGCTAAAAATCCAAATTGCGTACAGGTCATGACCTGTGACAGAATTTCATTTTTCGAAAAAAAATATTTCTCTCCAATTTTGCTCATTCTTTCAGGACTTAAAGACTTACCTACCCCAACGACGAAAATGTCTTCAGCTATGCAATATATCCATTTTAAATGTTTCCCGAGGTTTTTGCAAAAATCACGTAAGTTATGAGAATTTCTATCTTCGTAAAAAGAAATGTCTCTCCGATTAACCTAGAGTCAGTCAGAGTCAGTCAGAGTCAGTCAGAGTCTGTCAGAGTCAGTCAGAGTCTGTCAGAGTCAGTCAGAGTCTGTCAGAGTCAGTCAGAGTCTGTCAGAGTCAGTCAGAGTCTGTCAGAGTCAGTCAGAGTCAGTCAGAGTCAGACAGAGTCAGTCAGAGTCACCATAAGCCGTAGATTTAGTTGAAAGTATACATATATATATATATTTCAATAGTGTTCATCACGACGAACAAAATGATGTATTACTTGACATATTTACGTAAAAAAAAATTTCCACTAAAAATCCAAATTGCGTACAGGTCATGACCTGTGACAGAATTTCATTTTTCGGAAGAAAATATTTCTCTCCAATTTTGCTCATTCTTTCAGGACTTAAAGACTTACCTACCCCAACGACGAAAATGTCTTCAGCTATGCAATATATCCATTTTAAATGTTTCCCGAGGTTTTTGCAAAAATCACGTAAGTTATGAGAATTTCTATCTTCGTAAAAGAAATGTCTCTCCGATTAACCTAGAGTCAGTCAGAGTCAGTCAGAGTCAGTCAGAGTCTGTCAGAGTCAGTCAGAGTCTGTCAGAGTCAGTCAGAGTCTGTCAGAGTCAGTCAGAGTCTGTCAGAGTCAGTCAGAGTCTGTCAGAGTCAGTCAGAGTCAGTCAGAGTCAGACAGAGTCAGTCAGAGTCACCATAAGCCGTAGATTTAGTTGAAAGTATACATATATATATATATTTCAATAGTGTTCATCACGACGAACAAAATGATGTATTACTTGACATATTTACGTAAAAAAAATTTCCGCTAAAAATCCAAATTGCGTACAGGTCATGACCTGTGACAAAATTTCATTTTTCGGAAAAAAATATTTCTCTCCAATTTTGCTCATTCTTTCAGGACTTAAAGACTTACCTACCCCAACGACGAAAATGTCTTCAGCTATGCAATATATCCATTTTAAATGTTTCCCGAGGTTTTTGCAAAAATCACGTAAGTTATGAGAATTTCTATCTTCGTAAAAAGAAATGTCTCTCCGATTAACCTAGAGTCAGTCAGAGTCAGTCAGAGTCAGTCAGAGTCATTCAGAGTCTGTCAGAGTCTGTCAGAGTCAGTCAGAGTCTGTCAGAGTCAGTCAGAGTCTGTCAGAGTCAGTCAGAGTCTGTCAGAGTCAGTCAGAGTCAGTCAGAGTCAGACAGAGTCAGTCAGAGTCACCATAAGCCGTAGATTTAGTTGAAAGTATACATATATATATATATTTCAATAGTGTTCATCACGACGAACAAAATGATGTATTACTTGACATATTTACGTAAAAAAAAATTTCCGCTAAAAATCCAAATTGCGTACAGGTCATGACCTGTGACAGAATTTCATTTTTCGGAAAAAAAATATTTCTCTCCAATTTTGCTCATTCTTTCAGGACTTAAAGACTTACCTACCCCAACGACGAAAATGTCTTCAGCTATGCAATATATCCATTTTAAATGTTTCCCGAGGTTTTTGCAAAAATCACGTAAGTTATGAGAATTTCTATCTTCGTAAAAAGAAATGTCTCTCCGATTAACCTAGAGTCAGTCAGAGTCAGTCAGAGTCAGTCAGAGTCAGTCAGAGTCAGTCAGAGTCTGTCAGAGTCAGTCAGAGTATGTCAGAGTCAGTCAGAGTCTGTCAGAGTCAGTCAGAGTCTGTCAGAGTCAGTCAGAGTCTGTCAGAGTCAGTCAGAGTCGGTCAGAGTCAGACAGAGTCAGTCAGAGTCACCATAAGCCGTAGATTTAGTTGAAAGTATACATATATATATATATTTCAATAGTGTTCATCACGACGAACAAAATGATGTATTACTTGACATATTTACGTAAAAAAAAATTTCCGCTAAAATCCAAATTGCGTACAGGTCATGACCTGTGACAGAATTTCATTTTTCGGAAAAAAAATATTTCTCTCCAATTTTGCTCATTCTTTCAGGACTTAAAGACTTACCTACCCCAACGACGAAAATGTCTTCAGCTATGCAATATATCCATTTTAAATGTTTCCCGAGGTTTTTGCAAAAATCACGTAAGTTATGAGAATTTCTATCTTCGTAAAAAGAAATGTCTCTCCGATTAACCTAGAGTCAGTCAGAGTCAGTCAGAGTCAGTCAGAGTCTGTCAGAGTATGTCAGAGTCAGTCAGAGTCTGTCAGAGTCAGTCAGAGTCTTTCAGAGTCAGTCAGAGTCTGTCAGAGTCAGTCAGAGTCTGTCAGAGTCAGTCAGAGTCAGTCAGAGTCAGACAGAGTCAGTCAGAGTCACCATAAGCCGTAGATTTAGTTGAAAGTATACATATATATATATATTTCAATAGTGTTCATCACGACGAACAAAATGATGTATTACTTGACATATTTACGTAAAAAAAAATTTCCGCTAAAAATCCAAATTGCGTACAGGTCATGACCTGTGACAGAATTTCATTTTTCGAAAAAAAATATTTCTCTCCAATTTTGCTCATTCTTTCAGGACTTAAAGACTTACCTACCCCAACGACGAAAATGTCTTCAGCTATGCAATATATCCATTTTAAATGTTTCCCGAGGTTTTTGCAAAAATCACGTAAGTTATGAGAATTTCTATCTTCGTAAAAAGAAATGTCTCTCCGATTAACCTAGAGTCAGTCAGAGTCAGTCAGAGTCAGTCAGAGTCTGTCAGAGTCAGTCAGAGTCTGTCAGAGTCAGTCAGAGTCTGTCAGAGTCAGTCAGAGTCTGTCAGAGTCAGTCAGAGTCTGTCAGAGTCAGTCAGAGTCAGTCAGAGTCAGACAGAGTCAGTCAGAGTCACCATAAGCCGTAGATTTAGTTGAAAGTATACATATATATATATATTTCAATAGTGTTCATCACGACGAACAAAATGATGTATTACTTGACATATTTACGTAAAAAAAAAATTCCGCTAAAAATCCAAATTGCGTACAGGTCATGACCTGTGACAGAATTTCATTTTTCGGAAAAAAATATTTCTCTCCAATTTTGCTCATTCTTTCAGGACTTAAAGACTTACCTACCCCAACGACGAAAATGTCTTCAGCTATGCAATATATCCATTTTAAATGTTTCCCGAGGTTTTTGCAAAAATCACGTAAGTTATGAGAATTTCTATCTTCGTAAAAAGAAATGTCTCTCCGATTAACCTAGAGTCAGTCAGAGTCAGTCAGAGTCAGTCAGAGTCTGTGAGAGTCAGTCAGAGTCTGTCAGAGTCAGTCAGAGTCTGTCAGAGTCAGTCAGAGTCTGTCAGAGTCAGTCAGAGTCTGTCAGAGTCTGTCAGAGTCAGTCAGAGTCAGTCAGAGTCAGACAGAGTCAGTCAGAGTCACCATAAGCCGTAGATTTAGTTGAAAGTATACATATATATATATATTTCAATAGTGTTCATCACGACGAACAAAATGATGTATTACTTGACATATTTACGTAAAAAAAAATTTCCGCTAAAAATCCAAATTGCGTACAGGTCATGACCTGTGACAGAATTTCATTTTTCGGAAAAAAATATTTCTCTCCAATTTTGCTCATTCTTTCAGGACTTAAAGACTTACCTACCCCAACGACGAAAATGTCTTCAGCTATGCAATATATCCATTTTAAATGTTTCCCGAGGTTTTTGCAAAAATCACGTAAGTTATGAGAATTTCTATCTTCGTAAAAGAAATGTCTCTCCGATTAACCTAGAGTCAGTCAGAGTCAGTCAGAGTCAGTCAGAGTCTGTGAGAGTCAGTCAGAGTCTGTCAGAGTCAGTCAGAGTCTGTCAGAGTCAGTCAGAGTCTGTCAGAGTCAGTCAGAGTCTGTCAGAGTCAGTCAGAGTCAGTCAGAGTCAGACAGAGTCAGTCAGAGTCACCATAAGCCGTAGATTTAGTTGAAAGTATACATATATATATATATTTCAATAGTGTTCATTTCCGCTAAAAATCCAAATTGCGTACAGGTCATGACCTGTGACAGAATTTCATTTTTCGAAAAAAAATATTTCTCTCCAATTTTGCTCATTCTTTCAGGACTTAAAGACTTACCTACCCCAACGACGAAAATGTCTTCAGGTATGCAATATATCCATTTTAAATGTTTCCCGAGGTTTTTGCAAAAATCACGTAAGTTATGAGAATTTCTATCTTCGTAAAAAGAAATGTCTCTCCGATTAACCTAGAGTCAGTCAGAGTCAGTCAGAGTCAGTCAGAGTCAGTCAGAGTCTGTCAGAGTCAGTCAGAGTCTGTCAGAGTCAGTCAGAGTCTGTCAGAGTCAGTCAGAGTCTGTCAGAGTCAGTCAGAGTCTGTCAGAGTCAGTCAGAGTCAGTCAGAGTCAGACAGAGTCAGTCAGAGTCACCATAAGCCGTAGATTTAGTTGAAAGTATACATATATATATATATTTCAATAGTGTTCATCACGACGAACAAAATGATGTATTACTTGACATATTTACGTAAAAAAAATTTCCGCTAAAAATCCAAATTGCGTACAGGTCATGACCTGTGACAAAATTTCATTTTTCGGAAAAAAATATTTCTCTCCAATTTTGCTCATTCTTTCAGGACTTAAAGACTTACCTACCCCAACGACGAAAATGTCTTCAGCTATGCAATATATCCATTTTAAATGTTTCCCGAGGTTTTTGCAAAAATCACGTAAGTTATGAGAATTTCTATCTTCGTAAAAAGAAATGTCTCTCCGATTAACCTAGAGTCAGTCAGAGTCAGTCAGAGTCAGTCAGAGTCAGTCAGAGTCTGTCAGAGTCTGTCAGAGTCAGTCAGAGTCTGTCAGAGTCAGTCAGAGTCTGTCAGAGTCAGTCAGAGTCTGTCAGAGTCAGTCAGAGTCAGTCAGAGTCAGACAGAGTCAGTCAGAGTCACCATAAGCCGTAGATTTAGTTGAAAGTATACATATATATATATATTTCAATAGTGTTCATCACGACGAACAAAATGATGTATTACTTGACATATTTACGTAAAAAAAAATTTCCGCTAAAAATCCAAATTGCGTACAGGTCATGACCTGTGACAGAATTTCATTTTTCGAAAAAAAATATTTCTCTCCAATTTTGCTCATTCTTTCAGGACTTAAAGACTTACCTACCCCAACGACGAAAATGTCTTCAGCTATGCAATATATCCATTTTAAATGTTTCCCGAGGTTTTTGCAAAAATCACGTAAGTTATGAGAATTTCTATCTTCGTAAAAGAAATGTCTCTCCGATTAACCTAGAGTCAGTCAGAGTCAGTCAGAGTCAGTCAGAGTCTGTGAGAGTCAGTCAGAGTCTGTCAGAGTCAGTCAGAGTCTGTCAGAGTCAGTCAGAGTCTGTCAGAGTCAGTCAGAGTCTGTCAGAGTCAGTCAGAGTCAGTCAGAGTCAGACAGAGTCAGTCAGAGTCACCATAAGCCGTAGATTTAGTTGAAAGTATACATATATATATATATTTCAATAGTGTTCATCACGACGAACAAAATGATGTATTACTTGACATATTTACGTAAAAAAAATTTCCGCTAAAAATCCAAATTGCGTACAGGTCATGACCTGTGACAAAATTTCATTTTTCGGAAAAAAATATTTCTCTCCAATTTTGCTCATTCTTTCAGGACTTAAAGACTTACCTACCCCAACGACGAAAATGTCTTCAGCTATGCAATATATCCATTTTAAATGTTTCCCGAGGTTTTTGCAAAAATCACGTAAGTTATGAGAATTTCTATCTTCGTAAAAAGAAATGTCTCTCCGATTAACCTAGAGTCAGTCAGAGTCAGTCAGAGTCAGTCAGAGTCAGTCAGAGTCTGTCAGAGTCTGTCAGAGTCAGTCAGAGTCTGTCAGAGTCAGTCAGAGTCTGTCAGAGTCAGTCAGAGTCTGTCAGAGTCAGTCAGAGTCAGTCAGAGTCAGACAGAGTCAGTCAGAGTCACCATAAGCCGTAGATTTAGTTGAAAGTATACATATATATATATATTTCAATAGTGTTCATCACGACGAACAAAATGATGTATTACTTGACATATTTACGTAAAAAAAAATTTCCGCTAAAAATCCAAATTGCGTACAGGTCATGACCTGTGACAGAATTTCATTTTTCGGAAAAAAATATTTCTCTCCAATTTTGCTCATTCTTTCAGGACTTAAAGACTTACCTACCCCAACGACGAAAATGTCTTCAGCTATGCAATATATCCATTTTAAATGTTTCCCGAGGTTTTTGCAAAAATCACGTAAGTTATGAGAATTTCTATCTTCGTAAAAAGAAATGTCTCTCCGATTAACCTAGAGTCAGTCAGAGTCAGTCAGAGTCAGTCAGAGTCTGTGAGAGTCAGTCAGAGTCTGTCAGAGTCAGTCAGAGTCTGTCAGAGTCAGTCAGAGTCTGTCAGAGTCAGTCAGAGTCTGTCAGAGTCTGTCAGAGTCAGTCAGAGTCAGTCAGAGTCAGACAGAGTCAGTCAGAGTCACCATAAGCCGTAGATTTAGTTGAAAGTATACATATATATATATATTTCAATAGTGTTCATCACGACGAACAAAATGATGTATTACTTGACATATTTACGTAAAAAAAAATTTCCGCTAAAAATCCAAATTGCGTACAGGTCATGACCTGTGACAGAATTTCATTTTTCGGAAAAAAATATTTCTCTCCAATTTTGCTCATTCTTTCAGGACTTAAAGACTTACCTACCACAACGACGAAAATGTCTTCAGCTATGCAATATATCCATTTTAAATGTTTCCCGAGGTTTTTGCAAAAATCACGTAAGTTATGAGAATTTCTATCTTCGTAAAAAGAAATGTCTCTCCGATTAACCTAGAGTCAGTCAGAGTCAGTCAGAGTCTGTCAGAGTCAGTCAGAGTCTGTCAGAGTCACTCAGAGTCAGTCAGAGTCACCATAAGCCGTAGATTTAGTTGAAAGTATACATATATATATATATTTCAATAGTGTTCATCACGACGAACAAAATGATGTATTACTTGACATATTTACGTAAAAAAAATTTCCGCTTAAAATCCAAATTGCGTACAGGTCATGACCTGTGACAGAATTTCATTTTTCGGAAAAAAATATTTCTCTCCAATTTTGCTCATTCTTTCAGGACTTAAAGACTTACCTACCCCAACGACGAAAATGTCTTCAGCTATGCAATATATCCATTTTAAATGTTTCCCGAGGTTTTTGCAAAAATCACGTAAGTTATGAGAATTTCTATCTTCGTAAAAGAAATGTCTCTCCGATTAACCTAGAGTCAGTCAGAGTCAGTCAGAGTCTGTGAGAGTCAGTCAGAGTCTGTCAGAGTCAGCCAGAGTCTGTCAGAGTCAGTCAGAGTCTGTCAGAGTCAGTCAGAGTCTGTCAGAGTCAGTCAGAGTCAGTCAGAGTCAGACAGAGTCAGTCAGAGTCACCATAAGCCGTAGATTTAGTTGAAAGTATACATATATATATATATTTCAATAGTGTTCATCACGACGAACAAAATGATGTATTACTTGACATATTTACGTAAAAAAAAATTTCCGCTAAAAATCCAAATTGCGTACAGGTCATGACCTGTGACAGAATTTCATTTTTCGGAAAAAAAATATTTCTCTCCAATTTTGCTCATTCTTTCAGGACTTAAAGACTTACCTACCCCAACGACGAAAATGTCTTCAGCTATGCAATATATCCATTTTAAATGTTTCCCGAGGTTTTTGCAAAAATCACGTAAGTTATGAGAATTTCTATCTTCGTAAAAAGAAATGTCTCTCCGATTAACCTAGAGTCAGTCAGAGTCAGTCAGAGTCAGTCAGAGTCAGTCAGAGTCAGTCAGAGTCTGTCAGAGTCAGTCAGAGTATGTCAGAGTCAGTCAGAGTCTGTCAGAGTCAGTCAGAGTCTGTCAGAGTCAGTCAGAGTCTGTCAGAGTCAGTCAGAGTCGGTCAGAGTCAGACAGAGTCAGTCAGAGTCACCATAAGCCGTAGATTTAGTTGAAAGTATACATATATATATATATTTCAATAGTGTTCATCACGACGAACAAAATGATGTATTACTTGACATATTTACGTAAAAAAAATTTCCGCTAAAAATCCAAATTGCGTACAGGTCATGACCTGTGACAGAATTTCATTTTTCGGAAAAAAATATTTCTCTCCAATTTTGCTCATTCTTTCAGGACTTAAAGACTTACCTACCCCAACGACGAAAATGTCTTCAGCTATGCAATATATCCATTTTAAATGTTTCCCGAGGTTTTTGCAAAAATCACGTAAGTTATGAGAATTTCTATCTTCGTAAAAGAAATGTCTCTCCGATTAACCTAGAGTCAGTCAGAGTCAGTCAGAGTCAGTCAGAGTCTGTCAGAGTCAGTCAGAGTCTGTCAGAGTCAGTCAGAGTCTGTCAGAGTCAGTCAGAGTCTGTCAGAGTCAGTCAGAGTCTGTCAGAGTCAGTCAGAGTCAGTCAGAGTCAGACAGAGTCAGTCAGAGTCACCATAAGCCGTAGATTTAGTTGAAAGTATACATATATATATATATTTCAATAGTGTTCATCACGACGAACAAAATGATGTATTACTTGACATATTTACGTAAAAAAAATTTCCGCTAAAAATCCAAATTGCGTACAGGTCATGACCTGTGACAAAATTTCATTTTTCGGAAAAAAATATTTCTCTCCAATTTTGCTCATTCTTTCAGGACTTAAAGACTTACCTACCCCAACGACGAAAATGTCTTCAGCTATGCAATATATCCATTTTAAATGTTTCCCGAGGTTTTTGCAAAAATCACGTAAGTTATGAGAATTTCTATCTTCGTAAAAAGAAATGTCTCTCCGATTAACCTAGAGTCAGTCAGAGTCAGTCAGAGTCAGTCAGAGTCTGTCAGAGTATGTCAGAGTCAGTCAGAGTCTGTCAGAGTCAGTCAGAGTCTGTCAGAGTCAGTCAGAGTCTGTCAGAGTCAGTCAGAGTCTGTCAGAGTCAGTCAGAGTCAGTCAGAGTCAGACAGAGTCAGTCAGAGTCACCATAAGCCGTAGATTTAGTTGAAAGTATACATATATATATATATTTCAATAGTGTTCATCACGACGAACAAAATGATGTATTACTTGACATATTTACGTAAAAAAAAATTTCCGCTAAAAATCCAAATTGCGTACAGGTCATGACCTGTGACAGAATTTCATTTTTCGAAAAAAAATATTTCTCTCCAATTTTGCTCATTCTTTCAGGACTTAAAGACTTACCTACCCCAACGACGAAAATGTCTTCAGCTATGCAATATATCCATTTTAAATGTTTCCCGAGGTTTTTGCAAAAATCACGTAAGTTATGAGAATTTCTATCTTCGTAAAAAGAAATGTCTCTCCGATTAACCTAGAGTCAGTCAGAGTCAGTCAGAGTCAGTCAGAGTCTGTCAGAGTCAGTCAGAGTCTGTCAGAGTCAGTCAGAGTCTGTCAGAGTCAGTCAGAGTCTGTCAGAGTCAGTCAGAGTCTGTCAGAGTCAGTCAGAGTCAGTCAGAGTCAGACAGAGTCAGTCAGAGTCACCATAAGCCGTAGATTTAGTTGAAAGTATACATATATATATATATTTCAATAGTGTTCATCACGACGAACAAAATGATGTATTACTTGACATATTTACGTAAAAAAAAAATTCCGCTAAAAATCCAAATTGCGTACAGGTCATGACCTGTGACAGAATTTCATTTTTCGGAAAAAAATATTTCTCTCCAATTTTGCTCATTCTTTCAGGACTTAAAGACTTACCTACCCCAACGACGAAAATGTCTTCAGCTATGCAATATATCCATTTTAAATGTTTCCCGAGGTTTTTGCAAAAATCACGTAAGTTATGAGAATTTTTATCTTCGTAAAAAGAAATGTCTCTCCGATTAACCTAGAGTCAGTCAGAGTCAGTCAGAGTCAGTCAGAGTCTGTCAGAGTCAGTCAGAGTCTGTCAGAGTCAGTCAGAGTCTGTCAGAGTCAGTCAGAGTCTGTCAGAGTCAGTCAGAGTCTGTCAGAGTCAGTCAGAGTCAGTCAGAGTCAGACAGAGTCAGTCAGAGTCACCATAAGCCGTAGATTTAGTTGAAAGTATACATATATATATATATTTCAATAGTGTTCATCACGACGAACAAAATGATGTATTACTTGACATATTTACGTAAAAAAAAATTTCCACTAAAAATCCAAATTGCGTACAGGTCATGACCTGTGACAGAATTTCATTTTTCGGAAAAAAATATTTCTCTCCAATTTTGCTCATTCTTTCAGGACTTAAAGACTTACCTACCCCAACGACGAAAATGTCTTCAGCTATGCAATATATCCATTTTAAATGTTTCCCGAGGTTTTTGCAAAAATCACGTAAGTTATGAGAATTTCTATCTTCGTAAAAGAAATGTCTCTCCGATTAACCTAGAGTCAGTCAGAGTCAGTCAGAGTCAGTCAGAGTCTGTGAGAGTCAGTCAGAGTCTGTCAGAGTCAGTCAGAGTCTGTCAGAGTCAGTCAGAGTCTGTCAGAGTCAGTCAGAGTCTGTCAGAGTCAGTCAGAGTCAGTCAGAGTCAGACAGAGTCAGTCAGAGTCACCATAAGCCGTAGATTTAGTTGAAAGTATACATATATATATATATTTCAATAGTGTTCATCACGACGAACAAAATGATGTATTACTTGACATATTTACGTAAAAAAAAAATTCCGCTAAAAATCCAAATTGCGTACAGGTCATGACCTGTGACAGAATTTCATTTTTCGGAAAAAAATATTTCTCTCCAATTTTGCTCATTCTTTCAGGACTTAAAGACTTACCTACCCCAACGACGAAAATGTCTTCAGCTATGCAATATATCCATTTTAAATGTTTCCCGAGGTTTTTGCAAAAATCACGTAAGTTATGAGAATTTTTATCTTCGTAAAAAGAAATGTCTCTCCGATTAACCTAGAGTCAGTCAGAGTCAGTCAGAGTCAGTCAGAGTCTGTCAGAGTCAGTCAGAGTCTGTCAGAGTCAGTCAGAGTCTGTCAGAGTCAGTCAGAGTCTGTCAGAGTCAGTCAGAGTCTGTCAGAGTCAGTCAGAGTCAGTCAGAGTCAGACAGAGTCAGTCAGAGTCACCATAAGCCGTAGATTTAGTTGAAAGTATACATATATATATATATTTCAATAGTGTTCATCACGACGAACAAAATGATGTATTACTTGACATATTTACGTAAAAAAAAATTTCCACTAAAAATCCAAATTGCGTACAGGTCATGACCTGTGACAGAATTTCATTTTTCGGAAAAAAATATTTCTCTCCAATTTTGCTCATTCTTTCAGGACTTAAAGACTTACCTACCCCAACGACGAAAATGTCTTCAGCTATGCAATATATCCATTTTAAATGTTTCCCGAGGTTTTTGCAAAAATCACGTAAGTTATGAGAATTTCTATCTTCGTAAAAGAAATGTCTCTCCGATTAACCTAGAGTCAGTCAGAGTCAGTCAGAGTCAGTCAGAGTCTGTGAGAGTCAGTCAGAGTCTGTCAGAGTCAGTCAGAGTCTGTCAGAGTCAGTCAGAGTCTGTCAGAGTCAGTCAGAGTCTGTCAGAGTCAGTCAGAGTCAGTCAGAGTCAGACAGAGTCAGTCAGAGTCACCATAAGCCGTAGATTTAGTTGAAAGTATACATATATATATATATTTCAATAGTGTTCATCACGACGAACAAAATGATGTATTACTTGACATATTTACGTAAAAAAAATTTCCGCTAAAAATCCAAATTGCGTACAGGTCATGACCTGTGACAAAATTTCATTTTTCGGAAAAAAATATTTCTCTCCAATTTTGCTCATTCTTTCAGGACTTAAAGACTTACCTACCCCAACGACGAAAATGTCTTCAGCTATGCAATATATCCATTTTAAATGTTTCCCGAGGTTTTTGCAAAAATCACGTAAGTTATGAGAATTTCTATCTTCGTAAAAAGAAATGTCTCTCCGATTAACCTAGAGTCAGTCAGAGTCAGTCAGAGTCAGTCAGAGTCAGTCAGAGTCTGTCAGAGTCTGTCAGAGTCAGTCAGAGTCTGTCAGAGTCAGTCAGAGTCTGTCAGAGTCAGTCAGAGTCTGTCAGAGTCAGTCAGAGTCAGTCAGAGTCAGACAGAGTCAGTCAGAGTCACCATAAGCCGTAGATTTAGTTGAAAGTATACATATATATATATATTTCAATAGTGTTCATCACGACGAACAAAATGATGTATTACTTGACATATTTACGTAAAAAAAAATTTCCGCTAAAAATCCAAATTGCGTACAGGTCATGACCTGTGACAGAATTTCATTTTTCGGAAAAAAATATTTCTCTCCAATTTTGCTCATTCTTTCAGGACTTAAAGACTTACCTACCCCAACGACGAAAATGTCTTCAGCTATGCAATATATCCATTTTAAATGTTTCCCGAGGTTTTTGCAAAAATCACGTAAGTTATGAGAATTTCTATCTTCGTAAAAAGAAATGTCTCTCCGATTAACCTAGAGTCAGTCAGAGTCAGTCAGAGTCAGTCAGAGTCTGTGAGAGTCAGTCAGAGTCTGTCAGAGTCAGTCAGAGTCTGTCAGAGTCAGTCAGAGTCTGTCAGAGTCAGTCAGAGTCAGTCAGAGTCAGACAGAGTCAGTCAGAGTCACCATAAGCCGTAGATTTAGTTGAAAGTATACATATATATATATATTTCAATAGTGTTCATCACGACGAACAAAATGATGTATTACTTGACATATTTACGTAAAAAAAAATTTCCGCTAAAAATCCAAATTGCGTACAGGTCATGACCTGTGACAGAATTTCATTTTTCGGAAAAAAATATTTCTCTCCAATTTTGCTCATTCTTTCAGGACTTAAAGACTTACCTACCCCAACGACGAAAATGTCTTCAGCTATGCAATATATCCATTTTAAATGTTTCCCGAGGTTTTTGCAAAAATCACGTAAGTTATGAGAATTTCTATCTTCGTAAAAAGAAATGTCTCTCCGATTAACCTAGAGTCAGTCAGAGTCAGTCAGAGTCAGTCAGAGTCAGTCAGAGTCTGTCAGAGTCAGTCAGAGTCTGTCAGAGTCAGTCAGAGTCTGTCAGAGTCAGTCAGAGTCTGTCAGAGTCAGTCAGAGTCTGTCAGAGTCAGTCAGAGTCAGTCAGAGTCAGACAGAGTCAGTCAGAGTCACCATAAGCCGTAGATTTAGTTGAAAGTATACATATATATATATATTTCAATAGTGTTCATCACGACGAACAAAATGATGTATTACTTGACATATTTACGTAAAAAAAAATTTCCGCTAAAAATCCAAATTGCGTACAGGTCATGACCTGTGACAGAATTTCATTTTTCGGAAAAAAAATATTTCTCTCCAATTTTGCTCATTCTTTCAGGACTTAAAGACTTACCTACCCCAACGACGAAAATGTCCTCAGCTATGCAATATATCCATTTTAAATGTTTCCCGAGGTTTTTGCAAAAATCACGTAAGTTATGAGAATTTCTATCTTCGTAAAAAGAAATGTCTCTCCGATTAACCTAGAGTCAGTCAGAGTCAGTCAGAGTCAGTCAGAGTCAGTCAGAGTCTGTGAGAGTCAGTCAGAGTATGTCAGAGTCAGTCAGAGTCAGTCAGAGTCAGTCAGAGTCTGTCAGAGTCAGTCAGAGTCTGTCAGAGTCAGTCAGAGTCAGTCAGAGTCAGACAGAGTCAGTCAGAGTCACCATAAGCCGTAGATTTAGTTGAAAGTATACATATATATATATATTTCAATAGTGTTCATCACGACGAACAAAATGATGTATTACTTGACATATTTACGTAAAAAAAATTTCCGCTAAAAATCCAAATTGCGTACAGGTCATGACCTGTGACAGAATTTCATTTTTCGGAAAAAAATATTTCTCTCCAATTTTGCTCATTCTTTCAGGACTTAAAGACTTACCTACCCCAACGACGAAAATGTCTTCAGCTATGCAATATATCCATTTTAAATGTTTCCCGAGGTTTTTGCAAAAATCACGTAAGTTATGAGAATTTCTATCTTCGTAAAAAGAAATGTCTCTCCGATTAACCTAGAGTCAGTCAGAGTCAGTCAGAGTCTGTCAGAGTCAGTCAGAGTCTGTCAGAGTCAGTCAGAGTCTGTCAGAGTCAGTCAGAGTCTGTCAGAGTCAGTCAGAGTCTGTCAGAGTCAGTCAGAGTCAGTCAGAGTCAGACAGAGTCAGTCAGAGTCACCATAAGCCGTAGATTTAGTTGAAAGTATACATATATATATATATTTCAATAGTGTTCATCACGACGAACAAAATGATGTATTACTTGACATATTTACGTAAAAAAAATTTCCGCTAAAAATCCAAATTGCGTACAGGTCATGACCTGTGACAGAATTTCATTTTTCGGAAAAAAATATTTCTCTCCAATTTTGCTCATTCTTTCAGGACTTAAAGACTTACCTACCCCAACGACGAAAATGTCTTCAGCTATGCAATATATCCATTTTAAATGTTTCCCGAGGTTTTTGCAAAAATCACGTAAGTTATGAGAATTTCTATCTTCGTAAAAAGAAATGTCTCTCCGATTAACCTAGAGTCAGTCAGAGTCAGTCAGAGTCAGTCAGAGTCTGTCAGAGTCAGTCAGAGTCTGTCAGAGTCAGTCAGAGTCTGTCAGAGTCTGTCAGAGTCAGTCAGAGTCTGTCAGAGTCAGTCAGAGTCTGTCAGAGTCAGTCAGAGTCAGTCAGAGTCAGACAGAGTCAGTCAGAGTCACCATAAGCCGTAGATTTAGTTGAAAGTATACATATATATATATATTTCAATAGTGTTCATCACGACGAACAAAATGATGTATTACTTGACATATTTACGTAAAAAAAAAATTCCGCTAAAAATCCAAATTGCGTACAGGTCATGACCTGTGACAGAATTTCATTTTTCGGAAAAAAATATTTCTCTCCAATTTTGCTCATTCTTTCAGGACTTAAAGACTTACCTACCCCAACGACGAAAATGTCTTCAGCTATGCAATATATCCATTTTAAATGTTTCCCGAGGTTTTTGCAAAAATCACGTAAGTTATGAGAATTTCTATCTTCGTAAAAAGAAATGTCTCTCCGATTAACCTAGAGTCAGTCAGAGTCAGTCAGAGTCAGTCAGAGTCAGTCAGAGTCTGTCAGAGTCAGTCAGAGTCTGTCAGAGTCAGTCAGAGTCTGTCAGAGTCAGTCAGAGTCTGTCAGAGTCAGTCAGAGTCTGTCAGAGTCAGTCAGAGTCAGTCAGAGTCAGACAGAGTCAGTCAGAGTCACCATAAGCCGTAGATTTAGTTGAAAGTATACATATATATATATATTTCAATAGTGTTCATCACGACGAACAAAATGATGTATTACTTGACATATTTACGTAAAAAAAAATTTCCGCTAAAAATCCAAATTGCGTACAGGTCATGACCTGTGACAGAATTTCATTTTTCGGAAAAAAAATATTTCTCTCCAATTTTGCTCATTCTTTCAGGACTTAAAGACTTACCTACCCCAACGACGAAAATGTCCTCAGCTATGCAATATATCCATTTTAAATGTTTCCCGAGGTTTTTGCAAAAATCACGTAAGTTATGAGAATTTCTATCTTCGTAAAAAGAAATGTCTCTCCGATTAACCTAGAGTCAGTCAGAGTCAGTCAGAGTCAGTCAGAGTCAGTCAGAGTCTGTGAGAGTCAGTCAGAGTATGTCAGAGTCAGTCAGAGTCTGTCAGAGTCAGTCAGAGTCTGTCAGAGTCAGTCAGAGTCTGTCAGAGTCAGTCAGAGTCAGTCAGAGTCAGACAGAGTCAGTCAGAGTCACCATAAGCCGTAGATTTAGTTGAAAGTATACATATATATATATATTTCAATAGTGTTCATCACGACGAACAAAATGATGTATTACTTGACATATTTACGTAAAATAAATTTCCGCTAAAAATCCAAATTGCGTACAGGTCATGACCTGTGACAGAATTTCATTTTTCGGAAAAAAATATTTCTCTCCAATTTTGCTCATTCTTTCAGGACTTAAAGACTTACCTACCCCAACGACGAAAATGTCTTCAGCTATGCAATATATCCATTTTAAATGTTTCCCGAGGTTTTTGCAAAAATCACGTAAGTTATGAGAATTTCTATCTTCGTAAAAAGAAATGTCTCTCCGATTAACCTAGAGTCAGTCAGAGTCAGTCAGAGTCAGTCAGAGTCAGTCAGAGTCTGTCAGAGTCAGTCAGAGTCTGTCAGAGTCAGTCAGAGTCTGTCAGAGTCAGTCAGAGTCTGTCAGAGTCAGTCAGAGTCTGTCAGAGTCAGTCAGAGTCAGTCAGAGTCAGACAGAGTCAGTCAGAGTCACCATAAGCCGTAGATTTAGTTGAAAGTATACATATATATATATATTTCAATAGTGTTCATCACGACGAACAAAATGATGTATTACTTGACATATTTACGTAAAAAAAAATTTCCGCTAAAAATCCAAATTGCGTACAGGTCATGACCTGTGACAGAATTTCATTTTTCGAAAAAAAATATTTCTCTCCAATTTTGCTCATTCTTTCAGGACTTAAAGACTTACCTACCCCAACGACGAAAATGTCTTCAGCTATGCAATATATCCATTTTAAATGTTTCCCGAGGTTTTTGCAAAAATCACGCAAGTTATGAGAATTTCTATCTTCGTAAAAAGAAATGTCTCTCCGATTAACCTAGAGTCAGTCAGAGTCAGTCAGAGTCAGTCAGAGTCAGTCAGAGTCTGTCAGAGTCAGTCAGAGTCTGTCAGAGTCAGTCAGAGTCTGTCAGAGTCAGTCAGAGTCTGTCAGAGTCAGTCAGAGTCTGTCAGAGTCAGTCAGAGTCAGTCAGAGTCAGACAGAGTCAGTCAGAGTCACCATAAGCCGTAGATTTAGTTGAAAGTATACATATATATATATATTTCAATAGTGTTCATCACGACGAACAAAATGATGTATTACTTGACATATTTACGTAAAATAAATTTCCGCTAAAAATCCAAATTGCGTACAGGTCATGACCTGTGACAGAATTTCATTTTTCGGAAAAAAATATTTCTCTCCAATTTTGCTCATTCTTTCAGGACTTAAAGACTTACCTACCCCAACGACGAAAATGTCTTCAGCTATGCAATATATCCATTTTAAATGTTTCCCGAGGTTTTTGCAAAAATCACGTAAGTTATGAGAATTTCTATCTTCGTAAAAAGAAATGTCTCTCCGATTAACCTAGAGTCAGTCAGAGTCAGTCAGAGTCAGTCAGAGTTTGTCAGAGTCAGTCAGAGTCTGTCAGAGTCAGTCAGAGTCTGTCAGAGTCAGTCAGAGTCAGACAGAGTCAGTCAGAGTCACCATAAGCCGTAGATTTAGTTGAAAGTATACATATATATATATATTTCAATAGTGTTCATCACGACGAACAAAATGATGTATTACTTGACATATTTACGTAAAATAAATTTCCGCTAAAAATCCAAATTGCGTACAGGTCATGACCTGTGACAGAATTTCATTTTTCGGAAAAAAATATTTCTCTCCAATTTTGCTCATTCTTTCAGGACTTAAAGACTTACCTACCCCAACGACGAAAATGTCTTCAGCTATGCAATATATCCATTTTAAATGTTTCCCGAGGTTTTTGCAAAAATCACGTAAGTTATGAGAATTTCTATCTTCGTAAAAAGAAATGTCTCTCCGATTAACCTAGAGTCAGTCAGAGTCAGTCAGAGTCAGTCAGAGTTTGTCAGAGTCAGTCAGAGTCTGTCAGAGTCAGTCAGAGTCTGTCAGAGTCAGTCAGAGTCTGTCAGAGTCAGTCAGAGTCTGTCAGAGTCAGTCAGAGTCAGTCAGAGTCAGACAGAGTCAGTCAGAGTCACCATAAGCCGTAGATTTAGTTGAAAGTATACATATATATACATATATTTCAATAGTGTTCATCACGACGAACAAAATAATGTATTACTTGACATATTTACGTAAAAAAAAATTTCCGCTAAAAATCCAAATTGCGTACAGGTCATGACCTGTGACAGAATTTCATTTTTCGGAAAAAAATATTTCTCTCCAATTTTGCTCATTCTTTCAGGACTTAAAGACTTACCTACCCCAACGACGAAAATGTCTTCAGCTATGCAATATATCCATTTTAAATGTTTCCCGAGGTTTTTGCAAAAATCACGTAAGTTATGAGAATTTCTATCTTCGTAAAAAGAAATGTCTCTCCGATTAACCTAGAGTCAGTCAGAGTCAGTCAGAGTCAGTCAGAGTCAGTCAGAGTCTGTCAGAGTCAGTCAGAGTCTGTCAGAGTCAGTCAGAGTCTGTCAGAGTCAGTCAGAGTCTGTCAGAGTCAGTCAGAGTCTGTCAGAGTCAGTCAGAGTCTGTCAGAGTCAGTCAGAGTCTGTCAGAGTCAGTCAGAGTCTGTCAGAGTCAGTCAGAGTCAGTCAGAGTCAGACAGAGTCAGTCAGAGTCACCATAAGCCGTAGATTTAGTTGAAAGTATACATATATATATATATTTCAATAGTGTTCATCACGACGAACAAAATGATGTATTACTTGACATATTTACGTAAAAAAAATTTCCGCTAAAAATCCAAATTGCGTACAGGTCATGACCTGTGACAGAATTTCATTTTTCGGAAAAAAATATTTCTCTCCAATTTTGCTCATTCTTTCAGGACTTAAAGACTTACCTACCCCAACGACGAAAATGTCTTCAGCTATGCAATATATCCATTTTAAATGTTTCCCGAGGTTTTTGCAAAAATCACGTAAGTTATGAGAATTTCTATCTTCGTAAAAAGAAATGTCTCTCCGATTAACCTAGAGTCAGTCAGAGTCAGTCAGAGTCAGTCAGAGTCTGTCAGAGTCAGTCAGAGTCTGTCAGAGTCAGTCAGAGTCTGTCAGAGTCTGTCAGAGTCAGTCAGAGTCTGTCAGAGTCAGTCAGAGTCTGTCTGAGTCAGTCAGAGTCAGTCAGAGTCAGACAGAGTCAGTCAGAGTCACCATAAGCCGTAGATTTAGTTGAAAGTATACATATATATATATATTTCAATAGTGTTCATCACGACGAACAAAATGATGTATTACTTGACATATTTACGTAAAAAAAAAATTCCGCTAAAAATCCAAATTGCGTACAGGTCATGACCTGTGACAGAATTTCATTTTTCGGAAAAAAATATTTCTCTCCAATTTTGCTCATTCTTTCAGGACTTAAAGACTTACCTACCCCAACGACGAAAATGTCTTCAGCTATGCAATATATCCATTTTAAATGTTTCCCGAGGTTTTTGCAAAAATCACGTAAGTTATGAGAATTTCTATCTTCGTAAAAAGAAATGTCTCTCCGATTAACCTAGAGTCAGTCAGAGTCAGTCAGAGTCAGTCAGAGTCAGTCAGAGTCTGTCAGAGTCAGTCAGAGTCTGTCAGAGTCAGTCAGAGTCTGTCAGAGTCAGTCAGAGTCTGTCAGAGTCAGTCAGAGTCTGTCAGAGTCAGTCAGAGTCAGTCAGAGTCAGACAGAGTCAGTCAGAGTCACCATAAGCCGTAGATTTAGTTGAAAGTATACATATATATATATATTTCAATAGTGTTCATCACGACGAACAAAATGATGTATTACTTGACATATTTACGTAAAAAAAAATTTCCGCTAAAAATCCAAATTGCGTACAGGTCATGACCTGTGACAGAATTTCATTTTTCGGAAAAAAATATTTCTCTCCAATTTTGCTCATTCTTTCAGGACTTAAAGACTTACCTACCCCAACGACGAAAATGTCTTCAGCTATGCAATATATCCATTTTAAATGTTTCCCGAGGTTTTTGCAAAAATCACGTAAGTTATGAGAATTTCTATCTTCGTAAAAAGAAATGTCTCTCCGATTAACCTAGAGTCAGTCAGAGTCAGTCAGAGTCAGTCAGAGTCAGTCAGAGTCAGTCAGAGTCTGTCAGAGTCAGTCAGAGTATGTCAGAGTCAGTCAGAGTCTGTCAGAGTCAGTCAGAGTCTGTCAGAGTCAGTCAGAGTCTGTCAGAGTCAGTCAGAGTCGGTCAGAGTCAGACAGAGTCAGTCAGAGTCACCATAAGCCGTAGATTTAGTTGAAAGTATACATATATATATATATTTCAATAGTGTTCATCACGACGAACAAAATGATGTATTACTTGACATATTTACGTAAAAAAAATTTCCGCTAAAAATCCAAATTGCGTACAGGTCATGACCTGTGACAGAATTTCATTTTTCGGAAAAAAATATTTCTCTCCAATTTTGCTCATTCTTTCAGGACTTAAAGACTTACCTACCCCAACGACGAAAATGTCTTCAGCTATGCAATATATCCATTTTAAATGTTTCCCGAGGTTTTTGCAAAAAACACGTAAGTTATGAGAATTTCTATCTTCGTAAAAAGAAATGTCTCTCCGATTAACCTAGAGTCAGTCAGAGTCAGTCAGAGTCAGTCAGAGTCTGTCAGAGTCAGTCAGAGTCTGTCAGAGTCAGTCAGAGTCTGTCAGAGTCAGTCAGAGTCTGTCAGAGTCAGTCAGAGTCTGTCAGAGTCAGTCAGAGTCAGTCAGAGTCAGACAGAGTCAGTCAGAGTCACCATAAGCCGTAGATTTAGTTGAAAGTATACATATATATATATATTTCAATAGTGTTCATCACGACGAACAAAATGATGTATTACTTGACATATTTACGTGAAAAAAATTTCCGCTAAAAATCCAAATTGCGTACAGGTCATGACCTGTGACAGAATTTCATTTTTCGGAAAAAAAATATTTCTCTCCAATTTTGCTCATTCTTTCAGGACTTAAAGACTTACCTACCCCAACGACGAAAATGTCTTCAGCTATGCAATATATCCATTTTAAATGTTTCCCGAGGTTTTTGCAAAAATCACGTAAGTTATGAGAATTTCTATCTTCGTAAAAAGAAATGTCTCTCCGATTAACCTAGAGTCAGTCAGAGTCAGTCAGAGTCAGTCAGAGTCAGTCAGAGTCTGTGAGAGTCAGTCAGAGTATGTCAGAGTCAGTCAGAGTCTGTCAGAGTCAGTCAGAGTCTGTCAGAGTCAGTCAGAGTCTGTCAGAGTCAGTCAGAGTCAGTCAGAGTCAGACAGAGTCAGTCAGAGTCACCATAAGCCGTAGATTTAGTTGAAAGTATACATATATATATATATTTCAATAGTGTTCATCACGACGAACAAAATGATGTATTACTTGACATATTTACGTAAAATAAATTTCCGCTAAAAATCCAAATTGCGTACAGGTCATGACCTGTGACAGAATTTCATTTTTCGGAAAAAAATATTTCTCTCCAATTTTGCTCATTCTTTCAGGACTTAAAGACTTACCTACCCCAACGACGAAAATGTCTTCAGCTATGCAATATATCCATTTTAAATGTTTCCCGAGGTTTTTGCAAAAATCACGTAAGTTATGAGAATTTCTATCTTCGTAAAAAGAAATGTCTCTCCGATTAACCTAGAGTCAGTCAGAGTCAGTCAGAGTCAGTCAGAGTCAGTCAGAGTCTGTCAGAGTCAGTCAGAGTCTGTCAGAGTCAGTCAGAGTCTGTCAGAGTCAGTCAGAGTCTGTCAGAGTCAGTCAGAGTCTGTCAGAGTCAGTCAGAGTCAGTCAGAGTCAGACAGAGTCAGTCAGAGTCACCATAAGCCGTAGATTTAGTTGAAAGTATACATATATATATATATTTCAATAGTGTTCATCACGACGAACAAAATGATGTATTACTTGACATATTTACGTAAAAAAAAATTTCCGCTAAAAATCCAAATTGCGTACAGGTCATGACCTGTGACAGAATTTCATTTTTCGAAAAAAAATATTTCTCTCCAATTTTGCTCATTCTTTCAGGACTTAAAGACTTACCTACCCCAACGACGAAAATGTCTTCAGCTATGCAATATATCCATTTTAAATGTTTCCCGAGGTTTTTGCAAAAATCACGCAAGTTATGAGAATTTCTATCTTCGCAAAAAGAAATGTCTCTCCGATTAACCTAGAGTCAGTCAGAGTCAGTCAGAGTCAGTCAGAGTCAGTCAGAGTCTGTCAGAGTCAGTCAGAGTCTGTCAGAGTCAGTCAGAGTCTGTCAGAGTCAGTCAGAGTCTGTCAGAGTCAGTCAGAGTCTGTCAGAGTCAGTCAGAGTCAGTCAGAGTCAGACAGAGTCAGTCAGAGTCACCATAAGCCGTAGATTTAGTTGAAAGTATACATATATATATATATTTCAATAGTGTTCATCACGACGAACAAAATGATGTATTACTTGACATATTTACGTAAAATAAATTTCCGCTAAAAATCCAAATTGCGTACAGGTCATGACCTGTGACAGAATTTCATTTTTCGGAAAAAAATATTTCTCTCCAATTTTGCTCATTCTTTCAGGACTTAAAGACTTACCTACCCCAACGACGAAAATGTCTTCAGCTATGCAATATATCCATTTTAAATGTTTCCCGAGGTTTTTGCAAAAATCACGTAAGTTATGAGAATTTCTATCTTCGTAAAAAGAAATGTCTCTCCGATTAACCTAGAGTCAGTCAGAGTCAGTCAGAGTCAGTCAGAGTTTGTCAGAGTCAGTCAGAGTCTGTCAGAGTCAGTCAGAGTCTGTCAGAGTCAGTCAGAGTCAGACAGAGTCAGTCAGAGTCACCATAAGCCGTAGATTTAGTTGAAAGTATACATATATATATATATTTCAATAGTGTTCATCACGACGAACAAAATGATGTATTACTTGACATATTTACGTAAAATAAATTTCCGCTAAAAATCCAAATTGCGTACAGGTCATGACCTGTGACAGAATTTCATTTTTCGGAAAAAAATATTTCTCTCCAATTTTGCTCATTCTTTCAGGACTTAAAGACTTACCTACCCCAACGACGAAAATGTCTTCAGCTATGCAATATATCCATTTTAAATGTTTCCCGAGGTTTTTGCAAAAATCACGTAAGTTATGAGAATTTCTATCTTCGTAAAAAGAAATGTCTCTCCGATTAACCTAGAGTCAGTCAGAGTCAGTCAGAGTCAGTCAGAGTTTGTCAGAGTCAGTCAGAGTCTGTCAGAGTCAGTCAGAGTCTGTCAGAGTCAGTCAGAGTCTGTCAGAGTCAGTCAGAGTCTGTCAGAGTCAGTCAGAGTCAGTCAGAGTCAGACAGAGTCAGTCAGAGTCACCATAAGCCGTAGATTTAGTTGAAAGTATACATATATATACATATATTTCAATAGTGTTCATCACGACGAACAAAATAATGTATTACTTGACATATTTACGTAAAAAAAAATTTCCGCTAAAAATCCAAATTGCGTACAGGTCATGACCTGTGACAGAATTTCATTTTTCGGAAAAAAATATTTCTCTCCAATTTTGCTCATTCTTTCAGGACTTAAAGACTTACCTACCCCAACGACGAAAATGTCTTCAGCTATGCAATATATCCATTTTAAATGTTTCCCGAGGTTTTTGCAAAAATCACGTAAGTTATGAGAATTTCTATCTTCGTAAAAAGAAATGTCTCTCCGATTAACCTAGAGTCAGTCAGAGTCAGTCAGAGTCAGTCAGAGTCAGTCAGAGTCTGTCAGAGTCAGTCAGAGTCTGTCAGAGTCAGTCAGAGTCTGTCAGAGTCAGTCAGAGTCTGTCAGAGTCAGTCAGAGTCTGTCAGAGTCAGTCAGAGTCTGTCAGAGTCAGTCAGAGTCTGTCAGAGTCAGTCAGAGTCTGTCAGAGTCAGTCAGAGTCAGTCAGAGTCAGACAGAGTCAGTCAGAGTCACCATAAGCCGTAGATTTAGTTGAAAGTATACATATATATATATATTTCAATAGTGTTCATCACGACGAACAAAATGATGTATTACTTGACATATTTACGTAAAAAAAATTTCCGCTAAAAATCCAAATTGCGTACAGGTCATGACCTGTGACAGAATTTCATTTTTCGGAAAAAAATATTTCTCTCCAATTTTGCTCATTCTTTCAGGACTTAAAGACTTACCTACCCCAACGACGAAAATGTCTTCAGCTATGCAATATATCCATTTTAAATGTTTCCCGAGGTTTTTGCAAAAATCACGTAAGTTATGAGAATTTCTATCTTCGTAAAAAGAAATGTCTCTCCGATTAACCTAGAGTCAGTCAGAGTCAGTCAGAGTCAGTCAGAGTCTGTCAGAGTCAGTCAGAGTCTGTCAGAGTCAGTCAGAGTCTGTCAGAGTCTGTCAGAGTCAGTCAGAGTCTGTCAGAGTCAGTCAGAGTCTGTCTGAGTCAGTCAGAGTCAGTCAGAGTCAGACAGAGTCAGTCAGAGTCACCATAAGCCGTAGATTTAGTTGAAAGTATACATATATATATATATTTCAATAGTGTTCATCACGACGAACAAAATGATGTATTACTTGACATATTTACGTAAAAAAAAAATTCCGCTAAAAATCCAAATTGCGTACAGGTCATGACCTGTGACAGAATTTCATTTTTCGGAAAAAAATATTTCTCTCCAATTTTGCTCATTCTTTCAGGACTTAAAGACTTACCTACCCCAACGACGAAAATGTCTTCAGCTATGCAATATATCCATTTTAAATGTTTCCCGAGGTTTTTGCAAAAATCACGTAAGTTATGAGAATTTCTATCTTCGTAAAAAGAAATGTCTCTCCGATTAACCTAGAGTCAGTCAGAGTCAGTCAGAGTCAGTCAGAGTCAGTCAGAGTCTGTCAGAGTCAGTCAGAGTCTGTCAGAGTCAGTCAGAGTCTGTCAGAGTCAGTCAGAGTCTGTCAGAGTCAGTCAGAGTCTGTCAGAGTCAGTCAGAGTCAGTCAGAGTCAGACAGAGTCAGTCAGAGTCACCATAAGCCGTAGATTTAGTTGAAAGTATACATATATATATATATTTCAATAGTGTTCATCACGACGAACAAAATGATGTATTACTTGACATATTTACGTAAAAAAAAATTTCCGCTAAAAATCCAAATTGCGTACAGGTCATGACCTGTGACAGAATTTCATTTTTCGGAAAAAAATATTTCTCTCCAATTTTGCTCATTCTTTCAGGACTTAAAGACTTACCTACCCCAACGACGAAAATGTCTTCAGCTATGCAATATATCCATTTTAAATGTTTCCCGAGGTTTTTGCAAAAATCACGTAAGTTATGAGAATTTCTATCTTCGTAAAAAGAAATGTCTCTCCGATTAACCTAGAGTCAGTCAGAGTCAGTCAGAGTCAGTCAGAGTCAGTCAGAGTCAGTCAGAGTCTGTCAGAGTCAGTCAGAGTATGTCAGAGTCAGTCAGAGTCTGTCAGAGTCAGTCAGAGTCTGTCAGAGTCAGTCAGAGTCTGTCAGAGTCAGTCAGAGTCGGTCAGAGTCAGACAGAGTCAGTCAGAGTCACCATAAGCCGTAGATTTAGTTGAAAGTATACATATATATATATATTTCAATAGTGTTCATCACGACGAACAAAATGATGTATTACTTGACATATTTACGTAAAAAAAATTTCCGCTAAAAATCCAAATTGCGTACAGGTCATGACCTGTGACAGAATTTCATTTTTCGGAAAAAAATATTTCTCTCCAATTTTGCTCATTCTTTCAGGACTTAAAGACTTACCTACCCCAACGACGAAAATGTCTTCAGCTATGCAATATATCCATTTTAAATGTTTCCCGAGGTTTTTGCAAAAAACACGTAAGTTATGAGAATTTCTATCTTCGTAAAAAGAAATGTCTCTCCGATTAACCTAGAGTCAGTCAGAGTCAGTCAGAGTCAGTCAGAGTCTGTCAGAGTCAGTCAGAGTCTGTCAGAGTCAGTCAGAGTCTGTCAGAGTCAGTCAGAGTCTGTCAGAGTCAGTCAGAGTCTGTCAGAGTCAGTCAGAGTCAGTCAGAGTCAGACAGAGTCAGTCAGAGTCACCATAAGCCGTAGATTTAGTTGAAAGTATACATATATATATATATTTCAATAGTGTTCATCACGACGAACAAAATGATGTATTACTTGACATATTTACGTGAAAAAAATTTCCGCTAAAAATCCAAATTGCGTACAGGTCATGACCTGTGACAGAATTTCATTTTTCGGAAAAAAAATATTTCTCTCCAATTTTGCTCATTCTTTCAGGACTTAAAGACTTACCTACCCCAACGACGAAAATGTCTTCAGCTATGCAATATATCCATTTTAAATGTTTCCCGAGGTTTTTGCAAAAATCACGTAAGTTATGAGAATTTCTATCTTCGTAAAAAGAAATGTCTCTCCGATTAACCTAGAGTCAGTCAGAGTCAGTCAGAGTCAGTCAGAGTCAGTCAGAGTCTGTGAGAGTCAGTCAGAGTATGTCAGAGTCAGTCAGAGTCTGTCAGAGTCAGTCAGAGTCTGTCAGAGTCAGTCAGAGTCTGTCAGAGTCAGTCAGAGTCAGTCAGAGTCAGACAGAGTCAGTCAGAGTCACCATAAGCCGTAGATTTAGTTGAAAGTATACATATATATATATATTTCAATAGTGTTCATCACGACGAACAAAATGATGTATTACTTGACATATTTACGTAAAATAAATTTCCGCTAAAAATCCAAATTGCGTACAGGTCATGACCTGTGACAGAATTTCATTTTTCGGAAAAAAATATTTCTCTCCAATTTTGCTCATTCTTTCAGGACTTAAAGACTTACCTACCCCAACGACGAAAATGTCTTCAGCTATGCAATATATCCATTTTAAATGTTTCCCGAGGTTTTTGCAAAAATCACGTAAGTTATGAGAATTTCTATCTTCGTAAAAAGAAATGTCTCTCCGATTAACCTAGAGTCAGTCAGAGTCAGTCAGAGTCAGTCAGAGTCAGTCAGAGTCTGTCAGAGTCAGTCAGAGTCTGTCAGAGTCAGTCAGAGTCTGTCAGAGTCAGTCAGAGTCTGTCAGAGTCAGTCAGAGTCTGTCAGAGTCAGTCAGAGTCAGTCAGAGTCAGACAGAGTCAGTCAGAGTCACCATAAGCCGTAGATTTAGTTGAAAGTATACATATATATATATATTTCAATAGTGTTCATCACGACGAACAAAATGATGTATTACTTGACATATTTACGTAAAAAAAAATTTCCGCTAAAAATCCAAATTGCGTACAGGTCATGACCTGTGACAGAATTTCATTTTTCGAAAAAAAATATTTCTCTCCAATTTTGCTCATTCTTTCAGGACTTAAAGACTTACCTACCCCAACGACGAAAATGTCTTCAGCTATGCAATATATCCATTTTAAATGTTTCCCGAGGTTTTTGCAAAAATCACGCAAGTTATGAGAATTTCTATCTTCGCAAAAAGAAATGTCTCTCCGATTAACCTAGAGTCAGTCAGAGTCAGTCAGAGTCAGTCAGAGTCAGTCAGAGTCTGTCAGAGTCAGTCAGAGTCTGTCAGAGTCAGTCAGAGTCTGTCAGAGTCAGTCAGAGTCTGTCAGAGTCAGTCAGAGTCTGTCAGAGTCAGTCAGAGTCAGTCAGAGTCAGACAGAGTCAGTCAGAGTCACCATAAGCCGTAGATTTAGTTGAAAGTATACATATATATATATATTTCAATAGTGTTCATCACGACGAACAAAATGATGTATTACTTGACATATTTACGTAAAATAAATTTCCGCTAAAAATCCAAATTGCGTACAGGTCATGACCTGTGACAGAATTTCATTTTTCGGAAAAAAATATTTCTCTCCAATTTTGCTCATTCTTTCAGGACTTAAAGACTTACCTACCCCAACGACGAAAATGTCTTCAGCTATGCAATATATCCATTTTAAATGTTTCCCGAGGTTTTTGCAAAAATCACGTAAGTTATGAGAATTTCTATCTTCGTAAAAAGAAATGTCTCTCCGATTAACCTAGAGTCAGTCAGAGTCAGTCAGAGTCAGTCAGAGTTTGTCAGAGTCAGTCAGAGTCTGTCAGAGTCAGTCAGAGTCTGTCAGAGTCAGTCAGAGTCAGACAGAGTCAGTCAGAGTCACCATAAGCCGTAGATTTAGTTGAAAGTATACATATATATATATATTTCAATAGTGTTCATCACGACGAACAAAATGATGTATTACTTGACATATTTACGTAAAATAAATTTCCGCTAAAAATCCAAATTGCGTACAGGTCATGACCTGTGACAGAATTTCATTTTTCGGAAAAAAATATTTCTCTCCAATTTTGCTCATTCTTTCAGGACTTAAAGACTTACCTACCCCAACGACGAAAATGTCTTCAGCTATGCAATATATCCATTTTAAATGTTTCCCGAGGTTTTTGCAAAAATCACGTAAGTTATGAGAATTTCTATCTTCGTAAAAAGAAATGTCTCTCCGATTAACCTAGAGTCAGTCAGAGTCAGTCAGAGTCAGTCAGAGTTTGTCAGAGTCAGTCAGAGTCTGTCAGAGTCAGTCAGAGTCTGTCAGAGTCAGTCAGAGTCTGTCAGAGTCAGTCAGAGTCTGTCAGAGTCAGTCAGAGTCAGTCAGAGTCAGACAGAGTCAGTCAGAGTCACCATAAGCCGTAGATTTAGTTGAAAGTATACATATATATACATATATTTCAATAGTGTTCATCACGACGAACAAAATAATGTATTACTTGACATATTTACGTAAAAAAAAATTTCCGCTAAAAATCCAAATTGCGTACAGGTCATGACCTGTGACAGAATTTCATTTTTCGGAAAAAAATATTTCTCTCCAATTTTGCTCATTCTTTCAGGACTTAAAGACTTACCTACCCCAACGACGAAAATGTCTTCAGCTATGCAATATATCCATTTTAAATGTTTCCCGAGGTTTTTGCAAAAATCACGTAAGTTATGAGAATTTCTATCTTCGTAAAAAGAAATGTCTCTCCGATTAACCTAGAGTCAGTCAGAGTCAGTCAGAGTCAGTCAGAGTCAGTCAGAGTCTGTCAGAGTCAGTCAGAGTCTGTCAGAGTCAGTCAGAGTCTGTCAGAGTCAGTCAGAGTCTGTCAGAGTCAGTCAGAGTCTGTCAGAGTCAGTCAGAGTCAGTCAGAGTCAGACAGAGTCAGTCAGAGTCACCATAAGCCGTAGATTTAGTTGAAAGTATACATATATATATATATTTCAATAGTGTTCATCACGACGAACAAAATGATGTATTACTTGACATATTTACGTAAAAAAAAATTTCCGCTAAAAATCCAAATTGCGTACAGGTCATGACCTGTGACAGAATTTCATTTTTCGGAAAAAAATATTTCTCTCCAATTTTGCTCATTCTTTCAGGACTTAAAGACTTACCTACCCCAACGACGAAAATGTCTTCAGCTATGCAATATATCCATTTTAAATGTTTCCCGAGGTTTTTGCAAAAATCACGTAACTTATGAGAATTTCTATCTTCGTAAAAAGAAATGTCTCTCCGATTAACCTAGAGTCAGTCAGAGTCAGTCAGAGTCAGTCAGAGTCAGTCAGAGTCTGTGAGAGTCAGTCAGAGTCTGTCAGAGTCAGTCAGAGTCTGTCAGAGTCAGTCAGAGTCTGTCAGAGTCAGTCAGAGTCTGTCAGAGTCAGTCAGAGTCAGTCAGAGTCAGACAGAGTCAGTCAGAGTCACCATAAGCCGTAGATTTAGTTGAAAGTATACATATATATATATATTTCAATAGTGTTCATCACGACGAACAAAATGATGTATTACTTGACATATTTACGTAAAAAAAAATTTCCGCTAAAAATCCAAATTGCGTACAGGTCATGACCTGTGACAGAATTTCATTTTTCGGAAAAAAATATTTCTCTCCAATTTTGCTCATTCTTTCAGGACTTAAAGACTTACCTACCCCAACGACGAAAATGTCTTCAGCTATGCAATATATCCATTTTAAATGTTTCCCGAGGTTTTTGCAAAAATCACGTAAGTTATGAGAATTTCTATCTTCGTAAAAAGAAATGTCTCTCCGATTAACCTAGAGTCAGTCAGAGTCAGTCAGAGTCAGTCAGAGTCAGTCAGAGTCTGTCAGAGTCAGTCAGAGTCTGTCAGAGTCAGTCAGAGTCTGTCAGAGTCAGTCAGAGTCTGTCAGAGTCAGTCAGAGTCTGTCAGAGTCAGTCAGAGTCAGTCAGAGTCAGACAGAGTCAGTCAGAGTCACCATAAGCCGTAGATTTAGTTGAAAGTATACATATATATATATATTTCAATAGTGTTCATCACGACGAACAAAATGATGTATTACTTGACATATTTACGTAAAAAAAAATTTCCGCTAAAAATCCAAATTGCGTACAGGTCATGACCTGTGACAGAATTTCATTTTTCGGAAAAAAATATTTCTCTCCAATTTTGCTCATTCTTTCAGGACTTAAAGACTTACCTACCCCAACGACGAAAATGTCTTCAGCTATGCAATATATCCATTTTAAATGTTTCCCGAGGTTTTTGCAAAAATCACGTAAGTTATGAGAATTTCTATCTTCGTAAAAAGAAATGTCTCTCCGATTAACCTAGAGTCAGTCAGAGTCAGTCAGAGTCAGTCAGAGTCTGTGAGAGTCAGTCAGAGTCTGTCAGAGTCAGTCAGAGTCTGTCAGAGTCAGTCAGAGTCTGTCAGAGTCAGTCAGAGTCTGTCAGAGTCAGTCAGAGTCAGTCAGAGTCAGACAGAGTCAGTCAGAGTCACCATAAGCCGTAGATTTAGTTGAAAGTATACATATATATATATATTTCAATAGTGTTCATCACGACGAACAAAATGATGTATTACTTGACATATTTACGTAAAAAAAAATTTCCGCTAAAAATCCAAATTGCGTACAGGTCATGACCTGTGACAGAATTTCATTTTTCGGAAAAAAATATTTCTCTCCAATTTTGCTCATTCTTTCAGGACTTAAAGACTTACCTACCCCAACGACAAAAATCACGTAATTATGAGAATTTCTATCTTCGTAAAAAGAAATGTCTCTCCGATTAACCTAATTAACCCAGAGTCAGTCAGTTACTTTTTGTTTAAATATTGGGGTTAGGCTGAACTTACTTTTTGTTTAAGGCTTGGGATTAGGGAGATGTTACTTTTTGTTTTAGGGTTGGGATTAGGGAGAGGTTACTTTTTGTTTTAGGTTGTGGTTTTAGCCTACCACGGGCGATCGAATTATTTTTCATAATGTATCATAGCGTTTTTTGCTAATGTCATGCTATTTTATTAACAGAATTTCTCTAGAGTCTGTTTCTATATCGGTTTCACAGCGTCACTATACCTTATTTCAATATAACTAGTCAAATGTACACTGCGAGACATAAACACGTTACGATCGGTCAATTTTAAGTATACATATCACAAGGATCGCTTTAAAAGCATGCTACTGTCTTAGTAATTGAGATAAAATTATAAATAAAGTGTCATTGTAAAGGTATTGAATGTATCTATGATTGTATATTAAGATTTGACCGTTTGTTCGTCTGTATGGGGGTGAGAAATATGTCATATACGGCATATTTTTCTCTAAAATGCCACCTTTAATATAATTATATTTCTCGCTTGTTTTTTGTTATGTCCAATTAAATTTGCAACCATAACATATGTATCTAAAATGTATTCCAAATAATATCAAGTTAATAAGTGTTTGTCCGTCCGTCTGTCCGTGGTATACGAAAAATCATTCATTATCGTTTTTGGTCGGGAAACTGTAACGAAGTTATTCATGACCGTAAAATCATATTACTTACTGATTTGTAGAGATTTAATGTTACTCTTATATATACATTCATTTTATAATTTTATTCATTTGAAATTAGTCAAATATTGACAATTGCCTAGTTTCGCGTTCAATATACATAAGCACACTCATTTCATCCATCTCTCCTGGTACATTTTTCTCACTTAAACTTATATATTTATATACATGTATTAAACATTATTTACCATTAGTATAATACACGTTTTTTCATATTTTTATCTTCACTAATTCATTTATAATTAATTATTGAAATTTGTATAATATAATTACGCGGTGTTAGTAAATTCATGAATATTGCCTATCGGACTGTATGTCAATTGTATGTTCTATCCCTACCTTCCGAGGGGACCAGAGGGTACTGTGTCATACAGAGATGTGTCTATTTATGTCTCAGCTATACAATGAGACCACTATCATGTATATATATGGCCATATGTAGTCGAGATAACTGTTACACTGGGTGATATTCTCATAAAAATGGAAGGAAATTCAAACATTCGGCCATTTTCGACAAATCACGACCACATATCAATTCCGGTGGTTATAATGTATGCATGTATCATGCATGGTTGTACAAATATGATATATAGCTACACATACATACCATAGTTGTGACATGCCATACGCATAACAGTCAATATTCACATTCTAAGATGGTTCAGCGGTATAATTTTTTATTACCTGCCATAGACCCCGACCCTGTGGAGAACATAGGTGATAAGTACATCGATTTGTGAAAGCGAAACTGGCCTTAGTGATATTTTTTCAGAAAGTCACTTTTATGCAATTCAACACATAATACCCATCTTCTGTGAAAAGATTGCATCCATTAATTATCAATTTTACATAATATTGTAAAAATGTCCAAACGGTCTAAGTGAAATGCAATCAATTTTAATGCTAAAACGGTCTAGTGCATTTTGCACTTAGACTGTTTTGGCATTCATTTTTGAACTAAGAATTACTTAGTTGCTGTAGTTTAAGTGACAGTTATTTTTCAAACAGTATTTTGTTTTGCTTATTAAACTATTTCATACATATTATTAATTTAAATATAAACGCAAAAGTCTGTTCAACCATTTTATTAAAAATTAACACATTTTTATTCATTTTTTGTCACTTAGACTATTTTGTCTGTCCTAATTTTGTACATAGCTATTGTTCACATGTTTTATTAATAATTAATATTGATATTAATATGATTTTGACATCTTGGGCGTATTCCTTTCGGGGTGCGGAGTACTCCGAACAATGTAAATGTCAAAGGAACAACTTGGAACATGTTCTATGTTGTTCGGAACGTGTGCGGACCGTACCTGTAAAGTAGTAGGTACAGCAGAAAAAGTCATGTGATTAAACAACAGACGTACGTTATTTCAATGTGATACGTTTAGTCGTCTTTTTGATGACATGTCTGTGTTTATGAGAAATGAATGTACTCAACCAGAAGTTATACCAATTGCCATTTACATCTATATAAGTATTACTCTATACATTGTACATGTGTTAAATTTGTGTAAATGTTTAAAGTGAGTTGATGGTGAAGAATGCTAATTGTTGGTTCTCAAATGTACAAATGTTTCGATATGTTATCGAGTAATTTTTTTGAAACTGGGAATCCAAATAAAACCACTTTGCAGCATATATAAGGAACAATGCAAGTTAAGGGTGTGTCTGTTATGGCAAACTTGTGTTTTATACCATATTTCAGGTGATCCACTTAGAGTATATTCCACAGTACAATATAATTTAAAATACAACAGATTTCCACAGGAAAATTAAATTGCTTCCACTTCAAATGACATTTGGGATTCGTGGTTCAAAATCATACTTGAATGGACATATGGAGTTAAATATGTTCATTATTCTTGGATATTCCTTTCGGTAGAGCACTGTTTTGGAATGACGAACAATGTTCTAAATTGCTCCATTGTTCTGCATTTCAGCACATTATTGTAAACCATTCCATTGACGCTAGAGTGGAACATCATTCCGAATCGCGTGGAACACTCGAAAGGAATACGCCCCTTATGTCATGATGTCATAAAATGAAGATAATTTACAATGTCATCAATGTAATATCATTATAACAATTATAATGAGATTTTCAAGACATAAATATTAACAATAGGACATGATCTGTAGCATTGACTTAGTCTCTTTGTGTTTGAATGGTATCATTCCTTTTCAAAACAACAGTTGCGTTTCATTTGCTCCAACATAACAATGAGTAAGCTTTTATTTCTGAGCACAGTGTGCATCACAAGGGTGGAGGCGGGCAGGTCGGTGAGAAGCTTTAGTAAGGGTGGAGTCGGGGAGGTCGGTGAGAAGCTTTAACAAGGGTGGAGGTGGGGAGGTTGGTGAGACGCTTTAGCATGGATGGAGGCGGGGAGGTTGGTAAGACGCCTCAGCAAGAGGCGAGGTTGGTAACCAACCAACCTCCCCGCCTCCATCCTTGTTAAAGCTTCTCACCAACCTCCCCGCCTCCATCCATGCTAAAGCGTCTCACCAACCTCCCCACCTCCACCATTGTTAAAGCTTCTCACCGACCTCCCCGACTCCACCCTTACTAAAGCTTCTCACCGACCTGCCCGCCTCCACCCTTGTTAAAGCTTCTCACCGACCTCCCCGCCGCCACCCTTGCAAAAGCTTCTCACCGACATCCCCGCCTCCACTCTTGCTAAAGCTTCTCACCGACCTCCCCGCCTCCATCCTTGCTAAAGCGTCTAACCAACCTCCCCGCCTCAACCCTTGCCTAAGCTTCTCACTGACCTCCCAACCTCCAACCTTGCTAATGCTTCTCACCGACCGCCCCGCCTCCACCCTTGCTAAAGCTTCTCATCGACATTCCCGCCTCCACCCTTTCTAAAGCTTCTCACCGACATCCCCGCCTCCACCCTTGTTAAAGCTTCTCACCGACCTCCCCGACTCCACCCTTACTAAAGCTTCTCACCGACCTGCCCGCCTCCACCCTTGTTAAAGCTTCTCACCGACCTCCCGCCTCCACCCTTGCAAAAGCTTCTCACCGACATTCCCGCCTCCACCCTTTCTAAAGCTTCTCATCGACCTTCCCGCCTCCGCTCTTGTTAAAGCTTCTCACCGACCTCCCCGCCTCCACCCTTGTTAAAGCTTCTCATCGACATTCCCGCCTCCACCCTTTCTAAAGCTTCTCATCGACCTTCCCGCCTCCGCCCTTGTTAAAGCTTCTCACCGACCTCCCCGCCTCCACCCTTGTTAAAGCTTCTCATCGACCTCCCCGCCTCCACTCTTGTTAAAGCTTCTCATCGACCTCCCCGCCTCCATCCTTGTTAAAGCTTCTCATCGACCTCCCCGCCTCCATCCTTGTTAAAGCTTCTCATCGACCTCCCCGCCTCCACCCTTGTTAAAGCTTCTCATCGACCTCCCCGCCTCCATCCTTGCTAAAGCTTCTCACCGACCTCCCCGCCTCCATCCTTGCTAAAGCGTCTCACCAACCTCCCCGCCTCAACCCTTGCTAAAGCTTCTCACTGACCTCCCAACCTCCACCCTTGCTAATGCTTCTTACCGACCGCCCCGCCTCCACCCTTGTTAAAGCTTCTCACCGACATTCCCGCCTCCACCCTTTCTAAAGCTTCTCACCGACCTCCCCGCCTCCACCATTGTTAAAGCTTCTAACCGACCTTCATCCTTGCTAAAGCTTCTCACCGACCTCCCCGCCTCCACCCTTGCTAACGCTTCTCACCGAACTCCCCGCCTCCACCCTTGATAAAGCTTTTCACCGACCTCCCCCCCATCCACCCTTGTTAAAGCGTCTCACCAACCTCCCCGCCTCCACCCTTGTTAAAGCTTCTCACCGACCTCCCCGCCTGCACCCTTGTTAAAGCTTCTCACCGACCTCCCCGCCTCCACCCTTGTTAAAGCTTCTCATCGACCTCCCCGCCTCCGCCCTTGTTAAAGCTTCTCACCGACCTCCCCACCTCCACCCTTGTTAAAGCTTCTCATCGACCTCCCCGCATCTACCCTTGTTAAAGCTTCTCATCGACCTCCCCGCCTCCACTCTTGTTAAAGCTTCTCATCGACCTCCCCACCTCCACCCTTGTTAAAGTTTCTCATCGACCTCCCTGCCTCCACCCTTACTAAAGCTTCTCATCGACCTCCCCGCCTCCACCCTTGCTAAAGCTTCTCACCGACCTCCCCGCCTCCACCCATGCTAAAGCTTCTCACCGACCTCCCCGCCTCCACCCTTGCTAAAGCTTCTCACCAACCTCCGTATTGTATTTGTATTACTGTGTTTATGAGGTCGCCCGTAGACAATTGTTGAAGCCAAAGACGGTCACTGCACAGTGCCAATGAGACCTATCGTACAGTTACCATTTTCCTGGCACTTAACCAGTACTTTCCTGGTTACATGCCAGTACTATGTTAGGTGGGAAACACTGAAAAGCATTTCTGTTTTATCCGGCGAGACGAGGGATCGAACCCACGACTTTCGGATTGGTAGTCAGCAGCGTTAACCACCGAGCCACACCAAGAACGCAGCATTAAGTTGAGGCGTGAACTATATTCGGCGAAGAGACAGTGGTTTAGAAACATTGATACATATTAAGTCAGTTTATCTCCTTTTCAAAAGTAACTTTTTATATTGTTTTCTTATTCAAATACACATTTCAAAAACATCTTTACTGTCAGTCGAATTAGATATGACCCATTTATGTACAAATGCATTATAGTGGGCATATACGGTGCTTTTTCAGCGCTTCGCCTTCTGCATATATGACCAACTTGTGGATTTTAAAGAAACCTCACAGAACTAATAAGTTTAAACACATTTGTAAACATCTCTTTCAGTTGCGACAAAAGCATGTAAATGACTAACGCACATTGGTGTTATCTGTTATGATAATAATGATGATTTGTCACGAATCCCGGTCTAGCGCAGCCGGTATCGCACTAAAATGTCAGTCCAAATGTCGCGAGTTTGATCCCGGGTCCGACCGTCTACGGCTGTGGCGATGCGATCAAATATTATGTTAATGGTTGCTCACTTTTATCTACTCGAAACTGTCAGTAAAACATTAATCAAGCAACATTAAACCAAACTGTTTATTTCATTTTAGCATATTTTATTCTGTTATTTTATTAAACATACCCCAAACTGGTCCTAATATTTGTTCAATGTCTGATGTGGGGAATATATTTCAGCCGACACACAGTTATTTTCTTTTTTAATGTGTATATGGTAGTTTGAGGAACATGTATTCTTTGAATTAGAACAGACTTTCATTAGGACAAGACATAAAACAGCTTTATACGGCATGACCATGCCTTTTCGCCGCATATAGTTCGCCTCGCCACGAATTTAAAAAAAAAAACTAAAAATATTTTTAAATGTATATTGCATAAGGTAGCCCGAATCCTTTGACTAATGGTGGTCCTCTACGGACAAATCGTAAATGCATTGCATAAAACACACACATGTGTGTTCGTGGAAGTAAAACCGTTATGTACGATACTGTATGAAATGATACTTTTACCGATAGAAAGTTCTAAACCGCCACTTTTTTCTCAAATATTTGTATCAAAATACATCGTAGAACAGTAATATTTTGCATGGCATCATTGCTAGACCTAATTTATCGATGGAGATAACTGTATAAACATTTCATTACGGTTTTGCACGAAAGTGGCTTTTTGCACGTGGCACACGAACGAATAAAAATGTAGTCAATATTATGTTGAATATCCACACAGTTATTGTTTGTTAAATGAAGAAACTCACAATTACACGTAAGCATGCGTCGAATGAGCGCTGAATAGAGCAGTGCGGGTAGGTATATACTCAATTGTTTTAATTATTTTGTTTGATGATTAAGGATATTGTCCAGTAGAATGTTATTGGTGTTTCAGAAAGTAATTCCACATTACGTGATTAGCGCCATACAACGTTGGTACGACCAGTGTAACTCAATGCCTAATCTAATATACCTTATAACGTCTATTGATTTTAACCGTTAATTGTATAAACACTCAATAGCAACATGAGCACATATCAAATTGATTTTTCTGGTTGCGAACATTCTCAACATTTTGTGGGTGACATCATCAGGGTTTGGAACCAACTACCCTAGATATTCTTACTCAAATACATGAACTGGATTAGACGCCGTTGTCATGCAGTTATTCAGGCCGCAGGTGGACACTAACGTACTAACGTTGCACTGATTGATTAGTGACAGTTTTGTGGAAATGACATGTGACAGTGTGCATATTTGTGATATAGAGAATCTCGGGTTACTGTCCGGTGAGAACAATGTTATCAGGCGAGGTGATATCGTTTGTGGTGGCGAGCTTTAGCGAGTCACCACGAACGATATCGCCGAGTCTGATAACATTGTTCGAGCCGGACAGTAACTTGAGATTCTATTTATCATGAAACTTAATTTTCCGAGCATGTTTTAGTGTGTCTTTACCTAAAATTTAGTGTTCAATCCGCTAATGTGATTTGTGGGCGGAGCTTAAAAGTGTTATCATGCTACTAGCAGCCTATTGACCTGAGAACACTTTATGTTATCAGGTCATGTGTTATCAGTCTGTTACCATGGTAGTTGCATGATAAAAGATAATCACAGGTTACTGTTAAGTTTGAAGAATAAATTTTGTATAATTGATGCACATTGTTTTAAAATTATTCTACCCTGCTTCCATAGAAATCCATTTTCAACTTTTCGAGAAATTAAAAAAGTGCTTAGTGGCGGTTTGGAACGTTCTATCAGTAAAGTATTGGAGCAAGTCTAGTATTTCACGACAAGGACATTTGAAAAAGAGGAGACAAACTCAAAACGTTCGCTTTTTGTTGTTGCTGTGGTGGTGGTGGTGGTGGCTGCGTGGTCAATGAAGTTGTCGACGCTGTGGTGTAGTCACCTTCCTACATCTGCCGCTGCTACTACGCTACATGTAGTCACCTTCCTACATCTGCCGCTGCTACTACGCTACATGTAGTCACCTTCCCACTCCTGTTACTATGGATTTAATTTTATGTCAAAAATTAGAACCACGGCGCTTATCCAGTTGTCTATGTAACGAGCGACGGAAAACAAAGTTATTGTTTATATTATGTTATACGATTTTCTCTTCGGACGATTATTATTCCGTAGCTTACGACCGTTTCCGTTAATTCTAGTGAAATGTTTTATGCTACTTTGCACTTCATCGACAATAAAGAGGACATTTGAGTGAACCTTAGTTCCATTTTGCGAGTATTTTTTAAAAACCTTTTGCTCGCTTACTATATTGCCAAACATGATTTTGAACAATATTACCACTGCAAGTGATGTGTGGAGTCCGTAAAATGTCACCCCATACTTCAATCTTGAGTTGTTATTTTTTCTGGTCTTTCGGAATCATTGAATGTAGCTTTGTGTCACAGAAAATAAAATTCTGCTTATGTCGGTGCTAGGAGGCATTGGCAGTGTTGCATAGTTCATTACTGCCAATGAGCAGTCTAAAAAAAACGAGACTGCTATTTTCACATTTAAGATGTATTTCATGCTACCGAAGGATCAATCCATTCAGAATATATTCATATAAGTTGGGCTTGATGTTTGTTTCGCATGTTTATGTACATTTACCGGTTCAATTACTTTTCTCATTGTAATGCAGATCGCAATAACTGTGCAGTTAAAAAAACAGTATTGACGGCTCATTTTTTTTTCTATGGAATTTACTGAATGAAGGTGGTTTGGGGGATGGGAGTGTCAAAGGGAAAACAAACTACAATGCATTTACTGCAGAATATGTGGCCGGGGCGGGTTTGAATCTGATAAGCCCCGATTCTCAGTTTGTAACGTTACCGCTGAACCACTGGTCCGTGTAATAAATGACGCAAATCTAGCCTCTGAATATACAGGCTCGTGCCGCACTATGCATGCAACAGTATTGCATTGTGGGTCATGTCACACAACCCATGCTATAGTACGTGTGTATATATATATTCTTGGTCAAATTCAGAAAGACGTTTGGACCACTAAAACCTACCCCTCCCGGGGTTATAGGGGGACATTATTAATGTCTGGGGGTCAATATGTTCTGACCTTGACCTGACTACTAACCCTCTACCAATTAAAACGTTAGAGGCCCGAATTGAAATGTCACATATTGGTTCCCCATCTAGGGTACATATTTGCCCTGACATAAGTCAAGCTAATTTCAGTAACGTTCATAGCCATTCTAAATATAGGTCATGTTCGACCATCTTGGTATCAAAAGATGCCCACCTACGGGAGGTAGACATATGTATTTACTCATGGTCACCAATTTCCATATAAGGAAATGATGCTATTTTTCCAGATCAGCTTCTGTTATAGGAATGGACTTTTTTTCAAACAATTTTTCGGAAGTGTGTTCTATAGTTTTTGTTTTATACATCAAATACCAGGGGTCTAGTTGCAGAAATTCTCAACTGTACAAACATAGGGACATTTGCCGGACATGTACATCATACGCGTGTACGTACATGTGTACACATGTCTCTGACTAAAAAAGTCGCAGCTAAATTTACTACAGTGAATGACAGTTCTATTGGATGACACATTTTAGCCTGGTAGTATCCTTTTGGCCTCATTTTATTAGACGATCAAAAGGTTTTCTTCGTCTACCATTTGTATACACATGTACATGCCTAACTTTAACTAGTGTTATAGTAACCTAGAGGACTTTAATAAGCGTTACATTCTACTTACATGTAAACAACGAGGTTATCGTTTTCATAAATTATGTAAGACGTTTCGTAAATCTTGCTACACTTTTGAAATATATAACTATATAGTAGGTTATAGGTTTATAAGGTAGGATTATAATCCTGACATAATGAGAACTACTGCCGATAGTAGTTGATAGATTGCGCATCTTTTTGACTGCACGCCGGACGCTAATGTGTCACGACTAAATGAAGTTATATCTTTAAACCATACTTGGTTGATATGGCAGGATATGACAGATGAAATTATGTTTTTAGGATTATGTTCGGGACTTTGTATGCATTAACTTTTACTCTGAAACTAACAGAATGTGTTTTCAACGAATAGCGTGAAATATTTGTCTTCATTTGTAAACATCTCAAATTAAAACAAATGATAACATTTGGGCATTTTAAACGTATGCAAGTCGCTTAATATAATTATGTACATTGTATACATTTATAAATATATATATGAAATATTCGCACGAAACATACTGTATGTGCGTATGTATGCACCATGCATACAGTGATGAAAATAAAAAGAATATTGTTATTTGTGTACAAGTAAACATAATATCGTATGTATACACTCACCCAAAGTTCTAACGCATCACTTTGGGTTTACTTAATTTCGAAATGACGAACGAGGGGTTGGAAATTTATGGTCATTGTAGTAGAAAAACACGCAATGAAATCACATAGATAACAAAAAAGAAGTGCTTGAATAAGGTCCAGCAAATCAACGTGTTTAAAATTTTACGGAAAAATAACTAATCATTTTAACAAAAGTTCAAGTTCGTACGCAAAAAAAAACAGAGATGTGCTCTATGTAATTAATTACTGAGCGTGTGCTAGTCACCTGTGTTTTATGATTTTCTGCCAATTTGCAGCATTACACGATTCCCCTTAACTGGTGTCGAGACTAAGTGTGTGGACACTTCCGGTTCCACTTCCGGTCTTTTAAATTTTACAAATTTACTTGGATCCACGTGGAAATCTTGTGTAACAAGCTCACATGAATAACGCCGTTGTTCAATTGATTATCTTTACAAGATATTTTATTTCTAGTCCTACAGGAAATGCAATTTTAGCCACATTTATGAAAGGGCGTACTATTTTTCATCATTTTTGTGGACAAATAGCCCTCTCATTCTACTTTTGGACCATTTTTCAGTCAAACATTATGTTTTTAACGACTGTTATACAAAACAACACAATTAGAAAAAAGAAAGTATGTGAAAGACAGCCAAGTTAAAGCAGCAAGTCAAAAATACCGAAATTCGATCATTCGTACCGCATGGCTGCACTTAACATCGAATAATATTTTTGCGAATGGTTTTTAAAGAAATAATCCTATATGATCAGAAATCTGAGCTTTCAAAACATTTAGTTCAGAGTTAAGAAAATTATATCAAATTTAGATATGATGCGTTAGAACTTCTGGTGCGTGTATAGTACCATACGTCTTTGAAGGAATGAGGTCCGACATTCAGCGAAACGACACTGAAAAATGGACACAGACTTCCAGAGCAACGACTTAATGGTTTATCGCTGGTTTTTCCTGGGCGAGTCGAATCTTGTTTTTATTTTACACATGTACTTTTCGAGCATACATAGATTAGTAAAAATTGTGTATACAAAATTTAAGTATGCAAACGTATATTAATGTAACTTGGCTAATATCAGATGTACGGTACTATCTTGCTAGCTATTACTTTTGACCATTTCATGTATCGAAAAGTGTATACATATGCATACCGGCTGCAAAATAATCTCTATACAATGTATCTCATATATGCAATAAACATTCTCCGTCTGGTCAAGCAATATGGTGTTTGTACTTTATATTTAGTGGAGAATAGGACATATTTGCTATTATGTATGTAATGGTTAATTGCTTTTTAATTGCTTTTAATGTAAGTTACTGCCTACTCCTGGTATATTCTGTATAGAGCACATTTTAGAGACGAATGAGTGAGTGTCACCACCATGTTAACAAACGGAACACTGGTACATCACCCAGCAGACACACGACGTTGGTTCAACGTTGAATTATAGTTGAATACTGGTAGTGACGTTAATATTATCATTTTATATTGATTTCTATTTGTCTTTATTTTAAATTCCCTTTCCCTATCAACACTATTTAAAATCATGTCTAGTTAAGAACAAAACTTTACAGGTTGACTTTGTGGTTATTTCGCCGTCTGATGTAAATAATTTAGTTACTAAGAGCAAGTTCAGTATAAGCTTGTTTCTTCGTACTTATTATATACAGTGTATATGTTATTGTATACGTAATGGATAATTGCTTTTAATGATTAGTTACTGCCTACTTCGTCAATTTATGTGTATATGTTGGAATCAATGATCATATAGCGGTTAAGTGTGAGGATATCCCTCAGTATTTTTACTGACAGTTCCAAGGCTGTAAATCGCTGTACATAAGGTTATTTTTTTTTATGTTTTGAACTTTCTCGACCTGTTCCGTGATGTATTCCATCCATTAATATGTCCCCTTTACCTTGCACATCCTCAGTCCCTAATATTTTGTAGAATGTTGTTAATCCGGGGTCTGTGTTGGGATGCATTGTCTTGTAAGTATGACGTTTTCTGTAACAACTTAATCTCTCTTCATAAGAACGCTTATCTCCGCTAGCAGTATATAATTCAATGTATCTGTTTAGCCTCATTAACGAGAATGTATTTGCATGGACTATTTCTCTAACTTTCTACTATATTTTAACCATCCGACCATCTCACAACTAAGACCTATCGAATTCTTTTTAACCAAAGGTGGTGGTATAATTGTAGTTTCACTGTTCTCTGTCAAGGGAGGCCACTGCTTGCAGATGTATATGACAGATTCAGCGGTATATAATTCCTGTGATGATTTAGAAATTACCCACTTTCATTCCATGCTACAGTCCATACCACAGACTCATAGAAACATGCACGCAGCATGTTATTCAATAATTTCAAGGCTAATCCTCCATTTAAAGCGCAGGCATATGTGCAATACGCCGAACAAAAAATCTTAAATATGATAATTTTCCACAATTGCTATCCACGTATGGAACATCTCCTTAACAAAATAAGAGTAGATTTTCAAGTAATTGACTTAAATACATGTAGTTTAATAGCCTAATTGGCGAGAACGAAATGTTGCTAGACATCATGCGTGTTTTGGTAGGCAAAGTGACAACACGAGTTTCCAAAATATGTTTATGTACGGTATGTATCTTCTGTTTCATGTTATAAGATTTCTCAAACTTTTGTTGTCATGGTAACCTACTGTACGTAATGTCTGCATTTGTTAAGATGCAGCTTAATGAAATATTCTGAGATCGTGTACGCTGTGTTTAATTTATGACGAGTTTATCATCATAGTATAATATACTGACACACAAAAAGGAACTCAGCTCTTGGGTTTTATTTTTAGAAAATCCAAAATTTAGGATATTTGTCTGCTTACAACGGATGCTGCGTTCACCGTCCTCGAGATGTACGTACATGTGCATGTACTTTTTGGAAAATTTCACTCAGTTATTACCATGAAAATATAGTAAATATACAGTGTACAGTTTATTAATTGCTTTAGTCTATATAGTATTTGAGAAAGTATACGTAACGCCATTAAAATGCATTTTTAATCTTGCTACTTTTGGAAATATCATTTGGAGTAGTGACATATTAAAATGAGTATAAGTCATTGAACTACTCTTCCACAAGATCGTGACATGTACAATATTAAACAGGGCATTATTGTAGTTGAAAACAAGAAGAACTCGAGCAAGTTTTAGAAACTATGTTTTTTGCTATTTGCGTTTATAATGGCCATAAGTATCTTTGGAGAGGACATCACTATAAGTATAGCACTTGTCAATAGTGAATAGATACAACAATCGCATAGATTCTGCATAAATTGTTATAATTTTAACAATAATATATGTGTACTTGTGAAATATACTGCGGAAGTTTTATACACTGACCCAAAATGAAAACTTTACACTTTATTTTTTTGAATATTCGTTTTGTGAGTACATGTACATATGTTGTTGTAAGTGTTACACATGTTTATCACGATTTCATTGCGGGTAACGATTATGCAATTGTTTTAAAAATCGCCGGTATATTCATGCGTCCAAACAGGAAAAACGTTTTCCTTACTTTGCACGTGCGCAGCAACATTGGTTTCACTGACAAGTAATCATTTGCTGCTTAGCACAGATAAAAAATATTGAATTTGTTTTAAAAATCAATTGCAAATCAATTGTCAATGGTAAATAACGTAGCGCGTCATTTTGGCTGCTCCAGACAGACTTGATAAGCTTGCGAACCGGTACAATACTACTAGATCTGTCAGAGATCGTGCTAGACCCGGTCGCGTACGTGCTACAACGTTACGTACTGATCGCGTTATTACGTTGACTCACCTACGTAATTGTTTTTTACCAGCAACCATTACTGCTCGGCATTAAGGGGTTCATGCACAGACGATCATACGACGTCATTTGCATTTCACGTGAAACCAGTGGCAATCGATACTTTTTAGCGATTAGTCACGGATTACTGTCAGCCATGCAGATGGCAGAATACGCATCTATCGGCGTAGAAATGAAAGACTTGCAGATTGTTATATTCAGGATAGAGACAGAATTGGTTGTGGCAGTATTATGGTTTGGGGTGGGATAATGGGGAATCTGAAAACTGATCTGGTCATTATCTAAGGAAATCTCAATGCTCAAGGTTATATCAATGTTTTAAACAATACGATGATACCATTATGCAAAATAACGGACCTGGCACTTTCCAGCATGACAATGCAACACCTAACAAGGCGCGTATAATTAGACAAATCCTTGCTCAAAATAATGTTAACGTCTTGCATAGGCCCGCTGTATCCCCAGACTTGAACCCAATAGAACACATATGGGATGAAGTTTGGTCGGAGAGCCAGGTCCGAGCATCAAATTGATACCATAAATGACCTCCGTATTCCAAACGCGGTAACTGGAATAGTAAGAATATGTTTCCAGTTATTTCATTTCCTGCAAGTTCTTGGTTCCATTTGACAGTTTGCTTCTTCTTTATTAGTTTAGCTTTAAGCTGTAAATCATATATTAATTTATTCGGAATAGTTGTATTTCACATCTTGGTGTTTGTTGATGATGGTGTGTCATTTAGTCAATGCCATACTCGGGTAGAATGTGATTTTAAACATTTGTATGTCTTTATATGTTTCTATTCCATGTTTACAATCATTTTCAGCTGTTTTCATCATTCCCGCATTGGTTTACTTGACTTCCGGCCAACCTGTATTAAGTAGGCATATGCATTGTGAATCCTCCAGCTATTATGATATTGTCGTACGAGAATGGGAATATCAGGATAGATACAGAGAGGGGTCATTAGAACAACTTATAGACCAGCTCAATGAGAGAGACTGGACTGGTGCTGAACTACATGCATGTTTTGAGGAAGTGTGCTCGTATGTATATCTTACTAGTGGTGTGTGATACTCCTACTGTCCACACAAGTGGTATGTCTGATAGCTCACACAGTCACAATAAAGGTGTGTCTGATAGCTCACACAGTTACATTAAGTCAGTCAGGGTCAGTCAGAGTCAGTCAGAGTCAGTCATAGCCAGTCAGAGTCCGTCACAGTCCGTCAGTGTCGGTCAGAGTCGGTCAGAGTCGGTCAGAGTCAGTCAGTGTCAGCCTAAGCCGTAGATTTAGATGAAAGAATATCCGTCCGTCCGTCCATCTGCATTGTAAATCCAAAGTTAGTATATACCGAATAGGCTGCGTTTGTGAAATTATACTGTACGCATACAGGAACTGGGATGTTCAGGGTATAAAGAGATATACATGCTCATGAATAGTGTAGATAGTTACGACAAACCGTTGTCACGAGGGTGTCAACGATGTTACTTCACATGGACATTTTAGCCAGCATGAAATAATGCTTATAGTTCGGTGTTTTCAACTTCATTTTGCAGTAAAAACGGTAAAGTGTTGCTAACCGTCGTTTGAAGACTTTCATATCGCCATCATATCGAGCTTATCAACAGCAGTTAGGGTCGCTCGTGTCATTTTATTCTAGTTCCGAATACGGTATTCATTTAATAGACGAATGACAACGTGCACATCAGTGACATTAGCATGCATCGATCAAATGTTCAACAACCCGGTGCAAATCCGATTGTAATTGTTAATTACCACGGTACAAATTGGATTGTATGTATTTCGGAAGAAAAAGTAAGTTCTTGTTTAAATTATTTCATACGATTTTCTTCTAACATGAGTAGTATTCCGCTGGAAATGGTTTCCTAAGTTATGTCAGTCTCTTGAGATTGTGCAGTCTTTTACAGGTAGTACTTGAATTGCTATGTACTGTACGATTTACATGCTCACGTACCATGTTTCATTCATGTTGCAAAAACTACAGGTATCATTAGAAAATTGTCCGTCCGTCTGTCTGCATTGTAATTCCAACGTTAGTATATACCGAATAGGCTGCGTTTGTGGAATTATACTGTCCGCTTCATGTTCTTAATTGTATGTGTGATACATTATACCATCAAATAGCAGCCATTGCCGTTCATCGCAATTGTTTACGTAAATGGTCCTGTTTTACGTAATTACTGATAACAAACTCTATCTCCGTGTGTACCTGTATTCAAATGTTCATCCACGATATCATTAAAACTGAATTCTGGATAAAAAAAAAAGTTCAAATCGCTAGTCACTAGAGTGGACGACACAATCATCTTTGTGCGCTACATAACAATAACGTCAATATGGGTTGTGATTGTTAATAAACGAGGTGCATTTCAGTAATGATTATTGTCCAACATTCTGACTCTGGCTGACTCTGGCTGACTCTGGATGACTCGTGCTTACTTTGGCTGTCTCTGGCTGACTCTGGCTGACTCTTGCTGACTCTGGCTGACTCTCACTGACTCTGGCTGACTCTCACTGACTCTGGGTTAATTAAATTAATCGGAGAGAATTCTTTTTTCGAAGACAGAAATTCTGATAAGGGTCCCCCTTACGTGTTTTTTGCGAAAACTTCGGGATATATTTCTATTTTTCGAAATTAATGCATTGAAATATAAATCGACTAAATGTGTTAGAAGTCATACTGACTTACAACTAATACAAGCTATTAACGAACATAAAACTGTACAAAAATCTCCGTTTATGATAATTTGATTTCCCATTGTTGCTATTAAGGTAAGTGAGACAGAGCATTAAGCTAAGTGAGACAGAGCATTAAGCTAAGTGAGACAGAGATTTAAGCTAAGTGAGACAGAGCATTCAGCTAAGTGAGACAGAGCGTGATTTCCCATTGTTGCTATTAAGCTAAGTAAGACAGAGCATCAATCTAAGTGAGACAGAGCGTGATTTCCCATTGTTACTATTAAGCTAAGTAAGACAGAGCATCAATCTAAGTGAGACAGAGCGTGATTTCCCATTGTTGCTATTAAGCTAAGTAAGACAGAGCATCAATCTAAGTGAGACAGAGCGTGATTTTCCATTGTTGCTATTAAGCTAAGTGAGACCGAGTGTGATTTACCATTGTTGCTTTTAAGCTAAGTGAGACAGAGCATGATTTCCCATTGTTGCTATTAAGCTAAGTGATACAGAGCATGCGAAGCGTTTACTGAGGAGGTGGATTTAATCAGATTGGTTCAGATGATACTTTCTAATACATAGTAAGTTGAACCGAATGTTAACTAGAAGGACTGGAATGAATGACTGTACAGAATGATGCATGCGACATTTTTATTCTGCGCGAAACACCACTATATGTTCGATGCATAGTCCATTTTAAATTTCAAAATCTCCGTTTTGAAAAATTTTATGTATCACGGTTTGCAAGGATGACAGGAATTTCGCCGTTAATTAAACAATCACATTTTCAAGTCCGAAAACGATCTTCGGACTTATTATTTATTACATAATCATACAGACTGAATATTACGATTATGGGTTTATGTTTAAATAAAGAAAATACTTACGCCCTTAAAATCTAACATTTTTTCATGCGAGATTATTTCTTCACATTCCTCAAGTGTCACATTTCCTGTACTATTACCGATAAGATTTGAAATCTGGCAAACATCGGCTGTCGAATTTATCTTCCTATATCTATTAAAAGAGAATAACCCACGACATAATCATTAGACAGTTTCATAAATATATCGTTGAAACCTCTACACGTTGGAATATATTTGAGCTACGGAATTCACAGGAAATGGGGTAATTGAATTGTCATTATTTTGTATTATGCATTTTATGAAGTATTTAAAAACTCCATTCATTTGACATTTTTCAGAGTGGAATTTCAATCACTATTCTTCAGTCAATTCTTGTTAAATCATTTTGCAGACCAACTTAAGTTGTAAGATTTTAGTATCATCCACAGGAGGAAGGCATTATGTATATTTTCTAACATATCATTGATGAATTCATATGAAAATCAGGGCAAGACTGAGCCCTGTGGTATACTGTAGTAACTGTATGACATTTAGAGCTTACATCATTTATTCTTACTTGCTGGATAATGTCTAGGCCTAATATTAACATTATGGTAAGATGAAGAAATTAATGTTTAATGTATTTATGTACATGCATATAGGATATGTAGAATAGTTATTGATCACATACCCGTGCATGTTTTTACGATGCAATAAAATAAATTGCAAAGTGTGCATATAATAAGCAAATGAGCGGAAAAACCGAGATGAAATCCATACGCTGCTTGTTTACAATTAACAAAACGAGTAATAATAAAAAATATCCATATCGCCTACGTTTAATGCATTAAATAGGAATGGTCATGAACACTGCAGAAAACACAAAAAGAAATATGATAATATTTAGCGTTAACATGCAAATTATGACGAATCTGTTAAGCATGTCCAGTATTGGGTTGGAAAACCTATATAAAGTTATGCAATAAACAATAGTGTCCCCGGCGTGCACTATCTAGATATCAATCTTATTCAGCCCCCGTATCAGCATAACGTTAAATAAAGTTGAGAAGTGTCAATTATTTGTATATGCTGATGGACGGAAGTTTACCAATGGGTAACGTCGTATAAAACATTCAAGTGGCTCCGTTTATGTTTATGTTATGTTTTTGTTATCCCGGTGGCTAGTGTAAACAAACTTAACTCCACACGTTTATGTTTTAGACAGTTTAAAGAACAGAACTTTGAAATAAATATCAGCATACAGCTGTCACAAATGTATGTGGGCGAATCTAAAAAACTTGCGATAAATGTGATAATACCTGATATGTTACAGAAATTGTGCATTATAACTTTAATTGTGAAATCACCAATGTTCGATTTGATATTCCCGCTATGAGGATGCATCTCATAAAATGCTCAGAAAATGACAAATCTGAACCGTTTTAAAAATGACTTGTAAAGAAGATAAGTCTCAAACAATAAAATACGTCTGTACATGTAAATTACCGGATGTCATTAAAAAAATTGTAAGATGTGTGAAAACAAATCAAGCAGAATTGAGTAGTATCACGTGAGTTGTACAGGAATTTAGTCTAATTTAAAACGGAGTCTTGGCTTTGTAGACTTTGTCATTGGTAGAGAAGTTGACTGTGCACTGCCGAACAATGATAATATGCTTTATGTATTACGTAAAAATCTAGGATAGCGCTAGCCAAGAATCCATTAGACTCCATTCAAACCAATACATTTCGCAAAGATGTATTCCCATACAATTTAATTGTTTATCAAATCTGACTACCAACTCTTTCAACCTAGCGCCAGCCAAGACAAAGTTGATTGACACACTGATTAACATGTGATATATGTGTATTTATTTATCTACCGCTATGTCTTAATATGTGTGTGTATGAATGACACTCAAATAAATGCTGAATATGTTTTAATTAATGTAAAATTAAGATAAGGTAAATAAACGCACAATTAAACATATCATGTTGTTGTCTTTGTTAGATATGTGTACATGTTAACAATTACTATTGATGCATTTCACACATAACACATTACTTATGCACATACACATTATTATGGCATACAGAAAAGTCAAAGTCGTACTAAAAAAATATTTTCGGAAAACTCGCACACTTCAATATTTTACATTGTTAGAAAGCTGGGTGCATTATCTTTCATTTGGTACCAACTTTATGCACATAAATTGATTAATACGAATTATAATACCCACCGCCGTGTTTTTCGAACCTAAACGAATTGAAAATAATTTGTCGTAAAATGTGCTCATTTTCAAAGTCACATTCTGATGCAGAAAATTCACCGATTTTCAATTTTTTATTTAATTTTTGGAAGCCTTTGATCTGGTATCGATTTGATCCACATATGTAAAAATGAGAATTGAAATACCTACAGCCGTGTTTTTCGAACCAAAACAGTTTGAAATTTATTGAGCATTACCTTTCAATTGATGTCAACTGTATTATTGTATGTCAAACATTAAAGAAATAAATGGCTACCGCCGTGTCATTCATTCCATATTAGTTGTATAGTACGGCGCCGCCGCCTTTTACCCTTTTGCCCACCAGATAACTGCGCATGCGCGGAATCGGGTTGTTTTGTTTACAAACACGTTATCCCCTATTATCGACATGACTTAACTAGAATATATTTCATTTCAAGACTCGACTTAGCTATTCAAGATGATGCGCTTTTCACGATTGCATCAATAGCTCAAACAATTCTGAAGGAATCCGGACACCAAACATACATTGATGATAAATAATTAATACCAAGTTATAAAGACAATAAACTTGCACATGTACTTTAACAAAAAAATGAACTTTGAAAAAAACAACAACACGGAATCAATATTTTAATCTCTCCATGCATATTCAACTTAAATACAACTTCGATTTAATGTTGACCTTATATTGACGATTCCCTCAATGAAGTTTTTTCAATTTTGTGGCTTTTAAAAATCCCACATTTTGAAGATTTGCATTACATTACATGAACTGAAATATCGACACGACTGAATGCTCAAGGTAACACTATAATACTTATATTATTCAAACTGCGTAATATATAAACTACAAGGAAAATTACCTGCTGGGTACTTCACTCTTCCTGTTTGCTATTTTGTCAACATTTAATACTGCTATGTACACCACTTACATTGTGTCTATAGGCCAATCATAAAAATAATATATGTCTTGTAGTTACGTATTCTCTCTCTTGTAAACATGTCATATACGTACAGTGTCAACTCGTATCGTACTTTGCATCCATATATCAGTCATTCTATATTTTATGTGCGTCACGTGTCCCTTAACATTAATAAAACTGAATTACAGTGCAAATGATGAAATGAGTTTTATTTTTGTGTCAATCGACAGTATTGGCATATTGCAGGTATAAATTAAGTTAAACATATGAAAACTAGTGTCAAGTTCTGAATTTTTAACTGTACGGTTTTCCTACAGTGGAAGAAAATCGCCGTGTCCCTTTATGGGGACAAGAGTAATATAGGTACGATAATTAAAGCATATTGTAATATTACAAATTATCACTTAGTTAGTTTTATTGACTTATGATGTACTTTGCATAAGTAACAAAACTATTTTTGAAAAAAATCAATATGACCAAAAAAAATGAGTCATTTTCACTGTCCCGTTGTATCGCATCATTTCTGTCACAACAAATAAATTGTTAAATTTTAACTGTTTATGTTCCTTGATCAAGCTTTACCTTTATCGTCACTAAGCACGATACGCGCGAAAGTTTTTTAAAAAGGCGGCATGTCAGGCATGGCGTTAAGACATGAAGAGCAAATCGCTAGTAAGTAATGATAAATTACAGTGTGACGGTTCAATTCATCATTACCGTACACCATACAATATGTGTATGCATTTATAAAATAAAATTTGGATTCCATTTATGAAATGTACATGCATACACGCTGCTGTTGCACATGTCATGTTACCAACAAAATGAGTAGTCGACCCTGCCAGGGGTTTTTAGTGTTCAGTCATCATATCCGTTACAGTCATCTCCATTACAATTGTAACGTTAATAATCTCTCGTCAAAGATCGTAACGGAAATTATTCATATTAAGCATTAATATTATCTACAGCTACATTTATACAATAAGAATATCGATAGAGCCGATAGATGCTCCTCGTAGTATAACAATCAGAGGGTAAATTAGGTAAACAAAATACTTCAAATTGATAATTGAGGTTTTCAAGCATCATTTCCGTTACTCTGCTGTCATTGTCGTCACATAGTGTCATTTCCGTTACAGTCACTTTGACTTGACACAGACAAATCCCCAGAAACAGATCTAACAAGGACTCTTTAAATATGTTTTATCTGTAACATGCGCCCCTGTTGGGAATATTTTTTGACAGACTCGAGTGCTTTAGATAATTGTAGGGGACAAAGGAGGATAACAAACAGATAGCATGTTGACGATGAATACGTCAGATTTTTATTTGATATTTCTATCTTACATTTTTTTTTTTTTTAAACTTAAAAATAAAGAGCGCATAAACAAATGTATATGAGATCAAAATATATCATAAAATATAGAACGACTGACATACGTACATTGTCACCTCGTATCGTCCTTTGCATCCATATATGCGTACAGCGTTAACTCGTATCGTACTTAGCATCCATATATAACTGTATAAAAAACTAGTTTCTCTCATATAGGTGTTATGACTGAATGTTTACTCTTTGGTGCCTTGGCTGAAATTGAACTGTGCTACAATGGTCTACATTTCAGGTCTTACGGCCATGTCATCGTTCTGCTGCTAGCAACCGTCTTGGTTTTCGAGAGCATCGACGGAGTTCCTCTTAAGTCAATAAAAAGAGATTATAACTCATTAGATGGACACAAAGAAACAGTCACCAAGGCTAACTGTACTGTAATTGAACGTTGTTATGATTGCAGTTGTTTAGGTCTACATAACATCCCGAAATATCTGCCGCAGAACATTACCTGTTTGAATCTTAGAGGAAATGCTATAACATCCATTAATGGAGAAGATCTTAGGAGGTACCAACATCTAGTCAATCTGTCATTGAGCAATAACTCCATACAGACAATACATGAGGGGGATTTTATGGCTCTTTCATCACTTAAAATGTTAGATATAAGCTTAAACAACATACGATATGAGAAGATAGACAAAAATGCATTTAAGAATTTAACATCATTGTGTTACTTAGATCTGAAACAAAGAGCTGACCCGGTTCCAAATACCGCATATCCCCAATCACTAGGGGATCTGAAGCGAATTGAATATCTTATGATTGACGGAATCGACAGTCCGCTACCACATCTCCCAAACTTGAAAGAACTTTACTTATCTGGTCGGTATGGGACATGTAATATACAACATCCGACGGGAGCTTTATTCCAGAATATTGTCAATATCAGAAAGTTATATATGTCGAACTGTAGCATACTTGGGGTGGAAGAGGGTGCTTTTAAAAAATTAACATATTTAGAGTCTTTGGATTTATCCTGGAACACCAATCTTACTTTCGGACCAATGTATAACATTACCTTCGGTCTTCATCGCACCAATTTTAAGCGACTGAACATTAACAATGTTTACGCGTATTATAGATATGATTCATGCACAACCTTGAGCAAGAATAATATAAAGAACCTTCGGAACACATCCTTAGAACTCATGACTTTAGAAGGAAACAATCTAGTTCGCATTGAAGCCTCTGCCGTTCATATGATGCCACAGACATTAAGATACGTGTCAATGCGAGATAACATGCTAATGTTTGGTGAGTCAACGGAAATGATGATCAACAATCATATTCTTAAACATATCGTGTACTATGACACTGGTAAGATGTTCAGCAGTCATATGCCACCTGTCATCAACACCCACATATCAAGTGAAATGAAAACCCCGGATAATTGCATTGCATGCGGCACACTTTTTACAAGGGATCAAGTAAAAACGTACTTCGAAGTCCTTGATGATCGCTTGATGAAGTTCAACATAACTCCCATAGAAAGTTACAAACATTTGTCAGACACAGAAAAATATGACATTGAATATCTAGATCTCTCCGAAAGTCTCTCTGATTTTTACAAACTTATTTTTAAATTATTTGACAGTCCGGAAAAGCTGAGGTATTTAGATATGTCCGGAACTTATTTAGGATATGCGTTACTTGACAACAGTACATTTTTTGACAAGTTTGTTAGTCTGACGACATTAGATTTAGGAACAAATGGAATACTTGGCCTGAAAGAAAATATATTTGATAACTTGAAACATTTGGAACGACTTTATTTAGGGAATAACAAAATTGCAAACATCACTTTTAATATTCACCTTCTGAATAAGCTAACCTACTTAGATTTGCACTCCAACGATTTGGAAGTTCTGGACAAGAAGGTGATGGACTCATTGGACAGGTTACAGGACATAACAGTGAACATGCTTAATAATAAGTTGGTATGTTTTTGCGATCAACGAAATCTTGAGTTTCTCCAATGGATAATTTCCAATCGCCTAAAATTCGAAAAGTTTGATCAAATACAGTGTGTTTTTAAGGACGGAACAGGAATTGCGATACCTGATTTGAAATTTGATCAGTTCAAATATGAATGTCAACCACCGACGTTTCACACCCTTACCCTTGTCACCAGTTTGTGTATTCTCACATTTCTACTTATCGTCTTTGGTGGCGTTATCTATAGATACAGATGGAACTTGAGGTACCTTTATTACATGACTAAATTCAAGCTTGCTGGTGGCTATCGACCAATAGATGATGCAGATTATGAGAAAGATATATTTGTATCCTATGCTGAAGAGGATGCGACGTTTGTTCGAGAGCATGTGCTGGCACAACTTGAGGACACTGGTGATTTCTCTTTACTGGTACATGGGAGAGACTTCGAACCTGGGGAGTTTGTTGCAGATAATATCGTACGGGCCGTGACCTCCTCCCGGAGAACACTTGTGATACTCACGAAGTCGTACATTCGGAGCAAATGGTGTATGTACGAAATGAATATCGCGAGATTAGAAGGAATTAACGCCGACAGAAATATTCTTTGTGTCGTCATGAAAGAAAATATTCCTGTAAAAACTCTGCCAATTGAAATAATTGACATTATCCGATCGAAAACTTACATTGACTATCCAGATAGTCCCGAGGATCGGAGAGACTTTTGGGAAAGGCTCAAAATAACACTTCGGTAAGACATATTAATTGACCATTAATGTGTCAGTAATGATTTGCATAAGTATCTGTTTTTGACGATTATCGTGTGCTATTTATCTCCCCATTCCACAGATTTACAATAGTTATTGAACCATATTTACATTTAAGCTCATCTGAGCACGACCAGGCTGTCAAACTCTTTACTAACCGAGGTATAGATCGACAGAAGTATGCATTTTTATTAATTGTGTTTATTCTGTCAATACCGCAATTTTGCGAAGAAATTTCTTCCACATTTTTATATATTGAAAGACCGATAATACATGTATAATGCGTTGTGAAAATAGGGGACTACCGATACATAGACTTGTCGCATAGTTTGTACATAATTTACCTCCCTTACTTTGGCACACCTGCTGTCTGGATAGTTTTGATTTAACGATAACAGAAGTCGGACAGTATTATTTCGAAAGGGTAGTACAAAAATTATTCAAATAAATTCCATTTTTTCCTCCATGTATATAGGCAGTGCTTTTATTCAGTTCCATTAGGTGAGCGATTCAAGGTCATCATGGCTCTCTTTTTATAATTATAGTATCAAGCCTTCGTGTACTTTTGAGTTGGCTGTTCACTTAGTATGTCGCATTTCCAACTCGACCTTTTCGTTCAATTTAACTATTCATGTATAGTAGTTATTGTAATACTGCAAATAAAAATCCGGTAAATTAATTGGTTAAAAACTCGAGCATATTGTTCCATATAAACGGCACTGACAGGTTATATGACTTGTGGCCTTTTTTAGCGGTCGGCTCGACATGAAACTTTGATCGCGTGATGTCCGCAGATTACTTGAAATGACAATTGCTCTTCACACGTGAGTAAATGGAGAATGAAACGACCACATGTATGCTCATATTAATAGTAAAAACAATGTCTAAAGGTTTGAGCCCATATTAGTTCGGTAAGACGTTTGAAACTTTAGCCTCACACAAGCGCTTGACGATGCAAATTAATATACATAATGACGTATACATTTAATTTTCAGGCAATATACGTCTGCGTAAAATAAAAGAAATTTGAAGAAAGTATGTTCCGTTTGGAAAGGAAAACGTTATAACTAATCAGAATATGCATGTCTCACAAAGGCGGGTAAAAACCTCACAAACAGGTCTACCTAGCTCTAATGATTAGATCTAGACTCATTCCGATGAAAACATGGATTTGCTTTTTATAAGCTCGTTAAGCAGGTCGTTGACAGGGTACATAGGGCAATATTGACTTCTGTGATTCATATAACCCTCAGCTAACGCTAAGCCTATCTGATTCTCGGGTTATATGGCTCACAAACAGGCTATATTCCCCATATACCCTTTCAACAACCTGTACAACTAATAGTATTTATGAATCACGCAAACTTTGTCTGAGGGGTGATGCCCTTTTTGTTTTTTTGTTTATGTTTGTGTCTTGTGCTTTTAGGTGACTGCGCACTTTTTATATGACATTTAATGCTCTTCATTCATTTAAACATAATCTTAATACATCATTAGAAATTTATGACTCGGCACTTTTGTATGACAGAACATCACCAATGTTTGAGGAGATTTGACCATAGTCAATGAGTATATCTGTAAAATGTGCTATGTTTTGATATGGAATAATGTAAGTTATAATTGGTTGTACTTATTGCGCTCCGTCTCTATATTTGATTACAATATTGTCTTGTTTTCTATTCTAAATAGTTTATATAAATGTTCACAAGACATCTGAGTAAGACTTTTGCGTGCTAGCTTCAGACAGGATAAATCTCCAAGTTTACTATCAAAACAGATTACCTGCTTTATATTATATTGATAGACTATCTTGACACGTATTATTATGTTTGTATATTTTAAGAGATGTTCTAACCTGCTTTGTATTATGTTGATGTGATATCTTTACACATACATGTATATGTTTATATGTTTAAGAGATGTTGAAACCTACTTTATATTATATCGATGTAATATCTTGACACATATATGTTTATATGGTTTAAGAGATGTAGAAACCTACTTTAGATTGTGTTGATATAATATCTTGACACATATATGTATGACCGTTTTAAGAGATGTTGAAAACTGCTTTATATTATATTGATGTAATATCTTGACGCATATACGTACATGTATGTTTGTATGTTTAAGAGATGTTAAAATTTGTTTTGCTTTGTAAAAATGTTCACATTGTTACACATGTTATGGGCCGGTGGCCTTCAGCAAAAATGCAAATAAACTATAAAATCTATAGAAATTTAACGCCTGTTGTCTTAATTGTTAATCATAAATATTAGTTCTACATGTATGCAATATGTTTCATATATAATTAATACATTATAACTTGAAGAAATTTGTAACACTCACCAGTTTAACCTTTTTTGTAATGATTTATGGAAGGCCACATGAACATAAGACATGCTTTGTATTTGTATCAATGTAAAGCTTAATGTTTTGACCTTCAGAAAATAAAGCTAGTATTAGTATTATTATTATAAATAATATAAGCATTTGTTCGTATTTAGGTAACCACGCGATAAATATATATGTAAATAATTCAATATTTAGTGATTAGCATTATAAAACATTGGAAACGTCCCGCTTACAATGTCTACTTTATTCGGAAATGTGGAAAGGAGATATTCTTTGTGACTTGAAGGTACATACACGAAATAGACTTGTGAAACTAACAGAATGATCAAACTAATGTTTAATAATGATTATCGAAACGCTAATACGACTCACAACTGGTGTTCTGATGTTAAGACCATTATACCAACATTTGACTTACTAAACCACTTTGCCAACAAAAGCACGTTGAACATGGACTGGGTCAAGTAAAAAATAATTGAATATTATTCTAATGTGTGGAAAATTGAATTCCAGAAGGTGCCACAATTAAGAACTAACAAAATAGTTAAAACTGAATTTCTTGTGAAAAGATTTTACTTTTAAACTTGAAAAGAAACGTGCGTGCAATATATTCACAATTCAGATACGGTATTCTACCGTTGCGTATAGAGACTTGACGATATAGTGGGGAAGCACACATCAAATTCTTTGAAGCATGTGCCGAACGGATTTTGTCGAAGACGAGGCGCATTTTTTTACTGTTTGTCCTCTATATAATAATAATCTAAGGACACTAGTATTCCATGATATAGTATCTGTAGATGAATATATTGATATGAAAACCAGTGTTAAACTTGTTTTTCTCATGTTCATAATTGCCAAAATCAAGTGATAAATGTTTAACAAAAACCTACCTTTAACGACGTCAATTAATTTATGCCAAATAATTTGTAAATTTTTTCAACTGTGTATCTGTTTACCACATTTTGATTCCCTGTTATAATTTTGTGATCTCACATACATGTTTTGCTTTTAGTTAGTATTTGTAGTGTATGTTTACTATTCATATTTTATGTGACATATAGGTCCAATGGGCCGGTTGTCTATTGGTATATTATTATTATTTCCTTGTAAGTGATCTTGGGCCAAAATAAATCTATAGTATTATATCTGTATTTGTAAATGCTTTGCACGCACTATAATAAACAATTTACTTCCTTACTTACTTACCTGTATATAATCATAAGGATATGTTCTTGATATTGCTGCTATTGTTGTAGATTTGAAACTCTATGCATGTATATAGTGCTTCTATAAACGTAAATTTCGTACCACCAAACTGCCATGCATAAAATAAGCATTGTCTTCAATACACACGTCGCATCTTCTTGGAATGACTCCATTTGATGTTTCCGAAATGACTGTAATGGGAAGAGTACGGCTTTTAGTATAGCTATTTATTACCACACGACTAAGTGTGGTAAGAAACACCATTATTGTTTTTGGTATTTTATATGTAGAATGTAGAATTATTAGATAACACGAGTGCTCCAACATTGAAACGTGATTTTTGACCAGTATTACACCATTTCCTTCAATTATTCCTGAAAACCGACGGGTACGGTCAGATTACAATCGAGAATACACAATACAGTGATAAGAACACATGCTTGCATTGATGTCTCTTTAAGTTTTTTTGTTTAAATAAACTCGAACTTAGTGGTGACATTTGAAGTAATGCCGTAAATTATGCGTTATCCTCATGTTTTTAAGAAATGATTGTTTAACACGATTGCATGAAGAATGACATGTACGTATGTTAGAATCATTTAATTTTAACAATGTGGTATGTCAATAAACTTCCGTTTACAGTAACTGATATATACATGATCATATGTCGGATGTATACCAAGAAATTGATCCTGAACTTTGCATGTTGCGTAGTATCATTATTTATTTTCCAAGCAAAAACCTCAAATCTTATAGTAATCATCAAAGAATAAATTATCAGACAGCAAACAATATCAAAGCTCTCAAAATTCGAAACCAATGGACAACATGAATACATTGCATGAATAACTAATATCCGTCGTGAAAAGTAATTTAGAATTCGCTACTGATTTTAAGAGCATTTATTTTGCAACACTCTGCAATTATTTTTCACTGAATAGAATTCAATCAGTGAAGCATCGTTGTGTTTATAAGTTCACATTATGTCCTGTTTTTATGCATTTAGTTCAGGAGGTGGTTTGTCATAACTATGTTTTTTGCTAAACATGTTTTGTTGTAAATAAGTTATAATTTTCAACCATGGAGGATAATAAAGTATCCATCTATCCATCTATCTGTCTCTTTTCTCTCCCTCCATCCACTCCCACATGCACCCAACCCTGACTCCATCCACTCCGTCACTTCCCTCTCCCTTCATCCACCTTCTCACGCACCCATCTCTGATTCCATCTTACCGTCTCTTTTCTCTCCCTCCATCCACCCATTCACGCACCCATCCATGATTCCATCTCCCCGTCTCCCCGTCTCCCCGTCTCCCCGTCTCCTCTCCCCTTCCATCTCCCCTTACATGCAGACACCCCTGACCCCATCCACCCGTCTCCCCGGCTTTCCTTCCATCCTCCCTCACACGAACCCACCCTTGACTCCATCCACCCGTTTCCCCTCTCCCTTCATCTACCTCTGCATACACCCAACCCTGACCACATCCACCTAACTCCTTTCATCTAACCCATACACGCACCCACCCCTGACTCCATCCATTGATTTCTCCCTCAGTATTAGAATATTTCCTTCTCTAAATATTTAGTAGCAAAATACTTAAATTGTGTAATTTGTGTACAAAGAAAACGTAGAGGACATAATTTCGCACATTTTCATAACTTGATGATTCAATTAATGAGCAACAACCATTGTTACACAATATATGAGTATAGATTCAGAAAACATGCAGTTTGATGAAATTTTCTGAACTGCTACTCGGTTCGCATTCCTCAAGGACCTTGATCATGTACTGGCTACCTTCCGAGCAAAGCGGAGGGACGGGCAGCTCGACGTCAGAGTTGGAGAGGACCTACCAAGCCAAATCGCGAGGGCGCGTGCGGGACTTTATCCATTCCTTTAGCAGTGTTTCGCCGACGGCAAACGTGCTCACTTCAGACATGATAAACTTATTGTCGGCAACGAGTAGTACGACTACGACGAGCAACTGAAGAAACCATTGCGCTTAGACCCCTAGGGGCGTGGTCATGGTCTAAAGTACAATACGAATCAACTAGTTTACATTTTAACATATGCTCTTTCAACGTGCGGGGACTGAATAAATACACTGATGATCTGACATTTCTTAACTACTTGCACAGTAATGACATTATATGCTTAGTTGAAACATGGCAATCACATCCGGGTGAATTTATTGATATCCTACCGGGATATAAACTGTGTGCGCAGCTCAGGTGGCGTTCGTATACTCATCAAAGAAACGTTATTTCAAAGCAATGTAACAAGAGTATACGAGCAATCTAAAGACTGTGTTATCTTAGTCCAGCCACGGACGTCACATCTCTATACCGTTGCTGTACAACGTCCTGCTAAACCATTCACAAAAGTAAATAGAAGTTGGACACCGCCGGTCTTTCCACTGCATTTACTCTTATTTTCGTGAACAGATATATGCTTTGCGTGCAATAAAAAACTGTACGACATAAAATTGTAGCTTTTCGTTGATTTATTTGTCTTTTCGACACAATATTTTCATGGATACGACTTGTTTTGTAAAAAAAAAAGTGAATCAATCACCTGTTAAATAAGAAGATGGGAGAGTTGCTATGGAGGCGGTGCGCACATAGTTATTACCCTACTAAGATCATTGTCGATATTGCTATTATTTGCTCCTTCTTGAGCCAATACTGAAAGTGATATATATCACGAATTCGATCAAAAGTTGTTTCAACGTTAAAATCCATCTTGTATAGCTACTTTGACGGGCGAAATTGGCGAGAGCGCGAATGTCAACATACAGTTTGTAAGGTGAATAGTTTACTTGCGCACCGTGGGCGGAGTTACGTTTGATTGACAGATATTTTAGCGACAATGTTTGCAGTCATAAATATTTGACCCCTGTCTTCTTGTCGAAGTGATTGTGAGGCACTCAGATGCGCTAGAAATTCGATTTTTGTGTGCTTCTACTCGTCAAAGATTGCTACAGTTTTTCCGCACCCTCAAAAGTCAGTTCGGTCGATAATAAAGACGCCATAATAGTGCCGTTAAAATCATGCGGCATAATCCCAGGTTTTTACTATAGGTTTGTGCGTGGCTCTGTTACGAACGACGCGTGTAAAAGTCGGAGTACAGAGACATGTATGCGGGGCTAGTGTTATCTTAACTATCGATAAGTGAACATCACATTTAGATAATGATTTCTTCTAACGGCTATTAGATCAGAATTTCCAAATGCTTCTTTAATAGTGTCAAAATCAAAAAGGTTAAGTGCGAGAAATCACGAAGAGATGAATAATTTAATTTGCGAAGTAACACCAAAGCGTTCTGGTCTAAAATAAAATTCTCGTTTCAAGCAAAAAAATAATTATGAATCCCAAATTTCAGATGAGTCTTGGGTAGAATATTTCCAGCAATTATTCAGCTTTGAAAATAACGCCCGGGACCAGGCTGATTATCCAGCGCAAAACTTACTTGCACAATTGACACGTAATGAGAATGCTGTAATCTTAGAAAGGGAGATAAGTACAGAAGATAGTTTTAATAGTATATCATCCTTACGCACGAATTGCGCCCCTGGAATAGACGGTTTACGCATTGAAATGTTTAAATGTACATGTGACTTGACATTGCCGTACTTGCACCTTTTGTTCAATAAATTATATGACACTGGTAAATGTCCACGCTCTTGGAGCGAATGCATCATTGTGCCTATTCATAAAAAAGGCCCAAAAGATGACCCTAATAACTTTAGAGCTATATCGCTGATCTGTAGTATTAGCAAAATATTCGTGAATATATTGAACAGGCACTTAACTGACTGGTGTGATGAACACACTATAATAGACGAGTCAATGGCTGGTTTTAGGCGCCAGGACTCTTCAATCGACACTATCTTCAATTTGCAAGCTGTCATACAAAAGTATCTTTGAAAAAGAAGGGGTAGACTATACGTGTTTTATGTAGACTTTTACAAGGCCTTTGATTCATGTATTCACCAGAATCTATGGAACTGTCTTGTGAGAAAGGGTATAAGTGAACATAATTAATTCCTTGCAATATTTAAAACCATGTACATGAACATGAAATCATGTTTTAATGTCAACAATGGTCTCACACGTTTCTTCACGTGTTCAAATGGAACAAAACAAGGCTGTATTAGCTCTCCGATGATCTTTTCTATATTCGTCAATGACTTAGTTCAATTTTTAAGAACCTCGGGTACCCCAGGTGTTCAAATTACTACAGATATTGAAGATGTGCATGCATTGCTTTTCGCAGACGATGTGGCAAGTGTCGCCGATACAAAGGCGAATCTGCAGAAACAGACTGACTCTATTTAACAGTTTTCTACAGCCAGTGGTATGCAACTAAACATTGACAAATCAAAGATTATGGTGTTCCGAAATGGTGGTCCACTCAGAACTTATGAACAGTGGAAATATGCATCCGAACCGATATTTCAAGCACGCAGACACCTTAGTTTGTTCGATTCTATAGTGCAACCTATTTTATCGTACTCTTCTGATATATGGGGCTACAAGTATTGCGAAAGCATTGAACGGGTACATGTCAAGTTTTGTAGACGTATTGCCTGCCTGAGTGCAAACGTTTCCAATAAGATGGCACTGAGTGAATGTGGCAGACATCCTCTTAATGTGATATATGACACGATGTGTGAAATATTGGATTAAATTGACTCGGTTACAACCGCACATATATCCAAGACAGTGCTATATATTGCTTAGATCGCTTGATGATGCTAGTAAAAAAAACCTGGGCTAGTGGTGTAAAACAGTTGCTGTTTAAACATGGTTTTGGCTATGCGTGGTTGGCGAACGGGGTTGACAACATAAAGTCGTTCCTCTTGATGTTAAAATCCACACTGAAAGACTGTTCATATCAATATTTACAAGAATTCATAAATAGTTCTTCAAAGACCATTCGCTATAGACAGTTTAAAACAGTGTTAAATCATGAAAGGTATTTATCAATGGACTTACCTATTATGCTGAAAAGGGCATTTTCAAATTTTCGTTTCTCAAGCCATGACTTGCTTATTGAGAAAGGAAGACACATAAATATAGATAGAGTCAGTAAGAGTCAGTCAGAGTCAGTCAGAGTCTGTCAGAGTCAGTCAGAGTCAGTCAGTGTCAGTCAGAGTCAGTCAGAGTCAGACAGAGTCAGTCAGAGTCACCATAAGCCGTAGATTTAGTTGAAAGTAGACATTTATATATATATTTCAATAGTGTTCATCAAGACGAACAAAATGATGTATTACTTGACATATTTACGTAAAAAAAAATTTCGGCTAAAAATCAAAATCGCGTACAGGTTTTGACCTGTGATAGAATTTCATTTTTCGGAAAAAAATATTTCTCTCCAATTTTGCTCATCTTTTCAGGACTTAAAGACTTACCTACCCCATCGACGAAAATGTCTTCAGCTATGCAATATATCCATTTTAAATGTTTCCCGAGGTTTTCGCAAAAATCACGTAAGTTATGAGAATTTCTATCTTCGAAAAAAGAAATGTCTCTCCGATTAACCTAGAGTCAGTCAGAGTCAGTCAGAGTCAGTCAGAGTCAGTCAGAGTCAGTCAGAGTCTGTCAGAGTCAGTCAGAGTCAGTCAGAGTCAGTCAGAGTCAGACAGAGTCAGTCAGAGTCACCATAAGCCGTAGATTTAGTTCAAAGTATACATTTATATATATATATTTCAATAGTGTTCATCAAGACGAACAAAATGATGTATTACTTGACATATTTACGTAAAAAAAAATTTCGGCTAAAAATCAAAATCGCGTACAGGTCCTGACCTGTGATAGAATTTCATTTTTCGGAAACAAATATTTCTCTCCAATTTTGCTCATCTTTTCAGGCCTTAAAGACTTACCTACCCCATCGACGAAAATGTCTTCAGCTATGCAATATATCCATTTTAAATGTTTCCCGAGGTTTTCGCAAAAATCACGTAAGTTATGAGAATTTCTATCTTCGAAAAAAGAAATGTCTCTCCGATTAACCTAGAGTCAGTCAGAGTCAGTCAGAGTCAGTCAGAGTCAGTCAGAGTCAGTCAGAGTCAGTCAGAGTCAGTCAGAGTCTGTCAGAGTCAGTCAGAGTCAGTCAGTGTCAGTCAGAGTCAGTCAGAGTCAGACAGAGTCAGTCAGAGTCACCATAAGCCGTAGATTTAGTTGAAAGTATACATTTATATATATATTTCAATAGTGTTCATCAAGACGAACAAAATGATGTATTACTTGACATATTTTCGTAAAAAAAAATTTCGGCTGAAAATCAAAATCGCGTACAGGTCTTGACCTGTGATAGAATTTCATTTTTCGGAAAAAAATATTTCTCTCCAATTTTGCTCATCTTTTCAGGACTTAAAGACTTACCTACCCCATCGACGAAAATGTCTTCAGCTATGCAATATATCCATTTTAAATGTTTCCCGAGGTTTTCGCAAAAATCACGTAAGTTATGAGAATTTCTATCTTCGAAAAAAGAAATGTCTCTCCGATTAACCTAGTGTCAGTCAGAGTCAGTCAGAGTCAGTCAGAGTCAGTCAGAGTCAGTCAGAGTCTGTCAGAGTCAGTCAGAGTCTGTCAGAGTCAGTCAGAGTCAGTCAGTGTCAGTCAGAGTCAGTCAGAGTCAGACAGAGTCAGTCAGAGTCACCATAAGCCGTAGATTTAGTTCAAAGTATACATTTATATATATATATTTCAATAGTGTTCATCAAGACGAACAAAATGATGTATTACTTGACATATTTACGTAAAAAAAAATTTCGGCTAAAAATCAAAATCGCGTACAGGTCCTGACTTGTGATAGAATTTCATTTTTCGGAAAAAAATATTTCTCTCCAATTTTGCTCATCTTTTCAGGACTTAAATACTTACCTTCCCCATCGACGAAAATGTCTTCAGCTATGCAATATATCCATTTTAAATGTTTCCCGAGGTTTTCGCAAAAATCACGTAAGTTATGAGAATTTCTATCTTCGAAAAAAGAAATGTCTCTCCGATTAACCTAGAGTCAGTCAGAGTCAGTCAGAGTCAGTCAGAGTCAGTCAAAGTCAGTCAGAGTCAGTCAGAGTCAGTCAGAGTCAGTCAGAGTCTGTCAGAGTCAGTCAGAGTCAGTCAGAGTCTGTCAGAGTCTGTCAGAGTCATTCAGTGTCAGTCAGAGTCAGTCAGAGTCAGACAGAGTCAGTCAGAGTCACCATGAGCCGTAGATTTAGTTGAAAGTATACATTTATATATATATTTCAATAGTGTTCATCAAGACGAACAAAATGATGTATTACTTGACATATTTACGTAAAAAAAAATTTCGGCTAAAAATCAAAATCGCGTACAGGTCTTGACCTGTGATAGAATTTCATTTTTCGGAAAAAAATATTTCTCTCCAATTTTGCTCATCTTTTCAGGACTTAAAGACTTACCTACCCCATCGACGAAAATGTCTTTAGCTATGCAATATATCCATTTTAAATGTTTCCCGAGGTTTTCGCAAAAATCACGTAAGTTATGAGAATTTCTATCTTCGAAAAAAGAAATGTCTCTCCGATTAACCTAGAGTCAGTCAGAGTCAGTCAGAGTCAGTCAGAGTCAGTCAGAGTCAGTCAGAGTCAGTCAGAGTCAGTCAGAGTCTGTCAGAGTCTGTCAGAGTCAGTCAGAGTCAGTCAGTGTCAGTCAGAGTCAGTCAGAGTCAGACAGAGTCAGTCAGAGTCACCATAAGCCGTAGATTTAGTTGAAAGTATACATTTATATATATATATTTCAATAGTGTTCATCAAGACGAACAAAATGATGTATTACTTGACATATTTACGTAAAAAAAATTTCGGCTAAAAATCAAAATCGCGTACAGGACTTGACCTGTTATAGAATTTCATTTTTCGGAAAAAAATATTTCTCTCCAATTTTGCTCATCTTTTCAGGACTTAAAGACTTACCTACCCCATCGACGAAAATGTCTTCAGCTATGCAATATATCCATTTTAAATGTTTCCCGAGGTTTTCGCAAAAATCACGTAAGTTATGAGAATTTCTATCTTCGAAAAAAGAAATGTCTCTCCGATTAACCTAGAGTCAGTCAGAGTCAGTCAGAGTCAGTCAGAGTCAGTCAGAGTCAGTCAGAGTCAGTCAGAGTCAGTCAGAGTCTGTCAGAGTCAGTCAGAGTCTGTCAGAGTCAGTCAGAGTCAGTCAGTGTCAGTCAGAGTCAGTCAGAGTCAGACAGAGTCAGTCAGAGTCACCATAAGCCGTAGATTTAGTTGAAAGTATACATTTATATATATATTTCAATAGTGTTCATCAAGACGAACAAAATGATGTATTACTTGACATATTTACGTAAAAAAAAATTTCGACTAAAAATCCAAATCGCGTACAGGTCTTGACCTGTGATAGAATTTCATTTTTCGGAAAAAAATATTTCTCTCCAATTTTGCTCATCTTTTCAGGACTTAAAGACTTACCTACCCCATCGACGAAAATGTCTTCAGCTATGCAATATATCCATTTTAAATGTTTCCCGAGGTTTTCGCAAAAATCACGTAAGTTATGAGAATTTCTATCTTCGAAAAAAGAAATGTCTCTCCGATTAACCTAGAGTCAGTCAGAGTCAGTCAGAGTCAGTCAGAGTCAGTCAGAGTCAGTCAGAGTCTGTCAGAGTCAGTCAGAGTCTGTCAGAGTCAGTCAGAGTCAGTCAGTGTCAGTCAGAGTCAGTCAGAGTCAGACAGAGTCAGTCAGAGTCACCATAAGCCGTAGATTTAGTTGAAAGTATACATTTATATATATATATTTCAATAGTGTTCATCAAGACGAACAAAATGATGTATTACTTGACATATTGACTTAAAAAAAAATTTCGGCTAAAAATCAAAATCGCGTACAGGTCTTGACCTGTGATAGAATTTCATTTTTCGGAAAAAAATATTTCTCTCCAATTTTGCTCATCTTTTCAGGACTTAAAGACTTACCTACCCCATCGACGAAAATGTCTTCAGCTATGCAATATATCCATTTTAAATGTTTCCCGAGGTTTTCGCAAAAATCACGTAAGTTATGAGAATTTCTATCTTCGAAAAAAGAAATGTCTCTCCGATTAACCTAGAGTCAGTCAGAGTCAGTCAGAGTCAGTCAGAGTCAGTCAGAGTCAGTCAGAGTCTGTCAGAGTCAGTCAGAGTCTGTCAGAGTCAGTCAGAGTCAGTCAGTGTCAGTCAGAGTCAGTCAGAGTCAGACAGAGTCAGTCAGAGTCACCATAAGCCGTAGATTTAGTTGAAAGTATACATTTATATATATATATTTCAATAGTGTTCATCAAGACGAACAAAGAGATGTATTACTTGACATATTTACGTAAAAAAAAATTTCGGCTAAAAATCAAAATCGCGTACAGGTCCTGACCTGTGATAGAATTTCATTTTTCGGAAAAAAATATTTCTCTCCAATTTTGCTCATCTTTTCAGGACTTAAAGACTTACCTACCCCATCGACGAAAATGTCTTCAGCTATGCAATATATCCATTTTAAATGTTTCCCGAGGTTTTCGCAAAAATCACGTAAGTTATGAGAATTTCTATCTTCGAAAAAAGAAATGTCTCTCCGATTAACCTAGAGTCAGTCAGAGTCAGTCAGAGTCAGTCAGAGTCAGTCAGAGTCAGTCAGAGTCAGTCAGAGTCAGTCAGAGTCTGTCAGAGTCAGTCAGAGTCTGTCAGAGTCAGTCAGAGTCAGTCAGTGTCAGTCAGAGTCAGTCAGAGTCAGACAGAGTCAGTCAGAGTCACCATAAGCCGTAGATTTAGTTGAAAGTATACATTTATATATATATTTCAATAGTGTTCATCAAGACGAACAAAATGATGTATTACTTGACATATTTACGTAAAAAAAAATTTCGGCTAAAAATCCAAATCGCGTACAGGTCTTGACCTGTGATAGAATTTCATTTTTCGGAAAAAAATATTTCTCTCCAATTTTGCTCATCTTTTCAGGACTTAAAGACTTACCTACCCCATCGACGAAAATGTCTTCAGCTATGCAATATATCCATTTTAAATGTTTCCCGAGGTTTTCGCAAAAATCACGTAAGTTATGAGAATTTCTATCTTCGAAAAAAGAAATGTCTCTCCGATTAACCTAGAGTCAGTCAGAGTCAGTCAGAGTCAGTCAGAGTCAGTCAGAGTCAGTCAGAGTCTGTCAGAGTCAGTCAGAGTCTGTCAGAGTCAGTCAGAGTCAGTCAGTGTCAGTCAGAGTCAGTCAGAGTCAGACAGAGTCAGTCAGAGTCACCATAAGCCGTAGATTTAGTTGAAAGTATACATTTATATATATATATTTCAATAGTGTTCATCAAGACGAACAAAATGATGTATTACTTGACATATTGACGTAAAAAAAAATTTCGGCTAAAAATCAAAATCGCGTACAGGTCTTGACCTGTGATAGAATTTCATTTTTCGGAAAAAAATATTTCTCTCCAATTTTGCTCATCTTTTCAGGACTTAAAGACTTACCTACCCCATCGACGAAAATGTCTTCAGCTATGCAATATATCCATTTTAAATGTTTCCCGAGGTTTTCGCAAAAATCACGTAAGTTATGAGAATTTCTATCTTCGAAAAAAGAAATGTCTCTCCGATTAACCTAGAGTCAGTCAGAGTCAGTCAGAGTCAGTCAGAGTCAGTCAGAGTCAGTCAGAGTCTGTCAGAGTCAGTCAGAGTCTGTCAGAGTCAGTCAGAGTCAGTCAGTGTCAGTCAGAGTCAGTCAGAGTCAGACAGAGTCAGTCAGAGTCACCATAAGCCGTAGATTTAGTTGAAAGTATACATTTATATATATATATTTCAATAGTGTTCATCAAGACGAACAAAGAGATGTATTACTTGACATATTTACGTAAAAAAAAATTTCGGCTAAAAATCAAAATCGCGTACAGGTCCTGACCTGTGATAGAATTTCATTTTTCGGAAAAAAATATTTCTCTCCAATTTTGCTCATCTTTTCAGGACTTAAAGACTTACCTACCCCATCGACGAAAATGTCTTCAGCTATGCAATATATCCATTTTAAATGTTTCCCGAGGTTTTCGCAAAAATCACGTAAGTTATGAGAATTTCTATCTTCGAAAAAAGAAATGTCTCTCCGATTAACCTAGAGTCAGTCAGAGTCAGTCAGAGTCAGTCAGAGTCAGTCAGAGTCAGTCAGAGTCAGTCAGAGTCAGTCAGAGTCTGTCAGAGTCAGTCAGAGTCTGTCAGAGTCAGTCAGAGTCAGTCAGTGTCAGTCAGAGTCAGTCAGAGTCAGACAGAGTCAGTCAGAGTCACCATAAGCCGTAGATTTAGTTGAAAGTATACATTTATATATATATTTCAATAGTGTTCATCAAGACGAACAAAATGATGTATTACTTGACATATTTACGTAAAAAAAAATTTCGGCTAAAAATCCAAATCGCGTACAGGTCTTGACCTGTGATAGAATTTCATTTTTCGGAAAAAAATATTTCTCTCCAATTTTGCTCATCTTTTCAGGACTTAAAGACTTACCTACCCCATCGACGAAAATGTCTTCAGCTATGCAATATATCCATTTTAAATGTTTCCCGAGGTTTTCGCAAAAATCACGTAAGTTATGAGAATTTCTATCTTCGAAAAAAGAAATGTCTCTCCGATTAACCTAGAGTCAGTCAGAGTCAGTCAGAGTCAGTCAGAGTCAGTCAGAGTCAGTCAGAGTCTGTCAGAGTCAGTCAGAGTCTGTCAGAGTCAGTCAGAGTCAGTCAGTGTCAGTCAGAGTCAGTCAGAGTCAGACAGAGTCAGTCAGAGTCACCATAAGCCGTAGATTTAGTTGAAAGTATACATTTATATATATATATTTCAATAGTGTTCATCAAGACGAACAAAATGATGTATTACTTGACATATTGACGTAAAAAAAAATTTCGGCTAAAAATCAAAATCGCGTACAGGTCTTGACCTGTGATAGAATTTCATTTTTCGGAAAAAAATATTTCTCTCCAATTTTGCTCATCTTTTCAGGACTTAAAGACTTACCTACCCCATCGACGAAAATGTCTTCAGCTATGCAATATATCCATTTTAAATGTTTCCCGAGGTTTTCGCAAAAATCACGTAAGTTATGAGAATTTCTATCTTCGAAAAAAGAAATGTCTCTCCGATTAACCTAGAGTCAGTCAGAGTCAGTCAGAGTCAGTCAGAGTCAGTCAGAGTCAGTCAGAGTCTGTCAGAGTCAGTCAGAGTCTGTCAGAGTCAGTCAGAGTCAGTCAGTGTCAGTCAGAGTCAGTCAGAGTCAGACAGAGTCAGTCAGAGTCACCATAAGCCGTAGATTTAGTTGAAAGTATACATTTATATATATATATTTCAATAGTGTTCATCAAGACGAACAAAGAGATGTATTACTTGACATATTTACGTAAAAAAAAATTTCGGCTAAAAATCAAAATCGCGTACAGGTCCTGACCTGTGATAGAATTTCATTTTTCGGAAAAAAATATTTCTCTCCAATTTTGCTCATCTTTTCAGGACTTAAAGACTTACCTACCCCATCGACGAAAATGTCTTCAGCTATGCAATATATCCATTTTAAATAATTCCCGAGGTTTTCGCAAAAATCACGTAAGTTATGAGAATTTCAATCTTCGAAAAAAGAAATGTCTCTCCGATTAACCTAGAGTCAGTCAGAGTCAGTCAGAGTCAGTCAGAGTCAGTCAGAGTCAGTCAGAGTCAGTCAGAGTCAGTCAGAGTCAGTCAGAGTCAGTCAGAGTCAGTCAGAGTCAGTCAGAGTCAGTCAGAGTCAGTCAGAGTCTGTCAAAGTCAGTCAGAGTCTGTCAGAGTCAGTCAGAGTCAGTCAGTGCCAGTCAGAGTCAGTCAGAGTCAGACAGAGTCAGACAGAGTCACCATAAGCCGTAGATTTAGTTGAAAGTATACATTTATATATATATTTCAATAGTGTTCATGAAGACGAACAAAATGATGTATTTCTTGACATATTTACGTAAAAAAAATTTTCGGCTAAAAATCAAAATCGCGTACAGGTCTTGACCTGTGATAGAATTTCATTTTTCGGAAAAAAATATTTCTCTCCAATTTTGCTCATCTTTTCAGGACTTAAAGACTTACCTACGCCATCGACGAAAATGTCTTCAGCTATGCAATATATCCATTTTAAATGTTTCCCGAGGTTTTCGCAAAAATCACGTAAGTTATGAGAATTTCAATCTTCGAAAAAAGAAATGTCTCTCCGATTAACCTAGAGTCAGTCAGAGTCAGTCAGAGTCAGTCAGAGTCAGTCAGAGTCAGTCAGAGTCAGTCAGTGTCTGTCAGAGTCAGTCAGAGTCAGACAGAGTCAGTCAGAGTCACCATAAGCCGTAGATTTAGTTGAAAGTATACATTTATATATATATATTTCAATAGTGTTCATCAAGACGAACAAAATGATGTATTACTTGACATATTTACGTAAAAAAAAATTTCGGCTAAAAATCAAAATCGCGTACCGGACTTGACCTGTTATAGAATTTCATTTTTCGGAAAAAAATATTTCTCTCCAATTTTGCTCATCTTTTCAGGACTTAAAGACTTACCTACCCCATCGACGAAAATGTCTTCAGCTATGCAATATATCCATTTTAAATAATTCCCGAGGTTTTCGCAAAAATCACGTAAGTTATGAGAATTTCAATCTTCGAAAAAAGAAATGTCTCTCCGATTAACCTAGAGTCAGTCAGAGTCAGTCAGAGTCAGTCAGAGTCAGTCAGAGTCAGTCAGAGTCAGTCAGAGTCAGTCAGAGTCAGTCAGAGTCAGTCAGAGTCAGTCAGAGTCAGTCAGAGTCAGTCAGAGTCTGTCAAAGTCAGTCAGAGTCTGTCAGAGTCTGTCAGAGTCAGTCAGAGTCAGTCAGTGTCAGTCAGAGTCAGTCAGAGTCAGACAGAGTCAGTCAGAGTCACCATAAGCCGTAGATTTAGTTGAAAGTATACATTTATATATATATTTCAATAGTGTTCATCAAGACGAACAAAATGATGTATTACTTGACATATTTACGTAAAAAAAAATTTCGGCTAAAAATCCAAATCGCGTACAGGTCTTGACCTGTGATAGAATTTCATTTTTCGGAAAAAAATATTTCTCTCCAATTTTGCTCATCTTTTCAGGACTTAAAGACTTACCTACCCCATCGACGAAAATGTCTTCAGCTATGCAATATATCCATTTTAAATGTTTCCCGAGGTTTTCGCAAAAATCACGTAAGTTATGAGAATTTCTATCTTCGAAAAAAGAAATGTCTCTCCGATTAACCTAGAGTCAGTCAGAGTCAGTCAGAGTCAGTCAGAGTCAGTCAGAGTCAGTCAGAGTCTGTCAGAGTCAGTCAGAGTCTGTCAGAGTCAGTCAGAGTCTGTCAGAGTCAGTCAGAGTCAGTCAGTGTCAGTCAGAGTCAGTCAGAGTCAGACAGAGTCAGTCAGAGTCACCATAAGCCGTAGATTTAGTTGAAAGTATACATTTATATATATATATTTCAATAGTGTTCATCAAGACGAACAAAATGATGTTTTACTTGACATATTGACGTAAAAAAAAATTTCGGCTAAAAATCAAAATCGCGTACAGGTCTTGACCTGTGATAGAATTTCATTTTTCGGAAAAAAATATTTCTCTCCAATTTTGCTCATCTTTTCAGGACTTAAAGACTTACCTACCCCATCGACGAAAATGTCTTCAGCTATGCAATATATCCATTTTAAATGTTTCCCGAGGTTTTCGCAAAAATCACGTAAGTTATGAGAATTTCTATCTTCGAAAAAAGAAATGTCTCTCCGATTAACCTAGAGTCAGTCAGAGTCAGTCAGAGTCAGTCAGAGTCAGTCAGAGTCAGTCAGAGTCTGTCAGAGTCAGTCAGAGTCTGTCAGAGTCAGTCAGAGTCAGTCAGTGTCAGTCAGAGTCAGTCAGAGTCAGACAGAGTCAGTCAGAGTCACCATAAGCCGTAGATTTAGTTGAAAGTATACATTTATATATATATATTTCAATAGTGTTCATCAAGACGAACAAAGAGATGTATTACTTGACATATTTACGTAAAAAAAAATTTCGGCTAAAAATCAAAATCGCGTACAGGTCCTGACCTGTGATAGAATTTCATTTTTCGGAAAAAAATATTTCTCTCCAATATTGCTCATCTTTTCAGGACTTAAAGACTTACCTACCCCATCGACGAAAATGTCTTCAGCTATGCAATATATCCATTTTAAATAATTCCCGAGGTTTTCGCAAAAATCACGTAAGTTATGAGAATTTCAATCTTCGAAAAAAGAAATGTCTCTCCGATTAACCTAGAGTCAGTCAGAGTCAGTCAGAGTCAGTCAGAGTCAGTCAGAGTCAGTCAGAGTCAGTCAGAGTCAGTCAGAGTCAGTCAGAGTCAGTCAGAGTCAGTCAGAGTCAGTCAGAGTCAGTCAGAGTCAGTCAGAGTCAGTCAGAGTCTGTCAAAGTCAGTCAGAGTCTGTCAGAGTCAGTCAGAGTCAGTCAGTGTCAGTCAGAGTCAGTCAGAGTCAGACAGAGTCAGTCAGAGTCACCATAAGCCGTAGATTTAGTTGAAAGTATACATTTATATATATATTTCAATAGTGTTCATGAAGACGAACAAAATGATGTATTTCTTGACATATTTACGTAAAAAAAATTTTCGGCTAAAAATCAAAATCGCGTACAGGTCTTGACCTGTGATAGAATTTCATTTTTCGGAAAAAAATATTTCTCTCCAATTTTGCTCATCTTTTCAGGACTTAAAGACTTACCTACGCCATCGACGAAAATGTCTTCAGCTATGCAATATATCCATTTTAAATGTTTCCCGAGGTTTTCGCAAAAATCACGTAAGTTATGAGAATTTCAATCTTCGAAAAAAGAAATGTCTCTCCGATTAACCTAGAGTCAGTCAGAGTCAGTCAGAGTCAGTCAGAGTCAGTCAGAGTCAGTCAGAGTCAGTCAGTGTCTGTCAGAGTCAGTCAGAGTCAGACAGAGTCAGTCAGAGTCACCATAAGCCGTAGATTTAGTTGAAAGTATACATTTATATATATATATTTCAATAGTGTTCATCAAGACGAACAAAATGATGTATTACTTGACATATTTACGTAAAAAAAAATTTCGGCTAAAAATCAAAATCGCGTACCGGACTTGACCTGTTATAGAATTTCATTTTTCGGAAAAAAATATTTCTCTCCAATTTTGCTCATCTTTTCAGGACTTAAAGACTTACCTACCCCATCGACGAAAATGTCTTCAGCTATGCAATATATCCATTTTAAATGTTTCCCGAGGTTTTCGCAAAAATCACGTAAGTTATGAGAATTTCTATCTTCGAAAATAGAAATGTCTCTCCGATTAACCTAGAGTCAGTCAGAGTCAGTCAGAGTCAGTCAGAGTCAGTCAGTGTCTGTCAGAGTCAGTCAGAGTCAGTCAGAGTCTGTCAGAGTCAGTCAGAGTCTGTCAGAGTCAGTCAGAGTCAGTCAGTGTCAGTCAGAGTCAGTCAGAGTCAGACAGAGTCAGTCAGAGTCACCATAAGCCGTAGATTTAGCTGAAAGTATACATATATATTTCAATAGTGTTCATCAAGACGAACAAAATGATGTATTACTTGACATATTTACGTAAAAAAAAATTTCGGCTAAAAATCAAAATCGCGTACAGGTCTTGACCTGTTATAGAATTTCATTTTTCGGAAAAAAATATTTCTCTCCAATTTTGCTCATCTTTTCAGGACTTAAAGACTTACCTACCCCATCGACGAAAATGTCTTCAGCTATGCAATATATCCATTTTAAATGTTTCCCGAGGTTTTCGCAAAAATCACGTAAGTTATGAGAATTTCTATCTTCGAAAAAAGAAATGTCTCTCCGATTAACCCAGAGTCAGTCAGAGTCAGTCAGAGTCAGTCAGAGTCAGTCAGAGTCAGTCAAAGTCAGTCAGAGTCAGTCAGAGTCAGTCAGAGTCAGTCAGAGTCTGTCAGAGTCAGTCAGAGTCTGTCAGAGTCTGTCAGAGTCATTCAGTGTCAGTCAGAGTCAGTCAGAGTCACCATGAGCCGTAGATTTAGTTGAAAGTATACATTTATATATATATTTCAATAGTGTTCATCAAGACGAACAAAATGATGTATTACTTGACATATTTACGTAAAAAAAAATTTCGGCTAAAAATCAAAATCGCGTACAGGTCTTGACCTGTGATAGAATTTCATTTTTCGGAAAAAAATATTTCTCTCCAATTTTGCTCATCTTTTCAGGACTTAAAGACTTACCTACCCCATCGACGAAAATGTCTTCAGCTATGCAATATATCCATTTTAAATGTTTCCCGAGGTTTTCGCAAAAATCACGTAAGTTATGAGAATTTCTATCTTCGAAAAAAGAAATGTCTCTCCGATTAACCTAGAGTCAGTCAGAGTCAGTCAGAGTCAGTCAGAGTCAGTCAGAGTCAGTCAGAGTCTGTCAGAGTCAGTCAGAGTCTGTCAGAGTCAGTCAGAGTCAGTCAGTGTCAGTCAGAGTCAGTCAGAGCCAGACAGAGTCAGTCAGAGTCACCATAAGCCGTAGATTTAGTTGAAAGTATACATTTATATATATATATTTCAATAGTGTTTATCAAGACGAACAAAATGATGTATTACTTGACATATTTACTTAAAAAAAATTTCGGCTAAAAATCAAAATCGCGTACAGGTCCTGACCTGTGATAGAATTTCATTTTTCGGAAAAAAATATTTCTCTCCAATTTTGCTCATCTTTTCAGGACTTAAAGACTTACCTACCCCATCGACGAAAATGTCTTCAGCTATGCAATATATCCATTTTAAATGTTTCCCGAGGTTTTCGCAAAAATCATGTAAGTTATGAGAATTTCTATCTTCGAAAAAAGAAATGTCTCAACGATTAACCTAGAGTCAGTCAGAGTCAGTCAGAGTCAGTCAGAGTCAGTCAGAGTCTGTCAGTGTCAGTCAGAGTCAGTCAGTGTCAGTCAGAGTCAGTCAGAGTCAGACAGAGTCAGTCAGAGTCACCATAAGCCGTAGATTTAGTTGAAAGTATACATTTATATATATATTTCAATAGTGTTCATCAAGACGAACAAAATGATGTATTACTTGACATATTTACGTAAAAAAAAATTTCGGCTAAAAATCAAAATCGCGTACAGGTCTTGACCTGTGATAGAATTTCATTTTTCGGAAAAAAATATTTCTCTCCAATTTTGCTCATCTTTTCAGGACTTAAAGACTTACCTACCCCATCGACGAAAATGTCTTCAGCTATGCAATATATCCATTTTAAATGTTTCCCGAGGTTTTCGCAAAAATCACGTAAGTTATGAGAATTTCTATCTTCGAAAAAAGAAATGTCTCTCCGATTAACCTAGAGTCAGTCAGAGTCAGTCAGTCAGTCAGAGTCAGTCAGAGTCAGTCAGAGTCAGTCAGAGTCAGTCAGAGTCAGTCAGAGTCAGTCAGAGTCAGTCAGAGTCTGTCAAAGTCAGTCAGAGTCTGTCAGAGTCAGTCAGAGTCAGTCAGTGTCACTCACAGTCAGTCAGAGTCAGACAGAGTCAGTCAGAGTCACCATAAGCCGTAGATTTAGTTGAAAGTATACATATATATTTCAATAGTGTTCATCAAGACGAACAAAATGATGTATTACTTGACATATTTACGTAAAAAAAAATTTCGGCTAAAAATCAAAATCGCGTACAGGTCTTGACCTGTGATAGAATTTCATTTTTCGGAAAAAAATATTTCTCTCCAATTTTGTTCATCTTTTCAGGACTTAAAGACTTACCTACCCCATCGACGAAAATGTCTTCAGCTATGCAATATATCCATTTTAAATGTTTCCCGAGGTTTTCGCAAAAATCACGTAAGTTATGAGAATTTCTATCTTCGAAAAAAGAAATGTCTCTCCGATTAACCCAGAGTCAGTCAGAGTCAGTCAGAGTCAGTCAGAGTCAGTCAGAGTCAGTCAGAGTCTGTCAGAGTCAGTCAGAGTCTGTCAGAGTCAGTCAGAGTCAGTCAGTGTCAGTCAGAGTCAGTCAGAGCCAGACAGAGTCAGTCAGAGTCACCATAAGCCGTAGATTTAGTTGAAAGTATACATTTATATATATATATTTCAATAGTGTTCATCAAGACGAACAAAATGATGTATTACTTGACATATTTACTTAAAAAAAAATTTCGGCTAAAAATCAAAATCGCGTACAGGTCCTGACCTGTGATAGAATTTCATTTTTCGGAAAAAAATATTTCTCTCCAATTTTGCTCATCTTTTCAGGACTTAAAGACTTACCTACCCCATCGACGAAAATGTCTTCAGCTATGCAATATATCCATTTTAAATGTTTCCCGAGGTTTTCACAAAAATCATGTAAGTTATGAGAATTTCTATCTTCGAAAAAAGAAATGTCTCAACGATTAACCTAGAGTCAGTCAGAGTCAGTCAGAGTCAGTCAGAGTCAGTCAGAGTCAGTCAGAGTCAGTCAGAGTCAGTCAGAGTCTGTCAGAGTCAGTCAGAGTCAGTCAGTGTCAGTCAGAGTCAGTCAGAGTCAGACAGAGTCAGTCAGAGTCACCATAAGCCGTAGATTTAGTTGAAAGTATACATTTATATATATATTTCAATAGTGTTCATCAAGACGAACAAAATGATGTATTACTTGACATATTTACGTAAAAAAAAATTTCGGCTAAAAATCAAAATCGCGTACAGGTCTTGACCTGTGATAGAATTTCATTTTTCGGAAAAAAATATTTCTCTCCAATTTTGCTCATCTTTTCAGGACTTAAAGACTTACCTACCCCATCGACGAAAATGTCTTCAGCTATGCAATATATCCATTTAAAATGTTTCCCGAGGTTTTCGCAAAAATCACGTAAGTTATGAGAATTTCAATCTTCGAAAAAAGAAATGTCTCTCCGATTAACCTAGAGTCAGTCAGAGTCAGTCAGAGTCAATCAGAGTCAGTCAGAGTCAGTCAGAGTCAGTCAGTGTCAGTCAGAGTCAGTCAGAGCCAGACAGAGTCAGTCAGAGTCACCATAAGCCGTAGATTTAGTTGAAAGTATACATTTATATATATATTTCAATAGTGTTCATCAAGACGAACAAAATGATGTATTACTTGACATATTTACGTAAAAAAAAATTTCGGCTAAAAATCAAAATCGCGTACAGGTCTTGACCTGTGATAGAATTTCATTTTTCGGAAAAAAATATTTCTCTCCAATTTTGCTCATCTTTTCAGGACTTAAAGACTTACCTACCCCATCGACGAAAATGTCTTCAGCTATGCAATATATCCATTTTAAATGTTTCCCGAGGTTTTCGCAAAAATCACGTAAGTTATGAGAATTTCTATCTTCGAAAAAAGAAATGTCTCTCCGATTAACCTAGAGTCAGTCAGAGTCAGTCAGAGTCAGTCAGAGTCAGTCAGAGTCAGTCAGAGTCAGTCAGAGTCAGTCAGAGTCTGTCAGAGTCAGTCAGAGTCTGTCAGACTCAGTCAGAGTCAGTCAGTGTCAGTCAGAGTCAGTCAGAGTCAGACAGAGTCAGTCAGAGTCACCATAAGCCGTAGATTTAGTTGAAAGTATACATTTATATATATATTTCAATAGTGTTCATCAAGACGAACAAAATGATGTATTACTTGACATATTTACGTAAAAAAAATTTCAGCTAAAAATCAAAATCGCGTACAGGTCTTGACCTGTGATAGAATTTCATTTTTCGGAAAAAAATATTTCTCTCCAATTTTGCTCATCTTTTCAGGACTTAAAGACTTATCTACCCCATCGACGAAAATGTCTTCAGCTATGCAATATATCCATTTTAAATGTTTCCCGAAGTTTTCGCAAAAATCACGTAAGTTATGAGAATTTCTATCTTCGAAAAAAGAAATGTCTCAACGATTAACCTAGAGTCAGTCAGAGTCAGTCAGAGTCAGTCAGAGTCAGTCAGAGTCAGTCAGAGTCAGCCAGAGTCAGTCAGAGTCAGTCAGAGTCTGTCAGAGTCAGTCAGTGTCAGTCAGTGTCAGTCAGAGTCAGTCAGAGTCAGACAGAGTCAGTCAGAGTCACCATAAGCCGTAGATTTAGTTGAAAGTATACATTTATATATATATTTCAATAGTGTTCATCAAGACGAACAAAATGATGTATTACTTGACATATTTACGTAAAAAAAAATTTCGGCTAAAAATCAAAATCGCGTACAGGTCTTGACCTGTGATAGAATTTCATTTTTCGGAAAAAAATATTTCTCTCCAATTTTGCTCATCTTTTCAGGACTTAAAGACTTACCTACCCCATCGACGAAAATGTCTTCAGCTATGCAATATATCCATTTAAAATGTTTCCCGAGGTTTTCGCAAAAATCACGTAAGTTATGAGAATTTCTATCTTCGAAAAAAGAAATGTCTCTCCGATTAACCTAGAGTCAGTCAGAGTCAGTCAGAGTCAGTCAGAGTCAGTCAGAGTCAGTCAGAGTCAGTCAGAGTCTGTCAGAGTCAGTCAGAGTCTGTCAGAGTCAGTCAGAGTCATTCAGTGTCAGTCAGAGTCATTCAGAGTCAGACAGAGTCAGTCAGAGTCACCATAAGCCGTAGATTTAGTTGAAAGTATACATTTATATATATATTTCAATAGTGTTCATCAAGACGAACAAAATGATGTATTACTTGACATATTTACGTAAAAAAAAATTTCGGCTAAAAATCAAAATCGCGTACAGGTCTTGACCTGTGATAGAATTTCATTTTTCGGAAAAAAATATTTCTCTCCAATTTTGCTCATCTTTTCAGGACTTAAAGACTTACCTACCCCATCGACGAAAATGTCTTCAGCTATGCAATATATCCATATTAAATGTTTCCCGAGGTTTTCGCAAAAATCACGTAAGTTATGAGAATTTCTATCTTCGAAAAAAGAAATGTCTCTCCGATTAACCTAGAGTCAGTCAGAGTCAGTCAGAGTCAGTCAGAGTCAGTCAGAGTCAGTCAAAGTCAGTCAGAGTCTGTCAGAGTCAGTCAGAGTCTATCAGACTCAGTCAGAGTCAGTCAGTGTCAGTCAGAGTCAGTCAGAGTCAGACAGAGTCAGTCAGAGTCACCATAAGCCGTAGATTTAGTTGAAAGTATACATTTATATATATATTTCAATAGTGTTCATCAAGACGAACAAAATGATGTATTACTTGACATATTTACGTAAAAAAAATTTCAGCCAAAAATCAAAATCGCGTACAGGTCTTGACCTGTGATAGAATTTCATTTTTCGGAAAAAAATATTTCTCTCCAATTTTGCTCATCTTTTCAGGACTTAAAGACTTATCTACCCCATCGACGAAAATGTCTTCAGCTATGCAATATATCCATTTTAAATGTTTCCCGAGGTTTTCGCAAAAATCACGTAAGTTATGAGAATTTCTATCTTCGAAAAAAGAAATGTCTCTCCGATTAACCTAGAGTCAGTCAGAGTCAGTCAGAGTCAGTCAGAGTCAGTCAGAGTCAGTCAGAGTCAGTCAGAGTCAGTCAGAGTCAGTCAGAGTCAGTCAGAGTCAGTCAGAGTCAGTCAGAGTCAGTCAGAGTCAGTCAGAGTCAGTCAGAGTCAGTCAGAGTCAGTCAGAGTCAGTCAGAGTCAGTCAGAGTCAGTCAGAGTCAGTCAGAGTCAGTCAGAGTCAGTCAGAGTCAGTCAGAATCAGTCAGAGTCTGTCAGAGTCAGTCAGAGTCATTCAGTGTCAGTCAGAGTCAGTCAGAGTCAGACAGAGTCAGTCAGTGTCACCATAAGCCGTAGATTTAGTTGAAAGTATACATTTATATATATATTTCAATAGTGTTCATCAAGACGAACAAAATGATGTATTACTTGACATATTTACGTAAAAAAAAATTTCGGCTGAAAATCAAAATCGCGTACAGGTCTTGACCTGTGATAGAATTTCATTTTTCGGAAAAAAATATTTCTCTCCAATTTTGCTCATCTTTTCAGGACTTAAAGACTTACCTACCCCATCGACGAAAATGTCTTCAGCTATGCAATATATCCATTTTAAATGTTTCCCGAGGTTTTCGCAAAAATCACGTAAGTTATGAGAATTTCTATCTTCGAAAAAAGAAATGTCTCAACGATTAACCTAGAGTCAGTCAGAGTCAGTCAGAGTCAGTCAGAGTCAGTCAGAGTCAGTCAGAGTCAGTCAGAGTCAGTCAGAGTCAGTCAGAGTCTGTCAGAGTCAGTCAGAGTCATTCAGTGTCAGTCAGAGTCAGTCAGAGTCAGACAGAGTCAGTCACAGTCACCATAAGCCGTAGATTTAGTTGAAAGTATACATTTATATATATATTTCAATAGTGTTCATCAAGACGAACAAAATGATGTATTACTTGACATATTTACGTAAAAAAAAATTTCGGCTGAAAATCAAAATCGCGTACAGGTCTTGACCTGTGATAGAATTTCATTTTTCGGAAAAAAATATTTCTCTCCAATTTCGCTCATCTTTTCAGGACTTAAAGACTTACCTACCCCATCGACGAAAATGTCTTCAGCTATGCAATATATCCATTTTAAATGTTTCCCGAGGTTTTCGCAAAAATCACGTAAGTTATGAGAATTTCTATCTTCGAAAAAAGAAATGTCTCAACGATTAACCTAGAGTCAGTCAGAGTCAGTCAGAGTCAGTCAGAGTCAGTCAGAGTCAGTCAGAGTCAGTCAGAGTCATTCAGAGTCAGTCAGAGTCAGTCAGAGTCAGTCAGAGTCAGTCAGAGTCAGTCAGAGTCAGTCAGAGTCAGTCAGAGTCTGTCAGAGTCAGTCAGAGTCATTCAGTGTCAGTCAGAGTCAGTCAGAGTCAGACAGAGTCAGTCAGTGTCACCATAAGCCGTAGATTTAGTTGAAAGTATACATTTATATATATATTTCAATAGTGTTCATCAAGACGAACAAAATGATGTATTACTTGACATATTTACGTAAAAAAAAATTTCGGCTGAAAATCAAAATCGCGTACAGGTCTTGACCTGTGATAGAATTTCATTTTACGGAAAAAAATATTTCTTTCCAATTTTGCTCATCTTTTCAGGACTTAAAGACTTACCTACCCCATCGACGAAAATGTCTTCAGCTATGCAATATATCCATTTTAAATGTTTCCCGAGGTTTTCGCAAAAATCACGTAAGTTATGAGAATTTCTATCTTCGAAAAAAGAAATGTCTCAACGATTAACCTAGAGTCAGTCAGAGTCAGTCAGAGTCAGTCAGAGTCAGTCAGAGTCAGCCAGAGTCAGTCAGAGTCAGTCAGAGTCTGTCAGAGTCAGTCAGTGTCAGTCAGTGTCAGTCAGAGTCAGTCAGAGTCAGACAGAGTCAGTCAGAGTCACCATAAGCCGTAGATTTAGTTGAAAGTATACATTTATATATATATTTCAATAGTGTTCATCAAGACGAACAAAATGATGTATTACTTGACATATTTACGTAAAACAAAATTTCGGCTAAAAATCAAAATCGCGTACAGGTCTTGACCTGTGATAGAATTTCATTTTTCGGAAAAAAATATTTCTCTCCAATTTTGCTCATCTTTTCAGGACTTAAAGACTTACCTACCCCATCGACGAAAATGTCTTCAGCTATGCAATATATCCATTTAAAATGTTTCCCGAGGTTTTCGCAAAAATCACGTAAGTTATGAGAATTTCTATCTTCGAAAAAAGAAATGTCTCTCCGATTAACCTAGAGTCAGTCAGAGTCAGTCAGAGTCAGTCAGAGTCAGTCAGAGTCAGTCAGAGTCAGTCAGAGTCAGTCAGAGTCAGTCAGAGTCAGTCAGAGTCAGTCAGAGTCAGTCAGAGTCAGTCAGAGTCAGTCAGAGTCAGTCAGAGTCAGTCAGAGTCAGTCAGAGTCAGTCAGAGTCAGTCAGAGTCAGTCAGAGTCAGTCAGAGTCTGTCAGAGTCAGTCAGAGTCATTCAGTGTCAGTCAGAGTCAGTCAGAGTCAGACAGAGTCAGTCACAGTCACCATAAGCCGTAGATTTAGTTGAAAGTATACATTTATATATATATTTCAATAGTGTTCATCAAGACGAACAAAATGATGTATTACTTGACATATTTACGTAAAAAAAAATTTCGGCTGAAAATCAAAATCGCGTATAGGTCTTGACCTGTGATAGAATTTCATTTTTCGGAAAAAAATATTTCTCTCCAATTTCGCTCATCTTTTCAGGACTTAAAGACTTACCTACCCCATCGACGAAAATGTCTTCAGCTATGCAATATATCCATTATAAATGTTTCCCGAGGTTTTCGCAAAAATCACGTAAGTTATGAGAATTTCTATCTTCGAAAAAAGAAATGTCTCAACGATTAACCTAGAGTCAGTCAGAGTCAGTCAGAGTCAGTCAGAGTCAGTCAGAGTCAGTCAGAGTCAGTCAGAGTCAGTCAGAGTCAGTCAGAGTCAGTCAGAGTCAGTCAGAGTCAGTCAGAGTCAGTCAGAGTCAGTCAGAGTCAGTCAGAGTCAGTCAGAGTCTGTCAGAGTCAGTCAGAGTCATTCAGTGTCAGTCAGAGTCAGTCAGAGTCAGACAGAGTCAGTCAGAGTCACCATAAGCCGTAGATTTAGTTGAAAGTATACATTTATATATATATTTCAATAGTGTTCATCAAGACGAACAAAATGATGTATTACTTGACATATTTACGTAAAAAAAAATTTCGGCTGAAAATCAAAATCGCGTACAGGTCTTGACCTGTGATAGAATTTCATTTTTCGGAAAAAAATATTTCTCTCCAATTTTGCTCATCTTTTCAGGACTTAAAGACTTACCTACCCCATCGACGAAAATGTCTTCAGCTATGCAATATATCCATTTTAAATGTTTCCCGAGGTTTTCGCAAAAATCACGTAAGTTATGAGAATTTCTATCTTCGAAAAAAGAAATGTCTCAACGATTAACCTAGAGTCAGTCAGAGTCAGTCAGAGTCAGTCAGAGTCAGTCAGAGTCAGCCAGAGTCAGTCAGAGTCAGTCAGAGTCTGTCAGAGTCAGTCAGTGTCAGTCAGTGTCAGTCAGAGTCAGTCAGAGTCAGACAGAGTCAGTCAGAGTCACCATAAGCCGTAGATTTAGTTGAAAGTATACATTTATATATATATTTCAATAGTGTTCATCAAGACGAACAAAATGATGTATTACTTGACATATTTACGTAAAAAAAATTTTCGGCTAAAAATCAAAATCGCGTACAGGTCTTGACCTGTGATAGCATTTCATTTTTCGGAAAAAAATATTTCTCTCCAATTTTGCTCATCTTTTCAGGACTTAAAGACTTACCTACCCCATCGACGAAAATGTCTTCAGCTATGCAATATATCCATTTAAAATGTTTCCCGAGGTTTTCGCAAAAATCACGTAAGTTATGAGAATTTCTATCTTCGAAAAAAGAAATGTCTCTCCGATTAACCTAGAGTCAGTCAGAGTCAGTCAGAGTCAGTCAGAGTCAGTCAGAGTCAGTCAGAGTCAGTCAGAGTCAGTCAGAGTCTGTCAGAGTCAGTCAGAGTCTGTCAGAGTCAGTCAGAGTCATTCAGTGTCAGTCAGAGTCAGTCAGAGTCAGACAGAGTCAGTCAGAATCACCATAAGCCGTAGATTTAGTTGAAAGTATACATTTATATATATATATTTCAATAGTGTTCATCAAGACGAACAAAATGATGTATTACTTGACATATTGACGTAAAAAAAAATTTCGGCTAAAAATCAAAATCGCGTACAGGTCCTGACCTGTGATAGAATTTCATTTTTCGGAAAAAAATATTTCTCTCCAATTTTGCTCATCTTTTCAGGACTTAAAGACTTACCTACCCCATCGACGAAAATGTCTTCAGCTATGCAATATATCCATTTTAAATGTTTCCCGAGGTTTTCGCAAAAATCACGTAAGTTATGAGAATTTCAATCTTCGAAAAAAGAAATGTCTCTCCGATTAACCTAGAGTCAGTCAGAGTCAGTCAGAGTCAGTCAGAGTCAGTCAGAGTCAGTCAGAGTCAGTCAGAGTCAGTCAGTGTCAGTCAGAGTCAGTCAGAGTCAGACAGAGTCAGTCAGAGTCACCATAAGCCGTAGATTTAGTTGAAAGTATACATTTATATATATATTTCAATAGTGTTCATCAAGACGAACAAAATGATGTATTACTTGACATATTTACGTAAAAAAAAATTTCGGCTAAAAATCAAAATCGCGTACAGGTCTTGACCTGTGATAGAATTTCATTTTTCGGAAAAAAATATTTCTCTCCAATTTTGCTCATCTTTTCAGGACTTAAAGACTTATCTACCCCATCGACGAAAATGTCTTCAGCTATGCAATATATCCATTTTAAATGTTTCCCGAGGTTTTCGCAAAAATCACGTAAGTTATGAGAATTTCTATCTTCGAAAAAAGAAATGTCTCTCCGATTAACCTAGAGTCAGTCAGAGTCAGTCAGAGTCAGTCAGAGTCAGTCAGAGTCAGTCAGAGTCAGTCAGAGTCTGTCAGAGTCAGTCAGAGTCTGTCAGAGTCAGTCAGAGTCATTCAGTGTCAGTCAGAGTCAGTCAGAGTCAGACAGAGTCAGTCAGAGTCACCATAAGCCGTAGATTTAGTTGAAAGTATACATTTATATATATATTTCAATAGTGTTCATCAAGACGAACAAAGTGATGTATTACTTGACATATTTACGTAAAAAAAAATTTCGGCTAAAAATCAAAATCGCGTACAGGTCTTGACCTGTGATAGAATTTCATTTTTCGGAAAAAAATATTTCTCTCCAATTTTGCTCATCTTTTCAGGACTTAAAGACTTTCCTACCCCATCGACGAAAATGTCTTCAGCTATGCAATATATCCATATTAAATGTTTCCCGAGGTTTTCGCAAAAATCACGTAAGTTATGAGAATTTCTATCTTCGAAAAAAGAAATGTCTCTCCGATTAACCTAGAGTCAGTCAGAGTCAGTCAGAGTCAGTCAGAGTCAGTCAGAGTCAGTCAGAGTCAGTCAGAGTCTGTCAGAGTCAGTCAGAGTCTGTCAGACTCAGTCAGAGTCAGTCAGTGTCAGTCAGAGTCAGTCAGAGTCAGACAGAGTCAGTCAGAGTCACCATAAGCCGTAGATTTAGTTGAAAGTATACATTTATATATATATTTCAATAGTGTTCATCAAGACGAACAAAATGATGTATTACTTGACATATTTACGTAAAAAAAATTTCAGCTAAAAATCAAAATCGCGTGCAGGTCTTGACCTGTGATAGAATTTCATTTTTCGGAAAAAAATATTTCTCTCCAATTTTGCTCATCTTTTCAAGACTTAAAGACTTATCTACCCCATCGACGAAAATGTCTTCAGCTATGCAATATATCCATTTTAAATGTTTCCCGAGGTTTTCGCAAAAATCACGTAAGTTATGAGAATTTCTATCTTCGAAAAAAGAAATGTCTCTCCGATTAACCTAGAGTCAGTCAGAGTCAGTCAGAGTCAGTCAGAGTCAGTCAGAGTCAGTCAGAGTCAGTCAGAGTCAGTCAGAATCAGTCAGAGTCAGTCAGAGTCAGTCAGAGTCAGTCAGAGTCAGTCAGAGTCAGTCAGAGTCAGTCAGAGTCTGTCAGAGTCAGTCAGAGTCATTCAGTGTCAGTCAGAGTCAGTCAGAGTCAGACAGAGTCAGTCACAGTCACCATAAGCCGTAGATTTAGTTGAAAGTATACATTTATATATATATTTCAATAGTGTTCATCAAGACGAACAAAATGATGTATTACTTGACATATTTACGTAAAAAAAAATTTCGGCTGAAAATCAAAATCGCGTACAGGTTTTGACCTGTGATAGAATTTCATTTTTCGGAAAAAAATATTTCTCTCCAATTTCGCTCATCTTTTCAGGACTTAAAGACTTACCTACCCATCGACGAAAATGTCTTCAGCTATGCAATATATCCATTTTAAATGTTTCCCGAGGTTTTCGCAAAAATCACGTAAGTTATGAGAATTTCTATCTTCGAAAAAAGAAATGTCTCAACGATTAACCTAGAGTCAGTCAGAGTCAGTCAGAGTCAGTCAGAGTCAGTCAGAGTCAGTCAGAGTCAGTCAGAGTCAGTCAGAGTCAGTCAGAGTCAGTCAGAGTCAGTCAGAGTCAGTCAGAGTCAGTCAGAGTCAGTCAGAGTCAGTCAGAGTCAGTCAGAGTCAGTCAGAGTCAGTCAGAGTCTGTCAGAGTCAGTCAGAGTCATTCAGTGTCAGTCAGAGTCAGTCAGAGTCAGACAGAGTCAGTCAGTGTCACCATAAGCCGTAGATTTAGTTGAAAGTATACATTTATATATATATTTCAATAGTGTTCATCAAGACGAACAAAATGATGTATTACTTGACATATTTACGTAAAAAAAAATTTCGGCTGAAAATCAAAATCGCGTACAGGTCTTGACCTGTGATAGAATTTCATTTTTCGGAAAAAAATATTTCTTTCCAATTTTGCTCATCTTTTCAGGACTTAAAGACTTACCTACCCCATCGACGAAAATGTCTTCAGCTATGCAATATATCCATTTTAAATGTTTCCCGAGGTTTTCGCAAAAATCACGTAAGTTATGAGAATTTCTATCTTCGAAAAAAGAAATGTCTCAACGATTAACCTAGAGTCATTCAGAGTCAGTCAGAGTCAGTCAGAGTCAGTCAGAGTCAGCCAGAGTCAGTCAGAGTCAGTCAGAGTCTGTCAGAGTCAGTCAGTGTCAGTCAGTGTCAGTCAGAGTCAGTCAGAGTCAGACAGAGTCAGTCAGAGTCACCATAAGCCGTAGATTTAGTTGAAAGTATACATTTATATATATATTTCAATAGTGTTCATCAAGACGAACAAAATGATGTATTACTTGACATATTTACGTAAAACAAAATTTCGGCTAAAAATCAAAATCGCGTACAGGTCTTGACCTGTGATAGAATTTCATTTTTCGGAAAAAAATATTTCTCTCCAATTTTGCTCATCTTTTCAGGACTTAAAGACTTACCTACCCCATCGACGAAAATGTCTTCAGCTATGCAATATATCCATTTAAAATGTTTCCCGAGGTTTTCGCAAAAATCACGTAAGTTATGAGAATTTCTATCTTCGAAAAAAGAAATGTCTCTCCGATTAACCTAGAGTCAGTCAGAGTCAGTCAGAGTCAGTCAGAGTCAGTCAGAGTCAGTCAGAGTCAGTCAGAGTCAGTCAGAGTCAGTCAGAGTCAGTCAGAGTCAGTCAGAGTCAGTCAGAGTCAGTCAGAGTCAGTCAGAGTCAGTCAGAGTCAGTCAGAGTCAGTCAGAGTCTGTCAGAGTCAGTCAGAGTCATTCAGTGTCAGTCAGAGTCAGTCAGAGTCAGACAGAGTCAGTCACAGTCACCATAAGCCGTAGATTTAGTTGAAAGTATACATTTATATATATATTTCAATAGTGTTCATCAAGACGAACAAAATGATGTATTACTTGACATATTTACGTAAAAAAAAATTTCGGCTGAAAATCAAAATCGCGTATAGGTCTTGACCTGTGATAGAATTTCATTTTTCGGAAAAAAATATTTCTCTCCAATTTCGCTCATCTTTTCAGGACTTAAAGACTTACCTACCCCATCGACGAAAATGTCTTCAGCTATGCAATATATCCATTATAAATGTTTCCCGAGGTTTTCGCAAAAATCACGTAAGTTATGAGAATTTCTATCTTCGAAAAAAGAAATGTCTCAACGATTAACCTAGAGTCAGTCAGAGTCAGTCAGAGTCAGTCAGAGTCAGTCAGAGTCAGTCAGAGTCAGTCAGAGTCAGTCAGAGTCAGTCAGAGTCAGTCAGAGTCAGTCAGAGTCAGTCAGAGTCAGTCAGAGTCAGTCAGAGTCAGTCAGAGTCAGTCAGAGTCAGTCAGAGTCTGTCAGAGTCAGTCAGAGTCATTCAGTGTCAGTCAGAGTCAGTCAGAGTCAGACAGAGTCAGTCAGAGTCACCATAAGCCGTAGATTTAGTTGAAAGTATACATTTATATATATATTTCAATAGTGTTCATCAAGACGAACAAAATGATGTATTACTTGACATATTTACGTAAAAAAAAATTTCGGCTGAAAATCAAAATCGCGTACAGGTCTTGACCTGTGATAGAATTTCATTTTTCGGAAAAAAATATTTCTCTCCAATTTTGCTCATCTTTTCAGGACTTAAAGACTTACCTACCCCATCGACGAAAATGTCTTCAGCTATGCAATATATCCATTTAAAATGTTTCCCGAGGTTTTCGCAAAAATCACGTAAGTTATGAGAATTTCTATCTTCGAAAAAAGAAATGTCTCTCCGATTAACCTAGAGTCAGTCAGAGTCAGTCAGAGTCAGTCAGAGTCAGTCAGAGTCAGTCAGAGTCAGTCAGAGTCAGTCAGAGTCTGTCAGAGTCAGTCAGAGTCTGTCAGAGTCAGTCAGAGTCATTCAGTGTCAGTCAGAGTCAGTCAGAGTCAGTCAGAGTCACCATAAGCCGTAGATTTAGTTGAAAGTATACATTTATATATATATATTTCAATAGTGTTCATCAAGACGAACAAAATGATGTATTACTTGACATATTGACGTAAAAAAAAATTTCGGCTAAAAATCAAAATCGCGTACAGGTCCTGACCTGTGATAGAATTTCATTTTTCGGAAAAAAATATTTCTCTCCAATTTTGCTCATCTTTTCAGGACTTAAAGACTTACCTACCCCATCGACGAAAATGTCTTCAGCTATGCAATATATCCATTTTAAATGTTTCCCGAGGTTTTCGCAAAAATCACGTAAGTTATGAGAATTTCAATCTTCGAAAAAAGAAATGTCTCTCCGATTAACCTAGAGTCAGTCAGAGTCAGTCAGAGTCAGTCAGAGTCAGTCAGAGTCAGTCAGAGTCAGTCAGAGTCAGTCAGTGTCAGTCAGAGTCAGTCAGAGTCAGACAGAGTCAGTCAGAGTCACCATAAGCCGTAGATTTAGTTGAAAGTATACATTTATATATATATTTCAATAGTGTTCATCAAGACGAACAAAATGATGTATTACTTGACATATTTACGTAAAAAAAATTTCGGCTAAAAATCAAAATCGCGTACAGGTCTTGACCTGTGATAGAATTTCATTTTTCGGAAAAAAATATTTCTCTCCAATTTTGCTCATCTTTTCAGGACTTAAAGACTTACCTACCCCATCGACGAAAATGTCTTCAGCTATGCAATATATCCATTTTAAATGTTTCCCGAGGTTTTCGCAAAAATCACGTAAGTTATGAGAATTTCTATCTTCGAAAAAAGAAATGTCTCTCCGATTAACCTAGAGTCAGTCAGAGTCAGTCAGAGTCAGTCAGAGTCAGTCAGAGTCAGTCAGAGGCAGTCAGAGTCAGTCAGAGTCTGTCAAAGTCAGTCAGAGTCTGTCAGAGTCAGTCAGAGTCAGTCAGTGTCAGTCAGAGTCAGTCAGAGTCAGTCAGAGTCAGTCAGAGTCTGTCAGAGTCAGTCAGAGTCTGTCAGACTCAGTCAGAGTCAGTCAGTGTCAGTCAGAGTCAGTCAGAGTCAGACAGAGTCAGTCAGAGTCACCATAAGCCGTAGATTTAGTTGAACGTATACATTTATATATATATTTCAATAGTGTTCATCAAGACGAACAAAATGATGTATTACTTGACATATTTACGTAAAAAAAATTTCAGCTAAAAATCAAAATCGCGTACAGGTCTTGACCTGTGATAGAATTTCATTTTTCGGAAAAAAATATTTCTCTCCAATTTTGCTCATCTTTTCAGGACTTAAAGACTTACCTACCCCATCGACGAAAATGTCTTCAGCTATGCAATATATCCATATTAAATGTTTCCCGAGGTTTTCGCAAAAATCACGTAAGTTATGAGAATTTCTATCTTCGAAAAAAGAAATGTCTCTCCGATTAACCTAGAGTCAGTCAGAGTCAGTCAGAGTCAGTCAGAGTCAGTCAGAGTCAGTCAGAGTCAGTCAGAGTCTGTCAGAGTCAGTCAGAGTCTGTCAGACTCAGTCAGAGTCAGTCAGTGTCAGTCAGAGTCAGTCAGAGTCAGACAGAGTCAGTCAGAGTCACCATAAGCCGTAGATTTAGTTGAAAGTATACATTTATATATATATTTCAATAGTGTTCATCAAGACGAACAAAATGATGTATTACTTGACATATTTACGTAAAAAAAATTTCAGCTAAAAATCAAAATCGCGTGCAGGTCTTGACCTGTGATAGAATTTCATTTTTCGGAAAAAAATATTTCTCTCCAATTTTGCTCATCTTTTCAAGACTTAAAGACTTATCTACCCCATCGACGAAAATGTCTTCAGCTATGCAATATATCCATTTTAAATGTTTCCCGAGGTTTTCGCAAAAATCACGTAAGTTATGAGAATTTCTATCTTCGAAAAAAGAAATGTCTCTCCGATTAACCTAGAGTCAGTCAGAGTCAGTCAGAGTCAGTCAGAGTCAGTCAGAGTCAGTCAGAGTCAGTCAGAGTCAGTCAGAGTCAGTCAGAGTCAGTCAGAGTCAGTCAGAGTCAGTCAGAGTCAGTCAGAGTCAGTCAGAGTCAGTCAGAGTCAGTCAGAGTCAGTCAGAGTCAGTCAGAGTCAGTCAGAGTCAGTCAGAGTCAGTCAGAGTCTGTCAGAGTCAGTCAGAGTCATTCAGTGTCAGTCAGAGTCAGTCAGAGTCAGACAGAGTCAGTCACAGTCACCATAAGCCGTAGATTTAGTTGAAAGTATACATTTATATATATATTTCAATAGTGTTCATCAAGACGAACAAAATGATGTATTACTTGACATATTTACGTAAAAAAAAATTTCGGCTGAAAATCAAAATCGCGTACAGGTCTTGACCTGTGATAGAATTTCATTTTTCGGAAAAAAATATTTCTCTCCAATTTCGCTCATCTTTTCAGGACTTAAAGACTTACCTACCCCATCGACGAAAATGTCTTCAGCTATGCAATATATCCATTTTAAATGTTTCCCGAGGTTTTCGCAAAAATCACGTAAGTTATGAGAATTTCTATCTTCGAAAAAAGAAATGTCTCAACGATTAACCTAGAGTCAGTCAGAGTCAGTCAGAGTCAGTCAGAGTCAGTCAGAGTCAGTCAGAGTCAGTCAGAGTCAGTCAGAGTCAGTCAGAGTCAGTCAGAGTCAGTCAGAGTCAGTCAGAGTCAGTCAGAGTCAGTCAGAGTCAGTCAGAGTCAGTCAGAGTCAGTCAGAGTCAGTCAGAGTCAGTCAGAGTCTGTCAGAGTCAGTCAGAGTCATTCAGTGTCAGTCAGAGTCAGTCAGAGTCAGACAGAGTCAGTCAGTGTCACCATAAGCCGTAGATTTAGTTGAAAGTATACATTTATATATATATTTCAATAGTGTTCATCAAGACGAACAAAATGATGTATTACTTGACATATTTACGTAAAAAAAAATTTCGGCTGAAAATCAAAATCGCGTACAGGTCTTGACCTGTGATAGAATTTCATTTTTCGGAAAAAAATATTTCTTTCCAATTTTGCTCATCTTTTCAGGACTTAAAGACTTACCTACCCCATCGACGAAAATGTCTTCAGCTATGCAATATATCCATTTTAAATGTTTCCCGAGGTTTTCGCAAAAATCACGTAAGTTATGAGAATTTCTATCTTCGAAAAAAGAAATGTCTCAACGATTAACCTAGAGTCAGTCAGAGTCAGTCAGAGTCAGTCAGAGTCAGTCAGAGTCAGCCAGAGTCAGTCAGAGTCAGTCAGAGTCTGTCAGAGTCAGTCAGTGTCAGTCAGTGTCAGTCAGAGTCAGTCAGAGTCAGACAGAGTCAGTCAGAGTCACCATAAGCCGTAGATTTAGTTGAAAGTATACATTTATATATATATTTCAATAGTGTTCATCAAGACGAACAAAATGATGTATTACTTGACATATTTACGTAAAACAAAATTTCGGCTAAAAATCAAAATCGCGTACAGGTCTTGACCTGTGATAGAATTTCATTTTTCGGAAAAAAATATTTCTCTCCAATTTTGCTCATCTTTTCAGGACTTAAAGACTTACCTACCCCATCGACGAAAATGTCTTCAGCTATGCAATATATCCATTTAAAATGTTTCCCGAGGTTTTCGCAAAAATCACGTAAGTTATGAGAATTTCTATCTTCGAAAAAAGAAATGTCTCTCCGATTAACCTAGAGTCAGTCAGAGTCAGTCAGAGTCAGTCAGAGTCAGTCAGAGTCAGTCAGAGTCAGTCAGAGTCAGTCAGAGTCAGTCAGAGTCAGTCAGAGTCAGTCAGAGTCAGTCAGAGTCAGTCAGAGTCAGTCAGAGTCAGTCAGAGTCAGTCAGAGTCAGTCAGAGTCAGTCAGAGTCAGTCAGAGTCAGTCAGAGTCTGTCAGAGTCAGTCAGAGTCATTCAGTGTCAGTCAGAGTCAGTCAGAGTCAGACAGAGTCAGTCACAGTCACCATAAGCCGTAGATTTAGTTGAAAGTATACATTTATATATATATTTCAATAGTGTTCATCAAGACGAACAAAATGATGTATTACTTGACATATTTACGTAAAAAAAAATTTCGGCTGAAAATCAAAATCGCGTATAGGTCTTGACCTGTGATAGAATTTCATTTTTCGGAAAAAAATATTTCTCTCCAATTTCGCTCATCTTTTCAGGACTTAAAGACTTACCTACCCCATCGACGAAAATGTCTTCAGCTATGCAATATATCCATTATAAATGTTTCCCGAGGTTTTCGCAAAAATCACGTAAGTTATGAGAATTTCTATCTTCGAAAAAAGAAATGTCTCAACGATTAACCTAGAGTCAGTCAGAGTCAGTCAGAGTCAGTCAGAGTCAGTCAGAGTCAGTCAGAGTCAGTCAGAGTCAGTCAGAGTCAGTCAGAGTCAGTCAGAGTCAGTCAGAGTCAGTCAGAGTCAGTCAGAGTCAGTCAGAGTCAGTCAGAGTCAGTCAGAGTCAGTCAGAGTCAGTCAGAGTCTGTCAGAGTCAGTCAGAGTCATTCAGTGTCAGTCAGAGTCAGTCAGAGTCAGACAGAGTCAGTCAGTGTCACCATAAGCCGTAGATTTAGTTGAAAGTATACATTTATATATATATTTCAATAGTGTTCATCAAGACGAACAAAATGATGTATTACTTGACATATTTACGTAAAAAAAAATTTCGGCTGAAAATCAAAATCGCGTACAGGTCTTGACCTGTGATAGAATTTCATTTTTCGGAAAAAAATATTTCTTTCCAATTTTGCTCATCTTTTCAGGACTTAAAGACTTACCTACCCCATCGACGAAAATGTCTTCAGCTATGCAATATATCCATTTTAAATGTTTCCCGAGGTTTTCGCAAAAATCACGTAAGTTATGAGAATTTCTATCTTCGAAAAAAGAAATGTCTCAACGATTAACCTAGAGTCAGTCAGAGTCAGTCAGAGTCAGTCAGAGTCAGTCAGAGTCAGCCAGAGTCAGTCAGAGTCAGTCAGAGTCTGTCAGAGTCAGTCAGTGTCAGTCAGTGTCAGTCAGAGTCAGTCAGAGTCAGACAGAGTCAGTCAGAGTCACCATAAGCCGTAGATTTAGTTGAAAGTATACATTTATATATATATTTCAATAGTGTTCATCAAGACGAACAAAATGATGTATTACTTGACATATTTACGTAAAACAAAATTTCGGCTAAAAATCAAAATCGCGTACAGGTCTTGACCTGTGATAGAATTTCATTTTTCGGAAAAAAATATTTCTCTCCAATTTTGCTCATCTTTTCAGGACTTAAAGACTTACCTACCCCATCGACGAAAATGTCTTCAGCTATGCAATATATCCATTTAAAATGTTTCCCGAGGTTTTCGCAAAAATCACGTAAGTTATGAGAATTTCTATCTTCGAAAAAAGAAATGTCTCTCCGATTAACCTAGAGTCAGTCAGAGTCAGTCAGAGTCAGTCAGAGTCAGTCAGAGTCAGTCAGAGTCAGTCAGAGTCAGTCAGAGTCAGTCAGAGTCAGTCAGAGTCAGTCAGAGTCAGTCAGAGTCAGTCAGAGTCAGTCAGAGTCAGTCAGAGTCAGTCAGAGTCAGTCAGAGTCAGTCAGAGTCTGTCAGAGTCAGTCAGAGTCATTCAGTGTCAGTCAGAGTCAGTCAGAGTCAGACAGAGTCAGTCACAGTCACCATAAGCCGTAGATTTAGTTGAAAGTATACATTTATATATATATTTCAATAGTGTTCATCAAGACGAACAAAATGATGTATTACTTGACATATTTACGTAAAAAAAAATTTCGGCTGAAAATCAAAATCGCGTATAGGTCTTGACCTGTGATAGAATTTCATTTTTCGGAAAAAAATATTTCTCTCCAATTTCGCTCATCTTTTCAGGACTTAAAGACTTACCTACCCCATCGACGAAAATGTCTTCAGCTATGCAATATATCCATTATAAATGTTTCCCGAGGTTTTCGCAAAAATCACGTAAGTTATGAGAATTTCTATCTTCGAAAAAAGAAATGTCTCAACGATTAACCTAGAGTCAGTCAGAGTCAGTCAGAGTCAGTCAGAGTCAGTCAGAGTCAGTCAGAGTCAGTCAGAGTCAGTCAGAGTCAGTCAGAGTCAGTCAGAGTCAGTCAGAGTCAGTCAGAGTCAGTCAGAGTCAGTCAGAGTCAGTCAGAGTCTGTCAGAGTCAGTCAGAGTCATTCAGTGTCAGTCAGAGTCAGTCAGAGTCAGACAGAGTCAGTCAGAGTCACCATAAGCCGTAGATTTAGTTGAAAGTATACATTTATATATATATATTTCAATAGTGTTCATGAAGACGAACAAAATGATGTATTACTTGACATATTTACGTAAAAAAAAATTTCGGCTGAAAATCAAAATCGCGTACAGGTCTTGACCTGTGATAGAATTTCATTTTTCGGAAAAAAATATTTCTCTCCAATTTTGCTCATCTTTTCAGGACTTAAAGACTTACCTACCCCATCGACGAAAATGTCTTCAGCTATGCAATATATCCATTTTAAATGTTTCCCGAGGTTTTCGCAAAAATCACGTAAGTTATGAGAATTTCAATCTTCGAAAAAAGAAATGTCTCTCCGATTAACCTAGAGTCAGTCAGAGTCAGTCAGAGTCAGTCAGAGTCAGTCAGAGTCAGTCAGAGTCAGTCAGAGTCAGTCAGTGTCTGTCAGAGTCAGTCAGAGTCAGACAGAGTCAGTCAGAGTCACCATAAGCCGTGGATTTAGTTGAAAGTATACATTTATATATATATATTTCAATAGTGTTCATCAAGACGAACAAAATGATGTATTACTTGACATATTTACGTAAAAAAAAATTTCGGCTAAAAATCAAAATCGCGTACAGGTCTTGACCTGTGATAGAATTTCATTTTTCGGAAAAAAATATTTCTCTCCAATTTTGCTCATCTTTTCAGGACTTAAAGACTTACCTACCCCATCGACGAAAATGTCTTCAGCTATGCAATATATCCATTTTAAATGTTTCCCGAGGTTTTCGCAAAAATCACGTAAGTTATGAGAATTTCTATCTTCGAAAAAAGAAATGTCTCTCCGATTAAACTAGAGTCAGTCAGAGTCAGTCAGAGTCAGTCAGAGTCAGTCAGAGTCAGTCAGAGTCAGTCAGAGTCAGTCAGAGTCTGTCAGAGTCAGTCAGAGTCTGTCAGAGTCAGTCAGAGTCAGTCAGTGTCAGTCAGAGTCAGTCAGAGTCAAACAGAGTCAGTCAGAGTCACCATAAGCCGTAGATTTAGTTGAAAGTATACATTTATATATATATATTTCAATAGTGTTCATCAAGACGAACAAAATGATGTATTACTTGACATATTTACGTAAAAAAAAATTTCGGCTAAAAATCAAAATCGCGTACAGGTCCTGACCTGTGATAGAATTTCATTTTTCGGAAAAAAATATTTCTCTCCAATTTTGCTCATCTTTTCAGGACTTAAAGACTTACCTACCCCATCGACGAAAATGTCTTCAGCTATGCAATATATCCATTTTAAATGTTTCCCGAGGTTTTCGCAAAAATCACGTAAGTTATGAGAATTTCAATCTTCGAAAAAAGAAATGTCTCTCCGATTAACCTAGAGTCAGTCAGAGTCAGTCAGAGTCAGTCAGAGTCAGTCAGAGTCAGTCAGAGTCAGTCAGAGTCAGTCAGTGTCAGTCAGAGTCAGTCAGAGTCAGACAGAGTCAGTCAGAGTCACCATAAGCCGTAGATTTAGTTGAAAGTATACATTTATATATATATTTCAATAGTGTTCATCAAGACGAACAAAATGATGTATTACTTGACATATTTACGTAAAAAAAAATTTCGGCTAAAAATCAAAATCGCGTACAGGTCTTGACCTGTGATAGAATTTCATTTTTCGGAAAAAAATATTTCTCTCCAATTTTGCTCATCTTTTCAGGACTTAAAGACTTACCTACCCCATCGACGAAAATGTCTTCAGCTATGCAATATATCCATTTTAAATGTTTCCCGAGGTTTTCGCAAAAATCACGTAAGTTATGAGAAGTTATGAGAATTTCTATCTTCGAAAAAAGAAATGTCTCTCCGATTAACCTAGAGTCAGTCAGAGTCAGTCAGAGTCAGTCAGAGTCAGTCAGAGTCAGTCAGAGTCAGTCAGAGTCTGTCAAAGTCAGTCAGAGTCTGTCAGAGTCAGTCAGAGTCAGTCAGTGTCAGTCAGAGTCAGTCAGAGTCAGACAGAGTCAGTCAGAGTCACCATAAGCCGTAGATTTAGTTGAAAGTATACATTTATATATATATTTCAATAGTGTTCATCAAGACGAACAAAATGATGTATTACTTGACATATTTACGTAAAAAAAATTTTCGGCTAAAAATCAAAATCGCGTACAGGTCTTGACCTGTGATAGAATTTCATTTTTCGGAAAAAAAATTTTCTCTCCAATTTTGCTCATCTTTTCAGGACTTAAAGACTTACCTACCCCATCGACGAAAATGTCTTCAGCTATGCAATATATCCATTTTAAATGTTTCCCGAGGTTTTCGCAAAAATCACGTAAGTTATGAGAATTTCAATCTTCGAAAAAAGAAATGTCTCTCCGATTAACCTAGAGTCAGTCAGAGTCAGTCAGAGTCAGTCAGAGTCAGTCAGAGTCAGTCAGAGTCAGTCAGAGTCAGTCAGAGTCAGTCAGAGTCAGTCAGAGTCAGTCAGAGTCAGTCAGAGTCAGTCAGAGTCAGTCAGAGTCAGTCAGAGTCAGTCAGAGTCAGTCAGAGTCTGTCAGAGTCAGTCAGAGTCATTCAGTGTCAGTCAGAGTCAGTCAGAGTCAGACAGAGTCAGTCAGAGTCACCATAAGCCGTAGATTTAGTTGAAAGTATACATTTATATATATATATTTCAATAGTGTTCATCAAGACGAACAAAATGATGTATTACTTGACATATTTACGTAAAAAAAAATTTCGGCTGAAAATCAAAATCGCGTACAGGTCTTGACCTGTGATAGAATTTCATTTTTCGGAAAAAAATATTTCTCTCCAATTTTGCTCATCTTTTCAGGACTTAAAGACTTACCTACCCCATCGACGAAAATGTCTTCAGCTATGCAATATATCCATTTTAAATGTTTCCCGAGGTTTTCGCAAAAATCACGTAAGTTATGAGAATTTCTATCTTCGAAAAAAGAAATGTCTCAACGATTAACCTAGAGTCAGTCAGAGTCAGTCAGAGTCAGTCAGAGTCAGTCAGAGTCAGTCAGAGTCTGTCAGAGTCAGTCAGAGTCTGTCAGAGTCAGTCAGAGTCATTCAGTGTCAGTCAGAGTCAGTCAGAGTCAGACAGAGTCAGTCAGAGTCACCATAAGCCGTAGATTTAGTTGAAAGTATACATTTATATATATATATTTCAATAGTGTTCATCAAGACGAACAAAATGATGTATTACTTGACATATTTACGTAAAAAAAAATTTCGGCTGAAAATCAAAATCGCGTACAGGTCTTGACCTGTGATAGAATTTCATTTTTCGGAAAAAAATATTTCTCTCCAATTTTGCTCATCTTTTCAGGACTTAAAGACTTACCTACCCCATCGACGAAAATGTCTTCAGCTATGCAATATATCCATTTTAAATGTTTCCCGAGGTTTTCGCAAAAATCACGTAAGTTATGAGAATTTCTATCTTCGAAAAAAGAAATGTCTCAACGATTAACCTAGAGTCAGTCAGAGTCAGTCAGAGTCAGTCAGAGTCAGTCAGAGTCTGTCAGAGTCAGTCAGAGTCTGTCAGAGTCAGTCAGAGTCATTCAGTGTCAGTCAGAGTCAGTCAGAGTCAGACAGAGTCAGTCAGAGTCACCATAAGCCGTAGATTTAGTTGAAAGTATACATTTATATATATATTTCAATAGTGTTCATCAAGACGAACAAAATGATGTATTACTTGACATATTTACGTAAAAAAAAATTTCGGCTAAAAATCAAAATCGCGTACAGGTCTTGACCTGTGATAGAATTTCATTTTTCGGAAAAAATATTTCTCTCCAATTTTGCTCATCTTTTCAGGACTTAAAGACTTATCTACCCCATCGACGAAAATGTCTTCAGCTATGCAATATATCCATTTTAAATGTTTCCCGAGGTTTTCGCAAAAATCACGTAAGTTATGAGAATTTCTATCTTCGAAAAAAGAAATGTCTCTCCGATTAACCTAGAGTCAGTCAGAGTCAGTCAGAGTCAGTCAGAGTCAGTCAGAGTCAGTCAGAGTCAGTCAGAGTCAGTCAGAGTCTGTCAGAGTCAGTCAGAGTCTGTCAGAGTCAGTCAGAGTCATTCAGTGTCAGTCAGAGTCAGTCAGAGTCAGACAGAGTCAGTCAGAGTCACCATAAGCCGTAGATTTAGTTGAAAGTATACATTTATATATATATTTCAATAGTGTTCATCAAGACGAACAAAATGATGTATTACTTGACATATTTACGTAAAAAGAATTTCGGCTAAAAATCAAAATCGCGTACAGGTCTTGACCTGTGATAGAATTTCATTTTTCGGAAAAAAATATTTCTCTCCAATTTTGCTCATCTTTTCAGGACTTAAAGACTTACCTACCCCATCGACGAAAATGTCTTCAGCTATGCAATATATCCATTTTAAATGTTTCCCGAGGTTTTCGCAAAAATCACGTAAGTTATGAGAATTTCTATCTTCGAAAAAAGAAATGTCTCTCCGATTAACCTAGAGTCAGTCAGAGTCAGTCAGAGTCAGTCAGAGTCAGTCAGAGTCTGTCAGAGTCAGTCAGAGTCTGTCAGAGTCAGTCAGAGTCAGTCAGTGTCAGTCAGAGTCAGTCAGAGTCAGACAGAGTCAGTCAGAGTCACCATAAGCCGTAGATTTAGTTGAAAGTATACATTTATATATATATTTCAATAGTGTTCATCAAGACGAACAAAATGATGTATTACTTGACATATTTACGTAAAAAAAAATTTCGGCTAAAAATCAAAATCGCGTACAGGTCCTGACCTGTGATAGAATTTCATTTTTCGGAAAAAAATATTTCTCTCCAATTTTGCTCATCTTTTCAGGACTTAAAGACTTACCTACCCCATCGACGAAAATGTCTTCAGCTATGCAATATATCCATTTTAAATGTTTCCCGAGGTTTTCGCAAAAATCACGTAAGTTATGAGAATTTCAATCTTCGAAAAAAGAAATGTCTCTCCGATTAACCTAGAGTCAGTCAGAGTCAGTCAGAGTCAGTCAGAGTCAGTCAGAGTCAGTCAGAGTCAGTCAGAGTCAGTCAGAGTCAGTCAGAGTCAGTCAGAGTCAGTCAGAGTCAGTCAGAGTCAGTCAGAGTCAGTCAGAGTCAGTCAGAGTCAGTCAGAGTCAGTCAGAGTCAGTCAGAGTCTGTCAGAGTCAGTCAGAGTCATTCAGTGTCAGTCAGAGTCAGTCAGAGTCAGACAGAGTCAGTCAGAGTCACCATAAGCCGTAGATTTAGTTGAAAGTATACATTTATATATATATATTTCAATAGTGTTCATCAAGACGAACAAAATGATGTATTACTTGACATATTTACGTAAAAAAAAATTTCGGCTGAAAATCAAAATCGCGTACAGGTCTTGACCTGTGATAGAATTTCATTTTTCGGAAAAAAATATTTCTCTCCAATTTTGCTCATCTTTTCAGGACTTAAAGACTTACCTACCCCATCGACGAAAATGTCTTCAGCTATGCAATATATCCATTTTAAATGTTTCCCGAGGTTTTCGCAAAAATCACGTAAGTTATGAGAATTTCTATCTTCGAAAAAAGAAATGTCTCAACGATTAACCTAGAGTCAGTCAGAGTCAGTCAGAGTCAGTCAGAGTCAGTCAGAGTCTGTCAGAGTCAGTCAGAGTCTGTCAGAGTCAGTCAGAGTCAGTCAGTGTCAGTCAGAGTCAGTCAGAGTCAGACAGAGTCAGTCAGAGTCACCATAAGCCGTAGATTTAGTTGAAAGTATACATTTATATATATATTTCAATAGTGTTCATCAAGACGAACAAAATGATGTATTACTTGACATATTTACGTAAAAAAAAATTTCGGCTAAAAATCAAAATCGCGTACAGGTCCTGACCTGTGATAGAATTTCATTTTTCGGAAAAAAATATTTCTCTCCAATTTTGCTCATCTTTTCAGGACTTAAAGACTTACCTACCCCATCGACGAAAATGTCTTCAGCTATGCAATATATCCATTTTAAATGTTTCCCGAGGTTTTCGCAAAAATCACGTAAGTTATGAGAATTTCAATCTTCGAAAAAAGAAATGTCTCTCCGATTAACCTAGAGTCAGTCAGAGTCAGTCAGAGTCAGTCAGAGTCAGTCAGAGTCAGTCAGAGTCAGTCAGAGTCAGTCAGTGTCAGTCAGAGTCAGTCAGAGTCAGACAGAGTCAGTCAGAGTCACCATAAGCCGTAGATTTAGTTGAAAGTATACATTTATATATATATTTCAATAGTGTTCATCAAGACGAACAAAATGATGTATTACTTGACATATTTACTTAAAAAAAAATTTCAGCTAAAAATCAAAATCGCGTACAGGTCTTGACCTGTGATAGAATTTCATTTTTCGGAAAAAAATATTTCTCTCCAATTTTGCTCATCTTTTCAGGACTTAAAGACTTACCTACCCCATCGACGAAAATGTCTTCAGCTATGCAATATATCCATTTTAAATGTTTCCCGAGGTTTTCGCAAAAACCACGTAAGTTATGAGAATTTCTATCTTCGAAAAAAGAAATGTCTCTCCGATTAACCTAGAGTCAGTCAGAGTCAGTCAGAGTCAGTCAGAGTCAGTCAGAGTCTGTCAGAGTCAGTCAGAGTCTGTCAGAGTCAGTCAGAGTCTATCAGAGTCAGTCAGAGTCAGTCAGTGTCAGTCAGAGTCAGTCAGAGTCAGACAGAGTCAGTCAGAGTCACCATAAGCCGTAGATTTAGTTGAAAGTATACATTTATATATATATATTTCAATAGTGTTCATCAAGACGAACAAAATGATGTATTACTTGACATATTTACGTAAAAAAAAATTTCGGCTAAAAATCAAAATCGCGTACAGGTCTTGACCTGTGATAGAATTTCATTTTTCGGAAAAAAATATTTCTCTCCAATTTTGCTCATCTTTTCAGGACTTAAAGACTTACCTACCCCATCGACGAAAATGTCTTCAGCTATGCAATATATCCATTTTAAATGTTTCCCGAGGTTTTCGCAAAAATCACGTAAGTTATGAGAATTTCTATCTTCGAAAAAAGAAATGTCTCTCCGATTAACCTAGAGTCAGTCAGAGTCAGTCAGAGTCAGTCAGAGTCAGTCAGAGTCAGTCAGAGTCAGTCAGAGTCTGTCAGAGTCAGTCAGAGTCTGTCAGAGTCAGTCAGAGTCATTCAGTGTCAGTCAGAGTCAGTCAGAGTCAGACAGAGTCAGTCAGAGTCACCATAAGCCGTAGATTTAGTTGAAAGTATACATTTATATATATATTTCAATAGTGTTCATCAAGACGAACAAAATGATGTATTACTTGACATATTTACGTAAAAAAAAATTTCGGCTAAAAATCAAAATCGCGTACAGGTCTTGACCTGTGATAGAATTTCATTTTTCGGAAAAAAATATTTCTATCCAATTTTGCTCATCTTTTCAGGACTTAAAGACTTACCTACCCCATCGACGAAAATGTCTTCAGCTATGCAATATATCCATTTTAAATGTTTCCCGAGGTTTTCGCAAAAATCACGTAAGTTATGAGAATTTCTATCTTCGAAAAAAGAAATGTCTCTCCGATTAACCTAGAGTCAGTCAGAGTCAGTCAGAGTCAGTCAGAGTCAGTCAGAGTCAGTCAGAGTCAGTCAGAGTCAGTCAGAGTCTGTCAGAGTCAGTCAGAGTCTGTCAGAGTCAGTCAGAGTCATTCAGTGTCAGTCAGAGTCAGTCAGAGTCAGACAGAGTCAGTCAGAGTCACCATAAGCCGTAGATTTAGTTGAAAGTATACATTTATATATATATTTCAATAGTGTTCATCAAGACGAACAAAATGATGTATTACTTGACATATTTACGTAAAAAAAAATTTCGGCTAAAAATCAAAATCGCGTACAGGTCCTGACCTGTGATAGAATTTCATTTTTCGGAAAAAAATATTTCTCTCCAATTTTGCTCATCTTTTCAGGACTTAAAGACTTACCTACCCCATCGACGAAAATGTCTTCAGCTATGCAATATATCCATTTTAAATGTTTCCCGAGGTTTTCGCAAAAATCACGTAAGTTATGAGAATTTCAATCTTCGAAAAAAGAAATGTCTCTCCGATTAACCTAGAGTCAGTCAGAGTCAGTCAGAGTCAGTCAGAGTCAGTCAGAGTCAGTCAGAGTCAGTCAGAGTCAGTCAGAGTCAGTCAGTGTCAGTCAGAGTCAGTCAGAGTCAGACAGAGTCAGTCAGAGTCACCATAAGCCGTAGATTTAGTTGAAAGTATACATTTATATATATATTTCAATAGTGTTCATCAAGACGAACAAAATGATGTATTACTTGACATATTTACGTAAAAAAAATTTCAGCTAAAAATCAAAATCGCGTACAGGTCTTGACCTGTGATAGAATTTCATTTTTCGGAAAAAAATATTTCTATCCAATTTTGCTCATCTTTTCAGGACTTAAAGACTTACCTACCCCATCGACGAAAATGTCTTCAGCTATGCAATATATCCATTTTAAATGTTTCCCGAGGTTTTCGCAAAAATCACGTAAGTTATGAGAATTTCTATCTTCGAAAAAAGAAATGTCTCTCCGATTAACCTAGAGTCAGTCAGAGTCAGTCAGAGTCAGTCAGAGTCAGTCAGAGTCAGTCAGAGTCAGTCAGAGTCAGTCAGAGTCAGTCAGAGTCAGTCAGAATCAGTCAGAGTCAGTCAGAGTCTGTCAGAGTCAGTCAGAGTCATTCAGTGTCAGTCAGAGTCAGTCAGAGTCAGTCAGAGTCAGTCAGAGTCTGTCAGAGTCAGTCAGAGTCATTCAGTGTCAGTCAGAGTCAGTCAGAATCAGACAGAGTCAGTCAGAGTCACCATAAGCCGTAGATTTAGTTGAAAGTATACATTTATATATATATTTCAATAGTGTTCATCAAGACGAACAAAATGATGTATTACTTGACATATTTACATAAAAAAAAATTTCGGCTAAAAATCAAAATCGCGTACAGGTCCTGACCTGTGATAGAATTTCATTTTTCGGAAAAAAATATTTCTCTCCAATTTTGCTCATCTTTTCAGGACTTAAAGACTTACCTACCCCATCGACGAAAATGTCTTCAGCTATGCAATATATCCATTTTAAATGTTTCCCGAGGTTTTCGCAAAAATCACGTAAGTTATGAGAATTTCAATCTTCGAAAAAAGAAATGTCTCTCCGATTAACCTAGAGTCAGTCAGAGTCAGTCAGAGTCAGTCAGAGTCAGTCAGAGTCAGTCAGAGTCAGTCAGAGTCAGTCAGTGTCAGTCAGAGTCAGTCAGAGTCAGACAGAGTCAGTCAGAGTCACCATAAGCCGTAGATTTAGTTGAAAGTATACATTTATATATATATTTCAATAGTGTTCATCAAGACGAACAAAATGATGTATTACTTGACATATTTACGTAAAAAAAAATTTCAGCTAAAAATTAAAATCGCGTACAGGTCTTGACCTGTGATAGAATTTCATTTTTCGGAAAAAAATATTTCTCTCCAATTTTGCTCATCTTTTCAGGACTTAAAGACTTACCTACCCCATCGACGAAAATGTCTTCAGCTATGCAATATATCCATTTTAAATGTTTCCCGAGGTTTTCGCAAAAACCACGTAAGTTATGAGAATTTCTATCTTCGAAAAAAGAAATGTCTCTCCGATTAACCTAGAGTCAGTCAGAGTCAGTCAGAGTCAGTCAGAGTCAGTCAGAGTCTGTCAGAGTCAGTCAGAGTCTGTCAGAGTCAGTCAGAGTCTATCAGAGTCAGTCAGAGTCAGTCAGTGTCAGTCAGAGTCAGTCAGAGTCAGACAGAGTCAGTCAGAGTCACCATAAGCTGTAGATTTAGTTGAAAGTATACATTTATATATATATATTTCAATAGTGTTCATCAAGACGAACAAAATGATGTATTACTTGACATATTTACGTAAAAAAAAATTTCGGCTAAAAATCAAAATCGCGTACAGGTCTTGACCTGTGATAGAATTTCATTTTTCGGAAAAAAATATTTCTCTCCAATTTTGCTCATCTTTTCAGGACTTAAAGACTTACCTACCCCATCGACGAAAATGTCTTCAGCTATGCAATATATCCATTTTAAATGTTTCCCGAGGTTTTCGCAAAAATCACGTAAGTTATGAGAATTTCTATCTTCGAAAAAAGAAATGTCTCTCCGATTAACCTAGAGTCAGTCAGAGTCAGTCAGAGTCAGTCAGAGTCAGTCAGAGTCAGTCAGAGTCAGTCAGAGTCTGTCAGAGTCAGTCAGAGTCTGTCAGAGTCAGTCAGAGTCATTCAGTGTCAGTCAGAGTCAGTCAGAGTCAGACAGAGTCAGTCAGAGTCACCATAAGCCGTAGATTTAGTTGAAAGTATACATTTATATATATATTTCAATAGTGTTCATCAAGACGAACAAAATGATGTATTACTTGACATATTTACGTAAAAAAAAATTTCGGCTAAAAATCAAAATCGCGTACAGGTCTTGACCTGTGATAGAATTTCATTTTTCGGAAAAAAATATTTCTATCCAATTTTGCTCATCTTTTCAGGACTTAAAGACTTACCTACCCCATCGACGAAAATGTCTTCAGCTATGCAATATATCCATTTTAAATGTTTCCCGAGGTTTTCGCAAAAATCACGTAAGTTATGAGAATTTCTATCTTCGAAAAAAGAAATGTCTCTCCGATTAACCTAGAGTCAGTCAGAGTCAGTCAGAGTCAGTCAGAGTCAGTCAGAGTCAGTCAGAGTCAGTCAGAGTCAGTCAGAGTCAGTCAGAGTCAGTCAGAATCAGTCAGAGTCAGTCAGAGTCTGTCAGAGTCAGTCAGAGTCATTCAGTGTCAGTCAGAGTCAGTCAGAGTCAGTCAGAGTCAGTCAGAGTCTGTCAGAGTCAGTCAGAGTCATTCAGTGTCAGTCAGAGTCAGTCAGAATCAGACAGAGTCAGTCAGAGTCACCATAAGCCGTAGATTTAGTTGAAAGTATACATTTATATATATATTTCAATAGTGTTCATCAAGACGAACAAAATGATGTATTACTTGACATATTTACATAAAAAAAAATTTCGGCTAAAAATCAAAATCGCGTACAGGTCTTGACCTGTGATAGAATTTCATTTTTCGGAAAAAAATATTTCTCTCCAATTTTGCTCATCTTTTCAGGACTTAAAGACTTACCTACCCCATCGACGAAAATGTCTTCAGCTATGCAATATATCCATTTTAAATGTTTCCCGAGGTTTTCGCAAAAATCACGTAAGTTATGAGAATTTCTATCTTCGAAAAAAGAAATGTCTCTCCGATTAACCTAGAGTCAGTCAGAGTCAGTCAGAGTCAGTCAGAGTCAGTCAGAGTCTGTCAGAGTCAGTCAGAGTCTGTCAGAGTCAGTCAGAGTCAGTCAGTGTCAGTCAGAGTCAGTCAGAGTCAGTCAGAGTCAGTCAGAGTCAGTCAGAGTCAGTCAGAGTCAGTCAGAGTCAGTCAGAGTCAGTCAGAGTCAGTCAGAGTCAGTCAGAGTCAGTCAGAGTCTGTCAGAGTCAGTCAGAGTCATTCAGTGTCAGTCAGAGTCAGTCAGAGTCAGTCAGAGTCAGTCAGAGTCTGTCAGAGTCAGTCAGAGTCATTCATTGTCAGTCAGAGTCAGTCAGAGTCAGACAGAGTCAGTCAGAGTCACCATAAGCCGTAGATTTAGTTGAAAGTATACATTTATATATATATATTTCAATAGTGTTCATCAAGACGAACAAAATGATGTATTACTTGACATATTTACGTAAAAAAAAATTTCGGCTAAAAATCAAAATCGCGTACAGGTCCTGACCTGTGATAGAATTTCATTTTTCGGAAAAAAATATTTCTCTCCAATTTTGCTCATCTTTTCAGGACTTAAAGACTTACCTACCCCATCGACGAAAATGTCTTCAGCTATGCAATATATCCATTTTAAATGTTTCCCGAGGTTTTCGCAAAAATCACGTAAGTTATGAGAATTTCTATCTTCGAAAAAAGAAATGTCTCTCCGATTAACCTAGAGTCAGTCAGAGTCAGTCAGAGTCAGTCAGAGTCAGTCAGAGTCTGTCAGAGTCAGTCAGAGTCTGTCAGAGTCAGTCAGAGTCTATCAGAGTCAGTCAGAGTCAGTCAGTGTCAGTCAGAGTCAGTCAGAGTCAGACAGAGTCAGTCAGAGTCACCATAAGCCGTAGATTTAGTTGAAAGTATACATTTATATATATATATTTCAATAGTGTTCATCAAGACGAACAAAATGATGTATTACTTGACATATTTACGTAAAAAAAAATTTCGGCTAAAAATCAAAATCGCGTACAGGTCTTGACCTGTGATAGAATTTCATTTTTCGGAAAAAAATATTTCTCTCCAATTTTGCTCATCTTTTCAGGACTTAAAGACTTACCTACCCCATCGACGAAAATGTCTTCAGCTATGCAATATATCCATTTTAAATGTTTCCCGAGGTTTTCGCAAAAATCACGTAAGTTATGAGAATTTCTATCTTCGAAAAAAGAAATGTCTCTCCGATTAACCTAGAGTCAGTCAGAGTCAGTCAGAGTCAGTCAGAGTCAGTCAGAGTCAGTCAGAGTCAGTCAGAGTCTGTCAGAGTCAGTCAGAGTCTGTCAGAGTCAGTCAGAGTCATTCAGTGTCAGTCAGAGTCAGTCAGAGTCAGACAGAGTCAGTCAGAGTCACCATAAGCCGTAGATTTAGTTGAAAGTATACATTTATATATATATTTCAATAGTGTTCATCAAGACGAACAAAATGATGTATTACTTGACATATTTACGTAAAAAAAAATTTCGGCTAAAAATCAAAATCGCGTACAGGTCTTGACCTGTGATAGAATTTCATTTTTCGGAAAAAAATATTTCTCTCCAATTTTGCTCATCTTTTCAGGACTTAAAGACTTACCTACCCCATCGACGAAAATGTCTTCAGCTATGCAATATATCCATTTTAAATGTTTCCCGAGGTTTTCGCAAAAATCACGTAAGTTATGAGAATTTCTATCTTCGAAAAAAGAAATGTCTCTCCGATTAACCTAGAGTCAGTCAGAGTCAGTCAGAGTCAGTCAGAGTCAGTCAGAGTCAGTCAGAGTCAGTCAGAGTCAGTCAGAGTCAGTCAGAGTCAGTCAGAATCAGTCAGAGTCAGTCAGAGTCTGTCAGAGTCAGTCAGAGTCATTCAGTGTCAGTCAGAGTCAGTCAGAGTCAGTCAGAGTCTGTCAGAGTCAGTCAGAGTCATTCAGTGTCAGTCAGAGTCAGTCAGAGTCAGACAGAGTCAGTCAGAGTCACCATAAGCCGTAGATTTAGTTGAAAGTATACATTTATATATATATTTCAATAGTGTTCATCAAGACGAACAAAATGATGTATTACTTGACATATTTACATAAAAAAAAATTTCGGCTAAAAATCAAAATCGCGTACAGGTCTTGACCTGTGATAGAATTTCATTTTTCGGAAAAAAATATTTCTCTCCAATTTTGCTCATCTTTTCAGGACTTAAAGACTTACCTACCCCATCGACGAAAATGTCTTCAGCTATGCAATATATCCATTTTAAATGTTTCCCGAGGTTTTCGCAAAAATCACGTAAGTTATGAGAATTTCTATCTTCGAAAAAAGAAATGTCTCACCGATTAACCTAGAGTCAGTCAGAGTCAGTCAGAGTCAGTCAGAGTCAGTCAGAGTCTGTCAGAGTCAGTCAGAGTCTGTCAGAGTCAGTCAGAGTCAGTCAGTGTCAGTCAGAGTCAGTCAGAGTCAGTCAGAGTCAGTCAGAGTCAGTCAGAGTCAGTCAGAGTCAGTCAGAGTCAGTCAGAGTCAGTCAGAGTCAGTCAGAGTCAGTCAGAGTCTGCCAGAGTCAGTCAGAGTCATTCAGTGTCAGTCAGAGTCAGTCAGAGTCAGTCAGAGTCAGTCAGAGTCTGTCAGAGTCAGTCAGAGTCATTCAGTGTCAGTCAGAGTCAGTCAGAGTCAGACAGAGTCAGTCAGAGTCACCATAAGCCGTAGATTTAGTTGAAAGTATACATTTATATATATATTTCAATAGTGTTCATCAAGACGAACAAAATGATGTATTACTTGACATATTTACGTAAAAAAAAATTTCGGCTAAAAATCAAAGTCGCGTACAGGTCTTGACCTGTGATAGAATTTCATTTTTCGGAAAAAAATATTTCTCTCCAATTTTGCTCATCTTTTCAGGACTTAAAGACTTACCTACCCCATCGACGAAAATGTCTTCAGCTATGCAATATATCCATTTTAAATGTTTCCCGAGGTTTTCGCAAAAATCACGTAAGTTATGAGAATTTCTATCTTCGAAAAAAGAAATGTCTCTCCGATTAACCTAGAGTCAGTCAGAGTCAGTCAGAGTCAGTCAGAGTCAGTCAGAGTCTGTCAAAGTCAGTCAGAGTCTGTCAGAGTCAGTCAGAGTCAGTCAGTGTCAGTCAGAGACTGTCAGAGTCAGACAGAGTCAGTCAGAGTCACCATAAGCCGTAGATTTAGTTGAAAGTATACATTTATATATATATATTTCAATAGTGTTCATCAAGACGAACAAAATGATGTATTACTTGACATATTTACGTAAAAAAAAATTTCGGCTAAAAATCAAAATCGCGTACAGGTCCTGACCTGTGATAGAATTTCATTTTTCGGAAAAAAATATTTCTCTCCAATTTTGCTCATCTTTTCAGGACTTAAAGACTTACCTACCCCATCGACGAAAATGTCTTCAGCTATGCAATATATCCATTTTAAATGTTTCCCGAGGTTTTCGCAAAAATCACGTAAGTTATGAGAATTTTAATCTTCGAAAAAAGAAATGTCTCTCCGATTAACCTAGAGTCAGTCAGAGTCAGTCAGAGTCAGTCAGAGTCAGTCAGAGTCAGTCAGAGTCAGTCAGAGTCAGTCAGTGTCAGTCAGAGTCAGTCAGAGTCAGACAGAGTCAGTCAGAGTCACCATAAGCCGTAGATTATTTGAAAGTATAAATTTATATATATATTTCAATAGTGTTCATCAAGACGAACAAAATGATGTATTACTTGACATATTTACGTAAAAAAAAATTTCGGCTAAAAATCAAAATCGCGTACAGGTCTTGACCTGTGATATAATTTCATTTTTCGGAAAAAAATATTTCTCTCCAATTTTGCTCATCTTTTCAGGACTTAAAGACTTACCTACCCCATCGACGAAAATGTCTTCAGCTATGCAATATATCCATTTTAAATGTTTCCCGATGTTTTCGCAAAAATCACGTAAGTTATGAGAATTTCTATCTTCGAAAAAAGAAATGTCTCTCCGATTAACCTAGAGTCAGTCAGAGTCAGTAAGAGTCAGTCAGAGTCAGTCAGAGTCTGTCAGAGTCAGTCAGAGTCTGTCAGAGTCAGTCAGAGTCTGTCAGAGTCAGTCAGAGTCAGTCAGTGTCAGTCAGAGTCATTCAGTGTCAGTCAGAGTCAGTCAGAGTCTGTCAGAGTCAGTCAGAGTCATTCAGTGTCAGTCAGAGTCAGTCAGAGTCAGACAGAGTCAGTCAGAGTCACCATAAGCCGTAGATTTAGTTGAAAGTATACATCTATATATATATTGCAATAGTGTTCATCAAGACGAACAAAATGATGTATTACTTGACATATTTACGTAAAAAAAAATTTCGGCTAAAAATCAAAATCGCGTACAGGTCTTGACCTGTGATAGAATTTCATTTTTCGGAAAAAAATATTTCTCTCCAATTTTGCTCATCTTTTCAGGACTTAAAGACTTACCTACCCCATCGACGAAAATGTCTTCAGCTATGCAATATATCCATTTTAAATGTTTCCCGAGGTTTTCGCAAAAATCACGTAAGTTATGAGAATTTCTATCTTCGAAAAAAGAAATGTCTCTCCGATTAACCTAGAGTCAGTCAGAGTCAGTCAGAGTCAGTCAGAGTCAGTCAGAGTCAGTCAGAGTCAGTCAGAGTCAGTCAGAGTCAGTCAGAGTCAGTCAGAGTCAGTCAGAGTCTGTCAGAGTCAGTCAGAGTCATTCAGTGTCAGTCAGAGTCAGTCAGAGTCAGTCAGAGTCAGTCAGAGTCTGTCAGAGTCAGTCAGAGTCATTCAGTGTCAGTCAGAGTCAGTCAGAGTCAGACAGAGTCAGTCAGAGTCACCATAAGCCGTAGATTTAGTTGAAAGTATACATTTATATATATATTTCAATAGTGTTCATCAAGACGAACAAAATGATGTATTACTTGACATATTTACGTAAAAAAAAATTTCGGCTAAAAATCAAAGTCGCGTACAGGTCTTGACCTGTGATAGAATTTCATTTTTCGGAAAAAAATATTTCTCTCCAATTTTGCTCATCTTTTCAGGACTTAAAGACTTACCTACCCCATCGACGAAAATGTCTTCAGCTATGCAATATATCCATTTTAAATGTTTCCCGAGGTTTTCGCAAAAATCACGTAAGTTATGAGAATTTCTATCTTCGAAAAAAGAAATGTCTCTCCGATTAACCTAGAGTCAGTCAGAGTCAGTCAGAGTCAGTCAGAGTCAGTCAGAGTCAGTCAGAGTCAGTCAGAGTCAGTCAGAGTCAGTCAGAGTCAGTCAGTGTCAGTCAGAGTCAGTCAGAGTCTGTCAGAGTCAGTCAGAGTCATTCAGTGTCAGTCAGAGTCAGTCAGAGTCAGACAGAGTCAGTCAGAGTCACCATAAGCAGTAGATTTAGTTGAAAGTATACATTTATATATATATTTCAATAGTGTTCATCAAGACGAACAAAATGATGTATTACTTGACATATTTACGTAAAAAAAAATTTCGGCTAAAAATCAAAATCGCGTACAGGTCTTGACCTGTGATAGAATTTCATTTTTCGGAAAAAAATATTTCTCTCCAATTTTGCTCATCTTTTCAGGACTTAAAGACTTACCTACCCCATCGACGAAAATGTCTTCAGCTATGCAATATATCCATTTTAAATGTTTCCCGAGGTTTTCGCAAAAATCACGTAAGTTATGAGAATTTTAATCTTCGAAAAAAGAAATGTCTCTCCGATTAACCTAGAGTCAGTCAGAGTCAGTCAGAGTCAGTCAGAGTCAGTCAGAGTCAGTCAGAGTCAGTCAGAGTCAGTCAGTGTCAGTCAGAGTCAGTCAGAGTCAGACAGAGTCAGTCAGAGTCACCATAAGCAGTAGATTTAGTTGAAAGTATACATTTATATATATATTTCAATAGTGTTCATCAAGACGAACAAAATGATGTATTACTTGACATATTTACGTAAAAAAAAATTTCGGCTAAAAATCAAAATCGCGTACAGGTCTTGACCTGTGATAGAATTTCATTTTTCGGAAAAAAATATTTCTCTCCAATTTTGCTCATCTTTTCAGGACTTAAAGACTTACCTACCCCATCGACGAAAATGTCTTCAGCTATGCAATATATCCATTTTAAATGTTTCCCGACGTTTTCGCAAAAATCACGTAAGTTATGAGAATTTCTATCTTCGAAAAAAGAAATGTCTCTCCGATTAACCTAGAGTCAGTCAGAGTCAGTCAGAGTCAGTCAGAGTCAGTCAGAGTCAGTCAGAGTCAGTCAGAGTCAGTCAGAGTCAGTCAGAGTCAGTCAGAGTCAGTCAGAGTCTGTCAGAGTCAGTCAGAGTCTGTCAGAGTCAGTCAGAGTCATTCAGTGTCAGTCAGAGTCAGTCAGAGTCAGACAGAGTCAGTCAGAGTCACCATAAGCCGTAGATTTAGTTGAAAGTATACATTTATATATATATTGCAATAGTGTTCATCAAGACGAACAAAATGATGTATTACTTGACATATTTACGTAAAAAAAAATTTCGGCTAAAAATCAAAATCGCGTACAGGTCTTGACCTGTGATAGAATTTCATTTTTCGGAAAAAAATATTTCTCTCCAATTTTGCTCATCTTTTCAGGACTTAGAGACTTACCTACCCCATCGACGAAAATGTCTTCAGCTATGCAATATATCCATTTTAAATGTTTCCCGAGGTTTTCGCAAAAATCACGTAAGTTATGAGAATTTCTATCTTCGAAAAAAGAAATGTCTCTCCGATTAACCTAGAGTCAGTCAGAGTCAGTCAGAGTCAGTCAGAGTCAGTCAGAGTCTGTCAGAGTCAGTCAGAGTCTGTCAGAGTCAGTCAGAGTCAGTCAGTGTCAGTCAGAGTCAGTCAGAGTCAGACAGAGTCAGTCAGAGTCACCATAAGCCGTAGATTTAGTTGAAAGTATACATTTATATATATATTTCAATAGTGTTCATCAAGACGAACAAAATGATGTATTACTTGACATATTTACGTAAAAAAAAATTTCGGCTAAAAATCAAAATCGCGTACAGGTCTTGACCTGTGATAGAATTTCATTTTTCGGAAAAAAATATTTCTCTCCAATTTTGCTCATCTTTTCAGGACTTAAAGACTTACCTACCCCATCGACGAAAATGTCTTCAGCTATGCAATATATCCATTTTAAATGTTTCCCGAGGTTTTCGCAAAAATCACGTAAGTTATGAGAATTTCAATCTTCGAAAAAAGAAATGTCTCTCCGATTAACCTAGAGTCAGTCAGAGTCAGTCAGAGTCAGTCAGAGTCAGTCAGAGTCAGTCAGAGTCAGTCAGAGTCAGTCAGTGTCAGTCAGAGTCAGTCAGAGTCAGACAGAGTCAGTCAGAGTCACCATAAGCCGTAGATTTAGTTGAAAGTATACATTTATATATATATTTCAATAGTGTTCATCAAGACGAACAAAATGATGTATTACTTGACCTATTTACGTAAAAAAAAATTTCGGCTAAAAATCAAAATCGCGTACAGGTCTTGACCTGTGATAGAATTTCATTTTTCGGAAAAAAATATTTCTCTCCAATTTTGCTCATCTTTTCAGGACTTAAAGACTTACCTACCCCATCGACGAAAATGTCTTCAGCTATGCAATATATCCATTTTAAATGTTTCCCGAGGTTTTCGCAAAAATCACGTAAGTTATGAGAATTTCTATCTTCGAAAAAAGAAATGTCTCTCCGATTAACCTAGAGTCAGTCAGAGTCAGTCAGAGTCAGTCAGAGTCAGTCAGAGTCAGTCAGAGTCAGTCAGAGTCAGTCAGAGTCAGTCAGAGTCAGACAGAGTCAGTCAGAGTCACCATAAGCCGTAGATTTAGTTGAAAGTATACATTTATATATATATTTCAATAGTGTTCATCAAGACGAACAAAATGATGTATTACTTGACATATTTACGTAAAAAAAAATTTCGGCTAAAAATCAAAATCGCGTACAGGTCTTGACCTGTGATAGAATTTCATTTTTCGGAAAAAAATATTTCTCTCCAATTTTGCTCATCTTTTCAGGACTTAAAGACTTACCTACCCCATCGACGAAAATGTCTTCAGCTATGCAATATATCCATTTTAAATGTTTCCCGAGGTTTTCGCAAAAATCACGTAAGTTATGAGAATTTCAATCTTCGAAAAAAGAAATGTCTCTCCGATTAACCTAGAGTCAGTCAGAGTCAGTCAGAGTCAGTCAGAGTCAGTCAGAGTCAGTCAGAGTCAGTCAGAGTCAGTCAGTGTCAGTCAGAGTCAGTCAGAGTCAGACAGAGTCAGTCAGAGTCACCATAAGCCGTAGATTTAGTTGAAAGTATACATTTATATATATATTTCAATAGTGTTCATCAAGACGAACAAAATGATGTATTACTTGACCTATTTACGTAAAAAAAAATTTCGGCTAAAAATCAAAATCGCGTACAGGTCTTGACCTGTGATAGAATTTCATTTTTCGGAAAAAAATATTTCTCTCCAATTTTGCTCATCTTTTCAGGACTTAAAGACTTACCTACCCCATCGACGAAAATGTCTTCAGCTATGCAATATATCCATTTTAAATGTTTCCCGAGGTTTTCGCAAAAATCACGTAAGTTATGAGAATTTCTATCTTCGAAAAAAGAAATGTCTCTCCGATTAACCTAGAGTCAGTCAGAGTCAGTCAGAGTCAGTCAGAGTCAGTCAGAGTCAGTCAGAGTCAGTCAGAGTCAGTCAGAGTCAGTCAGAGTCAGACAGAGTCAGTCAGAGTCACCATAAGCCGTAGATTTAGTTGAAAGTATACATTTATATATATATTTCAATAGTGTTCATCAAGACGAACAAAATGATGTATTACTTGACATATTTACGTAAAAAAAAATTTCGGCTAAAAATCAAAATCGCGTACAGGTCTTGACCTGTGATAGAATTTCATTTTTCGGAAAAAAATATTTCTCTCCAATTTTGCTCATCTTTTCAGGACTTAAAGACTTACCTACCCCATCGACGAAAATGTCTTCAGCTATGCAATATATCCATTTTAAATGTTTCCCGAGGTTTTCGCAAAAATCACGTAAGTTATGAGAATTTCTATCTTCGAAAAAAGAAATGTCTCTCCGATTAACCTAGAGTCAGTCAGAGTCAGTCAGAGTCAGTCAGAGTCAGTCAGAGTCAGTCAGAGTCAGTCAGAGTCAGTCAGAGTCAGTCAGAGTCAGACAGAGTCAGTCAGAGTCACCATAAGCCGTAGATTTAGTTGAAAGTATACATTTATATATATATTTCAATAGTGTTCATCAAGACGAACAAAATGATGTATTACTTGACATATTTACGTAAAAAAAAATTTCGGCTAAAAATCAAAATCGCGTACAGGTCTTGACCTGTGATAGAATTTCATTTTTCGGAAAAAAATATTTCTCTCCAATTTTGCTCATCTTTTCAGGACTTAAAGACTTACCTACCCCATTGACGAAAATGTCTTCAGCTATGCAATATATCCATTTTAAATGTTTCCCGAGGTTTTCGCAAAAATCACGTAAGTTATGAGAATTTCTATCTTCGAAAAAAGAAATGTCTCTCCGATTAACCTAGAGTCAGTCAGAGTCAGTCAGAGTCAGTCAGAGTCAGTCAGAGTCAGTCAGAGTCAGTCAGAGTCAGTCAGAGTCAGTCAGAGTCAGTCAGAGTCAGTCAGTGTCAGTCAGAGTCAGTCAGAGTCTGTCAGAGTCAGTCAGAGTCATTCAGTGTCAGTCAGAGTCAGTCAGAGTCAGACAGAGTCAGTCAGAGTCACCATAAGCAGTAGATTTAGTTGAAAGTATACATTTATATATATATTTCAATAGTGTTCATCAAGACGAACAAAATGATGTATTACTTGACATATTTACGTAAAAAAAAATTTCGGCTAAAAATCAAAATCGCGTACAGGTCTTGACCTGTGATAGAATTTCATTTTTCGGAAAAAAATATTTCTCTCCAATTTTGCTCATCTTTTCAGGACTTAAAGACTTACCTACCCCATCGACGAAAATGTCTTCAGCTATGCAATATATCCATTTTAAATGTTTCCCGAGGTTTTCGCAAAAATCACGTAAGTTATGAGAATTTCTATCTTCGAAAAAAGAAATGTCTCTCCGATTAACCTAGAGTCAGTCAGAGTCAGTCAGAGTCAGTCAGAGTCAGTCAGAGTCAGTCAGAGTCAGTCAGAGTCAGTCAGAGTCAGTCAGAGTCTGTCAGAGTCAGTCAGAGTCTGTCAGAGTCAGTCAGAGTCATTCAGTGTCAGTCAGAGTCAGTCAGAGTCAGACAGAGTCAGTCAGAGTCACCATAAGCCGTAGATTTAGTTGAAAGTATACATTTATATATATATTGCAATAGTGTTCATCAAGACGAACAAAATGATGTATTACTTGACATATTTACGTAAAAAAAAATTTCGGCTAAAAATCAAAATCGCGTACAGGTCTTGACCTGTGATAGAATTTCATTTTTCGGAAAAAAATATTTCTCTCCAATTTTGTTCATCTTTTCAGGACTTAGAGACTTACCTACCCCATCGACGAAAATGTCTTCAGCTATGCAATATATCCATTTTAAATGTTTCCCGAGGTTTTCGCAAAAATCACGTAAGTTATGAGAATTTCTATCTTCGAAAAAAGAAATGTCTCTCCGACTAACCTAGAGTCAGTCAGAGTCAGTCAGAGTCAGTCAGAGTCAGTCAGAGTCAGTCAGAGTCAGTCAGAGTCAGTCAGAGTCAGTAAGTGTCAGTCAGAGTCTGTCAGAGTCAGACAGAGTCAGTCAGAGTCACCATAAGCCGTAGATTTAGTTGAAAGTATACATTTATATATATATTTCAATAGTGTTCATCAAGACGAACAAAATGATGTATTACTTGACATATTTACGTAAAAAAAAATTTCGGCTAAAAATCAAAATCGCGTACAGGTCTTGACCTGTGATAGAATTTCATTTTTCGGAAAAAAATATTTCTCTCCAATTTTGCTCATCTTTTCAGGACTTAAAGACTTACCTACCCCATCGACGAAAATGTCTTCAGCTATGCAATATATCCATTTTAAATGTTTCCCGAGGTTTTCGCAAAAATCACGTAAGTTATGAGAATTTCAATCTTCGAAAAAAGAAATGTCTCTCCGATTAACCTAGAGTCAGTCAGAGTCAGTCAGAGTCAGTCAGAGTCAGTCAGAGTCAGTCAGAGTCAGTCAGAGTCAGTCAGTGTCAGTCAGAGTCAGTCAGAGTCAGACAGAGTCAGTCAGAGTCACCATAAGCCGTAGATTTAGTTGAAAGTATACATATATATATATATTTCAATAGTGTTCATCAAGACGAACAAAATGATGTATTACTTGACATATTTACGTAAAAAAAAATTTCCGCTAAAAATCCAAATTGCGTACAGGTCTTGACCTGTGACAGAATTTCATTTTTCGGAAAAAAATATTTCTCTCCAATTTTGCTCATTCTTTCAGGTCTTAAAGACTTCCCTACCCCATCGACGAAAATGTCTTCAGCTATGCAATATATCCATTTTAAATGTTTCCCGAGGCTTTTGCAAAAATCACGTAAGTTATGAGAATTTCTATCTTCGTAAAAAGAAATGTCTCTCCGATTAACCTAGAGTCAGTCAGAGTCTGTCAGAGTCAGTCAGGGTCTGTCAGAGTCTGTCAGAGTCAGTCAGAGTCAGTCAGAGTCAGTCAGAGTCTGTCAGAGTCAGTCAGAGTCAGTCAGTGTCAGTCAGAGTCAGTCAGAGTCAGACAGAGTCAGTCAGAGTCACCATAAGCCGTAGATTTAGTTGAAAGTATACATATATATATATATTTCAATAGTGTTCATCAAGACGAACAAAATGATGTATTACTTGACATATTTACGTAAACAAAAATTTCCGCTAAAAATCCAAATTGCGTACAGGTCTTGACCTGTGACAGAATTTCATTTTTCGGAAAAAAATATTTCTCTCCAATTTTGCTCATTCTTTCAGGACTTAAAGACTTACCTACCCCATCGACGAAAATGTCTTCAGCTATGCAATATATCCATTTTAAATGTTTCCCGAGGCTTTTGCAAAAATCACGTAAGTTATGAGAATTTCTATCTTCGTAAAAAGAAATGTCTCTCCGATTAACCTAGAGTCAGTCAGAGTCAGTCAGAGTCAGTCAGAGTCTGTCAGAGTCAGTCAGAGTCTGTCAGAGTCAGTCAGAGTCTGTCAGAGTCTGTCAGAGTCAGTCAGAGTCAGTCAGAGTCATTCAGAGTCTGTCAGAGTCAGTCAGAGTCAGTCAGTGTCAGTCAGAGTCAGTCAGAGTCAGACAGAGTCAGTCAGAGTCACCATAAGCCGTAGATTTAGTTGAAAGTATACATATATATATATATTTCAATAGTGTTCATCAAGACGAACAAAATGATGTATTACTTGACATATTTACGTAAACAAAAATTTCCGCTAAAAATCCAAATTGCGTACAGGTCTTGACCTGTGACAGAATTTCATTTTTCGGAAAAAAATATTTCTCTCCAATTTTGCTCATTCTTTCAGGTCTTAAAGACTTACCTACCCCATCGACGAAAATGTCTTCAGCTATGCAATATATCCATTTTAAATGTTTCCCGAGGCTTTTGCAAAAATCACGTAAGTTATGAGAATTTCTATCTTCGTAAAAAGAAATGTCTCTCCGATTAACCTAGAGTCAGTCAGAGTCAGTCAGAGTCAGTCAGAGTCTGTCAGAGTCAGTCAGAGTCTGTCAGAGTCAGTCAGAGTCTGTCAGAGTCAGTCAGAGTCAGTCAGAGTCAGTCAGAGTCAGTCAGAGTCTGTCAGAGTCAGTCAGAGTCAGTCAGTGTCAGTCAGAGTCAGTCAGAGTCAGCCAGAGTCAGTCAGAGTCACCATAAGCCGTAGATTTAGTTGAAAGTATACATTTATATATATATATTTCAATAGTGTTCATGAAGACGAATAAAATGATGTATTACTTGACATATTTACGTAAAAAAAAATTTCGGCTAAAAATCAAAATCGCGTACAGGTCTTGACCTGTGATAGAATTTCATTTTTCGGAAAAAAATATTTCTCTCCAATTTTGCTCATCTTTTCAGGACTTAAAGACTTACCTACCCCATCGACGAAAATGTCTTCAGCTATGCAATATATCCATTTTAAATGTTTCCCGAGGTTTTCGCAAAAATCACGTAAGTTATGAGAATTTCTATCTTCGAAAAAAGAAATGTCTCTCCGATTAACCTAGAGTCAGTCAGAGTCAGTCAGAGTCAGTCAGAGTCAGTCAGAGTCAGTCAGAGTCAGTCAGAGTCTGTCAGAGTCAGTCAGAGTCTGTCAGAGTCAGTCAGAGTCATTCAGTGTCAGTCAGAGTCAGTCAGAGTCAGACAGAGTCAGTCAGAGTCACCATAAGCCGTAGATTTAGTTGAAAGTATACATTTATATATATATATTTCAATAGTGTTCATCAAGACGAACAAAATGATGTATTACTTGACATTTTTACGTAAAAAAAAATTTCGGCTAAAAATCAAAATCGCGTACAGGTCTTGACCTCTGATAGAATTTCATTTTTCGGAAAAAAATATTTCTCTCCAATTTTGCTCATCTTTTCAGGACTTAAAGACTTACCTACCCCATCGACGAAAATGTCTTCAGCTATGCAATGTATCCATTTTAAATGTTTCCCGAGGTTTTCGCAAAAATCACGTAAGTTATGAGAATTTCTATCTTCGAAAAAAGAAATGTCTCTCCGATTAACCTAGAGTCAGTCAGAGTCAGTCAGAGTCAGTCAGAGTCAGTCAGAGTCAGTCAGAGTCTGTCAGAGTCAGTCAGAGTCTGTCAGAGTCAGTCAGAGTCAGTCAGTGTCAGTCAGAATCAGTCAGAGTCAGACAGAGTCAGTCAGAGTCACCATAAGCCGTAGATTTAGTTGAAAGTATACATTTATATATATATATTTCAATAGTGTTCATCAAGACGAACAAAATGATGTATTACTTGACATATTTACGTAAAAAAAAAATTCGGCTAAAAATCAGAATCGCGTACAGGTCTTGACCTGTGATAGAATTTCATTTTTCGGAAAAAAATATTTCTCTCCAATTTTGCTCATTCTTTCAGGACTTAAAGACTTACCTACCCCATCGACGAAAATGTCTTCAGCTATGCAATATATCCATTTTAAATGTTTCCCGAGGCTTTTGCAAAAATCATGTAAGTTATGAGAATTTCTATCTTCGTAAAAAGAAATGTCTCTCCGATAACCTAGAGTCAGTCAGAGTCAGTCAGAGTCAGTCAGAGTCTGTCAGAGTCAGTCAGAGTCTGTCAGAGTCAGTCAGAGTCTGTCAGAGTCAGTCAGAGTCAGTCAGAGTCAGTCAGAGTCTGTCAGAGTCAGTCAGAGTCAGTCAGTGTCAGTCAGAGTCAGTCAGAGTCAGACAGAGTCAGTCAGAGTCACCATAAGCCGTAGATTTAGTTTAAAGTATACATATATATATATATTTCAATAGTGTTCATCAAGACGAACAAAATGATGTATTACTTGACATATTTACGTAAACAAAAATTTCCGCTAAAAATCCAAATTGCGCACAGGTCTTGACCTGTGACAGAATTTCATTTTTCGGAAAAAAATATTTCTCTCCAATTTTGCTCATTCTTTCAGGACTTAAAGACTTACCTACCCCATCGACGAAAATGTCTTCAGCTATGCAATATATCCATTTTAAATGTTTCCCGAGGCTTTTGCAAAAATCACGTAAGTTATGAGAATTTCTATCTTCGTAAAAAGAAATGTCTCTCCGATTAACCTAGAGTCAGTCAGAGTCAGTCAGAGTCAGTCAGAGTCTGTCAGAGTCAGTCAGAGTCTGTCAGAGTCAGTCAGAGTCTGTCAGAGTCTGTCAGAGTCAGTCAGAGTCAGTCAGAGTCAGTCAGAGTCTGTCAGAGTCAGTCAGAGTCAGTCAGTGTCAGTCAGAGTCAGTCAGAGTCAGACAGAGTCAGTCAGAGTCACCATAAGCCGTAGATTTAGTTGAAAGTATACATATATATATATATTTCAATAGTGTTCATCAAGACGAACAAAATGATGTATTACTTGACATATTTACGTAAACAAAAATTTCCGCTAAAAATCCAAATTGCGTACAGGTCTTGACCTGTGACAGAATTTCATTTTTCGGAAAAAAATATTTCTCTCCAATTTTGCTCATTCTTTCAGGACTTAAAGACTTACCTACCCCATCGACGAAAATGTCTTCAGCTATGCAATATATCCATTTTAAATGTTTCCCGAGGTTTTCGCAAAAATCACGTAAGTTATGAGAATTTCTATCTTCGAAAAAAGAAATGTCTCTCCGATTAACCTAGAGTCAGACAGAGTCAGTCAGAGTCAGTCAGAGTCAGTCAGAGTCAGTCAGAGTCAGTCAGAGTCTGTCAGAGTCAGTCAGAGTCTGTCAGAGTCAGTCAGAGTCATTCAGTGTCAGTCAGAGTCAGTCAGAGTCAGACAGAGTCAGTCAGAGTCACCATAAGCCGTAGATTTAGTTGAAAGTATACATTTATATATATATATTTCAATACTGTTCATCAAGACGAACAAAATGATGTATTACTTGACATATTTACGTAAAAAAAAATTTCGGCTAAAAATCAAAATCGCGTACAGGTCTTGACCTGTGACAGAATTTCATTTTTCGGAAAAAAATATTTCTCTCCAATTTTGCTCATCTTTTCAGGACTTAAAGACTTACCTACCCCATCGACGAAAATGTCTTCAGCTATGCAATATAACCATTTTAAATGTTTCCCGAGGTTTTCGCAAAAATCACGTAAGTTATGAGAATTTCAATCTTCGAAAAAAGAAATGTCTCTCCGATTAACCTAGAGTCAGTCAGAGTCAGTCAGAGTCAGTCAGAGTCAGTCAGAGTCAGTCAGAGTCTGTCAGAGTCAGTCAGAGTCTGTCAGAGTCAGTCAGAGTCAGTCAGTGTCAGTCAGAGTCAGTTAGAGTCAGACAGAGTCAGTCAGAGTCACCATAAGCCGTAGATTTAGTTGAAAGTATACATTTATATATATATATTTCAATAGTGTTCATCAAGACGAACAAAATGATGTATTACTTGACATTTTTACGTAAAAAAAAATTTCGGCTAAAAATCAAAATCGCGTACAGGTCTTGACCTGTGATAGAATTTCATTTTTCGGAAAAAAATATTTCTCTCCAATTTTGCTCATCTTTTCAGGACTTAAAGACTTACCTACCCCCTCGACGAAAATGTCTTCAGCTATGCAATATATCCATTTTAAATGTTTCCCGAGGTTTTCGCAAAAATCACGTAAGTTATGAGAATTTCTATCTTCGAAAAAAGAAATGTCTCTCCGATTAACCTAGAGTCAGTCAGAGTCAGTCAGAGTCAGTCAGAGTCAGTCAGAGTCAGTCAGAGTCTGTCAGAGTCAGTCAGAGTCTGTCAGAGTCTGTCAGAGTCAGTCAGTGTCAGTCAGAGTCAGTCAGAGTCAGACAGAGTCAGTCAGAGTCACCATAAGCCGTAGATTTAGTTGAAAGTATACATTTATATATATATATTTCAATAGTGTTCATCAAGACGAACAAAATGATGTATTACTTGACATATTTACGTAAAAAAAAAATTCGGCTAAAAATCAGAATCGCGTACAGGTCTTGACCTGTGATAGAATTTCATTTTTCGGAAAAAAATATTTCTCTCCAATTTTGCTCATTCTTTCAGGACTTAAAGACTTACCTACCCCATCGACGAAAATGTCTTCAGCTATGCAATATATCCATTTTAAATGTTTCCCGAGGCTTTTGCAAAAATCACGTAAGTTATGAGAATTTCTATCTTCGTAAAAAGAAATGTCTCTCCGATAACCTAGAGTCAGTCAGAGTCAGTCAGAGTCAGTCAGAGTCTGTCAGAGTCAGTCAGAGTCTGTCAGAGTCAGTCAGAGTCTGTCAGAGTCAGTCAGAGTCAGTCAGAGTCAGTCAGAGTCTGTCAGAGTCAGTCAGAGTCAGTCAGTGTCAGTCAGAGTCAGTCAGAGTCAGACAGAGTCAGTCAGAGTCACCATAAGCCGTAGATTTAGTTGAAAGTATACATATATATATATATTTCAATAGTGTTCATCAAGACGAACAAAATGATGTATTACTTGACATATTTACGTAAACAAAAATTTCCGCTAAAAATCCAAATTGCGCACAGGTCTTGACCTGTGACAGAATTTCATTTTTCGGAAAAAAATATTTCTCTCCAATTTTGCTCATTCTTTCAGGACTTAAAGACTTACCTACCCCATCGACGAAAATGTCTTCAGCTATGCAATATATCCATTTTAAATGTTTCCCGAGGCTTTTACAAAAATCACGTAAGTTATGAGAATTTCTATCTTCGTAAAAAGAAATGTCTCTCCGATTAACCTAGAGTCAGTCAGAGTCAGTCAGAGTCAGTCAGAGTCTGTCAGAGTCAGTCAGAGTCTGTCAGAGTCAGTCAGAGTCTGTCAGAGTCTGTCAGAGTCAGTCAGAGTCAGTCAGAGTCAGTCAGAGTCTGTCAGAGTCAGTCAGAGTCAGTCAGTGTCAGTCAGAGTCAGTCAGAGTCAGACAGAGTCAGTCAGAGTCACCATAAGCCGTAGATTTAGTTGAAAGTATACATATATATATATATTTCAATAGTGTTCATCAAGACGAACAAAATGATGTATTACTTGACATATTTACGTAAACAAAAATTTCCGCTAAAAATCCAAATTGCGCACAGGTCTTGACCTGTGACAGAATTTCATTTTTCGGAAAAAAATATTTCTCTCCAATTTTGCTCATTCTTTCAGGACTTAAAGACTTACCTACCCCATCGACGAAAATGTCTTCAGCTATGCAATATATCCATTTTAAATGTTTCCCGAGGCTTTTGCAAAAATCACGTAAGTTATGAGAATTTCTATCTTCGTAAAAAGAAATGTCTCTCCGATTAACCTAGAGTCAGTCAGAGTCAGTCAGAGTCTGTCAGAGTCAGTCAGAGTCTGTCAGAGTCAGTCAGAGTCTGTCAGAGTCTGTCAGAGTCAGTCAGAGTCAGTCAGAGTCAGTCAGAGTCTGTCAGAGTCAGTCAGAGTCAGTCAGTGTCAGTCAGAGTCAGTCAGAGTCAGACAGAGTCAGTCAGAGTCACCATAAGCCGTAGATTTAGTTGAAAGTATACATATATACATATATTTCAATAGTGTTCATCAAGACGAACAAAATGATGTATTACTTGACATATTTACGTAAAAAAAAATTTCCGCTAAAAATCCAAATTGCGTACAGGTCTTGACCTGTGACAGAATTTCATTTTTCGGAAAAAAATATTTCTCTCCAATTTTGCTCATTCTTTCAGGACTTAAAGACTTACCTACCCCATCGACGAAAATGTCTTCAGCTATGCAATATATCCATTTTAAATGTTTCCCGAGGCTTTTGCAAAAATCACGTAAGTTATGAGAATTTCTATCTTCGTAAAAAGAAATGTCTCTCCGATAACCTAGAGTCAGTCAGAGTTAGTCAGAGTCAGTCAGAGTCTGTCAGAGTCAGTCAGAGTCAGTCAGAGTCAGTCAGAGTCTGTCAGAGTCAGTCAGAGTCAGTCAGTGTCAGTCAGAGTCAGTCAGAGTCAGACAGAGTCAGTCAGAGTCACCATAAGCCGTAGATTTAGTTGAAAGTATACATATATATATATATTTCAATAGTGTTCATCAAGACGAACAAAATGATGTATTACTTGACATATTTACGTAAACAAAAATTTCCGCTAAAAATCCAAATTGCTTACAGGTCTTGACCTGTGACAGAATTTCATTTTTCGGAAAAAAATATTTCTCTCCAATTTTGCTCATTCTTTCAGGACTTAAAGACTTACCTACCCCATCGACGAAAATGTCTTCAGCTATGCAATATATCCATTTTAAATGTTTCCCGAGGCTTTTGCAAAAATCACGTAAGTTATGAGAATTTCTATCTTCGTAAAAAGAAATGTCTCTCCGATTAACCTAGAGTCAGTCAGAGTCAGTCAGAGTCAGTCAGAGTCTGTCAGAGTCAGTCAGAGTCTGTCAGAGTCAGTCAGAGTCAGTCAGAGTCAGTCAGAGTCTGTCAGAGTCAGTCAGAGTCTGTCAGAGTCAGTCAGAGTCAGTCAGTGTCAGTCAGAGTCAGTCAGAGTCAGACAGAGTCAGTCAGAGTCACCATAAGCCGTAGATTTAGTTGAAAGTATACATATATATATATATTTCAATAGTGTTCATCAAGACGAACAAAATGATGTATTACTTGACATATTTACGTAAACAAAAATTTCCGCTAAAAATCCAAATTGCGTACAGGTCTTGACCTGTGACAGAATTTCATTTTTCGGAAAAAAATATTTCTCTCCAATTTTGCTCATTCTTTCAGGACTTAAAGACTTACCTACCCCATCGACGAAAATGTCTTCAGCTATGCAATATATCCATTTTAAATGTTTCCCGAGGCTTTTGCAAAAATCACGTAAGTTATGAGAATTTCTATCTTCGTAAAAAGAAATGTCTCTCCGATTAACCTAATTAACCCAGAGTCAGTCAGTTACTTTTTGTTTAAATGTTGGGGTTAGGCTGAACTTACTTTTTGTTTAAGGCTTGGGATTAGGGAGATGTTACTTTTTGTTTTAGGGATGGGATTAGGGAGAGGTTACTTTTTGTTTTAGGTTGAGGTTTTAGCGTTTTTTGCTAATGTTATGCTATTTTATTAACAGAATTTCTCTAGAGTCTGTTTCTATATCGGTTTCACAGCGTCACTATACCTTATTTCAATATAACTAGTCAAATATGCACTGCGAGACATAAACACGTTACAATCGGTCAATTTTAAGTACACATATCACAAGGATCGCTTTAAAAGCATGCTTCTGTCTTAGTAATTGAGATAAAATTATAAATAAAGTGTCATTGTAAAGGTATTGAATGTATCTATGATTGTATATTAAGATTTGCCCGTTTGTTCGTCTGTATGGGGGTGAGAAATATGTCATATACGGCATATTTTTCTCTAAAATGCCACCTTTAATATAATTATATTTCTCGCTTGTTTTTTGTTATGTCCAATTAAATTTGCAACCATAACATATGTATCTAAAATGTATTCCAAATAATATCAAGTTAATAAGTGTTTGTCCGTCCGTCTGTCCGTGGTATACGAAAAATCATTCATTATCGTTTTTGGTCGGGAAACTGTAACGAAGTTATTCATGACCGTAAAATCATATTACTTACTGATTTGTAGAGATTAAATGTTACTCTTATATATACTTCATTTTATAATTTTATTCATTTGAAATTAGTCAAATATTGACAATTGCCTAGTTTCGCGTTCAATATACATAAGCACACTCATTTCATTCATCTCTCCTGGTACATTTTTCTCACTTAAACTTATATATTTATATACATGTATTAAACATTATTTACCATTAGTATAATACAAGTTTTTTCATATTTTTATCTTCACTAATTATTTTATAATTAATTATTGAAATTTGTATAATATAATTACGCGGTGTTAGTAAATTCATAAATATTGCCTATCGGACTGTATGTCAATTGTATGTTCTATCCCTACCTTCCGAGGGGACCAGAGGGTACTGTGTCATACAGAGATGTGTCTATTTATGTCTCAGCTATACAATGAGACCACTATCATGTATATATATGGCCATATGTAGTCGAGATAACTGTTACACTGGGTGATATTCTCATAAAAATGGAAGGAAATTCAAACAATCGGCCATTTTCGACAAATCACGACCATATATCAATTCCGGTGGTTATAATGTATGCATGTATCATGCATGGTTGTATAAATATGATATATAGCTACACATACATACCATAGTTGTGACATACCATACGCATAACAGTCAATATTCACATTCTAAGATGGTTCAGCGGTATAATTTTTTATTACCTGCCATAGACCCCGACCCTGTGGAGAACATAGGTGATAAGTACATCGATTTGTGAAAGCGAAACTGGCCTTAGTGATATTTTTTCAGAAAGGCACTTTTATGCAATTCAACACATAATACCCATCTTCTGTGAAAAGATTGCATCCATTAATTATCAATTTTACATAATATTGTAAAAATGTCCAAACGGTCTAAGTGAAATGCAATCAATTTTAATGCTAAAACGGTCTAGTGCATTTTGCACTTAGACTGTTTTGGCATTAATTTTTGAACTAAGAATTACTTAGTTGCTGTAGTTTAAGTGACAGTTATTTTTCAAACAGTATTTTGTTTTGCTTATTAAACTATTTCATACATATTATTAATTTAAATATAAACGCAAAAGTCTGTTCAACTATTTTATTAAAAATTAACACATTTTTATTCATTTTTTGTCACTTAGACTATTTTGTCTGTCCTAATTTTGTACATAGCTATTGTTCACATGTTTTATTAATAATTAATATTGATATTAATATGATTTTGACATCTTGGGCGTATTCCTTTCGGGGTGCGGAGTACTCCGAACAATGTAAATGTCAAAGGAACAACTTGGAACATGTTCTATGTTGTTCGGAACGTATACGTATATACAGTGTATATGTTATTGTATACGTAATGGATAATTGCTTTTAATGATTAGTTACTGCCTACTTCGTCAATTTATGTGTATATGTTGGAATCAATGATCATATAGCGGTTAAGTGTGAGGATATCCCTCAGTATTTTTACTGACAGTTCCAAGGCTGTAAATCGCTGTACATAAGGTTATTTTTTTTTATGTTTTGTTTAAGCAGTACAAATGTCTGTTAAAAGTTTCCCTTTACCAACGTACAATTCTTGCACTTAATGTAATAGCCACGTCCTTTTCTCCACATTTCGGTATAATACTCGTATTACTAACTTTCTCGACCTGTTCCGTGATGTATTCCATCCATTAATATGTCCCCTTTACCTTGCACATCCTCAGTCCCTAATATTTTGTAGACTGTTGTTAATCCGGGGTCTGTGTTGGGATGCATTGTCTTGTAAGTGTGACGTTTTCTGTAACAACTTAATCTCTCTTCATAAGAACGCTTATCTCCGCTAGCAGTATATAATTCAATGTATCTGTTTAGCCTCATTAACGAGAATGTATTTGCATGGACTATTTCTCTAACTTTCTACTATATTTTAACCATCCGACCATCTCACAACTAAGACCTATCGAATTCTTTTTAACCAAAGGTGGTGGTATAATTGTAGTTTCACTGTTCTCTGTCAAGGGAGGCCACTGCTTGCAGATGTATATGACAGATTCAGCGGTATATAATTCCTGTGATGATTTAGAAATTACCCACTTTCATTCCATGCTACAGTCCATACCACAGACTCATAGAAACATGCACGCAGCATGTTATTCAATAATTTCAAGGCTAATCCTCCATTTAAAGCGCAGGCATATGTGCAATACGCCGAACAAAAATCTTAAATATGATAATTTTCCACAATTGCTATCCACGTATGGAACATCTCCTTAACAAAATAAGAGCAGATTTTCAAGTAATTGACTTAAATACATGTAGTTTAATAGCCTAATTGGCGAGAACGAAATGTTGCTAGACATCATGCGTGTTTTGGTAGGCAAAGTAACAACACGAGTTTCCAAAATATGTTTATGTACGGTATGTATCTTCTGTTTCATGTTATAAGATTTCTCAAACTTTTGTTGTCATGGTAACCTACTGTACGTATGTCTGCATTTGTTAAGATGCAGCTTAATGAAATATTCTGAGATCGTGTACGCTGTGTTTAATTTATGACGAGTTTATCATCATAGTATAATATACTGACACAAAAGAGGAACTCTGCTCTTGGGTTTTATTTTTAGGAAATCCAAAATTTAGGATATTTGTCTGCTTACAACGGATGGTGCGTTCACCGTCCTCGAGATGTACGTAAATGTGCATGTACTTTTTGGAAAATTTCACTCAGTTATTACCATGAAAATATAGTAAATATACAGTGTACAGTTTATTAATTGCTTTAGTCTATATAGTATTTGAGAAAGTATACGTAACGCCATTAAAATGCATTTTTAATCTTGCTACTTTTGGAAATATCATTTGGAGTAGTGACATATTAAAATGAGTATAAGTCATTGAACTACTCTTCCACAAGATCGTGACATGTACAATATTAAACAGGGCATTATTGTAGTTGCTATTTGCGTTTATAATGGCCATAAGTATCTTTGGAGAGGACATAACTATAAGTATAGCACTTGTCAATAGTGAATAGATACAACAATCGCATAGATTCTGCATAAATTGTTATAATTTTAACAATAATATATGTGTACTTGTGAAATATACGATGTTACTTCACATGGACAGTTTAGCCAGCATGAAATAATGCTTATAGTTCGGTGTTTTCAACTTCATTTTGCAGTAAAAACGGTAAAGTGTTGCTAACCGTCGTTTGAAGACTTTCCTATCGCCATCATATCGAGCTTATCAACAGCAGTTAGGGTCGCTCGTGTCATTTTATTCTAGTTCCGAATACGGTATTCATTTAATAGACGAATGACAACGTGCACATCAGTGACATTAGCATGCATCGATCAAATGTTCAACAACCCGGTGCAAATCCGATTGTAATTGTTAATTACCACGGTACAAATTGGATTGTATGTATTTCGGAAGAAAAAGTAAGTTCTTGTTTAAATTATTTCATACGATTTTCTTCTAACATGAGTAGTATTCCGCTGGAAATGGTTTCCTAAGTTATGTCTGTTTCTTGAGATTGTGCAGTCTTTTACATGTAGTACTTGAATTGCTATGTACTGTACGATTTACATGCTCACGTACCATGTTTCATTCATGTTGCAAAAACTACAGGTATCATTAGAAAATTGTCCGTCCGTCTGTCTGCATTGTAATTCCAACGTTAGTATATACATGTACCGAATAGGCTGCGTTTGTGGAATTATACTGTTCGTTTCATGTTCTTAATTGTATGTGTGATACATTATACCATCAAATAGCAGCCATTGCCGTCCATCGCAATTGTTTACGTAAATGGTCCTGTTTTACGTAATTACTGATAACAAACTCTATCTCCGTGTGTACCTGTATTCAAATGTTCACCCACGATATCATTAAAACTGAATTCTGGATAAAAAAAGTTCAAATCGCTAGTCACTAGAGTGGACGACACAATCATCTTTGTGCGCTACATAACAATAACGTCAATATGGGTTGTGATTGTTAATAAACGAGGTGCATTTCAGTAATGAGCATTGTCCAACATTCTGACTCTGGCTGACTCTGGTTGACTCTGGCTGACTCTGGGTTAATTAGATTAATCGGAGAGACCATTTTATTTTGAAGACAGAAATTCTCATAAGGGTCCCCTTACGTGATTTTTGCGAAAACCTCGGGATATATTTCTATTTTTCGAAATTAATGCATTGAAATATAAATCGACTAAATGTGTTAGAAGTCATACTGACTTACAACTAATACAAGCCATTAACGAACATAAAACTGTACAAAAATCTCCGTTTATGATAATTTGATTTCCCATTGTTGCTATTAAGGTAAGTGAGACAGAGTATTAAGCTAAGTGAGACAGAGCATTAAGCTAAGTGAGACAGAGCGTGATTTCCCATTGTTGCTATTAAGCTAAGTGAGACAGAGCGTGATTTCCCATAGTTGCTATTAAGCTAAGTGAGACAGAGCGTGATATACCATCGTAGCTATTTAGCTAAGTGAGACAGAGCGTGATTTCTCGTTGTTGCTATTAAGCTAAGTGAGACAGAGCGTGATTTCCCATTGTTGCTAATAAGCTTAGTGAGACAGAGCGTGATTTCCACTTGTTGCTATTAAGCTAAGTGAGACAGAGCGTGATTTCCCATTGTTGCTATTAAGCTAAGTGAGACCGAGTGTGATTTTCCATTGTTGCTATTAAGCTTAGTGAGACAGAGCGTGATTTCCCTTTGTTGCTATTAAGCTTAGTGAGACAGAGCGTGATTTCCACTTGTTGCTATTAAGCTAAGTGAGACAGAGCGTGATTTCCACTTGTTGCTATTATGCTAAGTGAGACAGAGCGTGATTTCCAAATGTTGCTGTACAGTTAAGTAAGACAGAGCCTGTTTTCCTATTGTTGCTAATAAGCTAAGTGAGACAGAGCGTGTTTTCTCATTGTTGCTATTAAGCTAAGTGAGACAGAGCGTGTTTTCTCATTGTTGCTATTAAGCTAAGTGAGACAGCGCGTGTTTTCTCATTGTTGCTAATGAGCTAAGTGAGACAGAGCGTGTTTTCTCATTGTTGCTATTAAGCTAAGTGAGACAGAGCGTGATTTCCCATTGTTGCTATTTTGCTAAGCGAGACAGAGCGTGATTTCCCATTGTTGCTATTAAGCTATGTGAGGCAGAGCGTGATTTCCCATTGTTGCTATTAAGCTATGTGAGGCAGAGCGTGATTTCCCATTGTTGCTATTAAGCTAAGCGAGACAGAGCGTGATTTCCCATTGTTGCTATTAAGCTAAGTGAGACAGAGCGTTATTTCCCATTGTTGCTAATAAGCTAAGTGAGACAGAGTGTGATTTTCCATTGTTGCTATTAAGCTTAGTGAGACAGAGCGTGATTTCCCTTTGTTGCTATTAAGCTAAGTGAGACAGAGCATGCGAAGCGTTTAATGAGGAGGAGGATTTAATCAGATTTGTTCAGATGATACTTTCTAATACATAGTTAGTTGAACCGAATGTTAACTAGAAGGACTGGAATAAATGACTGTACAGAATGATGCATGCGACATTTTTATCCTGCGCGAAACACTACTATATTTATGATGCATAGTCCATTTTAAATTTCAAAATCTCCGTTTTAAAATATTTTATGTATCACGGTTTGCAAGGATGACAGGAATTTCGCCGTTAGTTAAAAATCACATTTTCAAGTCCGATAACGATCTTTTTATTCATTACATAATCATACAGACTGAATATTACGATTATGGGTTTATGTTTAAATAAAGTAAATACTTACGCCCTTAAAATCTAACATTTTTTCATGCGAGATTTTTTCTTCACATTCCTCAATTTTAAGTGTCACATTTCCTGTACTATTACCGATAAGATTTGAAATACGATCTGGCAAACATCGGCTGTCGAATTTATCTTCCTATATCTATTAAAAGAGAGAGAATAACCCATGACATAATCATTAGACAGTTTCATAAATATATCGTTGAAACCTCTACACGTTGGAATATATTTGAGCTACGGAATTCACAGGAAATGGGGTAATTCAATTGTCATTATTTTGTATTATTCATTTTATGAAGTATTTAAAAACTCCATTCATTTGACATTTTTCAGAGTGGAATTTCAATCACTATTCTTCAGTCAATTCTTGTTAAATCATTTTGCAGACCAACTTAAGTTGTAAGATTTTAGTATCATCTACAGGAGGAAGGCATTATGTATATTTTCTAACATATCATTGATGAATTCATATGAAAATCAGGGCAAGACTGAGCCCTGTGGTATACTGTAGAAACTGTAGGACATTCAGAGCTTACATCATTAATTCTTATTTGCTGGATAATGTCTAGGGTTATATTAACAATATGGTAAGATGAAGAAATTAATGGTTAATGTATTTATGTACATGTATATAGGATATGTAGAATAGTTATTTATCACAACTTTACAATTATTAAAACGAGTATTAATAAAAAATATCCATATCGCCTACGTTTAATGCATTAAATAGGAATGGTCATGAACACTGCAGCAAACACAAAAAGAAATATGATAATATTTAGCGTTAACATGCAAGTTATGACGAATCTATTAAGCATGTCCAGCAAAATTCTCCCAACCTACAAATCCAGTTCAGTAAATTTATTCCATCTCAAACGATTCGTCTTTCAGACAAAATTCAACACGTCATCAGTGTGCACAGGAACTTGAATAAACATAGTTATCTTTGTTCGAAATGCCCAATCACAATTGACTAGATTCCGCGCACTTGATAGTATTACGGGAATGGATTATTATTAAGTAGCTAACGCAATAGGAGTTATTTTATAATCGACATGACTTAACTAGAATATATTCCATTTCAAGACTCGGCTTAGAAAGTCAAGATGATGTGCTTTTCACGCTTGCATCAATAGCTCACACAATTCTGAAGGAATCCGGACACCAAACATACATCAATGTTAAATAATTAATACCCAGTTATAAAGACAATAAACTTGCACATGTACTTCAACAACAAATATAACTTTTTTTAAAAAAACACGGAATCAATATTTTAATCTCTCTATGCATATTCAACTTGAATACAACTTCTATTTAATGTTGACCTTATATTGACGAATTCCTCAATGAAGTTTTTTTCAACTTTGTCGCTTTTAAAAATCCCACATTTTGAAGATTTGCATTACATTACATAAATAGCGACACGACTGAATGCTCAAGGTAACACTATAATACATATATTATTTAAACTGCGTAATATATAAACTACAAGGGAAATCACCTGCTGTGTACTATAATCTTCCTGTTTGCTATTGTTATTGACATTTAAATACTGATATATAACACCACTTACATTGTGTCTATAGGCCAATCATAAATATAATATATGTCTTGTAGTTACGTATTCTCTCTCTTGTAAACATGTCATATACGTACAGCGTCAACTCGTATCGTACTTTGCATCCATATATCAGTCATTTTATATTTTATGTGCGTCACGTGTCCCTTTACTTTAATAATACTGAATTACAGTGCAAATGATGAAATGAGTTTTATGTTTGTGTCAATCGACAGTATTGGCATATTGCAGGTATAAATTAAGTTAAACATATGAAAATAGTGTCAAATTCTGAATTTTAAACTGTACGGTTTTCCTACACTGGATGAAAATCGCCGTGTCCCTTTATGGGGGAAAGAGTAATATAGGTACGATAATTAAAGCATATTGTAATATTACAAATTATCACTTAGTTAGTTTTATTGACTTATGATGTACTTTGCATAAGTAACAAAAATATTTTTGAAAACAATTCATATGACCGAATAAGTTGAGTCATTTTCACTGTCCCGCTGTTTCGCATCATTTCTGTCACAACAAATAAATTGTTAATTTTAACTGTTTATGTTCCTTGATTAAGCTTTACCTTTAACGTCACTAAGTACGCTACGTGCGAAAGTTTTTTAAAAAGGCGGCATGTCAGGCATGGCGTTAAGGCGTTGGGAATATTTTTTGACAGACTCGAGTGCTTTAGATAAGTGTAGGGGACAAAGGAGGATAACAAACAGATAGCATGTTGACGATGAATACTTCAGACTTTTTATTTGATATTTCTATCTTACATTTTTGTTTGTTTTTAAACTTAAAAATAAAGAGCGCATAAACAAATGTATATGAGATCAAATTTAATGTGATTCACTGGTTAGAAAATTGAATTATAGGAGAGTTTTGTCTTTTAACGGAAATGACACAAAGTTTTGCCCCTTAACTTTCAAACTAGAACAGACGGCTAAATAAATGATAAGAACTGTGGAAAGGGATGAAAACAATGCTCGAAATGTTTATGAACTGAAATGAATTGGTTCGAATGCAGTTTTCTTCTCTCATTTATTTATACAAAATAACAAGTCGAAATGCACATAAAATATAGAACGACTGACATACGTACAGTGTCACCTCGTATTGTCCTTGCATCGATATATACGTACAGCATTAACTCATATCGTACTTAGCATCCATATATGACTTTATAAAAAAACTACTTTCTCTTATATAGGTGTTATGACTGAATTTTTACTCTTTGGTGCCTTGGCTGAAATTGAACTGTGCTACAATGGTCTACATTTCAGGTCTAACGACCATGTCATCGTTCTGCTGCTAGCAACCGTCTTGGTTTTCGAGAGCATCGATGGAGTTCCTCTTATGTCAATAAAAAGAGATAATAACTCATTAGATGGACACAAAGAAACAGTCACCAAGGCTAACTGTACAGTAATTGAACGTTGTTATGATTGCAGTTGTTTAGGTCTACAGAACATCCCGAAATATCTGCCACAGAACATTACCTGTTTGAATCTTAGAGGAAATGCCATAACATCCATTAATGGAGAAGATCTTAGGAGGTACCAGCATCTAGTCAATCTGTCATTGAGCAATAACTGCATACAGACAATACATGAGGGGGATTTTATGGCTCTTTCATCTCTTAAAATGTTAGATATAAGCTTAAACAACATACGATATGAGAAGATAGACAAAAATGCATTTAAGAATTTATCATCATTATGTTACTTAGATCTGAAACAAAGAGCTGACCTGGTTCCAAATACCGCATATCCCCAATCACTAAGGGATCTGAAGCGAATTGAATATCTCATGATTGACGGAATCGACAGTCCGCTACCACATCTCCCAAACTTGAAAGAACTTTACTTATCTGGTCAGTATGGGAAATGTAAAATACAACATCCGACGGGAGCTTTATTCCAGAATATTGTCAATATCAGAAAGTTATATATGTCGAACTGTAGCATACTTGGGGTGGAAGAGGGTGCTTTTAAAAATTTAACATATTTAGAGTCTTTGGATTTATCCTGGAACACCAATCTTACTTTCGGACCAATGTATAACATTACCTTCGGTCTTCATCGCACCAATTTTAAGCGACTGAACATTAACAATGTTTACGCGTATTATAGATATGATTCATGCACAACCTTGAACAAGGACAATATAAAGAACCTTCGGAACACATCCTTAGAATTCATGACTTTAGAAGGAAACAATCTAGTTCGCATTGAAGCCTCTGCCGTTCATATGATTCCACAGACACTAAGATACGTGTCAATGCGAGATAACATGCTAATGTTTGGTGAGTCAACGGAAATGATGATCAACAATCATATTCTTAAACATATCGTGTACTATGACACTAGTAAGATGTTCAGCAGTCATATGCCACCTGTCATCAACACCCACATGTCAAGTGAAATGCAAACCCCGGATAATTGCATTGCATGCGGCACACTTTTTACTAGGGACCAAATAAAAACGTACTTCGAAGTCCTTGATGATCGCTTGATGAAGTTCAACATAACTCCCATAGGAAGTAACAAACATTTGTCAGACACAGCACAATATGAGATAGAATATCTTGATCTCTCCGAAAGTCTCTCTGATACTTACAAACTTATTTTTAAATTATTTGACAGTCCGGAAAAGCTGAGGTATTTAGATATGTCCGGAACTTATTTAGGATATGCGTTACTTGACAACAGTACATTTTTTGACAAGTTTGTTAGTCTGACGACATTAGATATAGGAACAAATGGAATACTTGGCCTGAAAGAAAATATATTTGATAACTTGAAACATTTGGAACGACTTTATTTAGGGAATAACAAAATTGCAAACATCACTTTTAATATTCACCTTCTGAAAAAGCTAACCTACTTAGATTTGCACTCCAACCATTTGGAAGTTCTGAACAAGAAGGTGATGGAGTCATTGGACAGGTTACAGGACATAACAGTGAACATGCTTGATAATAATTTGGTATGTTTTTGCGATCAACAAAATCTTGAATTTCTCCAATGGATAATTTCCAATCGCCTAAAATTCGAAAAGTTTGATCAAATACAGTGTGTTTTTAAGAACGGAACAGGAATTGCGATACCTGATTTGAAATTTGATCAGTTCAAATATGAATGTCAACCACCGACCTTTCATACCCTTACCCTTGTCACAAGTTTGTGTATTCTCACATTTCTACTTATCGTCTTTGGTGGCGTTATCTATAGGTACAGATGGAACTTGAGGTACCTTTATTACATGACTAAATTCAAGCTTGCTGGTGGCTATCGACCAATAGATGATGCAGATTATGAGAAAGATATATTTGTATCCTATGCTGAAGAGGATTCGACGTTTGTCCGAGAGCATGTGCTGGCACAACTTGAGGACACTGGTGATTTCTCTTTACTGGTACATGGGAGAGACTTCGAACCTGGGGAGTTTGTTGCAGATAATATCGTACGGGCCGTGACCTCCTCCCGGAGAACACTTGTGATACTCACGGAGTCGTACATTCGGAGCAAATGGTGTATGTACGAAATGAATATCGCGAGATTAGAAGGAATTAACGCCGACAGAAATATTCTTTGTGTCGTCATGAAAGAAAATATTCCTGTAAAAACTCTGCCAATTGAAATAATTGACATTATTCGATCGAAAACTTATATTGACTATCCAGATAGTCCCGAGGATCGGAGAGACTTTTGGGAAAGACTCAAAATAACACTTAAGACACGGTAAGACATATTAATTGATCATTTATGTGTCAGTAATGATTTGAATAAGTATCTGTTTTTGACGATTATCGTGTGCTATTTATCTCCCCATTCCACAGATTTACAATAGTTATTGAACCATATTTACATTTAAGCTCACCTGAGCACGACCAGGCTGTCAAACTCTGTACTAACCGTGGTATAGATCGACTGAAGTATGCATTTTTATTAATTGTGTTTATTTTGTCAATACCTCAATTTTGCGAAGAAATTCCTTCCACATTTTAATATATTGAAAGACCGATAATACATGTATAATGCGTTGTGAAAATAGGGGACTACCGATACACAGACTTGTCGCATAGTTTGTACATAATTTACCTCCCTTACTTTGGCACACCTGCTGTCTGGATAGTTTTGATTTAACGATAACAGAAGTCGGACAGTATTATTTCGAAAGGCTAGTACAAAAATTCTTCAAATAAATTCCATTTTTTCCTCCATGTATATAGGCAGTGCTTTTATTCAGTTCCATTAGGTGAGCGATTCAAGGTCATCATGGCTCTCTTTTTATAATTATAGTATCAAGCCTTCGTGTATTTTTGAGTTGGCTGTTCACTTAGCATGTCGCATTTCCAACTCGACCTTTTCGTTCAATTTAACTATTTATGTATAGTAGTAATTGTAATACTGCAAATAAAAATCCGGTAAATTAATTGGTTAAAAACTCGAGCATATTGTTCCATATAAACGGCACTGACAGGTTATATGACTTGTGGCCTTTTTTAGCGGTCGGCTCGACATGAAACTTTGATCGCGTGATGTCCGCAGATTACTTGAAATGACAATTGCTCTTCACACGTGAGTAAATGGAGAATGAAACGACCACATGTATGCTCATATTAATAGTAAAAACAATGTCTAAAGGTTTGAGCCCATATTAGTTCGGTATGACGTTTGAAACTTTAGCCTCACACAAGCGCTTGACGATGCAAATTAATATACATAATGACGTATACATTTAATTTTCAGGCAATATACGTCTGCGTAAAATAAAAGAAATTTGAAGAAAGTATGTTCCGTTTGGAAAGGAAAACGTTATAACTAATCAGAATATGCATGTCTCACAAAGGCGGGTAAAAACCTCACAAACAGGTCTACCTAGCTCTAATGATTAGATCTAGACTCATTCCGATGAAAACACTTTTTATAAGCTCGTTATGCAGGTCGTTGACAGGGTACATAGGGCAATATTGACTGTCTGTGATTCATATAACCCTCAGCTAACGCTAAGCCTATCTGATTCTCGGGTTATATGGCTCACAAACAGGCTATATTCCCCATATACCCTTTCAACAACCTGTACAACTAATAGTATTTATGAATCACGCAAACTTTGTCTGAGGGGTGATGCCCTTTTTGTTTTTTTATTTATGTTTGTGTCTTGTGCTTTTAGGTTACTGCGCACTTTTTATATGACATTTAATGCTCTTCATTCATTTAAACATAATCTTAATACATCATTAGAAATTTATGACTCGGCACTTTTGTATGACAGAACATCACCAATGTTTGAGGAGATTTGACCATAGTCAATGAGTATATCTGTAAAATGTGCTATGTTTTGATATGAAACAATCTAAGTTATAATTGGTTGTACATATTGCGCTCCGTCTCTATATTTGATTACAATATTGTCTTGTTTTCTATTCTAAATAGTTTATATAGATGTTCACAAGACATCTGAGTAAGACTATTGCGTGCTAGCTTAAGACAGGATAAATCTCCAAGTTTACTATCAAAACAGATTACCTGCTTTATATTATATTGATATACTATCTTGAGACGTATTATTATGTTTGTATATTTTAAGAGATGTTCTAACCTGCTTTGTATTATATTGATGTGATATCTTTACACATACATGTATATGTTTATATGTTTAAGAGATGTTGAAACCTGTTTTATATTATATCGATGTAATATCTTGACACATATATGTTTATATGGTTTAAGAGATGTAGAAACCTACTTTAGATTGTGTTGATATAATATATTGACGCATATATGTATGACCGTTTTAAGAGATGTTGAAAACTGCTTTATATTATATTGATGTAATATCTTGACGCATATACGTACATGTATGTTTGTATGTTTAAGAGATGTTAAAATTTGTTTTGCTTTGTAAAAATGTTCACATTGTTACACATGTTATGGGCCGGTGGCCTTCAGCAAAAATGCAAATAAACTATAAAATCTATAGAAATTTAACGCCTGTTGTCTTAATTGTTAATCATAAATATTAGTTCTACATGTATGCAATATGTTTCATATATAATTAATACATTATAACTTGAAGAAATTTGTAACACTCACCAGTTTAACCTTTTTTGTAATGATTTATGGAAGGCCACATGAACATAAGACATGCTTTGTATTTGTATCAATGTAAAGCTTAATGTTTTGACCTTCAGAAAATAAAGCTAGTATTAGTATTATTATTATAAATAATATAAGCATTTGTTCGTATTTAGGTAACCACGCGATAAATATATATGTAAATAGTTCAATATTTAGTGATTAGCATTATAAAACATTGGAAACGTCCCGCTTACAATGTCTACTTTATTCGGAAATGTGGAAAGGAGATATTCTTTGTGACTTGAAGGTACATACACGAAATAGACTTGTGAAACTAACAGATTGATCAAACAAATGTTTAATAATGATTATCGAAACGCTAATACGACTCACGACTGGTGTTCTGATGTTAAGACCATTATGCCAAAATTTGACTTACTAAACCACTTTGCCAACAAAAGCACGTTGAACATGGACTGGGTTAAGTAAAAAATAATTGAATATTATTCTAATGTGTGGAAAACTGAATTCCAGAAGGTGCCACAATTAAGAACTAACAAAATAGTTTAAACTGAATTTCTTGTGAAAAGATTTTACTTTTAAACTTGAAAAGAAACGTGCGTGCAATATATTCACAATTCAGATACGGTATTCTACCGTTGCGTATAGAGACTTGACGATATAGTGGGGAAGCACACATCAAATTCTTTGAAGCATGTGCCGAACGGATTTTGTCGAAGACGAGGCACATTTTTTTACTGTTTGTCCTCTATATAATAATAATCTAAGGACACTAGTATTCCATGATATAGTATCTGTAGATGAATATATTGATATGAAAACCAGTGTTAAACTTGTTTTTCTCATGTTCATAATTGCCAAAATCAAGTGATAAATGTTTAACAAAAACCTACCTTTAACGACGACAATTAATTTATGCCAAATAATTTGTAAAATGTTTCAACTGTGTATCTGTTTACCACATTTTGATTCCCTGTTATAATTTTGTGATCTCACATACATGTTTTGCTTTTAGTTAGTATTTGTAGTGTATGTTTACTATTCATATTTTATGTGACATATAGGTCCAATGGGCCGGTTGTCTATTGGTATATTATTATTATTTCCTTGTAAGTGATCTTGGGCCAAAATAAATCTATATTATTATATCTGTATTTGTAAATGCTTTGCACGCACTATAATAAACAATTTACTTCCTTACTTACTTACCTGTATATAATCCTAAGGATATGTTCTTGATATTGCTGCTATTGTTGTAGATTTGCAACTCTATGCATGTATATAGTGCTTCTATAAACGTAAATTTCGTACCACCACTGATATATACTTTCACTACGTGACATTTTCATGATCATATGTCGGATGTATACCAAGAAATTGATCCTGAACTTTGCATGTTGCGTAGTATCATTATTTATTTTCCAAGCAAAAACCTCAAATCTTATAGTAATCATCAAGGAATAAATTATCAGACAGTAAACAATATCAAAGCTCTCAAAATTCGAAACCAATGGACAACATGAATACATTGCATGAATAACTAATATCCGTCGTGAAAAGTAATTTAGATTTCGCTACTGATTTTAAGAGCATTTATTTTGCAACACTCTTTCAATTTAAGCAATGTGATGTGTGAAATCAACTTCCGTCTACAGTAATTGATACATACTTTCACTACGTGAAATTTTCATGATCATATGTCGGATGTATACCAAGAAATTGATCCTGAACTTTGCATGTTGCGTAGTATCATTATTTATTTTGCAAGCAAAAACCACAAATCTTATTGTCCGACAGTAAACAATATTAAATCTCTCAAAATTCGAAACCAATGGACAACATGAATAGTTGCATCAATAACTAATATCCGTCGTGTAAAGTTATTTAGATTTCGCAACTGATTTTAATAGCATTTATTTTGCAACACTCTGCAATTATTGTTCACTGAATAGAATTCAATCAGTGAAGCATCGTTGTGTTTATAAGTTCACATTATGTCCTGTTTTTATGCATTTAGTTCAGGAGGTGGTTTGTCATAACTATGTGTTTTGCTATACATGTTTTGTTGTAAATAAGTTATAATTTTCAACCATGGAGGATAATAAAGTATCCATCTATCCATCTATCTGTCTCTTTTCTCTCCCTCCATCCACTCCCACATGCACCCAACCCTGACTCCATCCACTCCGTCACTTCCCTCTCCCTTCATCCACCTTCTCACGCACCCATCCCTGATTCCATCCAACCGTCTCTCTTCTCTCCCTCCATCCACCCATTCACGCACCCATCCATGATTCCATCCAACCGTCTCTCTTCTCTCCCTCCATCCACCCATTCACGCACCCATCCCCGTCTCCCCGTCTCCCCGTCTCCTCTCCCCTTCCATCTCCCCTTACATGCAGACACCACTGACCCCATCCACCCGTCTCCCCGGCTTTCCTTCCATCCTCCCTCACACGAACCCACCCTTGACTCCATCCACCCGTTTCCCCTCTCCCTTCATCTACCTCTGCATGCACCCAACCCTGACCACATCCACCTGTCTCCTTTCATCTAACCCATACACGCACCCACCCCTGACTCCATCCATTGATTTCTCCCTCAGTATTAGAATATTTCCTTCTCTAAACTACTTGCACAGTAATGACATTATATGCTTAGTTGAAACATGGCAATCACATCCGGGTGAATTTATTGATATCCTACCGGGATATAAACCTTTTGAATATTTCAGAAAGTTAAAAAGGGGCTGTGTGCGCAGCTCAGGTGGCGTTCGTGTACTCATCATAGAAACGTTATTTAAAAGCAATGTAACAAGAGTATACGAGCAATCTAAAGACTGTGTTATCTTAACTATCGATAAGTGAACATCACATTTAGATAATGAGTTCATCATGTTCTTCACGTATGTCTCACCGGAAGGATCACCAATATACGAAGACGAGGAAACCAATGACGGAATTTCGTTACTAAATGATAAGATAACGGCTATTATATCAGAACTTCCAAATGCTTCTTTACTAGTGTCAAAATCAAAAAAGGCGAAGTGCGAGAAATCACGAAGAGATGAATAATTTAATTTGCGAAGAAACCCCAAAGCGTTCTGGTCTAAAATAAAATTTTCGTTTCAAGCAAAAAAATAGTTATGAATCCCAAATATCAGATGAGTCTTGGGTAGAATATTTCCAGCAATTATTCAGCTTTGAAAAATAACGACCGGGACCAGGCTGAATATCCAGCGCAAAACTAACTTGCACAATTGACACGTAATGAGAATGCTGTAATCTTAGAAAGGGAGATAAGTACAGAAGATATTTTTAATAGTATATCATCCTTACGCACGAATTGCGCCCCTTGAATAGACGGTTTATGCATTGAAATGTTTAAATGTACATGTGACTTGACATTGCCGTACTTGCACCTTTTGTTCAATACATTATATGACACTGGTAAATTTCCACGCTCTTGAAGCGAATGCATCATTGTGCCTATTCATAAAAAAGGCCCAAAAGATGACTCTAATAACTTTAGAGCTATATCGCTGATCTGTAGTATAAGCAAAATATTTGTGAATATATTGAACAGGCGCTAAACTGACTGGTGTGATGAAGGGGTAGACTATACGTGTTTTATATAGACTTTTACAAGGCCTTTGATTCATGTATTCCCCAGGATCTATGGAACTGTCTTGTGAGAAAGTGTATAAGTGAACATAATTAATTCCTTGCAATATTCAAAACCATGTACATGAACACGAAATCATGTGTTAATGTCAAAAATGGTCTCACACGTTTCTTCACGTGTTCAAATGGAACAAAACAAGGCTGTATTAGCTCTCCTATGATCTTTTCTATATTCGTCCATGACTTAGTTCAATTTCGTACCCCATGTGTTCAAATTACTTCAGATATTGAAGATGTGCATGCATTGCTTTTCGCAGACGATGTGACAAGTGTCGCCGATACAAAGGCGAATCTGCAGAAACAGATCTTTTGAACAGTTTCGTACAGCCAGTGTTATGCAACTGAACATTGACAAATCAACGATTATGGTGTTCCGAAATGGTGGTCCACTCAGAGCTTATGAACAGTGGATATATGCATCCGAACCGATTGAGATTGTGTCTTCCTATAAATATTTGGGATCATTTTTTACACCAACCCTATCATGGTCCAAAACCCAATATTTCAAGCACGCAGACGCCTTTAGGTTGTTCGATTCTATAGTGCAACCAATTTTATCGTACTCTTCTGATATATGGGGCTACACGTATTGCGAAAGCATTGAACGGGTACATGTCAAGTTTTGTAAACGTATTGCCTGCCTGAATGCAAACGTTTCAAATAAGATGGCACTGAGAGAATGTGGCAGACATCCTCTAAATGTGATATATATTACACGATGTGTGAAATATTGGATTAAATTGACTCGGTTACAACCGCACAGATATCCAAGACAGTGCTATATATTGCTTAGATCGCTTGATGATGCTAGAAAAAAAACCTGGGCTAGTGGTGTAAACCAGTTGCTGTTTAAACATGGTTTTGGCTATGCGTGGTGGGCGAACGGGGTTGACAACATAAAGTCGTTCCTCTTGATGTTAAAATCCACACTGAAAGACTGTTCATATCAATATTTACAAGAAATAATAAATAGTTCTTCAAAGACCATTCACTATAGACAGTTTAAAACAGTGTTAAATCCTGAAAGGTATTATCAATGGACTTAACCTATATGCTGAAAAGGGCATTTTCAAATTTTCGTTTCTCAAGCCATGACTTGCTTATTGAGAAAGGAAGACACATAAAAATAGATAGAGAGTTTAGATTTTGTCCGTTTTGCTTAAAACATAATATTTATACTTTTGAAGATGAACTTTACTTTCTATTGGTATGCCCACTGTATGACAATTTAAAGGCCGAGTATATGAGTGAACTGTGTGCTGATAATATTATATGTCAACGATTATTTTATCGAATAATGTCAGATTATAACAACAAGGCATGTTTTGACTTTTCCAGTTTATTGAGAAGGCATTCACCAAAAGAAAAGACTATGTTGATAATCCCTGACTTGATATGTGTTTATTTATGTTTTAAATATTTGCATTCTTTGTAAAATAGACATAACTTTATATGATAATTGTATTTGTAATAATTTTGCATGATGTTAATATGCTTACTTTATTTATGATTAGATCCATATTTACAAACATAACGTCTATTATACACCGAAATAACTATGCTATGTCATTCTTTTTTGGGGGGGGGGGGCTGGAGGCTTTGTGTTACAATAACATTTATGTTATCTTACATGTATGAAGTGAAAATCTCGATATTTACAACAAACTTCCTATATTCAAAGTACGCAAGTACTTGACTTGTCCTGTGATGTATTCCATCTATTAAATTCCCCCTGTTTGTCCTCAAAAACTCTCGTTAGTTGTCCCTAATGGTCACATGCCATTTCTTGCGCCCCTGTCCCCTTGCGTATTTACCCTTGCGCCTCCTAAACAAACTGATGTTTTATTGATTCAAGGTTTTTTCATATCTACAAACCTAGAACTAACACCAGAGACCTGAAAAGAAATCATTCACATGGGTCAATGTAGAAAAAGCGAATTGGGAACGAATAGGGAACGAATAGGTAACGAATAGGTAACGAATAGGTAAAAGGGTATCAGTCGAGCGCAGAAACTGGTACATGTGCGCTAA